>CM039681.1:39471134-40148634 GCA_022537955.1 Schmidtea mediterranea
ATGACCCTGATTTAGTTCTTTAGACATGCCAAGGTTTGTTAATGATATTAAGATTATATTTCCGTTTTTCATACTTTGCTATGCTTGGTAACCCTTAATTTCAATTATGAAAGGAATTGGGATTCTTGCTTTATCAAAGTCTATTAGTAAAACCCTGATATCCACAACATTATATTTTATTCCAATTCAAGAATAATTAAAACTAATTAATTTAATAAAAACTAATGGATTTATTGATTTCCAGGTGATAGCAAACAGTGCAGCAAAGCATGCCAATATCGAATGTGGCGACCAGATTGTTCAAATAAATTCCGAACTCGTAACGAGCAAGCAGAACGCAGAACACCTCCTAGCACGAGTCAACAAAGCTGCCTACATCAATATCATCCGACTACACGAAATGGTAAATATTTGTTCATTTATCCCAATTTTTCCCATCGGAAACTTTTCATAGAAACTCCAGAAACTTTTCAACTTTAGCGTAATTAAGAAATTCAATTTTATCCAGTAAAATAAATAATGCGAAAAAATCTCAAAGCTCCAATCAATCGGATAATTGTTTGTCCAGCTTAAAAACATTTCACTCTACTCATCTTCGTGAACAGGAAATCAAACCTAGATAAAAATCTTCAATATTTTCCACCAATCGCGTTCATTACAATATCAGATCGATAAATTGCCGTCAAGAAAAACAACCAATCAAACCTTATCGGCAAATTACACAAATAGGATTAAGTTCCGACAAAGTAGGTGTAAGAACCTTAACATATCTATAGGCCCGTCTTCATTTTCTATTTATTTCACAATTTACAAATTTATTAAACAGCAACTAAAGTTTAAATAAGTTTAGTAAAGCTCTTGAACTTTTTCTATGCCTTTTTTTAAAATCATATTTCAAAAACCAATAATTACGAAACATATCAACATCATAAATAGAGCCCATAAAAGATTAATTTTTCTTAATTTCACCGTCGTAAACTAGTAAATAAATTTTAAAAAATTATTTTTTTTCAATGTTTCACTTTTGACTTCAAAAGTAGCAGATCGCTGAGACAAAATAAGCTTTTTTTAGTTTGGATTTTTTACTGAAAGTTCACTCAAATCATTACGAAGCTCGAAACATTTTTTCTCCAAAGATCAAGGATTACTTACTATATCCATAAAATTCATAGCAATAATTTTTATAAGTGACTTAATTCTTCTAGAATGATTTTATTTAACAAATCCCGCAAGAAATTTCTGATATTGTTAACACTCATATCGTCTGAGAAAACATATATACACGCGCAAATGTATCGAAATTTTTCAACTGAGTTCAGTCAAAACCTTTACCCAGTCAGAAAATGCAAAATATTTACGCATGTATGTGCTCTTAAGCGAAGGGCTTCTTAACATTGTATCAAAAACTCTTGACAAGGTATCTACGTTTGTGATTGTGAATAGATGCATAAAGGTTGCAAGTATGGATGACTAGAGTACAATACATCGTATCTCTCTCTGTCTTATACATCTATGCAAATTGTTATAATTAACACAACTAACATAAGAGATCAGAGGAAACGCCGACATAATGTTGCTAAAACTTGTTATGCATAAAATTTAAAAAAACTTTAAATATATAGCCTGTACTGCCAAGTCGGAAAGTGTATGTTCTTTTAACCGATAGGCGTGTTAATAATGCCAATACATTTTCTGACTGAGTGTGAGAATGACAAAAGTCATAAAATAAAGGAAAGACACACACACAAATTAACTTATGAATTATTCATGCTATTAACAGTCAGGCGTTTAACCGAGTAGCAATAACATATTTACATCTTTGCGTGCAGTAAGTTCACTAAATGTATATTAATGTTTTATAGTACGTAAAAACTTCTAACTTATTAAATTTGTAAAACACTTTGCCTATACTGATAAACCAGGTGTCCAGGTCATATTTACAACCGGACACCTGAAATACAAAGTCATAAAAGTTCATAAAGTTTTGCTCCCTGATTTGTTTTCTAGACTTCAATGTATGTTACGTATGTTTTTAAACAATTCGACATTAGACACTAAATATTTTACATGCTAAATTTATGATTGCTGGGATACAGAATGCCACGAGGTATCTTACAATTCACGGAATTAGTTTCTATAGTATTTTTTTTTCAAAGCAAGGATTTTTATTTTTGAAGCACGGATTTTACTTCTCCAAGCACCGCGTTCCTACAGGCACGCTAAATTAGGCCCTGATTTATTCAAGTTCTTAAATATTTTTGTTGTTCCACAATTTTATATATCTGGGTTTTTCTGAGTTAAACACCAGATTCTATAGTAAATCTAGAATGGCAAAAATAGGCTAAGCCAGCCATGCATTAATATGAGAACTTTAGGCGGCACCCAACTGGTTAAGAAATTTTTAGCAAAAAAAAAATGCTAAATATTTTTTTTAGGATTTCAATGAATTTGTTCATACTTCTTTTTTTATTAGAACTTTTTTAAAAACATTCATAAAAATAATTTCTATTGATTTAATTCTAATAAAATCATTTTCGTGAATTATGATATATTTTTTCAAAATTTTCATCCCGTTATTTTAAAATATTTATTTATTTTTTATTAATAAATCAATTTAAAATTGTAGATAATAATAATTACCCGAAGAATTTATTCTACAAAACCTGGAGTATGGAAAATATTTTCTTGGATTCGAATTATTTTAACAAGTACATTGTGAGTGTCATTTGCATAATGCTCTCCAAAACCTCATTATGGACCCCAAAGTCTTACCGGTGAACACGTACCACCTCATAACTCTTTGATCCGGTTCTAATCCCAGTAGAAAACTTATTGAAAATTCAAAAATTTTAGAAAATGTTTAAGGTGTTTGATAAAGAAAAACAACTAAGACATAATGATATAATAAAAAATAAAAAATAAAAAATTTTAATTATAAATAAATGACCCTCAAAAATGTGAATAATCAAAGAGTTCATAAAAAACGATTTTTTAAAAGTTTTAAACATAAAATTTTATTATTATTATAATTTTGAAAAAAATTTATAACTTTCAAATTATGATTCAAACGTATATTTACAGTACAAAAACCCTTATCACAAAGATAGAAAAATCCTCAAGCCATTTTGCTATCCATTTCAATCAGCGTCCAACAGTCATAAATGCACCGACCAGAATGGGTCATGTTCAGATCAACCGTCCACTAGACTTTGCCATGTAATAATTGAACAACTCAAAAAGCGATTATCTGTCAACGAAGACAATCATTCCGACGATCAGAAAACCATGTCGAATGACAATATTGAGATCACTTCACAAGAGGATTGTGAAAACCGATCCTCAGACTCATCAAACGTAAATACCAGTGAAACAATGGAAGAATGCCTTTTAATGTACACCAGTCCTCGTCATCTAGCCAAAACAATGAGAATCCAACAAGAAATTTATAAGAGACTGATTTTGGCAAAGAAAACCGGAAAGGTATTCAAAGAAAATTCAGAAAACCTAATTAGGGAACCTAATGGTGTGAGAAATCCCATAGACTTTCCCACTAATTCCAATTCCTCTAAATGGGTGATTCGGAAACGTTTTGATGGGTCAAGATACGTTACTAAAAGAATTAATGAGTTGGTTTTCTAATTGAATAATAATAATAATAATAATAATAATAATAATAATAATAATAATAATAATAATAATAATAATAATAATAATAATAATAATAATAATAATAATAATAATAATAATAATAATAATAATAATAATAATAATAATAATAATAATAATAATAATAATAATAATAATAATAATAATAATAATAATAATTGTAATAATAATAATAATAATAATAATAATTGTAATAATAATAATAATAATAATAATAATAATAATAATAATAATAATAATAATAATAATAATAATAATAATAATAACAATAATAATAATACGTCTTTTCCTAAAAAACGGAATCATTTATATAAACATAAATTTAATAATTTTTTCTTGTTTTCGTGTCAAAGGACCAAAGTAATAACTTTGCAATTTACTGATATCAAGAAATAATATGACGAACTTTTGACAACCTAGAATGAAGAGGATTATTGTAAAGGAATGCAAAAATTAACGTTTATTTGTTAATATTAGAAATTATAAATCTAGTGAAAACATCCTCTTAAACATCTTTCAGAAAAAGAATATTGCTTCTCAATTACAATAACGGTCATCTAGAAGATAAATAAATAGGATTTTTACTATAATAGCTTTTCCGCTTTCATTATAGTGTCTCGTTTCTTGAACTGAAATAAAATTTTCATTTGTCTTTTCTTTTGTTCCAACGCTTAATTTCTTCTCCTCCTTTAATGACATCCTTTAAGAATAAGAATTTTTTAAAAACAATTATTATTATTATTATTATTATTATTATTATTATTATTATTATTATTATTATTATTATTATTATTATTATTATTATTATTATTATTATTATTATTATTATTATTATTATTATTATTATTATTATTATTATTATTATTATTATTATTATTATTATTATTATTATTATTATTATTATTATTATTATTATTATTATTATTATTATCGTCATCATCATCATCATTATCATCATTATCATTATTAATTCAAAGTGAATTAGAATCATCACTATCAATTACAATCAACGGATAACAATGAAAACTATAACTCATATTAAATGTCATAATGATAATATATAAAAGTGCATTGAAGTATATTTATCCCTTGGCGGGGTGTCAAACACTCCCATTTGGTCCATTGAAATTTCTAATGAAATTAAAACGACAACGATACTGTCGAATGAACCTCATTGAAAAGATAAAGTTTCAAGTCAAATGAAATGGAATAGTTTGTTATTAAAACTGGGGCACCGAGGAAATGATTAGCTTATATTCATAGAGATAAGGAAGGGGATTATTTATTTATTCGTTCTCTCCTAGTTTTAATATTAATGAGCCTCCCACGGAAACTCTATCTACCCCTACCTCTCTGGCAATTAGAGTTATTACTTGAGACTGATTCCAAGCTGATCGAATGAATATATTTCCATTATTGAGATGAAATTTTCTTGGATTTCACTTCATTGAATTGGAATGTCACGTCAAATTTTACCAGTTGGAAAATTTCCCATTTTGTTCTTTATGGACAAAATAATAATAGTAACATTATTATGATTATTATTATTATTATTATTATTATTATTATTATTATTATTATTATTATTATTATTATTATTATTATTATTATTATTATTATTATTATTATTATTATTATTATTATTATTATTATTATTATTATTATTATTATTATTATTATTATTATTATTATTATTATTATTTTATAAGGACTTATTTTGTTTGGGTATTCTAAATCATTTTTATTGTTGAGTAAACAGATGGGAAATTTAAATATATAAGATCGTCTCTAATTCGTGTAAGGTACGCAAAATGTTTATTAATAAATCAAAAACTCCGGTTGGATTGTGTTCTGATCTCGTTTATCAATTTACATGTAATGGGTGTAATGCCACATACATTGGAGAGACTTCCCGTCATCTCTGTACTCGAGTTCTAGGGCATTGTCGATTGAAGGGTTTGGCCAATATTAGTTAGCACAATAGAGGCTGTACAAGTGAAATAGGAATGTCTGATTTTAGAATGTCGTTGAAAAGTTTTAATAATTATTGGGAACGCGTGATATGTGAAGCATTGCTGATAAGGTCATTGGATCCAAAGATTAATGTGCAAAGTGATGTGACTACGAATGTTTTGAATGTTTTTAAATAGTTTGAGGATGTTAAATCATGTTTATGTATTGTTTTTTTATAAAAATCGTTTTTTAATATTATTAAAATAATTGAATTTGTAAATTACATTATTTTTTAAAAAATTATAATATATATAAAAATTATAATATTTATATAAAAAACATTTTAAATGAGTTAAAAGAATTTGAATATTTTTTAAATGTTTATTTATTACAAAATTAAATTAATATAAAAAATTAATTTGTTTAAATTAAAAGTTAATTCATAATATTTTTAGTCGGTTTTGTGTACCTGAAGATGACAGTTATGCTGTCGAAATATATCGTACGAAAGTTTTTTATTGGCGTTATCTTTTAATAATAATAATAATAATAATAATAATAATAATAATAATAATAATAATAATAATAATAATAATAATAATAATAATAATAATAATAATAATAATAATAATAATAATAATAATAATAATAATAATAATAATAATAATAATAATAATAATAATAATAATAATAATAATAATAATAATAATAATAATGATAATAATAATGATAATAATAATAATAATTATTATTATTATTATTTTCAATATTATAAAAATATCTAGGAAAGAAATGGAAAGTGAAAGGTTTTCTATCAAAGTTTACCAATATTGTTATAAAATTATCCAATTTCATTGGAAAAACAAGAAAATATTTTATAGGAATAAATATTTACATAACTACATTTCAATGAGATTGGGATAATGAATAATAATTTATTTATACTTTATATTTATATTACATTTTTTGTTTCAGAAAAAATGAGACTCACCGAAAAGATGCATCAAAATTTAATCGCCGAAATGTTTCCTGCCAGCTTCCTATTAAGTCGGACTGTTCAAAGCTTTTGAATTCCATAAATAAACTTGGTTCCTCAAGAGACCAAAACAGCCTGCTAAATAATGAAGAAAACATTCTTTCTGTTATGATATTGTAATAAATTGTCATATTTCTCCATGGAAGTAATATCTTACAAACGAAGCCTTTTACATTTTAATTTCCAAGCATTAAGCCTCTTATTATTTATTCTTTATTATTCTGTAGTTTCAATTCTTCAGAGGGCCAGCATATTGAATGCAGAAATAAGGAAGTTTCACTTAAATTTAAACTGTTTTTCTACTCGTTTACCCAAGGATTGCACAAATTATGTCCCATAATGAGTTAAAAGACTTTTTTGATGAAAACTAGTCAAAATATCGCTTAAAACAGTTTGTTTAGAATTGCTTGTTCATACATCCCATCCTAAAGAACCCTTTTGTACCCTGGGAAGTCAAAGAAACAAATGAAGTTTTCATTCTCTATTAGCTTCGGTGTTACTCAAAATGAAGATTGGTTTTCAAAATCGAATGTTTCAATCTGAAATTTATGCAGAATCCTTTTCTTAAATTGGTGCTACCCAAGGGTACGAATTTCCATTACAGTCTTGTTTTACTTGTAGGTGCCGAAACGCGTTATGTTTCAGTGAGGTCCAATAAAGGTCGAAATATAGTTAATAAATCAGCAATAACTCTAAATCAAAATGTCACCTTCACATGAAAATTACTTATATGCAATACTTTAAAATATATACATAGTCAAAGGTGCGTTATCCTAAAGGTAGAAATGGCAATTATCAAGGGAGTTCAACAACAAGGAGGTTACAAACCAATAAAATTATAATTATAATAAGTATTTTGATAATTAAAATTTTGGATCTTACATTGTCGAGGTGGAAAAGACACAGGTTAAAGATGAAAAGTAAAAACCACTTAGTGTCAGGAAGAACGGTTTTACCAACAGTCATACCTAAAATAGACTAGTTAATTGTTGATATCAACATATGTTAGTTTAACAAGTAGTACATAGATCTGTGGACTCGAGCCCAATACGATTTTACAATTCATAAGAAATCACGTTATTCCGGCCGTTTCAAAGTTGGTAGTGAAATTATTTTGATTTTTTACCTTAAATTACATAACTAATTTTTATTTTTAAAAATTAATTAAAAAAATCACTCATCATTGGCATTGAATTAAATTATTATTATTATTATTATTATTATTATTATTATTATAATAATAATAATAATAATAATAATAATAATAATAATAATAATAATAATAATAATAATAATAATAATAATAATAATAATAATAATGATAATAATAATAATGTAAAAGAAAACACAAATCCAACATATATATTCTACTGTAATATATTTCAACAGACTCACTGTCATCGTCAGGTAGATTCGAACTTGAAACTAAACCGATTTAAACTGCTTTATTCAAACAAATTTCTTCTTTAATATTTTATATTTCAAAGATAGATTATATTAAAAACTATAAATGCTATTTTATAAATCTCAATTTTTAAAAATGTATTTTATTAAATTTTATAAAATCGAAATTCAACAAAATTTTAATATACATTCAATAAAATATTTTTTAAATTTTAAACAAAAACATTTTTTTATTTTCAGTATTCAAGAGAAGGAATTTTATTATTTAATTTTTTTATTATCTTTATATATATTAATTCATTGATCAATTCTTTAAAATACGATCAAATACTCCATAAAATTCGCTTAATGAACCTTTCATCCGAAATATGGCCATTTCAAAAGATACTCTTATCATTTTGAGCCCCCCCCCCAAAAAAAAATATCTTATACAAATATATGTTTTAATAGTTCTATTAATGTAGTCGGTATTCTCTGTTTAGCTTCTTTTCCCCAAATGTCACTTCTACTTAACTTTAGAATGGAATTTCCACAGTCACCATGAACAGCGTAGATAAAGATTGAATTAGGGACATCCTAGATTGAATACACAAGTACAAAATCCTCCCTTCCTCACATGAATTTCCCCATTTATACAATTTATTCCTAGCTATTGTAGATAAAGAATGCGATGAATTCGACACAACCTAATGAATTAATTGAAACAAAATCAACAAAATGTTGGCAAATCTACAACAAACAATTAAGTGAAATTAGAAAATCATTCGCTACACTTGACAGAGGGAGAAACAATTTTTCAATTTCTTCAATCTATGTTCCAAATGAAAGGAAATAAAAAGTTTTCATTTCAACATTAATTTTGTTTTAATAGATTAATTAATCATGAATTTAAATGAAAACTTCCCAAACGAAATAACGGTCAAACATTTACTAAATGAGGTCGTACATTACCAAACTGATGAGATCGGGCAACGGGCAAAGATTGACAACCGTGACAACCACATTTTTAATGAATCTTTCCGCTTTCAGAACAAATAACAAAATTAATTTTTCACAATTGATTGAATTGGGAAACTTTTCCTTTTTATTGATTCAATTATTATTATTATTATTATTATTATTATTATTATTATTATTATTATTATTATTATTATTATTATTATTATTATTATTATTATTATTATTATTATTATTATTATTATTATTATTATTATTATTATTATTATTATTATTATTATTATTATTATTATTATTATTATTATTATTATTATTATTATTATTATTATTATTATTATTATTATTATTATTATTATTATTATTATTATTAATTTCAATCTTAACTTAAAAATTTTGACTGTAAAATTTTTTCTGAATTTCTCATTGATCAATGAAAGAAAATACGTGAAAAATCTTCAATGAGAGGGGCAAGAGTTCCCAAAACGATGTCGCATAAATTAAATTAAATTGTCTGGTGAAAGTCGTGTCGCAGTATAAAAAAAGAATATAATTCGAGGTTTTAGGATAATTATTTTATGTTGAAATTATTCTTTCGCGCTTTCAGTGATAATTTTAAAATTTTATTCATACCGTTTCGCGGTAAACAAGAATGAGAAAAATAATATGAAAATGATATATTTGCGGTCGAAATAATATTATAGGAGGAAATGTTCCAGTATTTTTAATGGGAAAATGCAACTCAAAGACGCAGTAAGTGGCTAGATGTTGTTAAGATATTTGATCTCTTTCTTTGTTGAAGCGTCCGTAATAAAGCCTAGATAAAGTTTAGAGAAAATATTATTATTATTATTAAAAATTTTATTAAATATAACAAGTCTTTTACATTGATAATAAAATGCTTTACATGAAGCATGAAATTCATACTGCAATCACAATAAAGATAGACGAAATCAAATGTTATAATGGATGAATTTGCTCAATCAGTCCTCATTGCTATTTGCGATTTCTGAATTTTTCTTACGCTTGTGGTGTGGTAAAAATTCATCGGAATTTTTCTCCGGCTTTGCAATCTTCTTACAGTATTCAGCATCTGTGACTTGCAACTGTAGTACGGATAACTAATTTGAATATAATCTATTCTGTATTTGATTCTTTTCTAGATTATAAGTGTGACTTTTACAAAGTATAAAGGTCAGATTAGCTATATATAATTTATAAACTTAGAAAATGGTAAAGTTCAAAAAACATTAAAATATCTAAAAAAAAAAATATTTCCGATTTCAATGGTAATACGACTTCTAATATTTATTTTATTATATTTACATTGAATTATTTTAATTAATTGCAGAAGTAGAATGCCATGCACGTAGTAGTACAATATTTTGGCAGAGTGCATGATATTGCTTATAGCACATTCTTTCAGTGGACCTTCTGTTTTAATTTCATCGATTCCAAGTTTAACTATCAGATCATATGTGATGGAGAAACTGAGCCTAAAGCTCCGATTATGCAGGTAAAAAGTTCTACCTTATATTCAGGTTTGACACTCTGTATTTCTCTCTGAAGTGAGCTATTTCTTTCAGTATTTCCTTTATCAGTCAACTCAAAGTGTGATAAAGAATCAATCGGACATTTGATGTCTATCATAAATATTATCTTTTTTCAGTGTCACTAATGATGAGGTCAACACGCTCTTTGGAAGTAAGAACAAGAGAACAAGAATGATCAATCACGACAATAAAACTTGGGTTCTTTAAATACCTGGTTATTGTTTTAAAGCAATCATTGTGTCATTTTAAAGTTAGTGTTTGATGAACTCTACATGATTGTTTGGCATGAGACATAGTTTCTTCTTCTTTACGACATCGCCTGCAAAGTCTAGCCTCTCCTTTTCCATAAGGTATTGCATTGATGCTAAAAGTATTTGTTTGCGCCCGGTGGATAAAATTCCATGCTACTTACTACTTTGTCTCCATTTCTGCACATATGAATCATGCAATGCAGAGTGTAAAATATTTGAGATTGCTTGACGAAATCTAATATTTAGTATAAAAGTTCCTTGAGACTTTGTTGTCAGATATAATGCATCATCTCCTTTTCTTGGAAAGAAATCAAAATTGAATGTTCTTTTTCAAAGAAGATTATAGATGTACGTGCCCTTTGAAATCTCGTTTTTCTCACTTTGTGATTAATTTCATTAGCTGCTGCATTAATCCGGTCGAAATTTTCTTAAAGTGTAGGATCTTTCACTCTGAGACGAGGACCGTTAGAAATTTTAGTGAATCGATATTAATTTTCCTAGAATATTCGCAATTCGAAATAAAAAGTCGGAAAAAGTGCACGATTGTTTGGGTAAAGTAGTCATCAAGTAAATCAACACACGAATCTCCTCCATTTTTAGTTGAATTATGCAAATATATGGTCTCAGAATTGTGTGGTAAATTTAACATTCGTCTTAAGTCAACACGTAATTTACTTGAGTTATTTACTAAGAGTTAGTATTTCCTTGAGGAGTCGATAAAGCGCTCGTTTTAATTTCGCGTGTACTGAAAGGAAATATTAATCGCGAATGAATGAATATTTTGTAAGCCTTAAGCTTTTGCCAACCATATAATCCAGAATTGGAAATCTTGTTTGCATCACTGATAACCTTTTCATGAATCTCATAAGGACTTTGATCATTATCCTCGCCCACTGGAACGCCAAGATATTGGTAGAATTCTTTCGACAATAATTTTTTTATCTTCTTTCCATTAATCAAAATTTCGCCATTTATGTGAACTCTGGGAAGTTGTATGTAGCCACACTTCTATGGTCGGTATTCAAATCATATTTCTGCAGCATTTTCAACAGCAATATCTACAATTTTCTGAAGGTCATCAACATACTTTGCAACAAGTGAAATGTCATCAGCGTAAGCTAATGCTTGAATAGGTGAATTACCAATCATGAATGGTTCAATGCGTGATCTACTTATTGATTCAAGGATAGGATTGATCGCTATCGAGAAGAGAATTATTGATAGAAGGCATTCCTGCTTAACTCTCCTCTTTATTGGAAGATTAGTTGTCAAAATTGGTCCACAGCTGTAAAAAGGGCAAGTGTCAGTAAATAGCAATTTAATAATCGTAGTAAAGTTTTCACTGACACCTATAGTTCTTAGAACATTCCACATGTAATCATGAAGTACACTCACGAAAGCATCCTTAATATCCAATCAAGCAATAGCTAAGGGTGAGTTCTTGCTATATTTTAAATGCTCAAGTGCATAAGACAGTATTAAGTTGTGCTCGACACACCCTTCGTGAACAGAACCCCTTTGTTGTCCAATATGTAAAATATCGTTGCAAATCACCCATGATGTTAAACGCCTTGTCAAATACTTTAGAGATAGCAAACAGAAAAGAAATTGGTCGCCAGGACGAGACTTTATCATAATTATCTGTCTTATCAGGTTTCGGAATTAATATTGTCTTGAAGATTTTCCAATTAGTTGATATGATTTTATTAAAAAGAAAGCTCAATAAGATACCTTCGGGGTCAAGAACTGCAAGGTCTTTGTATTTAATACCATCAATACCTGGTGAAGTATTGTCAGCTTGCTTTAATTCATAAAAAACTTCAAACGGCAAAATTTGCGCAAGTTTAAGTACCTTTGGAGTGCATCGGCACATTTTAAGAATTTTATCCCATGGTTTCAATACTGAATCTTCATGAGAAAATTGTTTCAGAATGTCCTAAACTTCAGGTCTGACAGTGACCGACAAGTCATTTATTATTTTATAAATAGTTAATTTCATGTTAATCAGAAATTCGGATATACTATTATATTTACTTATTTTATTTGAGTTTTGTTTGCTATCCAGGTAAGGTTCATGAAATTTATTTTCAGTGAGATTATTTAAATAAGGAAATTGTTGAAGAATACTTTCAATAATCAGACTAACATCAGAATTTTTTAAAATAGTTAATAATTCAAGGATTTTATTTTTCCGCTGTTGTAAATTAAATTTAGTCGTTTCTTTTGCTTTGATTTTAGTTAAGATTTTTTTCGTTATCTTTGTTACTGATCTCAAAAACAATCGGAAGTAAAGAGTTGATAACAATTCCTATTTCTCTCAAATTTATATTCTCAAGAGAGTCATCATGTGCATAGTTGTTGATGAAAGTACATGTAAGAATACTACCAGGCAATCCTGAACCACAAACCTCATGTGGGCATTTGCAAGGTCTAAGTGCACGACCATGTGAATTTTTTATTTCATTTATTTTGGTCAATAGAGATTTACATATAAATATATAATTTAGACTGACATATAGGGTAGTAGGATCCAAGAAATAATGCTCGTAACTGTTATAATCTATTATAATTAATGTTTCTATAGGCTTTGGAGGAGCGAAAATGGCAAATACAACCGCTGCATTTTGAAGGCATTCATAATTTAAATGTTCATTTAAATAATGGGTACAATCATCAAGAATAGCAGTGCACATTGTGATACCCAAAAAAATAAAGTCTGGCGATAAGCCTAAATTATTAAAGTATTTGGTTAAAATATTATCGGTTATTTTCCCATTTATTAAATTTAAATTTAGAGAAATTTCGGCACATTCTATAATTTTTATTTCATCAAGATGCTTATATATTTGATCATGCGTAAAATTTCATTCTAATATCAGTTTATTTAATAAAACAATAAAAGCATAGGCATGGAAAGTTCGTCATCTGAAATGATCACTTTTAAATTTTATTTTCATATTTAGAAAAAGACTGTTTAGGTAATCTGAAATATTTCCTCATATTTCAATTAGCCGATCAGAGACAACGGTTTTTCTAAAGTAAAAAATGTTACATGTCCTTAAACTAATTGAGTAGAAAATTTGACACCAGCAGTTTTCATTAGGAATTACACTAATGACATGTTTAATATCTTTGAATTGGCGAAAGCTCGCATTTTCAATAATATAAAAATTATTTTGTGCTATTAAATTGAATGTTAATTCAGGGGGATAACGAGTATATTTGTATTGTTTTTAAACCACTTACTCAATAAAGATGAGATACATGATTTTTGAAATTGTGTTTTAATATTAATAATGTTACTAGTGTTTCTTTTATAATTTTTAAGTGTCATTGCAGTTGCCCTTTTAAAGTTTATTTCTGTCAGATTATTTCTAGTGAGACCTCTACCCATAGTTTTTGGTGTTTTAATTGAGTTATCAATTTGGAATTCATGCACCTCTTGCCTTATTTCATCAATAACGCTATCAGGAAAAGTGTTCAGTTCTTTACTTATAAGAATTATGTAAGCGCAAATGAAAGGACCACAATCAAAATTGTTCTCCTGATATCGAAGACCTTGGAAAGTATCGCAAGATGGAACTAAATTTAAAT
Organism: Schmidtea mediterranea; assembly: GCA_022537955.1. Taxonomy (NCBI): domain Eukaryota; kingdom Metazoa; phylum Platyhelminthes; order Tricladida; family Dugesiidae; genus Schmidtea; species Schmidtea mediterranea. The sequence goes on from CM039681.1 coordinate 39,485,546, forward strand.
CAATGATTTTGTTTAAATCAATGTTGACCTTAAGCGTTTCTTTTTTATTTTTTATCAGGTTTTTATTTGCTAAAATTGGATCAATAAAGTATGATTCCAACAATGATTTACAGAAGACAAATAAGATCCAATGTGTTTTATTTAAATTTATTGGGCAAAAGATAACCTCCGCTTTGAGTACTGTCTCTGGAATTGAGACGATTTTCTCCTTAAGGTTTGAACATAGAATACTGACAATAAAGCACTGTAAATGTGCAAAGCTTGGATTACAGATGTTTCGATCAAGATATTGATCAATATCGTCGTCAGTGAACCAGACTTCCGGATCACGAGACTTAATATATTCTACTTTAGTGCATTCTACATCAGTCTCATCAGAGATTATCACAGATATTGAGACTGATGCAGGCACTTGCCTTAATTTGGAACTTAGCGGCATTTTCCTGCTCTGGTATGTATACTTGAAGATACATTTTTCAATTCTTCAGGTTTAGTTTCCACAATAGAAGATACACTTTCATCAATGTCTACTAGAAGCCTATTTGCTAACGTTTTCTCTTTGTCTTCTGACATATCTAAAGTAGTCTTAATAACACATTCTTCAATATCAGCTTTTGGATCATCGAGTTGTTGATTATTTGTATTTACATTCACAGCTTGTTCCACTGAATCAATTATTTTATCAATGCATGTGCTCATTTTATCTATACATATTTTACGACAATATTGAGGGATACGGTATGAAAATTTGTTGGCGAGTAAAAATTTCTTTTTGTCCCGAACTGCAAAATATACAAGACGCTTTGCTTTTACTTTGTCAACATTATTTAAATCAGATTTCCATTGATTGAAATCTGTACTTATATTCTCGAGTATTTTCAGTTGATTAAGTTTGTTAGGAAAAGATTTATCTAACAAATCAAAGAAATTGTTCACTTTCGTTATTGTTCCAGATGAAATGATATTATGAATTTTATCTATTTTTTCTGACAATTCTCTCCTTACAACTAGAATTGAAATAGGAAGAAGAAGGAATCAAGTTGATCATCTCGGCCCCCAAAATATCAATATTTTCTAAATCAAATAAAGAACAAGACTCTAATTTGCTAACAGAGTATATAAGTAAACAATTAAGAATATAGTTTTGGACGTACTCGCTGTAAGTTTTGTTTATTTTATATTTTAAGCTGTTTTTCAAATAGAGATAATTTAGATAGAATATTATATCAATCACTTTCGTACAAGAATTTGATTCATTCAAAAGAGATTCAAATTCACAGTGTTCATTAGATATATCAACAAAATTCAAAAGGCCAAGATTAAACATTATATCAGAAACATATCCGGTTTGTAAATCACAAGAATTACTTAATTGATTGTTAATTAGAAATTTACCTTCAACAAATGAGATTTGTTCAGGAAACTTTTTTTGTAATTTTAATTCATTAATAAATTAATTAATTTTGCAGGATTTTTAGATACATTTTCTACAACACATAATTCCAGAAGTTCTGTAAATGAAACATATAGATCACGGATTTGAGAACGGGATAATTCCGAACTACTTACACGTGAACTTTGATCACTGTCATCATAGTTATTCAAAAGATCTAACATAAGAAAATCTCCATCGCAATATTTGATTTCTGATTTTATCAGGTAGTCAGGAAGCATATTCTGTCTTTTTAGTAATTTTAACTCATTGTTTATTTGCACCCCTCCTTTGCTTTTCATTTTTAATTACAGCTGTTTCTGCAAATTTGCTCGATAAAGCAAACAGAAATTTCCTAATTGATAATGGCGCTATTACGAACTTTGATTTACAATTATAAATTTTCACAACACTTGATCCCACAATAAATATTCCTTGTGCATGCTTATTAGCAACTTGAGAAGTTCTACTTTTATTTTTAAATTTAATCGAAACACAAATATTATAGTTTCGATGTAATAAATAATTAAAATCAACAATGTTTAAAGGATTTTGTGATTTTGCAATAAAAGATAACTCTTTGTTAATAGTTTTAGATTTAATTAATTTAATTAATTTAATTAAATACGGGAAAGTTTTAAATAAATCTTGTCGCTCGATTTTAGTCAAAATTCTAACATATTTTTCAGAAGTAGTTCTAGAAAAGAAATTTGAGTTTTTATTAATCTTTTTAAATTTATTTATAGACTTATTAACTTTCCAGGTAGGATTGGTTGATTCAATGGTGATTTGATTATTTACAGCGGACTTTGAGATCGAATTTTTAGATTCATCAAATGAAATTTTATCAATCTTAGCATTTTCAATTAACTTAGAATCAATCTAGCATTTGAAAAAACATTTCCAATAGATTCTTTAGAATTAAATTTCAATACTTGATCTGATGAACTGTTATGCAAATATTTATTTATAAAATTTTTAATTAAAATATTAGATTTAATTAGAATATTTAAATAAATATAAATAATCCATAATATTAAGTTGATTTTTTGTACCTGAAGATGACAATTATGCTGTCGAAATATATCGTATGAAGAGTTTTTTATTGGCGTTTTCTGTTAATTAAATCGTTGCCAAATTTATGTAATATTATTATTATTAACATTGTTGCGCTTTAGCATATTTTTCAGTTTCATCCCTTTAGTATTTTTATATTATATTATAATAAGAAAATTCTACCTCAGAGACGGTTGCTGGTCAATACGCAAGGTCCTTCCGGTGGCCATAATACATAATTTTATGATATTTGTTGAATCCATTTTTACTAATAAAAAGGAGAAATTTGAAAATAAAGGTAAATTTTATATTAAATTGTATCTTGTGAAAAAAGTCTTACAATTAAATGTTCCTTCAAATGAAGATAAAATCTTTGAAATTAGAAGCAATATTTATTTTTGAAGCTCCGAAATGCTTTTCAGAATATTGGAATATAATTCAGTTTGTGCTATTTAAACTTTAATGAGGCTTGGAAATCGTAAAGGTTCACAAATTTTTTCTTACAAGTTATCATATGGAAAGATGTTAATAGAATGGGAGTGAGAATTTTGCCATTTATCTCCCTTGATTATGACCCCTACTATATGTAAACTGGAAGAAATTTCATTCTTATACTATAATTGGCGCAAAGCTTTGTCCTAGACCTCAGAAATTTACTTTTTCATATACAAAAAATTTTCCCCGGACAATGGCGTCAAGAGAAAACGAATTTCCATTTAATGAATTGACGATTTTCCAAGCCATCTATTTACTTTTGATTGGAATTCTAATCCCCCCCAAAATAACTTCAATTTTCCCAAGAGAATCTCTGCAATCAATGTCAAATTTCTCTCGATTCTTAACGACTGAATTCTCAAAATTTTTTTTAAATCTTTTGTGAATTTTATTTTATAACATTTTCTGTTTGACTGAGCTTTAGTCAACTGAGAGATCTGATGGTAAACATTAAATCAGAGAGGAATTCACTGACATGAGTAAAAATAGAGTTTCCTTACCTGGGATGATATGATATTGAATTACACTACAAACTAAAACTCCGGGATACCCTGAAATGGACACTTGATTCATCAAACAACAGTTCAGCAAAACGTAGCGGGAAAAGTTAATAAATTTAGCAGACAAATGGTTTCAAATGTACAATGTTTAAAAGCTAAAAAATATTATTAGTGATATATTATTTCATTATTATTGTTATTATTATAAATTATTAATTAAACACATACAGCAATAATTTATTAAAAGAAAGCGCCATTCAAACACACATTTTACGATATAAATCGATGAATTCATAGTCATCATCTGGTAAAACATTTTAACCATAATACAGCGTTTCAAATTTTATTTCGCCCATTTCCCGACAAATTTAGTCAAGAATATATTAATAATATTATTTCCCAACCAATTTCGTTTTAGCCTTAAAATGAGAAACGAAATAACGAATCAAATTCGTGTCAACATCAATTGTTTTGATGAAAGAAGTGTTCCAACAAAGGACATTGCTGATTTTCTAGATTTGCCTCGATCAAGTGTCAATTCCCTGGTTAAAATATTAAAGGAAATTGGCAGGATTGAAAGAAAAAATCTCAGTGAAAATAGAAGATTGGCTATGAACGATACAGAACCTCATTTCACGTTAAATCCCCTAAAACAAAACTGCAAGTGAGCTAAGTAGTAATGTATCGAAAGGAATTTCACTTTACATGTAAACGCTCGATTGAAATTCCTGAAAGAAGAAACTCGGAAGATGCCATCACTAAAAGGTGTGAATATGCCAATAATTTTCTGAACAACATTATTTTAAGTGATTAAGAAGAAAACGTGGTATATATTGACGAAGAGGGATATAAAGTATCAATAAGAAATATAGGCGGTAGATCATGGTTCGCTGCAGACCCAACTGTAACTATTCATTCAGTGTATTTTTCACAATGTAAATCAGAACTGTTGACTTTTAAGGTCTTCACCAGGGCTTACAGAAGCTATACATTTTGCGAATACTTATCTGACCTCTTTAATGTGTGAAGGGAAAACGAATGGGTAAGAGTTACTTTTATAATGGATAACGTAAATATCCACAAAACACAAGCAGTGAGAGGTTGGTTTGAAGTAAATAATTTTAATATCTGTTTTCTTCCTCCTCAGTTCCCATCTCTTAATCCCATGGAAAATATATATGTATAATATATATTTGTTGAATTGGCGCTTTATTTTATTTATTAATTCATGCCAAAGTTTTGTTATTGTTTAATTATTATTATTGTTATTATTATTATTATTATTATTATTATTATTATTATTATTATTATTATTATTATTATTATTATTATTATTATTATTATTATTATTATTATTATTATTATTATTATTATTATTATTATTATTATTATTATTATTATTATTATTATTATTATTATTAATTTTGTTGTCCCAATAAAGTCAACTTATTACAGGTACCTATACTATTTAAATAAATTTTGAATTAAAAAGTGAGTGCTATAATAAATTCAACCTCCATTTTGAAATAAATTTGTTTTCCATTTGTTTTTACTGGAATTGTAAAATCTGTGTGGCATTCATTTTCTTTGAGTTGGACTTGAATATCAAACAGTGGGAGCTCTGTTTGGGATACTGTCACCATCCATCATTTGTATCAACATCGACATTTCCCACTGCTTCCTGGCACAAGAAGAAAATTTTACTTTTAAAAATATGTAATAATCATAATTATTATTATAAAGCTGTACAATAATAATAACATAAATTCAAATTACAAACTCTCACCCGGCTCATCATTTTTCCCAAAACGGAATCCATCTTCCATAGAGGAAATTAGGCAATAATTTCTATTGAAATCTCCATAAAAAGAAAAATATTTCAAAATTTCTCGGAAGTCAAACTCTGAACCTTAGGGCAACAGATCCTTTAATAAGACAAAATGTGCAGTTGTGAACATTTCCATTTTAATTCCTACAAAGCGTTTCATGTGGGGCTGTGATCTTTGATTACAGGAATCCAGGTCGCAATTGAATTAATGAAAGCTTTTCTTATTAAAATACACCGAACTCTTATGAGAATAATGTGGGGAATAGCATTAGAGTGTAAAGGCCTTCATGGTTAGATAGAAAATTCAGAAATAAAAGTAGCAACATAAATTTACTAAATTTTTATTTGCTTTTCAAATGTTAGCGTGGCTTCTCGATATATACGTGATTCTTTGTGATATATATATATATATATATATATATATATATATATGTTGGGTTATTATTATTGAAAGTCGGTTCTCTCTGACTTCTCGTGTCCTTTTCAGACAATTGTCAACAACATTTACTGCCATACTAAATTATTAAAAATAATTACTTCCTAAAGACCACCTTGCCGATTACAAATTAGGAAATAATTACCTCCTCATAGATCAGTGGCGTCCATTTATTATTGTTTAGGCCAATTTACCCTTTTTTATTATTCCGTCTACATGCCGGATTTTCCTCATCTTATGGGTTTCCCATTGCCTCGGACTTCCCATTGACTCGGGCTTCCCATTAGTAATTAATATTTTTAAATTAATTTGTTTTTTGACTTATATTATTTTCTAGGGACCCCTCACTAAATTTTTATTATTATTTCTGAACTCGTCTCTCAGTTTGGCGTTCAACCATATCAATTTTCCCCGATCAATAATACTTTCGAATTTTTGTAAATTTTTTAATTAATGTTGCAATTTTATCATTTTGGTGTTTTATTGATTTTACCGTGCTTTTCGTAATACCCCAACATATATGTTATTTATTCCTTCCAGTGGCCAGCCACAATCAGCAAAATGATTTGTGGAAAGGATCTGGTCTACTAGAGTACGGTTTCAAGTCTGCTACTTTTCCAAATCACTGAAACAATGTCCACTTGTGAATATGCAAATTCTTCTATTATAATTGTTAGATTTAAATCATAAGACTTGATAAAAATTCCTGTCAAATGATTTACTATATTATCTAGTTGAACTTTTCCAAGAATAAAATGTCACATTCAATCATTGAAAATATATCCTAGAATCATAAAATAACCCTTGAAAATTAAATAAATTTTATATCAAAATCATAATAAATTCCCCATTTTACATTAACTTTTATTTAGCATTAACAATAATAACTTAAAGAAAATAAAGAATAATAGAACTTTACTCACAAAAATTAATAGTGTTCGGCTTAAAGCCAAAATTTAAAAAAATAATATTTGTTCGTAAATTAAAACAAAATGTGGAAATCGTGAAAATACCTACTGTACACATACACATGCACCGGAAGCAGATACTTAAAATAATAATAAAAAATATCAAATAAAACAAAAAATAAATCAAACAAAATTAATAAAATAGAAATAAAGCCTACAGCAGCAGAAAGAGGCATACTCAAAACATAGAACCATCAAAACCTTGCAAAAGAAGATTTAGATAAAACATAAGAAGAAATGGTGACCGAAAAATAAGTAATTTTAAGGATCAAAAAGAAAAATGACTAAAAAATAATAACAAAATAAAATTTCAAAAAATGTAAACGATACATCAAAAAATAGAGAAAATGAGTAAAAAATTAGAAAAAAAATTAAAAATTAATAAAACCATTAAAAAATCATCAAAACCGCTAAAGATTGCCTATTGTTCGCACATGCACACTAACTAACTATATATACAGTAGTCAATTTCGTAATTTTTAATGTTAATTTTACATTTCAAACAATCTGTTTTTGACGTATGATTAAAATATTCTTGAAATGTTGAGTTTTTTGTATTTATGTTTTATTAATATATATTTTATTATAAAGAGCGTGATTTAAATTTATTCTGGATGGTCTTGACATCTTTAGGTGTCACCAAATTTCGCCAGTTGCAGCAGCTGGTTGCGCCACATCCATAACCTCGGTGTTCTCGGCAAGTTCTGGCAATATGCGCAGGTATTTTACTGTAGGGCACTGTTGAACTACTCACAGCGTCTAATGGAAACGTCGGCCGTGGTGGTACTTAAATATTAAGAAGTGCGGATTCAGTTAGTGGATTTAGGATACAATCCAGTTGGATCAATAGGGAAAATTTTCATCAAATCTCGTCGCATCGAATGACTAAGTAATCGGTAGCTAGGGATAGGTTAGATAATAAAAATTGTCTAGGCGCACGTAAAACGATTTAGACCACCTTAGATTTTTAGGTTCATCAAAATTGACCGGTGGTGTATCAGTACTAGTAGTTAGACCTCAAATAATGTAGTAGCGAGTTGTTATATAATCAGCCTTGAGTCCCAGAGTATTACACCAGGTTGTCAAGTATAATAGGTAATAGGTACGAAACCATTAATCAGCGATATCTGATTTTGAATGTCTGAATTAAGTTCATAAAATATTGGAATAATACCTTTTTCTATCGTTATAAACCGAATAATTACGTCTTAAATACAGGTTCAAAATGCTTCATATCCCACGTTAATAGTAAAATCTTTGCTAACAGCCTCTATTTTGTAAGGTTTAGGTAAAGGTAGAATCGTATTGCTAGTAACCATACATTTAGTGACTTGGGATAAGCTATGTCGACCTGGCCGACAGATAACTCTACAAAGTTCTTTAATAGGAAGGTGAACAAAATAACCTGACTACTACTGACAAGGATTAATAAAGCATGCAAATAGATTAAACTTAAATAAATTCGAATAAAGTTTTATGTAAATAAATAAGTCAGTAACTTGAACGAAAATGAATTACGAACATTCAATAACAGCGAACCTTATTCGCGAGTTAATAGCGGCAGTACTGAGGTAGTATAAGTGAACCGCAGGAAGCAGGCACAGTTTCTCCAAAAAATGTAAAATTTATATCAAATATAAACTAACTGAGTAAATTCCAAAATAATCCGACCGAAAGATTCCATTAAAGTAGATTGCCTACGCAATAGGATCGGCGTACTGTCCACTTACTTTTGATATAGAGCCCCATGTACACCAAGCCCCATTGAAAAAAATTCCACTATAATTCAAGTTGATACATAAATCAACTTGGCGGAATTTATTTTGTTAAAAAATAAATGCATTTCAGCCATTTTTTAAATGGCTGCTAAGTAAGTTATTTTTTATATAGTTATATAACTTAAAGTTAAATTTTAAGAGTTGAATTATGATTTCATAAGCAAATATGATCATAATTCAAACTCTTAAATATAACTTTGATCAACTATTTCATATATATTATTATAAATAATATTTAGGAAATTAAGTAAGTAACAATAACTAATCTCCAAAAATATGTATTTTTCTCGGATATTATTCAAAAAATGTGAGTTAAATTATTTTTGAAGTTATAAAAATTATTATTTGCATTAAATAATTATATTTTTTATACATATTTTGAAAAAAATCATCGATTACGTACCCTAAATAATTTGGTTTATGATTATTTTTTAAAACTTACTAATATATTTTAAAAATTTGTGCTTTTTTTCGGATTTCAAGTTTTGCTTTTTTCGACAGAAATATCTGAAATATTAAATTAATTTTAGTTTAAAGGGTAAATCTTATGAAGATACATCCTTATTTACTCGAAATTTCCTAGCAAAAACCTCAAAATTTAAATTAAAAATTTTTTCCGCCATTTTTCTTTCTAAAATTATCTCAAAAATGTCTATAAAATTATTTATTATAGGGGTTTTTTCAACTTCGGATGGCTACATGTTAAAAGTTTGCATGCATGTTTTATTATGGGTTGAGTTAATGTGCATTATTTTATTTCTCTGTCACTTTTTATGTTTCTATAGTGTAGGGTTTGTCTCATTGACTATTTTACAAGCAACCTCAAGGTGAGTTGGTGTGTTTATATGTTATAAATTTATTGATTTTTGTTTTATATTATAGGTGATTTATCTCAACTTCGCTTGGTGTAATTACATTAGACGGATCAAACCAATTTCTAGTAGGTACAATAGATAAGCCACAAACGTGCAAATATCTAGGTTGCAGTGTGGTCCACAGATACATAGATTTTTATGATTGTGTGTTCTCGTGTTCGAACCATTATTTCCAAGAGGTGAGACATCCAGAATTTATAAATTTTTCTGTTCCACCGAGACCCATACGACAATAGTATAAGTTAGCGACAAACCCTAATATAAAGAGTTCTGATTGATCACGTAATAGCTAGTGACAAATAATGAATTTACCCAACATGGCGCCATAAGACTAGTTAAGAAAGTGACCGTCACTGATAGGATCTACTTGAGACATAACGCCACACCCGTACATCTAAACCGGATGTTCAATAAATAATGAATAGCTGATGAATGATTGACGTGATTGCAGGATACACCGAATCTGAGTCAGGTTTTGGATTGACCAATGTGACGTAATATAAACATTTAGATCACCCGTTCGCGCAAGTTAAAGTAAATCAAAAGTCCTTCTTGTTATTCTGAATGCATGTTATGTGGTTAAGTAAACTGGCTAGTACTCTCGGATTGTTTGGAGGTTTGATTGACATACGTATATGAAAGGTCAAATTTAAATTAAATACAAAGTGGATAAAACAAAATATTGTATCAGTAGTTTAAAAAGCTCATTATTTTAATTTCAAGTAAATAAAATTCCTAATATTTATACATAATACCTCTGATTTAGTAGGATTTTGTGGAAAGTAGGGCTCAACTCGTGCTAATCGCTGAGCGGAGAACGGTGTTGAGACGGAATGTCACCGAGCAAGCCCGTCTACTGGGTCTGTAAAAAGTGATGCACATCAATGCCCCACATCACCTAACTTCGACGGAGAACAGAAATCATCCAACTCAGAAACAAGATCCCTCCATGTCGACACCACCTCAGCATCCTAGTGGAATGATACCAATTCCTTCCGGCCAACTCAAACCCAACAAGAATCGCCGTCGTCGGAACAAAGGTGTGCTGAGCAAGCCGCTCTGTGGTAAAATCTTGAGGTTTTTAAGGACGGTCCCGACGAACAGACTCCACTATCAGATGTCGTTCTTCTTCAGGAAGTGTATCCAACATCGGGTCTCGTACCAACCCCATACTTCATCCAATCGACAGATTCTGAAAACAAGTCAATGAACCTTAAAGTTTCGATTAATCGAATGAATGTACTCGCACCTTCGCAGTTAAATGTAGAAATTAATTCAGGACCTACGAGAAGTTCTTCCGAAACGATTTCCCCGCTCGATTTTGATCTCGAACCTACTCCATGTAGGCCTGCTTCTCCCATCAGTAAGACACCCACACAGAAACTTAATTACCGGTCGCGCCTCCCGAGCCGACTTATACAAATATCGGCGGTTGCAGAAGCATAAACCTCTCCCGGCGGATAAAGATGCGGAGGCCGAGTGACGGAAAATTTCCCACAACTTAGTAACGATTTTTGGAATAACTGAAAATCTCGTTAATTTTTTCATTCCTGACTATATCTAACTGTTTTTTATAAGTATTAGTACTATAATATTGGTTTGTATTTAATTGTAGTTGTAATTCTTGACATTTTCTCTTAGTGTAGATTGACGAGCTAGGAAATGATGCTGTAGGTTATTTTTTTATTGCGAGACTGGTTTTGATGTCGAGAGGTCCATGAAGGACCAATTTTTACTAACAATCGAATAGAAATGGAATACCTGAAAAGGTGGATCTAAAACATTAATAGATGTTTGATTATGTAGTAGCTACAATCCTAGGGGGAAAGGAGTTCACTTAAATTTTCAATCATTCAAAATCCATCTTGATGAGATCAGAAAGTGGACTTGTCAGCCCAAATGTAACTTAGAATATAAAAGATCAAATTAGTTTATTAGGGGTAATGCCGAAAGTCGAACACATTAAACCCAAATAATTAATTTATTTCAACAAATGGATTTGAATATCGTGATAATTGAACATTGAATAAATCAAAGGGTAAAAATTCAATTTAAAAGCACGTCGGTCAGGTGGAAACCCAAAATATAGATTCATTAAATTTAAGAGATAAATGATAAAATGGTAGCTCAGCCTATATTTAGTTTTTGGAGATACTAATGTACGCAAAAATCGGTTTTGAGGCATCAATTTCGGCCTGAATTAGGATATTGGACAACGAATAAACTTGAAAATAGAATGAAGGGATCATTAATACTCATAGCAAGCGTGATGTAAGGCCTTCTAACGACAGTCGGGAACCCGTAACCAAAGTTATTCAGGGAGTAGTATTGGAAACAATGCTTACCTGCTTAAATAGTTTTCAGCTGGTATGTAGAGTACCAACGTGGGTTTATTCGCGGATACATACCAGTGAGAGTAAATATTTTAGAGTGTGCAATGAGAAATATTTAGCCCTGTTGATATAGTGAGCAGTAAGCTGCAAGGATGATAGTTACTTCAAAGTTAGTTTTCTCGTGCACCAACAATAGCAATTTTTAACTTATTTAGTTGATTGACAACACAATATTATTTAGCATCAATTTACATAGCATAATTTTCAACGTGTACTTTAAGATGAATTTAAATAAAACACCTACGCTTTTTCTATTGTTGGCGCATAGGGTTGGTTTTTTATTTATTTTACCTAGGGTTTTTGTGTAACTACCCCTTAAACGTCAGCAAGATTATTATTCTATCCCTCCTATGTACCCATGGTGATTGCCATGTTGGTAATGTGCATAAGGGTTGAAAATTCATGAGCAGGTGAGCTCCATTTCTAGAACTAGTCCTAATGATATTTTCACTTTCGGGTTCTGGACTGCCGATGGAAGGTCTTACGTCTTTCTCTTTCTATATCCTGGTCCTTACTCGTCTATTCCTACAATTTCCATGCTTAATTGTCGTCTTTCCCCGTTATTTATAAATGTATCTTTCAAAAATTTGGGCAACGTTCCTCCCTTATTTTTTGGTAAGTTTCCTGTTTCATTTGTTTAATCACGGAATCGACTACATTTGTCCTTGTTTACTTTTATCTTTACCTATTTTAAAATTCGATTTACAATTCCTTAACTCCCGGTACATTTCCCATGATTTTAAGTAATTACAACCCTCTATGGTCACTTTAATAAACGCTACTCTCTTCTGCCAGATTATATCATTCAACTTTTAGAAAACTACTTTCAAATTTACATTCCTATACTATCCTATCCTTTCCTACTTGATTTTCCAATTAATTTCCTGGCGATGTCTTAAATTTTCCCTACAAAACTTTATTCCCGCATAACTATAGTCGCACTTCCCATTATTTTAATTTCTACTCGCCCCGGCCACTTTTCAGCAGTCGCTACGAGTTATACAACGATGCCCTGCGTGGAGGTCCTGTGCATATTGCCAGACCCTACTGCGGACTACCGAGGTGTCCACGAGGCATGACCCGCGAGCTCAACTAGGGGACTTAACCCACCAGCCGGCACGAGATCTGTCCCATGGACTACTATTGAAATACGTATTATAAATAAGATTTTAGGGGGATTTGTCAGTGGCACCAAAAGATTCCACGACCATCCAGAATAAAATCAAAGTAACAAGACTTCGAAATATATATTTATACAAGAAAACAATACTTACAATCCACAGTCATGCAACCAAATTGGAAAAATTGGCATAAATTGGCATAAACACTTTGTCTAAAAATGACTCACGGTTCGTCTAAGAAAGTCTAAAAATTTTTCTAGTAGTCACCTGACTGAAAAAATGTCTGAAAATTATGAAAATGACTGCCGTATATATAGTATTTTTGTGCCTGTGTGCGACCAATGAGCGAATTTTCGCCATTTTTGGGGTTTTTAATTATTTTATTTATTTCGAAATATTTTTATTATTTTTTATATATTTTTCTTTATTTTTTGATATATTAATATTTTATTGTTGGATTTTATTTTTATTATTATTTTCTTACAATATTATTTTTAAACTCCAATAGTTTGTTTTCTGGTCGCCTCTTCTGCCTGTGTTTTTTCTAAACCTTATTTTGCAAGGTTTTGGCAGTTTATTTTATTTTCCGTATGTTTCTTTTTGCATCTGTAGGTTTTTTCCGGATTTTAATTAATTATTTGTTTTATTTAATTTTTGTTATATTTTTAATTTGTTTTAATTAATATGTTTTATTTTATTTTTGGTCTCTTCTTGCGGTGCGTGCTTATGTTACAGCAGCCATATTGACAATTTCCAAACGACATTAATTATTTTGTTTTAATTTACACAATTTTCACCTTTTTGTTTAAATTGGTTTTGTAATTTTGTTTTAATTTTGGCTCTGAGCCCAACACTATTTATAATGTTTTTATTAATTTTCTATTCTTTTTGGTGCTCATCAGTTAGTTTTGATGAGTCATACTTTCTTTTAATTTGATTTCACCGCTACTCGATTCTATATGGTAACGTTCTGAATAAACAAATTTGTTATTATTTAGTCATTGCCGAACAATTATAATTAAAATAAAGTTAAAGTTAAACCCTTCATTTTATGATAAACCTAAAGTCCTAGGAATTTTATTCAATATTTTCATTATAGGAGCGTATCATAGCGAATCTTTTGTACATATCGAAAACTTCCATTCATATTTTATGATGTATTGTGTTTGTGTGTAGTATTTAATTTTTCTACATAAAACTTCACTGAGATAATGCTAGCCGATTTCCGCAATGTTTATTCATAAAATGAAATATGAAGTAATTTGATCTAAGATAGGTCTTGGTCACTCATAATAAAAATTAAAATCAGAAGGGGCCATGTCTGACTATATGGAGAGATAGGCAAAACATCACATGAGAACTTCACCAGTTTTGTACAGTATATACAGACGTATGAGGTTTCTGTTGCAGGGTGAAAAACTATTTTTTCCAAAATAACCAACCTTGGTCGTTTTTGAGTAAGAGTTGCCTTCAAATTAACAAGCTGTTCACTGTAGTTTGTTGAATTTATAGTCTGATTATTTGGTAGCAACTCGTAATAAAACCACGCTTTTGAAGTGTCACCAAATGCATAGCATTACTTTCCAAGAGTGGGTGTTTATCTTTGGCGATTACTGAAGAGTAATACCTGCTTTCAACTTAGATCTACGGTGTAAAATATTGTTATATGTGATCCATTTTTCAACTCCAGTGATCATATTTTGCATAGAAGGTTGTGTTTTGTTTCGTTTAATTAGTTATTCATATATTAGTATCCACTAAGTCAACTGACGTTCAATAAGTTAATGCGGAACTCAAACATCTGCTCGATTGACATATCCTTCTGCGTGGAAGTGTATTTCAACGGTTGTATATCACACTCCGACTTTCACAACGTTAAGTGAGAGTTTTGGTCTACTTCAGTCGTTATTGCAGACGTATCAGTTGTTACAGGCCGGTCTGAGAACTCATGATTTTTGACTTCCAAATCACCAATAAAAAATCGCACACCATTTTTGAACAACTCGAACGGTAATTGTTGATGCCCTATAAATATTCCATTTCTAAATGGTCATTTTTTAGAATTTTTTATTATTTTACGAAAATAATAGAGCATAATATTTCGAAAATGCTGATTTCGCTAACCCATGTCATGCTTCACAAAATCTCAGGACTAATAAATAGATTTAATAAGTTATACACTTGTTTGATGTATACAACTGTAGACTATAACTGTTTACAACAAACTAAACTAAACACATAAAACTAATTCATTCATGTTCATATTAACCTTGAACGTGGAAAATACGAACTAATATATATTACAACCCAATAGAAACAATTGTAATGTTCCTGATAACTCAAAAAATCAAAATTTTTAAAATAATATCATATTTTATTTGAATTTCAGAAGGTTAAATTAGTCAAAATTAAAAAGTTTTTATTAATTTGATCATAAATCATAATTTCCTAATAAAAATTATTTAAAAAATATAAATTTTCACATGATTTATGTCTTGGAGTTCAATTTCATTATATTTGCAAAAAATGACATTAAAGTGAGTTTTAGGTTTCGATAATATAACGTTCATTATTTTGCTTTATCTCAACGGAGTTTGGTATGTCAATTTCCAGGTAAGAATTTAATTTATTTAATTAAGAGGATCAATTAAATTAACAAGACTGTGAATGTATGTTGTTGTTTTATGCGGTTTATTAAATTCCTACATTTTCCAAGTTGTTGATTGAGTAATATTGAAGAGTGATCATTTTTGAATTATTACAATATCTTTTTCTGTGGATACAAATAATACTAGAAGCAATGTAGCTACATCAAGCCGCTCTAAAGTAAATTCCGCGTTAATGCAAGTTGATACGTAAATCAACTTATTGGATTTTTTTAAGTTTTAAGAGTTGAATTCAAAATCATTATTCAAGTTTTTAAATGTAACTTTTGACTTTAAAATTCATATATTATTAATATTTATGAATATTCAGGAATGATTTATTTTATGATGACTGATTTTTCAAAATTAATTCAAACGAAAAAATGAGTTAAATTATTTTTGAAGTAATAAAAATAATTAATCGCCATAAAATTATATATTTTTTTATACATTTTGGAAAAAATCTTTGAATATGCACACAAAATTATTGGGTCTAGGATTATGTTTTTAAAACTTAAATAAAATTTACTAGTTAAGATTTTTTGTTCGGGTTTCAGGTTTTGTGTTTTTTCTACAGAAATGTCTGAAAACTTATGAAATAATAGATTAATTTTTCAAATAAATCTTACGAGGATATGTCATCATTTACACAAAAATTCGGGGCAGAATCCTCAAATTTTAAATTTAAATTTTTCCGCTACGTTTTTTTTCTCTAAAAGTGCCTATTATAGGAGTTTGTCTCAACGCTTATTGACTACACGTTGAAAGTTTGCATGCATTATTTTATTTTTCTACCACTTTTTGTCACAACACACGTTCAATGAACATCAATGTGAGTTGGTATGTATATACATTCTAAGATTACACCCGTTTCAGTTCATTAAAATAACTTCTATAATAGAAGTTTTAATGAACATCCAACTGCGATTATGATTAAGTTTATGAATTAGCAATTTTTAAAATGGCTGACAAGTAATTTTTTTAATAAAGTATATTTTAAGACTTGGATTAAGATCTCGTATATTTATGAAATCATTATTCAAGTTCTTAAATAATACTTTTCATCAACGTGTATTTTAAATTTACTTTTATTAATTTTCTTTGGATTATTTTTAGGAATTTATGCCAATTTATGTAAATTAAATGGAATTATTTTCGAATAAATACTATTCCGATTAATTGAAAAATAAAATTTATTATTAAAAAGATTATATTCAAATAAATTATTTCTCTGTTTCTTTGGAAATTTGTTTTGGCTACCATTTTTTTATCTTTTAACAAATCAAATCTTTTGATATTTATTGATTTTATGAAGCTTTGGAAATTTCTGTTAATTTCCCAAATTTATAAAAATTTTCCTCATTTTCAATTGTATTAATGATTTGGATTTTTTATACTTCTATAAAAAATATTATTTTTAAACTTAAGTTATTTGAAAACTTACGTTTTCCGTTTTTTAAACTCCTCATTTGAAGGTTCTGGTTCCACTGCTCCTGGTAAATTGCAAACGAGGTAAAAATTGAGTTAATTTTAAGTACAAGTTAAATCTCACATTGTTATTTCTTCATCTCCTCAAAAACCTAGAGTTTCGATGGATATAAAAGTTTTGTCTAAAAAGTTATTAAAAATAGTAATATATAGTTTTTATTGCTCCGAACATTTCTACATTTTGAAAGTTTGCGTACATTATTAGTATGTATGTTCCTATATTATAACATTATTGATTTTTCATTTTAGTATAGGAGTTTTTAATGAACTGAAATGGGTGTATTGATTTTTATTATTATAGAAGATTTATGTGAACAGTTTGGTATAATGATACACACACAAATGCATTTATCATAGGATAAATTTTGGATTTATTGATTAATTAAAGTGAAATTTTATGCGCTCTGCATTATACAATAAAAAAATAAATCAAAATGAAGACAAATAGAAAATATAATTTATTAAAATTTTTATCTACTAAGTTTAGAAGGCTGAGAAATTCGATCGGCCGGAAATTTGCGCTTGGTCGATGAATGGAGATTCTTGTCGCTATGGGAATAGAAATGGGTGGCGATATGCGAGCGGATCGATGCGAAATTCAGCGAGTGGTCCCGATTGACCGTGAACTGGACGGGCTTACAGGGCGCGCTCCCCGATGGACAAATGTAACAAGCGAATCTCCCAACTAAAGGCTTGCTATTCGACCCAGTTTTTGGGACAATTAAATCGAAATGTTTCCCGACTGTCAATTGGCAATTAATGAATTCGTTCCGCAAATTATTCGCCACGATCTCACCCAATTCCTCTGAGCCATACATTTGATTTTTATTCGGTTTGTGTCGGATTGTTCCGGTGGATTTGCGGTTGGTTTCACTGCGTTCGACACTGAATTGAAGAGAGTTCACGTTTCCGCTGTGGCCGACTTTTGGAGTGCTGCTACAGAAGTTTGGAAATCGCGACAGCGATTGAAGAGATTTATTGAATTGAATTTCGGAATTTCTATTAATTCTAACATCGTCGATTTCAAGATTCGTTCCCGATTTTCCATCACTGCTAACACTGATAACATCATTTAAGATTATGTTGTTCACAATTGGCTCCTTTTTAATTGAGTTTTCTTTTCCCAAAATGTTTTTTGACAAATTTGGAGTTTTTATAGTTTCAACTACACTTTGATAATTGTGTATAACCAGATTTGATTGTGATACTGGGTTCGATTGAATAGATTGACGGGAAATAGAATTTGGCAGAGCTGAAATACCGAACATGGTTCGATTTTCCATTAAAATACGATTTAGCTTATCAATAGGAACATTAGTTTCATAATCCTTTTTTTGATTGTATAGCATGATCCCATATTCATTGATTTCGTTTTCTTCAGAATTTTTATAAACTTTTTTTAATGACTTTACTGTATTCAAGATCCTCTCTCGGACTCCAGGAGCAAATTTGAAAATGTCAGGACGTTTCATAAACACATCTTCAATATAAACTAATCGATCATTTTCTGCCATTTTAGAACATTTTTCTTTTATACATGTTTCAATAAACAACAAGCATCGATCATCTATATCTATTATGTCACTTAAATTCGTTATGTCACATTTATTTAAACATGCTTCCAAATTATGAGCACCAGAAATATCTGAAAGCAATTTTATAAAAATATCACTCATATTAAGTAATAGGATATTTTAAAATTTTCATATTAAATCGGGATATTCAAACAAATATTTTAAATCCCAAAATGTCTTGATGAAATTTATATTTTTAATTATTCTGAATTTCATGATACCATAAAGTAAATATGAGGTAGTTCAAAAATTATGAGATAATATTATTGAATCAAACATTTTATTTAAAATTTTTGGAATAATGTGAATTTTAAAAGTTAGAAAATAAAATGCAATTAACTCTGTCATAGTAAATAATTGGAACTTGTAACGTAATTATCTATTTATTTCATGCGGAATCCAAAAATTTTAATGTTAATTTTATCGAAAAATCAGTGATTGAAAACAGAAAATGAAAGGAAAAATACTAACGTCGTAAAATAGGTAGTTAGTGTTTATTTATTGTGATTTTTGATAAATTTTGAGTTTGTACATTTTTAAATAGTTTCTTGTTAAACTTTAATTAATGTATATTTATTGTGTTTAAAAATTAATTGCTATTTACTTGTGGACTTATTTTTTTATTAATGACACTTGGTGGGTTACTGGGTATTATACTTTGTTTTAATCTCCTTGTGGTTGCCCAGGTAACGCCATATAAATATTTTCTTTAATGCCACTCGACACCCGTTGCTAAGCAACGTTGGAAATGTGCTTGAGCGGGTAGGTCGTTCGCAAAAAGTGAGCGCTATTTCTAATGCTGTAATTGCTCGAACGATCTCTGGGTCCTACGAGCTGTCGTTAGAAGACTTGTACCCACTTTAAGTCATTTGGTCCCCTTTAAGTCGTAGGCTTTCTCACTCACGCTCCCTGAGTTCTTTAGTCCAAGAAAAAAAAATATTAACGGATATATGTTGAGAATAAAACTAAGGAACACTTATTAATGAATGAAAACGAATAAAATATACTAGATAAAACAAATTTTCTACAAGGAGTGAATCAATTTCAGTTTGTAGACTGCATTATATTTAGCAGTCACGCGGCCCGTCATTTGGCCCGCTCCTTGCGTCCTGGACGATAACTGTTCTTTATTATTGTCGGGGTTGAAGGTGTTGGACCAGAACTCAAATGTTTAAATGAATCGGTAACACACTTGCAAATATAACATGCAGCTTTAAATTCAAACCTATGAAAACATCAATTAAACCTAGCAAAATACGAAAGAAAAGCAATTACATATAAAATAATAAACACAAAAATAAAAGTAAAATAATAACAAAATGCACCAAGATCAGCACGAATTAAATATAAACATAACACGAAAACCCAACGATTTTGACCAAAATTTGACAATTTATTAAAATACCAAATTTCATGAAAATGAAATAAAAATCAAATAATTTGAATTAGAAATAATTCAATTAAAAAAAATCTAAAGAAAAATTGTCAAATAAAATTTCGAAATAATAAAAATTAAGATTAGAATACACTAGAAAAATCCAAGGTCAAAATTTGTTTTACCAAATCAAAAAGAACACGCAAGGTTAGGGACAAAAAATAGGTATATATACCCATGCATTTTCACATAATTTTTAATCATTTTTTTGATATCAAAGATCGTTTTGCAAATCTTGACTTAAAAATCTATTTTAGGGTGAGTTTATTTTGGAACTCTTTCTCCACGTCGCATCCTCACACTCTCGATGGAGCTCTGCTTGGATGATGGCGTGGGGAGAGTAGTATTTTGTATGATGAATTGTTCGATGGATCAAGTACTTATTATACTGTTCTTATTATTAATAAATTAGTGATAACATCCAACTTATTTTTCTGTAATTATTTTATGTCGAAATTTTTCCGGCCCACAGCCAAGACACCTTACAAGTAATTAAAATCAACATATTATTCAGATTCGTGTAAGTGCGTGGAATATCGCCGATGATCTGTGCCCGTGAAGACCCGGCGTGCGGAACGCAGGGATCGGAGTGTCAATATTATCCCGTGTAGAAGAAAGGAGAAATAAGGAAGTGGTTTTAGCTGCTTCCTCGTTTCTCGTTCTCTTTAAAATCGACCTAAATTATTCTACACACGGCTCAAAATCACCACATCGAGTAGTCCAGTGGGCACTCATTAACTATAATATGAACACAATGCGCCTAAGGTCAACCAAGGGGAAGGTAACGGTATAATAGGAAATCGTTGTTGTGAATCTAAAATAACTGTGAATCAAAATCGTTAGACGTTTGCAAATAACTAAAAGAAATAAACTAGAACTACGACCCTCCCCCCCCCAACCGTCAATATAGACCTAAATAACTTCGAAAAATTAGGACGCTATTTACGAATTTTTGACATACCCGCCCTAATAGAAGATGAATGAATTTTAAATTATAGACTCCGAGACATTATTTCGTTTTAAAAAATTGATCGAGTAGCGGAACGCCCACCCCGATATAGAAAATCGAAATTAAATTGAAGGAAGACTAATATTAACCCTAAAATAGCCTGGATAATTAACTTTCTAAAACAAATAATAAAATAATTCAACGAATCTTGATCCCAGACACTGTACGTTTAACGCCAATAAAAATTCCAAAAACAAATGCGGTAGTAGTTAGCATCAAATAAAACTGTCAAAGAGGGAAGAGTAAGAAAACCCTTACTCGCCACGATCTTCAAGTCTACGACCATAAAACTAAGATCAGCCAATCTGACCTAAAAATTTAGTAACATAAATACAATAGCTTGAAAATTCCATATCCTGCCGTAGCTACAGTAAATCAGTTAATTAATATCATCCCTAGTCTAGGCAATGTCCAAATTTATAGGAACGTAAATTGATGAGAAAAAGTAATCATGATATAGTAGCTTCAATTTAATATCTCCAAAGTAAATTAAATTTAGATAAATTAAAAGCCAAATTAAACCTTGAATAAGGCAATAATTTAATTGAGACCCTGCAACCACTTAAAAGAATGTCGAACAAAAACGTTTACACAAATATTCACGAGGAGTACAGAGAGGTAGTGCGGATCATTATAAATTCCTGCGGTAAGACGAGAATTCAATAAAACCTTCTTTAATAAGCCAAAGTCCAAATAGACTTCTGATTGATAACGAACATAAATAATGATCAGTATAGAAAAAATCATTATAGCACAGCCAAATGTTGAGATAGAATCCATATTCATTGAACGAAGATAAGTTAGATCTGAGCTCGTCACTAAGGATCATCGGAGTGAATCAATATCATCGTTTCAAACGACATCTTCTCGCATCGACCACGGCTAAAATAATACACTCATATTAATTCATCATGAACACGATTTAGTCACAAACCCTCCCTTGAGAAATCTGTAGTTCAAAGACAATCTTGCCATAATCGTCGTTACCGGGAATCAAATCTTCCATTCCACCAATGTTTATCTATTAGGGATTGCCAATCTTATATAGAGTTAACCAACCCGGAAACTCCAGCCTTGAACAAATCTTTCCGAGCAGAGAGAGCCTCGCTAAAAATCACTTATCAGCTAAATAAAAGAGACATTTGCAATAGAAAAATTACGAGATTTATCTTACCATGACCCGTTAAAACTGTAAGTGCTTATCAAGAGTATCGAATCTATGTAAATAAATATCAATTACCGGATTGATACACCGGAATGTCGTAGACAGATAATTTTCTCGCTGTCTAGACACCCCAGCGAAGGATACATGCATACACCGGCACACAAATGCAGCTAGTATGCCATTCTCTCACATCACCAAGCCTAGCGGAGACAATGGTTTGTAGAAAGATCGACAAGTTACTACATCGGGTGAGAAAAATAAGTGTGAATAAATATATCATACACACACACAGGCTACACCCACCAATAGTTCGATTATATAAGATAAGGTCAATGTTTCCGTGCAATTAAAAATTTTGTATTTGACAATATTCCAAGAATGAATCCGCCTCACGATTGCACCAACGGGGACGTCTCGACAGGGATATCCAGTGGGGAAGTGAGGCAGAGTTCGAACCCACAGATTGAAGGTAGAGTTTCGTTACGATTTTAAAATTCTAAAATTTCCCGACTTTGAACCTTTACAAATTGTACAAGAAATTAAAAACTGATAACCATTTTTATTTTTATGTATCTTTAGTAATTGTATGATAAATTAGAACTGATAACGATTTAATCTTAATATGTCTTTAATAATTGCATAAGAAACTAAAACTGATAACCATTTTAATTTTAATGTATCTTTAATAATTGTATGAGGAATTAAAATTGATAACAATTTAATTTTAACAGATCTTTAATAATTGTACAAGAAAATAAAACTGATAATAATTTAATCTTAATATATCTTAGATAATTATAAAAGGAACTAAATTATTAATGATTTAATTTTAATATTTGTGATTTGTTAAAAGTGATGAATTTGGACAGCTAATTTTGCTGACTTTGCTTATCTGCGCTCATCAAGATGAATACCTTACCTAATGTTTTTTTTTGGTTATTAATTTAAATCCTTAGGAGTCGATTTCAGAAGGAGTAGGGGCATGGAAATACTCTAATTTACTTCAACTAGGTTTAAACAACGAAAGATTTCATACAAGTCGTTTTTATTTATAAACATTTTGGGAACTATAATAAGAATTCTAACTTTCGGTGACAGTTATTGAATTTTGATGACGAAACCCATTTGATTATGATTATGTTCAGGAAAATCAGGACCTTTTATTCGGATCTCCGTATCAGAAGCAGACCAATGGCGTCAGGCATGGGGGCGTGTCACTAAGGAGAGGTACCCCAACGTGCCCCAACCAGGGGAAAATAGATGGGAGGACATGCTCTTAATAGAAAGCACAATGCAACAATTCCGGAAGGAGAGACAGTCAAGTGATCCCAGTCCGGCCCAAGACATTCTTATGGGGGCCCAAGCACTCCTGACCCATCTCAAGAAGCATCAACGCAGAGTCAACGCCTTAGTTGATTGAGCCAGCAGTTACCTGGCGAACGTGGAAGACGATCTCGCCTGCGGACGACTCGCGGACGTCTACCCATCCAATCCAAGACCGACTCGCACACGAAACGATACGTGCTTATCGTTCCGGGCTATTCTCCCGAGGAAGGGATAGAACAGTTTTTCCGGGATTCCGAATCCCAGTGACTTCCGAAATTCGGTTATGTAATTCTTAAATAAAAATTTAATCGCTGGAAATACGCTTTTGCTATTATTATTTTGTAACCTACTTTTACATCATGTGTTTGAATCAACCTTATGTCTAAAAATTTCTAGATAATAAATGAGAACTTTAATACTTCCTATCGTAGTAATGGAGCCTTCACAAATATGTGAGATCGAACTCAAGCACGCGAAACAAGCCAACAAGAACCTACTCGAACAGATCCTACAACTAACTCGAGAAGTCCAGCAAGTTAAATCTACCTGGATAGACCCCAGGAAGGTCAAGTCCATATATCAACGGCTTACGACAGCCCAAAAAGGGTGGGCCGAAGAGAAGCAACTAGTTCAGAGTCTACAAATCCAGATAAAGGGGTTGGAGGTTGCCCTGTCCGCCTGTCAAGAAGGGGCAGCGGTAACCTACCCTCTCGTGTTTGCCCCGGCTCAATTGGCATATCGTGAACCGGCGGCGACCCCAGCAACAATCGCAACTCCCACCACAACCACAACCAACAGTTACAGACCCGGACGAAAAGAGCGATTAAAGCGCCGAGCCGCTCGACTATTGAACAAAAATCTGACCAATATATGAATTGAGTTTACGATGTGATTTAAATATACATGTTCACATTTTTCATTTCCAATTATAATTTTCTCGATGAGCAAAACGAGGTTGTACCCATAAAAAGTTCAGAGACCTACACAAGGACCCAATAGATTAAAGCGAGCACAAGTCTTCTAACGACAGCTCGTTGGACCCAGGGATTGTCCGAGCAATTACAGCATTAATAATAGAGCTCACTTTTTGCGGGCAATCCACCCACTCGAACACATTTCCAACGTTGCCTAGCAACGGGTGCCGAGTGGTAGTTAGAAAATATTTATATGGCGTTACCAGGGTAAATACAAGGACGTTTAAAACAAGCATCCAAACCCTGTAACCCACCATATAAATTTGAGGGCTCAGCCGGGATATAACATAAATTTTTCGCAAAGAACCCAAAGAAATAAAAGCAAATGTTTAATTATTAAATAAAAAATGTCGGGACGACATTTTTTCGAACCGCTGAGAGATTATAAACGGCAATAAACGATGAAAAACGACCAGACTGACTACAAATTACAAATTAAGAGAAAACGTAATGAAATAAATTATGAGTGTTTTTGCAAAACCTAAGAGAATAAATTGATATGAAATAGCGTTATTAATAATGAAGCAACGCCATAAGACATTCAATAAAAACCATTACCAATATCAAACAACAACATCAAGTTAAGATAATAACAACACTCACGCGATACACAAGTAAACAACACATAATTAAAAGGGCAAAATTCGGGATAAACTAAAACGGGGTAAGTAAGGAGACGAACGCTAAACAACGAGAGAAAGCAATAAAACCTTGAGAGTAAGTAAACATAGAATAAATCATGAAGCTTTGGTTTGTTGAACTTCTCTGGACATCTCACTAAGTTGAGGGTAGAAGTCCTTATTGAGCCTGCGGGAATGTTCTAATTTCTTTTGTAAAATTTCCAGCGGATCCATAACTACAAAACAATGATATTAGCTCAGGATTCACCAATCCTAATTCAAAATAATGTTCAGACAAATCTCTATGATATTAAACTCTGGTCAACAAAATTCAGAAAGCGAAAACAGAACAGTTAATTATTTATTGACAAATGACATTCAATCCTATTAGAGTCACTAGGAATATTCCCCACTGTACCTGCAAGTGGAGTCGGGCATTGGTGTTACTCAACCACTCTCTCATCCTCGGTTGACTGGGTGAAGGGGTGACCGTAGTATACAAAGATGGGTCTCTTTGTATTTCGGATGGGCCTGGAGCTGGGTTGTGTCATGAAATGATAGGACTCCGCGATCCTACCATTGGCAATGTCGTCCTCGACGTTTGCCAGGTAATTACTGGCCCAGTCTACTAGGAAGTTGACCCGGCGCTGGCGGTCCTTGAGGCATGCCAGAAGTGCTCGATCCCAATCATGAATCTCTTGGGCCGGGCTTAGGTTACCTGGTTGCCCTCTCTGCCTAAATTGTCTCATGGTATTCTCCACCATGAGCATATCGTCCAGCCGGTTTTCTTCGGGTTTGGGGCATATCGGGGTATTTCTCCTTCATGATGCGTCTCCATATTTGTCACCACTGATCTGCGACGCGGGTGGGAACATAGACGAGGGATCCCGATTTTTCTGAACGAGTAATAAATTTAAAGTGGCCTAAATTGAAGAATTTTTATAATTAAATTTGTCCATGTGCTTGGAGTACATTTGAAAACGTTACCGCCTAGATCTTGGTCGGGTGAGCGAATGTCCTAGTTCAGTGGGTAAGTTCCAAGTGGAAAAAATTTTTAAAAATATTTCGTAAAAGTTGATTTGACATGGGCGTCATACTTGGAGGTTCTATGGAACTAAAATATCTAGAATGATTTATAAATGGTAACACTAGCCAAACACTTTATAAACTAGTTCAATTTTCTAAAAGAACTCAAATAAGTCAAAAAAGAACTTAATAATTTGAAATTTCTAGAGTGGTTCAAAATAATTAAAGTAATGCAGGTAATCAGAATTTCAAAAAAAAATATATTGATTTAAAACAATTAGGACCTCCATAAAACGATTTACATGATTAGGGTTTTCCAATATGATTTAGGCTAATTAAAATTTTTTCATAAGATGATTTAAATGATTAGACTTTCTGGAATAATAAAACTAATTAAAAGTTTCGTAAATTAGTTTAAATAATTCAAAATTTCGTTAGATAAATTAACTAACTAGGATTTTCTAAACTAATGAAAATAATTTAAAAGTTGGTTAAATAATTTGAATGATTAGAATTTTATAAAGTAATCAAATTAGTTCGAATTTTGTTAAGTAATTTAAATAGTTAGAAGTTTTTGACTCAGATAATTAAACTACCTATTACGCCATAGAGCTAACTCTAGCCGTCAAAGTTTGGGATCAAAAATTCATAAAGATGGGAATTGAATCAGAGTAAAGTAATTATACAAATAAAATAATCAGATCGGAATTTAGTTCTATAGAGCATCGATGTTTTACCATTCCTCATTCGACAAAATGTGATTGTTAAATTAATGATAATAAAAATTTATGTTTGGGCTGTTTCTAGGATCTACTGTTTATCAGTTTTAAGTCGTGATGTTTTCCTGCGTAGTAATGGACTATTTTACTGCCAAGTTTGGAGTTCCTCCAATTATCCCAGATCATCTAATCACTCATTTTTGTCAATGATGTACCGCCGTCATACTCCAATAAATCGTATATAATATTGCACTGATTTCGTTTATCCTCCCTTATGCAAGTGAAGTCGATAATAAACCCTAATTAATTCAAATTGTCCCATCGTTTTACTCGAAATATATTTGGAATTCTATCCCTTTATCTTTATCTGACTGTCATAAAATAATTGATGAAATAAAAATAATCAAAATAATAATAAATGCTCATACGGATTCGTCCCAGAAATTTGTAATTATTTACCGTGCGGCTAACGTGCTTTACGACTAGCAATTATTAACGCCTATCTAGTTGAATAAACACAAAAGTTAGATATAAAACTTTATTTGCTAATAGTTCGTCAAATCACATCGGAATACTTCGACTCATTTCCGTTGTCGAAAATCGGCTATAAATACTGCTAACTGGGAAAACGTCGTGGGGTCGGTGCTGCGGTATTCTTAGCTAGGACTCGGAATTCATTAATAATAAATTATGAGAATAAAATTTTACCGGACAAATGAAGCCTTGGGTTCGGGACTAAATCGTCATCTGGGATCCTGGTTATCATACTCTCATTGGTTTGGCGCTGTCGGTTATACATTTGAAAATTTTCTAAAGTTCAACTGTTAATCTTGATCAGTTTGGGAATCTTATACTGGTTGGTGTGTTCCGGAGTAGGAAAGTTCGTCTAACCTTACGTCGGGTGCATTTGTGCGTGTGTGGGTGTGCGGGTGATGCCTCATTCTCTTGGATTACTATCACATCGGTGAAGCTCTGGTTATTTGTGCACGGAATGATTTATCGATTATGCACAAAAATGTCAATATCTATACTATTCTCGGTGTGCCTGGTAGGATGGCCGTGTCCCTGTGTGTACCCACTAGCGTTAGTCAGCTACTTGGATTTTTCTCCGAAATGCCATCGCCTTGATATAATCGATTTCACATAGATGTATCTCACAGTTATAGCGGTTCGGTATTCTTGGAGGTAATTGTTTCATTCCTTTTTAAC
The DNA here is from genome assembly GCA_022537955.1 of Schmidtea mediterranea. NCBI lineage: Eukaryota > Metazoa > Platyhelminthes > Tricladida > Dugesiidae > Schmidtea > Schmidtea mediterranea. The sequence continues at coordinate 39,513,618 of CM039681.1, forward strand.
TAAATTATTTGTTAGCTTTTCAGTAATTTATTGTCACATGGGCATATCTTTTTGGAGCGACACGATCGGAATTGTATACATGTGGTCGCGTTTTCGATTTACTGGGTTAAGGTGATTTTTTTGCAGGACCAGATTTAGCGGCATATTCACGTGAGTGGTTGACTATGTAAAGTTAAGTTTAATTTCTTGCAATAAAGGAGAGCTCCCAAAAAAAACGGATATTTTTGGTCATTATCTATTGGTGGAATTAGCGAGCCTACTGAGACATCAATCCGTACTCCTGATATTCCATAGAGGGACTTGTGGATGGGCACTGGGATGTGTTAAATTTACGTTTAAAGCTAACGAACCCAATAAAATTACGTGTGGTTAATCGCTCGGTGATGTTAGTTGGATAGTCAGAACTATTGGTTATAGAGGATTTCTGATGGGTATGGATGGCGTGAATTCATAATTGTCAAACCCAGGGGAAATGGAAATGTGCGTCTTTCGTGTTCGACCTAAGGATAATCAGGGTGGCATTCTTCCCTTGGGTTTTACGGTAACCTTCTAAGATTATTAAAATTGATTTTTATCGATTAGGAATTCGAACGTTTATCTTAGATGAAGTACATCTCTATAAAGTGTTAGTTTAACTATGGTATCCTTTCCAAATCTGCCCGGATTCTGCTTTTACAATATAATTGGAAGTTGTCGGGATCCAATTTGATTTCATTATTTTTCACCTGTGGAATATTTGTTGTGATGATTATGATTAATTTACTTTTGGTGTATTATGTTTGTACGGTAATTCTTGTTGTTAAGTTAATTATATTTTCCTATGAGATAGTTTCTTATTATATTTATGATAAATTAATCTGGACTTATTGCACTTCACCAATGATGGGTTTTATCGGGAGATTTCTTTTGTTCATGATTGATTACAAGTCAGATTTTTATTTCAACAATCCCCCATTTTTTAATTCGAAATTTATATCCCTTTAATTTTCCCTTTCCTATTAATGGATTACCTTTTGTTTAGGGCATAACATTAGAAGTTACGACGACTACCGTATTCGCCTTAAGAGACTACCTCGTTTTACTCTTCGTTCTAGGTGATTATATTGACTGTAGACATTAAGCAATGCAGTTTATGACGGCTACCTTATGTTATTTTTTGCTCGAGCAGCTTTATCGACTCTCAATATGGTATTAAACGTTTCTAGTAACCGCATTAACTCAAGTAATGTTATTGACTCTCAATTAGAAGTTTAGGACAATGCGAATTTATAACTACTATTCTATTGTCTTTGGTGCGGAACAACCGCACAAATTTATAACTATATATCGGTCAATTTTAGTTAAAATACACATATTAAGTTCACAACAACGATTTCATTTTTTCTATTTCCTCGTTACCTTTCCCTTGATTGACCTTAGGCGCATTGTGTTCATATTTTATTGAGTGAGTGCCCACTGGACTACTCGTGTGATAATTTTGAGCCGTGTGTAGAATAATTTAGGTCGAATTTAAAGAGAACGAGAAACGAGGAAGTAGCCAAAAGACCACCTCCTTATTTCTCTTTTCTTCTATACTGGATAATATTGACGTTCCAGCCCCTGCGTTCCGCACGCCGGGCTTTCACGGACACGAATCATTGGCGATATTCCACGCACTTACATGAGTTCGAATAATATGTTGATTTTATTGACTTGTGATGTGTCTTTGGCTGTGGGCCGGAAAAATTTCGACAATTAAAATTATAAAGAAAGTAATTTTTGGTATTATAAATAATTTATTAATATTAAAAATAACAACAATTACTTGATCCAAACATAACGAAATAAAAATACCACTCTCCCCACGCCGACATCCAAGCAGAGCTCTATTGAGGTTGCGAAGATGTGACGTGGAGAGAGAGTTTCAAAATAAAACTCACACTTACATCAAGTAAATTGATTCAAGTTTGAAAAACTGAAAAACGATTTTAATTGTGTAAAAATGAATCGGTATATATACCTATTTTTTGGCGCTAACCTTGCGTGTTCTTTTTGATGTAGTAAAACAAATTTTGACCTTGGAATTTTCTAGTGTATTCTAATCTTAATTTTTATTATTTTGCAATTTTATTTGATAAATTTTCTTTTAAAATTTTTATTGAATTATTTCTAATTCAAATTCTTTGAATTTTATTTCATTTTCATGAAATTTCACATTTTTGTTAAATTATCAAATTTCGGTCGAATTTGTTAGGTTTTCGTGTTATGTTTATATTTATATCGTGCGGATCTTGTTGCCTTTTGTTATTATTTTAATTTATTTTATGTTTATTATTTTATATGTAATTGTCTTCTTATATTTTGATAGGGTTTAATTGGTGTTTTAATAGGTTTGAATTTAAATCTGCATGTTATATTAGCATATGTGTTACAAATTCACTTAAACATTTACAAGGCCGTTTGTGTTCTGGCCCAACACACTAAAGGTATAGACTACTCTATCAAGTTCATACCCCCACCGAAATCTATTTTACAAAATCCATCTTGAATGGCATTGGTTTAAGTAGAAGATAATTTTGTGTATAAAATTCTAAGTTTCAACTGTTCATTCCTCTGAGCATTGACAATGAGAATAGCCATTTGCCTGTGTTCATAGGTGACGTGACCTAATCATATCATTGCTACCATACATCATATTAGATCGAGTTAGAACATCCATTTTTATAAAATATTGATATTATAAATTTAAATTCCTTCGAATTTCTCCCGTTCTGAGAGTATTTAAACAATCCTATTTTGAGAATTCTGGTGGGTTTCTGGGTTTTGATGTTTGAGACTATATGGTTGTTACCCAGACAACCCCATACCAATATTCTTTCGCTTACCACTCGGCACCCGTTGCCAAGCAACGTTGGAACTGTGTTTAGTGGGTGGATCATCCGCAAAAAGTGAGCGCCATTGCTAATGCTATAATTGACCGAACGATCCATGGGTCCAACGAGCTGCCGATAGAAGGCTTGTGCTCGATTTCGATTTTTAGGTCCCATTATTCTCCTATCTCTTTCAAATGTTAACCTATACTCTCATATCATTTATCTTTAAGTACATTCGCTTAGTCCTTCTTATCGTTGTTCGGGTTGATGATTTTTCTATGGCCTGTAAACCCTTTGTGATGTTAAATATCCTCACAGTATCTCTCTTACCCTTATCCCTATTATAACTACTGAGTTCCTTATTATTGTTACTAGTATTATTATCGTTACTATTATATGTGTTATTCTGAGCCATTGTTACTACTATTACTAATATTATTATCCTTGTTATTACCATTCCTATTATATTTATTATTATTATTATTATTATTATTATTGTTATTATTATTATTATTATTATTATTATTAATAAATAATTAAATAAATTTGGCAACGATTTAATTAAACGATAACGCCAATAAAAAACCTTTCTTACGATATATTTCGATAGCACAGCTATCATCTTCAGGTACTCAAAACCAACTAAAAATATGATGAATTAACATTTAATTTAAACAAATTATTTTTTATTAATTTAATTTTTTAATAAATAAATATTTTTAAAAATATATTTTAAATTAATTTTAAATTTTAAATTTTTTACTTATATTCTAATTTTTTAAAAATTAATGCAATTTAAAATTTTCAATTATTTTAATAATATTAAAAAAACAAACATGATTTAACATACGTAAACTATTTAAAAACATTCAAAACATTCGTAGTCACAGCACTCTGCACATTAATCTTTGGATCCAATGACCTTATCAGCAATGCTTCACATATCACTCGTTCCCAATAACTATTAAAACTTCTCAACAAAATTCTAAAATCAGACATTCCGATATCACTTTTACAGCCTCTATTGTGTTCACTAATATTGGTCAAACCCTTCAATCGACAATGCTCTAGAACTCGAGTACAGAGATGACGGGAAGTCTCTCCAATGTATGTGGCATTACACCCATTACATGTAAATTGATAAACGAGATCAGAACACAATCCAACCGGAGTTTTTGATTTATTAATAAACATATTGCGTACCTTACACGAATTAGAGACGATCTTATACTCTAAATTTCCTATCAGTTTACCCAACTTCCTCTTATAATTTGTAAAGCCTTCAGAGTACGGCAATACTAACACATATTTAGGCTCAATTTTTTTATATCCATTTTTACAATCACCCAGATCAACACTCAATTCACACCCATCCGACAAATTACATTCAGACTTTCCACAACATGGATCCTTAGGATTTTTAATCAATTTATCAACAGTTTCTTTTATCATCAACAATAAAAATGATTTAGAATATCCATTCTTTATCATTTTTATTGTTGATGATAAAAGAAACTGTTGATAAATTGATTAAAAATCCTAAGGATCCATGTTGTGGAAAGTCTGAATGTAATTTGTCGGATGGGTGTGAATTGAGTGTTGATCTGGGTGATTGTAAAAATGAATATAAAAAAATTGAGCCTAAATATGTGTTAGTATTGCCGTACTCTGAAGGCTTTACAAATTATAAGAGGAAGTTGGGTAAACTGATAGGAAATTTAGAGTATAAGATCGTCTCTAATTCGTGTAAGGTACGCAATATGTTTATTAATAAATCAAAAACTCCGGTTGGATTGTGTTCTGATCTCGTTTATCAATTTACATGTAATGGGTGTAATGCCACATACATTGGAGAGACTTCCCGTCATCTCTGTACTCGAGTTCTAGAGCATTGTCGATTGAAGGGTTTGACCAATATTAGTGAACACAATAGAGGCTGTAAAAGTGATATCGGAATGTCTGATTTTAGAATTTTGTTGAGAAGTTTTAATAGTTATTGGGAACGAGTGATATGTGAAGCATTGCTGATAAGGTCATTGGATCCAAAGATTAATGTGCAGAGTGCTGTGACTACGAATGTTTTGAATGTTTTTAAATAGTTTACGTATGTTAAATCATGTTTGTTTTTTTAATATTATTAAAATAATTGAAAATTTTAAATTGCATTAATTTTTAAAAAATTAGAATATAAGTAAAAAATTTAAAATTTAAAATTAATTTAAAATATATTTTTAAAAATATTTATTTATTAAAAAATTAAATTAATAAAAAATAATTTGTTTAAATTAAATGTTAATTCATCATATTTTTAGTTGGTTTTGAGTACCTGAAGATGATAGCTGTGCTATCGAAATATATCGTAAGAAAGGTTTTTTATTGGCGTTATCGTTTAATTATTATTATTATTATTATTATTATTATTATTATTATTATTATCATTATTATTTTTACGATTATTACCCGTATTATTACTATTATTATAATAACCATTATCCTTACTATTATCATCATTATTATTAAGTTTTTTTGTAAGGATTCGTCCTTATTCCTTGGCTTAAAAAAATATACTTTGCTTTTATAAAAATTTAGCCGTAATTCATCCTTATTTTTCAGTTTTCGACAAAGTATTTTCCTTGAGTCGAAAAAGTTTAGCAGCGTACCGCCCTTATTTTACAGTTTTATAAGGATATTATACTAACCATTGAACAACATTCCACTTTTACTTTACTATTTTCAATAAGTATTTCAATTGATTCGGAAAATTTGAACAGCGTTCCGCCCTTATTTTACGGTTTTATCCGGATATTCTATCAATTATTGAGTCGTATTCTACTTTTACTTTGCTGTTTTTAATAAGTATTTTAATTGATTCGGAAAGTTTGAGCAGCGTTACGCCCATATTTTCCGTCTCAATTCAACATAATTTATTTAATTCTTATATATTATTCAAAACATTATTTTTAATGATTTTAGTCGTTCGGATTAATCTTTTTCCGATGGCTATTCATTTTAACTGTTGCAACGATTTCGCTATTTTCCCCGCTACCCTTTCCCTCTCTTTGTCCTTAAGATCTATGTATGTTCATGTTATATTTAATGAGTGCCCACTGGACTACTCGGTGTTAATGATTTTGAGCCGAATGTTGTTAAAATGTTTATGTCGATTTTATCGAAATTAAGTGCAAGGAGGTTGAGCCAAAAGACCCACTTTCAAGCTACTCTCTTTCGCTATTTAATTCAGTGATTTGACGTTTGGGTTCCTGCGTTTTCACGCCGGAACCTTCACGGGCACGACTGTTGGCGGACTTACACCACACTTACACAGTCGATAAGGGTGTTTTATTTTTCTGTCTTGCAATATGTTTTGGCTGTGGACCGATAAAGGAATAATAAATAAATTTTACCATATCAGTTGAGTAAAAGTTTCGAGCATAGTACGGTTTATTTGACGTGACACATTTCACATAGTGATCGGACGTTTATTGGCATCATCATTGTTCATCGCTCCATCCGAATACATTTAATCTAATTGGTCAAGAAATTCATGCAGTATTCGCTCATATTTCTTTACACTTGGTCAATAATTTCAAACACATTCGTGCATATGTTTTCATAATTGGTCAAAATTTAATCAAGCAATCATTTATATCGCTTCACACCAATGTACAGCAACTGAAAGTTGTCGTGTTCAGGCAAAACACTTACTAGTGTTAATTGCCTGAAAGCACGGCTCTCAGTTGCAACGCACACCAACTCAGTTTAGATTGAAATTTTTTCTCTGAAAATTAAGACTGAAAATTTGTCAAAACACATCAGTATATATACCTATAATTTGGCCTTAACCTTGCGCGTTAATTTTATTGCGATTAAACAAAATTCGACCTTGAAATTATTTGTGTTATCTAAATTACATTTTTATTAATTTCTTAATTTAAATTGGTAATTTATTTTTAACATTTTTAATTAAATTTATTCAGCCAAAAATATTTTGATTTTATTCATTTAATTCATTAATTTTTACTTTTATATAAATGGTCATTTTACGGTCAAATTTTCTTGTTATTATGTTATTTTTTATGTAAATTTCGTGCTGTTCTTGATGCATTTTGTATTTATTTTATTTTACTTTTAAGTTTTTGATTTTATATTTATTTATATTCTCTTAAATTTTAAAATGTTTAGTTGGTGTTGTATATTGTATTTTAAGTTATCTTGGGTTGTCAAGTGGTCAACACAAAAAAAGAGAACATTTTAAAGAAAAAATTATTAAAATCAAATTTTATACATAAAGATATTAAGGAACATAAAATTGCACTTATAATTCAAATTTGTACTTTAAAAATATAAATTAAATTAAATTTAATCATCTTCATCATCATTTTGATCACTTTTTTCAATGTATTTATCTACATTACTAACTTTGTTCAAAAAAATTTCATTTTCTTTTATTTCTTTATAAAATTCCAAACATGAAATATTTTTATAATTATAAACTACGCTCAAAATACCTCGGACAGTGGAAATTTTTAGCTTATTTCTTTCTTTAGTCCACTGGCCGCTAATCATGGAAAATATTCTTTCAACATTAGCATTTTGACCAGGTATTGCGAAAAAAAATTGACATATTTTTAAGAGTTCTGAATGAAACTCAACAGCATTTGTTTTAAAATATTCTGTCCATTTGAGACAGGTAATCAATTTTCTAAAATTTTCTATATTAATGTTTTTTTCTACAAATACCTTTAAATTATAAAATTGATCAAAACATTTTACATCATCAACAACGATGTTTTTAGATGCAAGGCTTCAATGCAATATGGAGCGATGACATTATTTGCGATACATCTCGTTTTTGTCTTTCCAGATGAAATCCGCTTAGCTACTTCCGAATCATCAAACATGTTTGACAGTAATTTGTTTGTACAAACGGTGGAGTTATAACTATAATGGTGCTTTAAAGTGTGGAATGCTAAAGCTCCTTCGACAGCTGATACTTTGTGATCCAGAGATGAAAATTTTTTTGTAAAAAAATTGCATATGGAATTGGAACTCTCTCCTATACGAATAGTATTTGTATGCTTTTTTGACGCAATATGTTGTTCCAAATCGTATTTGCCTTTGTTTGCAACCGAAACTGTAGTATTACAAACAGTGCATATTGCCTCGGATTTTGAATTTGGTGTTGATTTAAAACATACAAATTTAGCTTGCAGTTCTTCAGTAAATAAACATTTTCGTTTACTCATATTTGGAGCTAAAATAGAAAAATCCAAGAATATAAAATATAAGACTCTAATTAACAATAATAAATTACATACTTGTTTATTTAACACAAAAAAATATAATATTAATAATTACTTTTCACTTGCTTATTTTATTTATTTAACACAACAAATTATAATAATAATGATTTCTTATCAAAATCGTTAATACACACAAATTATTTCATCTTTAATTTTAAATTCAATAAATATTGACAGGACAGCAATAGCATAGCCTGCTTTTTTTCAAATTTTTGAATTTTTATACCGAGTTTCTTTTTAAATTTCAACTTGAATTAATTAAAAATCAGCGAAATTGAAAAAAGAGAACAATTTGAATATTTATAGAAAAAGATAGAGGACAAATAAAATGTGCTAAAAAAGAGAACATTTTCTCTTTAAAAGAGACCTGTTGACAAGCCTACTTGGTGCTGGGTTTTCGTGCTGTATTACTGATACATTTAAACAATTTTCAAGGCCGTTTGTGTTCTGGCCCAACAATTCTGTATTATTATTAGATAATTTAAATTAATTATTTATAAATTTTATTTTTAATATTTATCCTTACATCCCTTCTATTAAAATGTTTGAGCCACTCTATATTTGAGCCACTAAAATAGAGCCATTATTTAATTTTATAACTTCTTTCGTAGTTCTTTCCGAAAATTGTATCAGGACCTTCATATCTGTTCTCTGATTTATTTATATTATTTTTCTTTATCAAAACTACATCACCAATAGCCTATCACTACTTACTGTTATTTCTTTATTTTTATCATCAACCCATTCACTTCTTAAAGCTTTGCGAAATATGATCTTTCATTGAGATGTCTTAATTGTTATCTTATATGTGCTATTTAGAATAAATTCTATTTCTGGTAATAGTTTGACCCAATCTCGATATTTATTATCTTTTAATAATATCTGTTTAAAATCTCTTATTGTTCGAAACTGGCATTAAATTTGACAGTTTGCCGAATGATGATAAGGACTTGAATAACATATCTCCATGTTATGTTTTTTGACACATCTTAAAAAATTTTCCATTCAAATGTCTTACCTCTATCAACTTTATGATACGAGGAGCACCTAACTTTAATAACCAACAGTTTCTTAACTCATTAATCACATTATATTCATTTTGAAAAGATATTGCTCTGAGTACTATATATTTATTTTATTGAACGATAATTCCTAAAATAGATTTCTTTCCATACACAGAGTTTGTAAAGGACCACATATATCCATATAAATTACCTCAAATATTTTAGAATCTTCTTGAAACACTATTGGTTCTTTCTTTCTGTTAGTACACGTTTTCCGCTTTTGGCAATTTTTGCATCTTTATTTGACTTCTTTTACTTTGATACTAAGATTATTCATTGCAAAGTTGTGGCAAATGTATTTTTCTACTTTATTGCTACCTACATAGCATCTATCAAAATGCCAATAATAAAGCTTCTTTTATTGAATTCTTCTTTTCTGTTTTTTCTTCAGGACATCATTAGATAAAAATGCTTTTACCAATGTATGATCCGAATCACTCGAAATCATTGTTAATTCAAAGAACTTCTATTACTTCATTTATATATAATGGATATACAGTCAACCATCTTATAACGCGGTACTCTCAGAACAAGGTTTCCATATAACGTGGAGCTGAAATTGCGACCGCCCTCTTATAACGCGGTACTCTTACAACGCGGTTCCCGTTCAACAGCATACCATAAGTTCCTTCCGCGCAGCCTATGAATGACTCTAGTAACTAGATATTGTAAGAGGTTTTAATATAAGTTTTATTTTCGACGCAAAAGCTAAGCCGAGATACATAAACAATATGTTTATATAAACATGCCAGCTTATCTCATAGCCGTATACCACATCGGTTTCACTAGTCTCAGAGTTCTTTCACAGTACATATGTTTTGTTGGTGACCAAGTCTTTCTAAAAGATTTCTACACCGTCCGTTTGCTCAGCTTTTTGCTGCTTAATTTGTTCATATAACTTGACAACATTACACAATACTGTAAGTAATTTTTTTAGTTTGTTCGAATACAATAATAATAAAGTAATTAATTTTACTAAAGTAATTAATTGCCTAGATTTGCATGATGTCAAACACAAATGAAACAAAGAAAGGATTATAAAGAAAGTTTACATCGCTTGAAGATAAAATCCAAATTTCAAATCGTTTAGAAGGAGGGGAAAAATATCGTCTATTGCAAAATCAACAAATTTGAATGATTCTACAATTCGAAACTTAAAGAAATATGCAGATAATCTAAGGAAAAATGTGGCAGATAGCTGTCCATTAGGTGTGAAACGTGTTACTCGCACATGAAATTCTAATATGGTTAAAATGGAACTGGCGTTAATGATTTGGTTGGAAGACTGTATAGCCAAAAAAGATTCCTATCAGTGGAAACCTTATCAAGCAAAAAGCACTTAAAATTTACGAACATTTAAGGAATATTGGGAATTCTTATTCAGGGATAGAAAATCATTCGTTTGTCGCAAGTAAAGTGTTGGGGTGTCGGTGAATTGGAATAGAAATTATTGTCGATCTGACTCCAAGCGTGCTTTAAACAACAGTAACGAACTCCAAACGATATAAACTTGATTGATTAATACACTTTATCTCCACTTTAAAATGACACAACGAATTATCAATCGATCACACTTAGTGCTTATTGCGACCCTTCGGGAAGAATAGCACTTTTCGGATCAATTAGCTTTACAATCACCTGACTACTGCGGTGGGTTTCTGAGATCGGTAACTCTGATTAGTTGCTTCGCTTTGCTTTGACCTTGCTTAATTTCTGTTTCAAGTTTCTCTTTAATTTCTTTTTGTCTTTCTTTATCTTCTGCAATTCTTTGTCTCCTGCAAATTTCTTGTCTCTCGCAATTTTTTGTCTTTCGTAGTTTTGGCCTTTCGCAAGTTTTTCTCTTAATTTTTTTGTGTTGTTGATTTCAATTGCGCTTCCTTTTTATATTCAATAACACTTACTGCTGTCGAATAGAATTTCTGATATCTTTTAACGCTAATTCATTTTGGGCCACCATGATCACTGACAGCTGTCCAGATAAATCATTTTTTGGAGATGCCCTTTCCCGGATTTTCAAACAATATTTCTTCCCTTATCTTGAAAGGGCTTTCGAGATAATGTGCGAATTTTGTTTTTGTTTTTGCTTTCCAAAATTTGTACTTGTTAATTATAAATGACCTTCTTTGATTTAATTGTCTGTTTTTATTGATTTTCTCTTATTCCTTTCTCGTTGTTCAACATTTCTTTTTCATTTTCTTTTTATGAGGCTTCTCATTGTTTCCCCCAATCATTTAACATGCTTATTAATTATTTTATTTCATTATTTAGGTATCCTCAAAAAAAGGATGATTTGAAAAACTAAAAAATGATACACATTGAACTATATTAAGTTTCAAGGAGAACAGGCCTCAGTAGATGCTGAGGCTACCGAAAATTATAATCTGGAACTGGTTAGAAGGAGGTTATTTACCTGATCAGATTTTTAACGCTGATGAAACGGTATTATATTTCTTATAGCGCGGTTTCCATACAACGTGGTAGACGGTTTCCATACAACGCGCTGCGAATTAGCCTGGTTTGTATGGTTAAATACAAGTTTCTTATAGTGCGGTTTCTATATAACACGGTACGCACTCACCGCGTTATAGGAGGGTTGACTGTAAGTATTTAATTGTGTTTTTAATTTCTCAAATTTTTAATAATTTTTTCTTTAAATTAAGGGTAAATGCGACATTTAGTTTCAACTTAAAAGTTTATATTAAAGGGTTTATAGCTCAAAACCAATTATTAATTTTTAAGACTGATGGTTTCTGTCGTTGAATTACCTTGACTATCATTATCTTTGCATATTACAAAATTTTGAGCAAGGATCCGCCCTTATTCCTCGACTTTATCAAGATATTTTAATTATTTCTGAAAATTTGCCGCTCGTTCTGGTATATTCTCCATCTCAACTTAAAACAATTTACTTAGTTCTTAAATATTATTTAAATTACTCATTTTTTATGGTGTTGGTCGATTAGATTATTCTTTTTCCGACGGCTATCAAATTTAACTGTTGCAACAATTTCTTGATACCCTTTCCCTTTCCTTGACCTTAGGATCTATTTGTGTTGATATTACATTTTATGAGTGCCCACTGAACTACCCAGTGTGATTGAATTTAAGCCGTGTGTGTAATCGAATTTAAGTCTAGTTTTCAGTAATAGGCAGCAGAGTAACGAGCCAAAAGACCCTTGCCATACCCTTCTTTTGCTGCTATAAAACCAATAATCTTACGTTCAAATTCGCTGTTTATCACGGGCGAATTCTCACGGTCACGAAACTGTTGCCGATAAACGGCGCTTACACGGTTCCGTTTATGTATGTACGAGTTTATTAACTTGTGCTATATGGCCAAAAAATAAATAAATAAATAGTACCATTTCAACTGAAACAAAGTTCTAATCATAAAAGTTTCGATTCAAGATCATAATAATTTATTACACAGTAGTTGAATATTCTTCACACGCTTTCGAGAATTTCCATGTTCGCACAAAACACACCAGAGTTGATTGTTCGAAAGAACGGCTCTCACAAAGTTTATTTTTTCCAACACCAAATTCACAACATTTTTATTACCAAGTAAGAATGAAAATTTGTGAAAACACATGATATCATTTATAGACGAAAAACCAAGAGCGCTCTTTTATATTATTAATTCTGATTGTAGGTTTTAAGTTATGCGTTTACAACTTTTTTAGGAACTGGTGAATAATGGATGATGTAATATAGAATACTAGGAATCTAAGTTAATTCTTTTTGTGTTCTTTTTGATCGGAGTTACTGGCGTTTTTATTGTTTCGACGTAAATTAAATTACCATCATACTGCGATAAACTATTTGTTATTTAACTTTTTTATTATTTCACTATTGAATCTTTTAAACATGCAAAAAAGTAATTTCACCACCTGGACTTGTTCCAGCGACACGGAAGAGGAGCAGTCGAGAAACGGTAATAAAACGGCCTAGATCCTTTCTTTAGTAATCTATTCCATCAGACCACCAGTTGGTTGTTGCCTGGCGATCGGGAAGAACTAAATAATACAAGTATTGAGAGAAATACATCGGGAGAGATACCAGAAAGAAGATACTAATAACAAAGGAAAATCTACAAGATTATCATGAAGAAGAAACCACGTGAATAGCAGTGAATTATTTCAAATGAATTACTAAAAGCCAAGTATTTTTAGATAATCTAAAAATCAAGGTTAATGGAAAAGGAGGTTTAAGAATTACAGTTGGAAGAGAGCGTCCTCTCCGGCATTGAGCAAAGTTCAAGTACCCTGAAAATAGAACAGCTAACAAGAGTGGGAGTTCAGGCGAATCTGCAATCAATCACATGAACCGGCATCAATCCATTATTTGTGATATTGCCGCCATGAACGGTAACAACACAACCTTGACTAGTAAAAGCCGAGCGTAATTGGTGGAGGAGGCTGAAAAATCACTTCAACTATCCTTAACAATTAAAACATTATATTTATTATGTGTATATCTGGTTTATTATTATTTTTTCTGTTTATTAAGAGTTATGCACAATTCATAACTCTTTAATTTCGATATTTCTTTATCTATAATTTAATGAATAGACTATAATTAGAAATGAGGACAAAACCTTTTATGGTAGCTCTTGAACCCAGAGGTATACCAGGGTATTAGCAGTCATGGCGATATGACTCATCTTTTACTGGTAACCGCACATTGCAATACCTTTTCAAAGTCATTCCTGGTGGGTATGCAATGGTAATATTTTATTATGTGCGTATTTGATGGGAATCCACTTGAGAATGGTAGCATTTATATCTTTCTTCGACATCAGATAATCAGTATTTAACATTATTAATGTACAGTCCATTATAATGTGAACTACTAAAACATTTATTTTTAAAGTAAATTTAATTTATTAAAATAAAATATACTTTTTAGAACCTTTAGTGATGTACATAATTTTAAATCTGGTATTTATTGTGATTTAAAATTGACCATTTTACATTTTCTGAATCTTGCAATAACTCCTTACTATTTTTTGATATTGAAAGGGAGCTAATTAAAATCTTTTAAATTAAAGCCTCATTTTACATTGTCAAATCTTAAAAGCAAGCAAATATCTGACATGACAGAATAAATAAATGTCCTTCTGGTTCCTTCATCTCTCCGGAAATAAAATTAATCAATAATAATTTACAAAGCGTTACATATTTTAACTAGATTTAGACATCACAACCTATTGATGCAAATAAACTGACAACTTGTAAAGGTTAAAAAATCATTTTCGAAAACGGTACTGGGTACATGAGCGTACGCAAGGGTGGATTAGGGGATAAATCCCCCTCCCAGCCGAAATTTCGAAAGGAATAAAAATTAAAAACTAGTTTTTTGTTGGGTGAAAATTGTATTAAATAAACTTAAAACATGCTGTAAACTGTAATTTTATTTCACATTATGAAGGTAAATTTTTGTAATTTACCGGTAATTTTAATTTGGTTAATTTAATCGTGTTTATATGCGTCTTGGGTTTAAGAGCCGCTTTACATCGTACGGAAAGCGACAGTTACGTAGCGTGATTTGTCATCTTTATTTTTTTAAATTTTTAATATTATAAAATCATTGAAATATTCATTTTTTACCGTAAACCGGTAATTCAATTTTTGAATCGAATTACCTGTAAAAGGAAAAGTCTATTCTTATAGTTTCCAGTTTGCTAAGCGGGTTTGCCAAAATAAATTTCAATGCATATTGAAAACTATCCTCTTTATTTATTTACCCTATTTTAAATCAAAGTGTTGCGATTTGTAAAGCAAAATAAAAATGAGCTATTCAAATGATGGTTTACCTATGGCCTATGGCGGCTAAAAGTTTAATGATTATTATTAAAATTGAATGAGATTTTAATTGTCAATTTTTAACCTAATGTGTACTAATAATGATATATCAAAGCATTACTCATTTATTTTTAAAAAATGCATGTAGTTTTAAATTTACATGTACAATAAATACATATACAAAATCAATAAAACCGTTTAATAAAAATTTATTTTGAAGCCCCCCTCCTGAATTTTTTTTCTGCGTACGCCCTTGACTGGGTATACCTCAAAAGTCATTTCGAGAATTTATACATGGGAAGTCTTAAGATTGCCATTATTTCAACGGCTTAGATAAGCATGAGGTATTGAACACTTACAATATTATATATAGTTATTTTATTAGGAGATTTAGGTAGCGTATTTATATGATTAGTTTTGTTTATCACCTTAAGGATGCGATTCAAACCTTTACTATCCACCTCTTATAAATTTAAAATAATAAATTTAGTATGTAAAATATGAAAAAAAAAACTAAACCAACTCATTTCAATATCCAAACTGTTGGAACTTATTTAGATATCAAGTTATTGTTTTCTCTTGAAAACATTTCTAACTTCGTCATTTCTCAGCTTGATTCTATTAACAACACTATGATACTCGAAAAAACGCAAAGCCTCGATATCTCATGCTTCATGATCAACTGACTAACAATATAATACAAAGTTCAACTGATCAAATCAACTTATTTCATTTATTTTGAATACACTTTTGCAATTATTATTGTGTCCCTACAATCAATTCTCTACAACAGAAAGATGCACATTTTCAAGGTGTTATTAAAAATCAGACATTTTTTTCAATTTTATCAAAAAATAAAAAATGGTTTATCTCATCTTCTTCAATTGGATATTAGAATTACTTTTGGTGGGTTACAGGGTTTCAAATCTTGCTTATCTTTATGGTTGTCCCAGTAACGCCATACAAAATGATGCTGATCGCCACTTGGCACCCGTTGCTAGGCAACGTTGGTAATGTGTTCAAGTGGTGGATTGTCCGCAAAAATTGAGTATTATTGCTAGTACTGTAATTGCTCGGACAACCCTCGGGTTCACGAGCTGTCGATAGAAAACTTATGCTCGCTTAGCTCTGTCCCTGTGGAAGTAAATTCATGATCGAATGTGGAGAGATGATCTAAAGTTGCGCTGCGAGTACTCATAACAACATCTGCGTGTAAGTGCCCTTAGGAAATACTTTAACTATAAGTACGACTAATTTATTGAAATAAACAGAAATGTGAATTATCAGAAGTTAATGGCGCGGTTTTGATTGTTGAGCAGCTCGGCGTCGGGCACGTTCTTTGCGTCCCGGCCGACGATTTATTGGTTGAGCTGAGGACTGATCTACTGGTTGAGGATTCTTCTGCACCATCTGGGACGGGGCGAATATGAGCGGGTAGGTGACCGCTTCCCCCTCCCGACAAACGGCTAGGGCTACTTCTAATCCTCGTATTTGGGTGCGCAGGCTCTGATTGAGCTGTCGCTCTTCAGCCCAACCTTTCTGTGCTGCAGATATTCGGTGATATAACATTTTGACTCTTTTCGGATCCGATCAAGTCGCTTTGATCTGTTGGACCTCTCTTGTCATCTGGAGTATTTGGTGTAGGAGGTCCGTATTTGTGTTCCGTGTACGGTCTAGTTCCGCTTGCAAAATTTGACTGGTGGCCATAACTATAAAGAATAAGTTCGTTAAATTTGACTCTAGTAGTTTATATAATTTATTTTTATCACTATCGTAAACATATCGATTGAAACGAATATTCTTAGACAAATGATCAAACGCAAAGACAGGGTAAAGAACATTTCTTTTCGATAACAACAAAAAAAAAATCAGACTAGTTCGTATTAATTGTTAGTGTCTTTGAGATCTCTATTTTTCAGGAAACGACTTCTTTCGGCTCTTTCTCGGAGGAACCACAGGGTATGGGCGTCGGGTATCGCGGACTCGGCGAGGTGGGTAGGCTTCTGCGATTCGCCTGGCGAGGATGTCATCTTCTACGTTGGCGAGGTACATCCTCGCCTTGACCACCTGTAGGTCCACTTGCTCCTGCACCCGTTCCCATTGGGTTAGGAGGTCTCGCGCGTGGATATACGATTCCGCTGCCGGGTATTGTTGTCCGGCGAGTCCGCATGGGTCGCTATTTAGGCCCAGTACCCTCCAAGTAGTGGGGTACGGCCACTGTCGTCGAATCTCATTGAATATTTCTGCGTTTGGGTGTGATTCCTTCCGGCATTGTTCGTTGGGCATTCGGGTATTAGTCCATTCGATCGGCATATTCTAAAAACACACCAAAATCAGTTATTGGCATATGAGGATGAAAAAACAGTTCATTTAAGTATTTCGCTTAGATTATATATTAGACTCACTAGCGACCAGGTTGTTATTATCATTGGGTCTATCACCAGTTAAACTTATCGAATGCTAATTATTCGTACCATCTTTCGCAGATTTAATGGGTTGTGCGTCTCTGAGTCCTTGGGGAAGCTATTTAGTCTACCACGCTTTCATCACGGCACTTCTATTTTAGTGGTTGCCCTAATTGTGAGACGTTGGGGAAATTCTACTGCTATATTAACGAGTGAGTCTGTACTTACAAATCTACCGGGTATTAATGTTCGTCAAGTCAGGGTTTGTCGCGCGCATGGTGGTGCTATTTATTAGAATTCATTTAAAAGTTATTGGATGCCTAGTGTTGGATAATATTGTAACCGTCAATTTTACTTCTAATAGGTATAAGGCTTATCATTTATCGGGGTGCGTTTAATACTTGTTAAATACATATTACCAATTAAAAATTATTTCAAAGTTTGTTACATTTTAAGAGTTGACGTTGAACGCGATAATTTACGATATGGATAAGCGTTACTTTGACTTCAACGTGTCTATTTCCGTAGTGGTGTTTATCGATTTGTATTTACCAGTCGTACGACATCAACAACACGGCCTTTGGTAAGATTTACCTTAACTTGGGCTTCCGTTTCTACATCCGTTGTGTTTCGAAATGTACCGCAATGCTTAGCTGACCTTCGCCCTAGATTATCTAATGCGAATACGTGAGTGAATGACATTTGATCTGTTTATCCGGTATGTCTAATGTCGACGGAAATTTCTATTTCTCGGATCGTATTAGTTTACTAAAATTTGGACTTACAATTTCCGGTCGACTTGTTTACTATTTCGGATAACTTTGGTTCTTAGTTAACTACTTTCTGATATTACATCGTGGCATCTACTATGGTCGTGCGCGGCGATGAGGCAATTTGGAATATGTCAGGTACGTCTGTTATTCTTATTTAAACATTTTATTGCTTAATTTTAGGAAACCAGTGTCTTTAATCTCCTTATGGTATTCCGAGATTATTAAATCGTTTCGAAGAAAACTTATCTGTTTGATTCTCATCTTACGCATATTAACGTTTCATTTCGAATTCGCATTGGGCTTTTATTATATTGTTACGTCATTTTTCGCCTACGAATATAATGTGGATTGTATTTGGAATTATATAGGTATTTGAATGATGCAGGCTTTTATGAATTTTTCGGGTGGAAGATATTATCATGATCAGGTTCTTAGTAAATTTTTGATGATATTATACTACTATCTTTCTCTTATGTCAACGATTCTTATGAATTTCGTGTTGATTAATTCCTTTTAAGCGATTTATTTATTTGGTTTACCTCTGAACGACGAGTCGATTTACGACCTGTTTTATTCTATCCTTTTACTCTTCATTAATTTGGCTCCGATCAATAAATTATTTTTTGATTGAGTTTTATTTCAATGGATTTTTGTTAGTTTTATTCAATAATTACTTTGCTGTAATTAAATTAAATTACATTAATTGAATCAACGAATTGCTTAGTTTTTTATCCATAGTTGCCTTACTTTTAGAAAATGAATTACCTTATGTTAAATCAGAGGATTAGTTTGTTTTAATCAATAACTACTTTACTCAATGAATGTAATGGTTTTCTACTAATTTACCAGCAATTTCAACTAATTTGTTTCAAATACGATTTTAATTTACTTTTAGTAATAAGTTTTATTTAATTTGTTTCAAGACGTGCATTTAATTTACTCTTAGCAATGCGTTTTATGTAATTTGTCTCAAAACATTAAGTTAATCTACTTTTAGAAATAAGTTTATTGATTTAATTTACTTTTAGAAATAAGTTTTAATAATTTAAACAATTTATTAGTTTAATTTGCCTTTAGAGATACGTTTATCTAATACAATTACACCATTTAATTTACTGTTAGCAATAAATTTTAGCTAATTTATTCCAAAATATTAGTTTAATTTACTTCTAGCAATAAGTTTCATTTCATTTATTTCAAAATATGAATTTAATTTACGTTTAGTAATAAGTTTTATCTAATTTATATGAATTTAATTTACTTTTAGCAATAAGTCTAGTGATTTCAAAACATTAACACGGAATCAGTTATATCAACGATTTCAATTTAATCTATCCCCGTACCCTTTCCCTTTAATAGACCTTAGGCGCATTTTGTGTTTATATTATATTTACTGAGTGCCCACTGGACTACTCGATGTGATGATTTTTAGCCGTATGTAATATGAATTTAGGTCGATTTTACAGAAATGAGAAACGAGGAAGCAGCTAGAGACTTCTTCCTTATTTATCGTTTCAGCTATAGGAATAATATTGACGTTACGACCCCTGCGTTCCTCACGCTGAGTCTTCACGGGTACATATCATTGGCGATCTTCCACGCACTTAGATGCATCTGTACTATGTAGATTTTACTTTCTTGCGTTATGTGTTGGCTGTGGGCAGGAAAAATTTCGACAAAAATTAAATTTAGTTTATTTAAACATATAAAACAATGTATTAATATTAATAATATTTATTAATTATAAACAAATAAACATAATTACCATCCATTGTCAATCCATAAAAATCGCATAATATTGCATATAATAAAATAAAACAAAATATACCTCTCCCCCCACGCCGACATCCAAGCAGAGCTCTATCGAGGTTGCAAGGATGCGACGTGGAGAGAGGGTTCCAAATGAACATTTCTCACCTAAAAATAAGTTGAAAACGGTTTGAAAATAGCTTTAAATACAAATTCAAAAATGGTTTGTAAATGGTTTTAAACACAACTTCAAAATTGGTTTCAAAATGGTTAAATTTAATGTGAAAATGGATCAGTATTTATACCTATTTTCCTCGCATGTTAAATTTGATGCAGTAAAACAAAATTCGACCTTGTTATTTTCTAGTAAATTCTATTCTTTAATTTTATTATTTTTTGATTTATTTTTATAATTTTTGATTTAGAATTTTTATTGAATTATTACTAATTCAAATTTTTTGATTTAAGTTTCACTTTCATGAACTTTTATTAATTTTTTCAATTTTGTCGAATTTGTTGTGTTTTCTTGTTATGTTTGTGTTGGTATCGTGCGGATCTTGGTGCGTTTTGTTATTATTTTAATTTATTTTTATGTTTATTAATTTATATTTAATTCTCTTTTTTCTCATATTTGATGGGGTTTAGTTGGTGTTTAATAGGTTTATTTAAATCTGCGTGTTATATTTGCATGTGTGTTACTGATCCATTAAAACATTCTCAAGGCCGTTTACGTTCTGGCCCAACACTTTACTGAAAAACACAAATACATTCCGGTATATACGGGTTGTATTTTAGTGCAATGATTGTGAAATTTTTCACCAATAAATTATTGATTGATAGTGTGTGTTGGAATTTAATTGATGTGATATCTATTTAGATAACAATTACTTAATAATGGATACTGGCGATGTAATTAGTAGTGAAAATGAAATAAATATTAGCGATATTACAGTAAATTATAGCAATATTACTCATGTTAAAGTAAATGATGGGAATATTAGCTAAAATATTTTCAAACTTAATTATAACTTAAAATTCTAAATAAAAATTAATATCTATCTTAAAATCTAATTATAAATTAAATGATAATCTAAATTTTTAAAAGCACATTAATTCTAAATGAACTATTATAACATTTTGTTTAATTAATATTATTCGAAATTTTTTTAAACGATAATGTGATCTGTGTAAAATTTAAATTTTTAATATTATTTTAATAATATATAATTTATTTTAAGTAAAACATAATATTGAATGATTTAAATTTCTAGTATTCATTTAATAATTTTTATAATGTTTTATATTAATTTATGATGAAGGCACAACAAATATTAAATTAATTTTGAATGAAACAACAAATTTACTGTAAAATTTAAGACAAAGTAATATATAATTAAAATGTAATAATTTTTTCAAAATATGTAAATTAAATCCATATTGTTTTGGTTGTTGGAGTACCTGATGATGACAGTGAGTTTGTGAAAATGTATCGTAAAGCGAGTGTTTAATGGCGCTTCTTTTAATTAAATCATTGCCATATATATGTACATTACCTTCTAACAATCAATGAACAGTTATTGGTATGGATCCAATGACTAACATGTTCTTTAAACCGGACATTTATAACGACAAACTTTACTTAAAAATCGTCATTTTCTCTTTATCAGCAACAAATGTTAGAAGTCCATTCACATCCTTTCAATAATTATTATCATAATTATTATATTTTCATTACTACAATTTTCACATACTATTTTTAATTTCAACACTTTAAGTTAACAAAAGATTATGAAGTTCTTACATGTGGAAAACCTCTTCACCAAAGAATTGCTCATTCGGATGGTTTTGTTCATGTCGATGTTTTTGTTAGGAATGTTCACTGTTTCAAGTTATGGAACCTTTGCCTTTCATCTCTACTTGTCACAGTCAGAAGTGACATATAATCTCAAAGCCATTTGTTATTATTTAATAGAAGCTTTATATTGTTTTAACATAATTCTCATTTTCTATAATCAAAAAGTCAATTTCAACTATAGGAACCTGAGGATCAAATCTCGCACCGAGAGTCCCTTGAGTCTGTATTTGATTTGCGTTCCGTTGATTGTGATGATGATTTTGGTTGGGATACGTTTTGCGTTATACGAGACTCAAAAGGATACGAACTTCAAATTCATTGATTATTCAATTTATTTTGCCCTTCTAATAATTCATTTAATTTCTTTATTGGTTCTCATCCTTGACACGAGGGGCTATACAGACACCGGGGAGAATTGGTTCATGAATTTCATGAATTCATTCGCCATTTTGATATCAATAGCCACTCAAATATCGCAGTTGATGTACAATCTCTCCTTCAAATTAACTGGTATTTTATGTACCATCATCAATTACTCCAGTGGCAATTATTCGACTGATAAATACTCCAATTTTATATACGAGAGCAAACAACATATTATGTTATATAAGGGAGAAATATCCATGATGTTTCATTTGACAATTCCTGCCTACATTATGACTACGTTCATACGGAATTGGAAACATATGCTGAACCTCAGCCCAAGGAATAATCAAGATTCAAACGTAGCCATCGATAGGTCCAAGCCATTCCACTTACCTTTGAGAATTATAACCGCTGCGTTTTTTGGAATCATATTTTTCGGCAAAGATTTCTACAAATATTACGGATTGACGAGTGACTCGGCAGTTTTATTTTATTTGTTTGAGTTTGTCATCGACATGTTCCAGATTGTGATAGTGCTCATTATCATTTCAGAAATAAAATTCTGGCCAAAATGCAACACGCCAAAGTCACTGAATTTCAAAAATATATTCATTTATCTGGGAGTTTACGGAGTGGTTATGAATGTGGCAACGGAAATAGTTGCTGAGATGACATTGGGCACGACAATCCCAAAAGCGGATTATATCAAATTCCATAAATATTTCAGCAAGTCATTTTCACTAATCATTTTGGCCTTGGAAAGCACTTTATTATCCTTATTACTAGAACGGGTCCCATCAATATCGAGTGAAAACGGATTGAAACTTTACATCGGATCCCCCTCAATGTTGATTATCACTCATGTATACAAATTCGTCACTACCATTATTAAATTTACAAAGTTTTTGCCGTATGAACAATTTAGTATATTTATGCCAGGGATGATTTGTATCTACGGGCCCCTTGAACTGCTCTACCATTGGTACGCGTGGATATTCTACAGCTGGGTTATGATTTCGTCTTATAAGGAACAGTTCAGCCAAAAAGAAATCAATTAAAATTTTAATTTAATTAGATCTTTTACTATATTTGTAACCTTTGTCAAATCTAACCTACCAGTTATTTTTGAATAGAGAATCATTCAAATCAAAAAGTTCCGATTCAAATTTTTAAAAATATTAAAAGCAAAAAATGTTATTAAACTTTATATATATTATTACGTAATTTTATGTTTTTTCAATTTCTCTTAATGATTTTTTGGTTTTCGAAAATTATGGAACGAATTCTTACGGTGGTTTGAGTTGAAATTGTTGTTATTGGATTTTTGGGAACTTCCACCAAGGCTTGAAAGAACAGTTGATGCTGCAGATTTGATAACATTCTGCAACGAATCATTAACTTAATTTTTATTAGATTGTAGAGGCTGAGGTTTGAATATGTCCGAGTGTAATCGAATTAAGTTATTATTTCCATCACGCTTTCCTTGAAATTTTCGATTTCCCTCATTATTTCGGTTGAAATTAGGCGTTTGATCCTGATTATATTGTTGCAGTGGACATTGTTCATAGAGTCCATCACAAATATGACCCAGTCCAATGTACCCAAGTGAATTATTACGAAAATTGAGTAATTCTATATGCCTATTGACTTTGAGCAATAATTCCAATTGAATTCCACTTGAAAGCACCATTTGATTCCTGTCTAAATGAAGCTCCCTCATGTAAGTATTCAGTTTGAATGACGAAGTTAAATTTAATACATTTTTCGAGCAAGTATTTGAGTTTTCTATATGTAGGATTTTTAAATTACTGTCACAGCATAAGGCTCGATTTAGAGGTGGTACTACAGCTTCCGTGAACATTATTACTTTTAATTTGCTACATTCCAGAGGAGGTTTTTTCAACATTTTGGAACAAGCATTAAATCCATTGTACTTCATTATTATTTTATTGATTACTTTGGTTGCCGAAAAATTAAGATCAAATATCTCAATCACATTCATTGTTACAATTTCAATCTGTTACGATACTTTAAGAATATTTCCAAATAAGATATAATCAAAGAAGTTGCGTAACTTGATAAATTTGAGCCAAAAATTGATAAAAACTCAATTAATATTGTTAAGCTAATTTTAAATGCAAAACATTTCTGTGAAATTTTGTATTGCTGAAATAGCGATTCTTGAAGAAATAGATTTACTTGAATACACTTACAATTTTCAACAATTATTTCAAATATTATAATTATAATTATTATTATTATTATTATTATTATTATTATTATTTATTATTATTATTATTATTATTATTATTATTATCATTATTAGTATTATAACCAATTCTTATAATTCTTATTATTCTTATTATAATTTTTACTATTATTATTATTAGTATAATTAGTATAATTTTTTCAACAAAATATTAATAATCAATAAAATCTCCGATATATAATCGGGCAATGGTAATTATTATTATTTTCATTATTACTTTTATTATTACTTTCATCCGTTAATAAAAATCAATAACAACAAATAACTGGTTAATACATTTATTAATATATTAAAAACCAAGAGCAAGTCTTGCACATTCGAATCTCCATATTGGAGAATATATATTGTTTTGATCCACTTTAAATCCTTGAATCTTTATTGTCACATACCAGTTTTCATTCTCCTTGAAAATGATTTCTTGAAAAGCATCATAAAATCTAGCTTGACGAACATTGAAAAACACAGTATTTGTTACTTGGATATTGTTATTGATTTTCATAAACATCTTTAAAACGTCAACATCTTCGGTTGACAATGTTGCGATGAGATGGGGATAAGAAGTTTTGCATAACTTAACCGGATTTGTCAACTTGATTTCCATTGGATCAGAAAGGAAATTCATTTTGAAATTATGAAAAAGCTGCTCATGTTGTAGATTTATTGGTTTGTCCACAATCTTAGTTTCGATTATTTTCTTAGTCATTTTGAAATTATGAATAAACTCAATGAACATTCTGTATTTATAACAAAGGGTGACCAATCAGAATCGCTCACCTGTTTAAATTTCCCATGTGCTGCATTTATGATTTTATAAACCTTACTGTTTCATATTAAACAAAGGTCTTTTTAAAAAATTATTATTTAAAAGGTTATAAAAACAACAAGACATAAATATTAAAACATATATTAATTATCTACAATACGGCTGAAGTGATACTTTGTTAGTTCAGCATGAAGTACCCAATTTAGATGGATGCGAAGACGATCCAGGCAGGCATCGCACTCGTATGCGCAAACACCAGGACGATTGACTATTGGTAAATCTTGATCAATTGTATTGAGATGTTTTTCCAATATCATCTCCAGATCGAGTCCTGTAGCCAGCTTAATTCTGAATGGAAGAATCTCCAGCGCGCAACATATCAGTTCCGAACAGATTTTCGGATACAGTTCTTCCATCTTTGCGATCAGAATTTACATTAACTTTTCTAAAAAAACATTAAAATTGAAGAAATAAAATATTAATTTACCATTTTCACTAATAACGCTCATGCTGATGTAAATAAATGAAATCAAAACAAATGAAATAATTATATATACAATTTTCAACCAATCAAATTTCAACCAATCGATTGATATCCTTTACTAAATTAGCTACGAATGAGATGTAATCAAAATTTCTAATTCCTAACACAACAACTTTTCCGCTACTGAAAACATTGACGCACAGTGGGTTATATTGTAAAAGTCTCAAAGCAGGAAATAATTTGGGTTCGAACATGCAATCGGTTAATTTACTCAATTTGTATAGACTAATAAATTTTCCCATATCTATAGTTATAGTAATTGATTGTATTTGAATATCTGTGATTTTATATTGCAACTCATTCACTATTAATGGAGTTTTACAACCCATAATTCTACATTTTCCAGATTTGAAAAATATAATAGTATGTTTTCCACTTTTGACAACAATTTGTTGAGGCTTTCCATTCGAAAAACTCATTTTGCTCACATCAGTCTTTTCCCTATAATTTATATTTGATAGCATGTTTAATAAAATTCATATCAGATCAGTACATATATGTTTTTATTAAGAGTTCATTCAGATAATTAATATAAGCAATGCAACATAAAATGAAATTTTAAAATGGAATTAAGAAATGATGCAGCTTATCAAATTGTTGGTCCTAGTGGTAGTGGAAAAACTTTATTTGTTTGTAAATTATTAAAATCAAATTTATTCAAATCTAAATTCAATAAGATTTATTGGCATAGGGGAGCAGATGAAGAACATGGATTGACTCAAGATAATTTCTGCAAATTGAAAAATATGAAAATTGTTAAGGGATTCGATAAAAACTGGTCAAGTCGATTAAAGAAAGGTGATGTTATAATCATTGATGATTTATATCAGGAAGCCAATAAAGAAAAGGATTTCAATAATTTATTCACAAAAATCAGTAGACATGTTGGTGTGACTGTTAATTTTATAACTCAAAATCTTTTTCATAATGGAGGCAAACATCGAACACGTAATTTAAATGTACAATATTTAGCTGTTTTCAAAAATCCAAGAGATGCTACTGTCATTGATTTCCTTTCTAGGCAGGCATATCCAAATATTAGAAATTTTTTAATCAGTTCATTTCAAGATGCGATCAAAAACTCCAATGGTTATATTTTTTTCGATTTCACTCAACAATGTCCTGATGAATTACGGGTTAGAACTGATATTTTTAATAAAGAAGGGGCCATTTTTTATAAACAAAAATGAAATCTGTAATTATTATTATCATGTTTCTAAAAGCGCGTGTAAAACCAAAGTTGGGCATATTGTCAAAACCAAAATTGAGAAAACTTAAAAGAATTTTGAAAAAGAAAGAACAAATTCCGGTAAAAACTAGTTACACTCCTTCGAAAAAGCTTGTTACCCAAAATTTTCCAAACTCGAATCTCATTTCGCATAATTTAAAACTAAAACATGTGAAATATATAAAACCTGTTAAAAATCATCGAAGTTTTCCGTTTTTTACTGTATTGCTAAAGGCGCCAAGTGTTAGAAAAATGAATATTTTACAATCATTTCCAAATTTTGTTGTCGATGATTTACTCGATATTTTAGTTAAAGTTGTCAAAAGGAAAGTTAAAGTCAGTAAATCTAAAAACCTTGTGTTGAAAAAGCATAAGAAACCGTTGTTATCACTAGTAAATAATAAAAATCGTAAACAAATGAGAAAAATTACATATAAACAACAAGGAGGGTTTATTGCTGCATTATTACCATTAGCATTATCATTATTAGGTGGAAGCGGTTTATTAGGTGCACCTAAATCATAAACAATAGGTGCTAATCCCTCATTACCAATTATTAAATTAAAATTTAAGTCTTTTTGTTGTAATGGAGAAAATATGGACGAACCCCGAAGACGAAGCAGGTTTCGGTGGAGTAGGAAATCTAAAGAAAAGAATTCCGAATTAGTAAAAGGAGACACAAAAGTGGTTATCAGAACAACTAGCATACAATTTAAACAAACCGATGAGGAAAAGATTTCCAACCAGAGTATATAAGACATTCGGTATTGACGATTTATGTCAAATGGATTTGATGAAGATGATACCATATTCAAAAATTAATAAGGTTTACAAATATATTTTGACATATTTTGATGTTTTTAGTCGTTATGTAAGACCTATTCTTGTAAAATCAAAATCTGCAGATGAAATGGCTCAAGCTATAAAAACAATGTTCAAAGATAGTCACCCTGACAATTTACAAACTGATTTGGGTAAAGAATTTTACAATAGTAAAGTGAAACAAGTTCTTGATAAAATAAATCATTATTCTGTGCATTCTCAATATAAAGCCGCCCATGTTGAACGATTTAATAGGACATTGAGAGATAAACTCAAACGATTCTTTGTACATCAGGGCAATAAAAAATG
Organism: Schmidtea mediterranea; assembly: GCA_022537955.1. Taxonomy (NCBI): domain Eukaryota; kingdom Metazoa; phylum Platyhelminthes; order Tricladida; family Dugesiidae; genus Schmidtea; species Schmidtea mediterranea. The sequence goes on from CM039681.1 coordinate 39,541,724, forward strand.
GATTAATGTTTTACCCAAAATCATACATAGTTATAATCACAGTGAACACCGTGGTTTAAATGGATTAAGACCAGTTGATATTTCCTCAGAAAATAGTGTCGATTTATGGTTATCTAGAAAAATTGAAAAAGTTAAGAAACCAAAGTATAAAATAGGTAACCATGTTCGAATATCTAAAATATTTGCTTCGCCATTCATTAAAAATTTCGACACGAATTGGAATGATGAAGTCTTTGTAATTTAAAAAATTAATACTAAACAGAATCCTGTAATGTATGTTATTAAATTTTATGAGCAGGAGCTATAAGTTATATTACCACCCACTGTATTTAGAATTGAAAGAATATTGAAAACTAAAAAAGTTGTTAAGGATAAACAATACTATGTCAAATGGGTTGGTTATCAAAACCCGACATGCATATCAGCAAAATATCTAGTAAAGTGAATTTTTATGTGATTTTACCGAGAATAGTTGTCCGACAATACATCCAAATAATCAAGCAAGTAAATTCATGGTTGATATTCAAAATCCTATCTATTTACATGAAAATTGGGAAGTTGCTTTGATGGATTTTACATTTGTATACAATTTATTTCCATTTTATGGAAAAAATACAAAATTGAATACAAAAAGAGTGAAACAGGTACAAAATATAAAAAGATCAAAATTGGTAATGTAAATGATGTTCTTGATATATCTAATACCTATGATGCAGATGTTTTATTGTACATGGATAAGAAATATATGTATATCAAATGTGATCATATTCCATTTGATATAATATTTGATGATTTAACAGTAGCAAAAAAACTTGGGATATCAAGAATTGAAGGTCAACTGTTATATAAATATATTGACGATGAACCTACCAGGATTTACCAAGGTTGGAGAACCTTTTGAAACGATTAGATCAAAAATACAATACCCGTTTGTTGACTCACATACAATTACCTTTAAAGATGATTTGTACATTTCAAAACTTGATGAATTGCAAGCTTATTTAATTCAAAATTGTGGAATTATTTTCAAAGAGCTTGAGCCTTAAGATGATCAATATTTTAAATTCTCATTGAATATTGGAATAGATGAAATTACGTTTGATAAAACCTATCAAAAACATTAGGTTTATCAAAACAAACATATTTACAAGATGGAAAAATTAATCAAATGGTAAGGAAACCAAAAATAATTAAACTTCATCAACAATTATTCATATATACAAACATCATCGATCCTATAATTGTTGATGATAGTAGTGTTCCACTATTGAAATCTGTATGGATTGAAAAACACGACCTGGATGAAGTTGTCAATATAAATATCGAGAATCCTATGTACTTACCAATATCAACATCCTGTACAAACAATATAGAAATAAATATACGTGATGATAGCAGAAAACTGATAAACTTTCCAACAGAAACAAAAACTCATCTAACCTTACATTTTCGTAAAATAGATGGCCAATAACGATATTATAAATATGTATAGTAGTAGCCAGACGGGTGGTGATTTACCATATTTTATCGGAAAACAGCATGGATTGGGCTGGTTAAAAACAATCGGTAGATTTGCACTTCCAATTCTTAAAGTATCGGTAGTTTTGGAATGAAAACTGCTAAGGATGTGATAATGAATGATCAGAAAATATAACCCTCCCTTAAAACAAATGCATTGGCTGAAATAGGGAAAGTTTTACCTGATATGTTTCAAAAACAGCCAGCACCGACTCCAGCACCGACTCCAGCACCGACTCCAGCACCGACTCCAGCACCGACTCCTAAACGTAAAAGCACCGATCGTCACGTATAAACAAACGAATGAAAGGACATGGGACTAAATTTGAAAAATGATTTGTGGTAAATCCGAATTGTGTATATTTGACCAACCGTCACCTCAAGCTGTAATTGAATATGGTGCTTTTAAAGAAGTATTTTCCATGAATTCTCTTAGTGATAGTAGAAATGATGTTGAATTTTATATTAATGGTTCTCAAACTGAATATCTGGACTTGAACGATACTTTATTAACTGTTCAAATTAAAGTTATAGATAAAGATAAAAAAGCTTTGGCTGATGCTGCTGATGTAATACCGAATAATTTCTTGTTTCATACACTTTTTAAGGATGCAATTCTTGGTTTTAATAATATCAAGATTGAGGGTGGAAACAATACATATATATCTCAAGGCGATAATTGAAACTATTTTAAATTATAATACCGATATTAAAAATACATGTTTTACTCCTATGCTTTATGGTACGATGCTTTATGATGATCGGAAAAAATGGATTAAGGGCTCAAGATTATTTACCATGTGTTCATCATTACAACTTGATTTCATGGATCAACCTAAATATTTACTTCCTGGTGTTAATGTCCATATGCGTTTGAAAACATCTGATTCCGCACTATCATTAACTTCGGCAACGTGGAAACCAATATGTCAAATAGTTGACGCTTTGAACCCAGTGTATTATCAACTTGGTCTGAATTCTAAAAATGCAATTTATCCGTTAAAAACTAAGGAAATAGTTTCATTTGCTATTGGCCAGGGTGCATCATCTTTCTATAAGGAACAAATATTTTGTGATCGAAGAATGCCAAATTTTATACTTGTAACATTTCAATCTGAAATTCAGCACAACGGATCATACACTTCTTTGAGTTCAACTTTTAAACATTGTAATGTTATTTCATTATCATTGTCGAAAAATTCGGATTATCGAGAAACATACACTTAAGATTTCGATAATGATAATTATTGCGCTACTTATATGCAAAGTATAGTGAGAAATATGGGTTATCTAGATAAAAACTTGAATTGTGGTATAACACTTGAAGAATTTAAAACCAAATACCCGTTTTTCACTTTTGTTTTGGCCCCTTATTTTGATTTAAATATAAGTCAACTACCTCAAAATGGAAATCTGCGACTGGATATCAAATTTTCAAAAGCTAAAACTGAACCAGTTCATGTCATAATATATGAAGTATTTGAAAATGAAGTGCAAATAACTGCAAACAGTACTTATATAAATGAAGTAAAGAAAGGAAGAAATTTGTCATGGAGTAAGTTTTATAAAACTATTGTTATTATTATAATAGTTCAGTTCAGATAAATCGAATTGGTACTCAAATATTGGGAAACGAGTTTGTTGGAGTGTACCCATTAGACAAAATTCCTTATTTAAAAGCCAGCCAAGCCATAATTTTCAACACAGATTCATCTACTCTTAATGGAGAACACTGAATTGCAGTCTATATTAAACCGGATAAAATATATGTTTTCGACCCCATGGGTTTTTATTATCCTCCTCTATTGATCAAAAAACTATCGGAAATTGGAAAACAGGTTGAATACAACAAAATTCAGTTTCAAAATCCATTAACTAAAACTTGTGGCCAACATTGTCTTGCATTCTTAATGTATAAACATTCTAATTAAATAAATGTTTTGTAAAAATGGCGTGTTACTTTATTAATATTATGATGCATAAAAATATTATTAAGGAGTTATGTATTATTAATACAAACAATATTTTTGAAACACTACATTGCTTATTTAGAGATGAACCTATGGATCATACAGATTTGGAATGGTATGAAGGAGGATAATTTTGTCCGACATGTATATTGCAAGATATTGATGTTAATCAAATTGTTTATGTGCCTAATGATAGCAGATGGAAGATTGAATTATTGAAGAAATATGTTCCCACACTTCGATTAATAAAATATTTGTTAAACAAGAAGGATTTTCCATCAAATATTACATGTCCTTATCGTGAACATTCTGATTGTGCCTACAAACATTGTCTTTAGCTGTTGTAGATTATTTAACTGTTTTATAAATAAATATTGTAACTTCTTTAAATAATAATAATAATAATAATAATAATAATAATAATAATAATAATAATAATAATAATAATAATAATAATGATAATAATAATAATAATGCACAAGTATAAAACAGTGATTCATTGGAAGCCACATAAATTAATATATCAGATAAGTAAATTACAAATTAAGCCCTTTTTGCAAAGTAATAATTATATTGTTATTCACTTATCTCAGTCTTTCTCAAAGTGGGCGATAACGCCCCCTTGTGGGCGTTTGAGACCTAGAGGGGGCGTTAAAGGGCCCAGAAAAAAATGGGGGAGCGTTGGCGTGGATTAAGAGGCGATGGTAAATTTGTAATTTCATTTACTTTATATTTTAAATTTCAATAAAATTAAATTTTCAATAAAACCTACCTACAGAAAGACAAACTAATGTAAGAACAAGGAATTTACATACCACATCAATCCACAATATACATTTATTTAATTAATATTTATTTAGTTATTTTTTTAATGAATTGATTTAATTATATTATCACAATTTCCAACTTCAATTTTCTAATATATCTTTGTGTTTAATCGCTATTAAAATTTTTAAAAAATTAATTCCCAGGGGGCGCTGAGTAATATTTTTTCTGGAAAGTGGGCGGTGGACCAAATAAGTTTGGGAACCACTGACTTATCTGAAATAATTATTATGATAGTGATATTAATAATAGTACTATTAATAATAATAATATTTATAATAATAATAGTAAAAGAATAATAATGATGATAGTATAAACTGTACTTATCAATAATATGAAAACAAAAAAAGTCCATATAATATTTTTATTATTATTATTATTGTTGTTGCTGTTGAAGTTTCACTTTCTCAAATAAACAAAGGTAACTCGGATTTTTAAATTTTTTGAAGTAAAATTTGTTTTTGTACAAAAATCAATTTACCTTCACCAAAAAGCATTGTATCAATACAAATGTTTTAATGTAATTTTGTTATTGAATGCAATTGCCCAAGCTACGCTATATAATGTTATGCTTTTATTTTAACTTCTAGTCTTCTAGACTTAGAAACCTAAGTTATGATTTTATTTGTAATTTGACTGAAATCTATCAGTTTATATAGTAAAATATTTTGTTTTTGTTGACACTTAATGTGTCTTTTTCATGCACTTAATGACGACTTGCGTCTAAATTTAAAAAAAATTAATATAATTAATTAATTAGCCCATGGTAGGCCTTTTTTAATAAAAACTTTTACTATCATGTATTTGTTTGGAGAGTTAAATCTATATATTGTTTTCAATTTACCTTTACTACCCCTTTCTCATATTTAAAATTTAAAAATAAATACATAAATATTATTATCAATAATATTCTCAAGTTTGCATTAAATGTTATAATAAATTGTCACAATTATTCACAGGTTGTTCAAGATGACGTAATATACATAGATAAATCACAGATTGTTATTTTATATATATTAAAATAATCTAAATTAATTAATCAATTAATTATTTTTCTTTTTCAGTTTCTTCACTTTTGATTTTCGATATAAATATTTATTCAATATTTATTTTTTTCTATTTTGTAGTATTTATTTAATTCAAATATTTCAATTTTCTTGTTATCCAACATTATTATTATTATGATTATTAATCATATTTTTATTATTACCATTTTTAATATATAATTGTACAATTTATGCAATAATTCGGATCTTTTTCATCAATTTTCCAGTCTAAATAATGAGGCGGCTTAAAATATTAGTAAAATAATAACATATTATTTGATTTCTATGTAAACTATCAATAAATTTAACAGGAAATCTAACATATTTAGAAGATTTATTTATTTTGATTATGATAAAGTGAATGTGGAACAATATAAGTTTTTATTGTACTGTTATACTGTAACGTGCTGCCTTGAGTAAACTTTGATCAGTCGGTATAAACTATATAGTATAGAGCAGTGGTTTTCAACCTTTCTCAGATAGCGGCACCCTAACGGAAAATTAAAAAAATTGACGGCACCCTACCCTTTTTATAATAATATTTCTGCAATAAAAATAGCAACAAGTTTTGTAAGTTCTATATTTAATAAACTAAATCTTTTATAACATATATTAATGTGAAATTTGAACTTGATGCTTTTTGCATATCTCCTTATTATTAAGTCGCATATTTGATAAACATACTCTTAACTCATTCTCAATTGAATTCAGTTTTTGCCTTTTCTTGTTCTTAATATTTACCAAAAATAATTGATATATGTACCGCTATTTTAAGTAATTCAAAATCTAAAATAGTTGTCTTTTTTAAAATCAACCCTTATATGAAATTAATAAATTTTCAATTATAAAATTATCAGAGCTTTCGGTACACTTTTCATATCCCTTCGGCACCCCGGCTGAGAAACACTGGTATAGAGCATAAGCTCAGATATCATTTGGAAATTTTATCTCTTTACCAATTAATTACTTATTAAAATTAGTTTCACAATCAATTAACTGCGAAAGATTTCAGTTTTTTATTTGTGATTTTTTGAAAACCTATTCCTCTCACGTAGCTAAAATTTCCATGTTCTCAAATTTTCATAATAGGTAACTGAATCAAATGCAAAATTTCTGGGGACCCCCAGAATTAATTAATTAGCCCCTGGTGGGAATTTTTTTGATTAAAACTTTTACTATTATGTATTTACTTGGAGGGTTAAATTTATATATTGTTTTTAATTTATCTTTACTACAATATATTGTCGAGATCTCTCAATTCCAATGTTACTAGCTCTTATCTGAATAGCAGAAAATAATTCAGATAAATTTTAAAGTTTTTTTGTAATAAATAAAAATTAAAACAATAAAAAGTTAAAAATGATAAATATTATGTCACTTATAAAGAAATCAGAGGTGAAAAACAAAAAAGTCCTTATAAGATAAATAAATTGTTTGTAAAATGAATAAATGAGTTAATAAAAATGTTACTCAAAGTTGGCAAAGAAAATTATGAAGTCTTTAGTTTGTACTTATTTTAGGATTCATAACGAAAATTATTATACTTATTATAAAATAAATTTAAACTAATTAATTATATTATAAATTATTATAAATGATAAAAAATGCATTATAAATTGTGCGACTCATTTACCTTTGTTAATCATTAATTTAGATTTTGTATATTATTTATTTGTAAAAATGTTTATTTATTATTATATTTTTATTTTATATAATTGATAGAACAAAATATTAATTTCTAGTTTGAAAAGAAATGAAATTGAAGAGAATTGATTATTAACCCTTTCTAAGGCGGTGGCAATATACTGTACACCATTTTAAACTAATAAAAATATCTAAGTGTAACGTTGTCGGTAATCATTTTTACTTTTGGTACAACTACTGACATATATTGAGCCTCTTTAGTTTTTTTCTGTTTTTATTTTTTTTATGATCATTTGTAACAATATAATTGTTATCAATAAGCTTTGAGTTTTACATTAATTTTAGTTTCCTTTGCCTTAGAAAGGGTTAATTTAAAGCATTCTAATTTATTTTTTTTTCTAATCAAATGCTTGCGGTTTATTGAAATTGAATGATGATTTTTGGGGTTTTAATTAAAATTCTCGATAGGTATTATTAATAAATGATTTGTTTATATAATAAACATTATTTGATGTTGAATTTGTTATATTGAGTAAAATCAAATCTTCTTCCAGCAAGAAAACATTTACAAAATTCAAATAGAATTTTTTTTCTAACACCGTTAAGACACTTATAATCAAATATATATTTATTTGATAGATTATGATTTCAAAATCTAGATGTTTGATTGAATCTCTCCTTATAAGACGAAATAATAACCCAACAGTAGAATATCCACGCGTACCAATGATATAGCAGCTCAAGGGGCACGTAGATACAAATCATCCCTGACATAAATATCCTCATATCAAATTTTCCTTCCGGCAAAAACTTTGTAAACTTAATAAATATAGAGACGAGTTTGTGTAGGTGTGGGATAATTAACATTAAAGGGGACACAATGTAAAATCTCAATCTGTTGTCACCTGATATCGATGGGACCCGTTCTAGTAATAGGGATAATAAGGTGCTTTCGAAGGCTAAAATGATTAATGAAAATGACTTGTTGAAATATTTATGGAATTTAATATAATCCGCTTCTGGGCTTTTCGTACCCAATGTCACCTCAGCAACTATTTCCGTTGCCCCACCCATAACCACTCCGTAAACTCCCAGATAAATGAATATATTTTTGAAATTCAGTGACTTTGGCGTGTTGCATTTCGGCCAGAATTTTATTTCTGAAATCATAATGAGCACTATCACAATCTGGAACATGTCGATGACAAACACAATCAAATAAAATAAAACCGACGAGTCACTCGTCAAACGGTGATGTTTGTAGTAATCGTTGCCAAAATATATGATTCCGAAAATTGTAGCGGTTATAATTCTCAAAGGTAAGTGGAATGGCTTGGACATATCGAATGTTACATTTGAATCTTGATCATTCTTTGGACTGAGATTCAGCATATACTTCCAATTCCTATGGAATGTATTGACGATATAGGCGGGGATTGTCAAATGGAACATAATGGCTATTATCTCTTTAAAAGACATGATAATTTCTTTGTTCTCGTAAAGGAAAATGGAGTATTTATCTGTCGTATAATTGCCACTGGAGTAATTGATGATGGTACAGAAAATATCAGTTAATTTGAAGGAGAGATTGTACATCAACTCATGTAACTGAATGGCGATTGATATCAAAATCGCGACGGTATTCATGAAATTCATGAACCAATTCTCCCCGGTGTCCGTACAACTGTTCGTATCAAGGATGAGAACCAATAAGAAAATCATCTGAATAACTTCGAAGGTGAAATATATTATATAACTGATGACTTTTGAGCTCAACATCAACAACTGTATCTCATATATTGCCAACAGAATCGTAATCATAATCATCGACACAATCAACGGAACGCAAATCAAATACAGATTCAGGGGACTCTCGGTGCGAGATTTGATCCTCAGGTTCCTATAGTTGAAATTGACTTTTTGATTATAGAAAATGAGAATTATGTTAAAACAAAAGACAGCTTCACAAAAATAATAATTGACAAACTTCAGATTTATTGTTGCTTTCGAATGCGGCTGGTCCAAATGAAACGCAAAGATTCCATAATTTGACATGTTTAATAACGCTAGCAAAAGAGCCAACATGAACAAAACTATTCGAATGCGCAATTCTTTCATGAAAAGGTTTCCTTTGTGTAGGAACATAATAATTTGTTGTTCAGAATGTGATAAACTAGTAAATTGTGCCTGAATATTGTAATACGGATATTATTTGATAATTATATGGGTGAATGTGAATGGACTTTGAACATTGACAAAATATGTCAATTATTGCTGATAAATTCAAAGCGACGAATTTGAAGGAAAATATCTCTTGATAGAACGGTAATATTTGTCAAAATATATAATGATTATGCGGAATTAGTGTGAAGTTGCCCGTGAAAAAATACAATTGGTCCTCTGTTGGGAAAAAACGAAATGACTTTCCGAACAACCCAATATAATAGTTTTATGTACGGACTTCACTGGTCGCACTTGTATTGTTATTATAATATGTGTATAATTGATAAATATTTATCGTTAAAAAATAAAATTAAAATAATATATTTTACCACTGGAACTTCAAATATTGGTTTCAGATCATCAATAAGTTTTATATCACTCACTTTTCTTCTTGTATGAGATGTAACCTTTTTATTTTTTGAGTGTTCAATAATAAGAGTAGAAAATATTCTATCCATATCAAAAAGTCCAGAATTATCATTATGTTTATTGGATTTGGTTTTAACAATAGATTTATATTGAACTTATCGATTTAGTAATGGATCTATACTATGTTAGTTGCAATTACATTGCTATCATTTTCTTCTAATATCATAGTTAATAATAATTCAAATTCCATAAATATATATATATATTTCATAACATGATTATTTAAACAATCTTTATTTGTTAAGTTATTTAAATATCTTTTCGAAGCTTCGGTAATTTTTTTAATGAGCCATGATTCCAATCATACATTTCGAAGCGAGATATAAACTGCAGATGTAAAATGATTACTTTGCAAGAGATACCGAGAAAATACAGGAATAAAGCAATTCAGAAAAGAAAACTACATCAGAAAACAACCCAGATTATAAAATCATTCTAAGATATAACGATTGCAGAATTCATTAAGTGGTTTAATCCCCAATAACATCAAATAAATATGTTATTTCATGTGAAAAAGAAATAAAAATTCAATGCAAGATGTTTTCAAACTAATAAAAATAGGACGATTTAACGTTATAAAATACAAAATTGTAATCAATGTCAATTAATATTGAGATAAGTTGTTGGAAAGCTCAAGATCTCATTCCAAAATCTTACATACCAACACCATTGATCTCTAATTATATAGTTAATGCTAAAAGTACTGATAATAAATGCCTCACGTGGTGCTAGGACAAAATGACACTTTCTTTAAGGTTTTTATATATATAGGCACTGATATTCACGGGACAATCCGAAAATTTGAAATCCAGCTCATGCTCAAGTGATAGTGCTGAAAATTAATTATTTTAAACAAAACAATAATTAACTGGACAAAGTTAATTTTAATTTGAATAACTATGTTTTTTATTTAAAGCCAAAACGAATATTTGGTTGATTGTTACTGTTTCAATATTTGTCATAAGTTATTTCACAGGGAAATGCTTTAATTGTTTTTAGCTTATTCGTCCGAATTTTTAATCTAAAAAATACAATTTATTATCATTTTTCCTACAATTTTGTCTGTGACATTTTGTCGTGCCGCACTTCACGTGGGCTAAAGTATCAGCTTTATTCCCGCAAAAAATCACATTGATCGAGTTGGTCAGTACAAAGAATTTGAAAAGGAATAAAAATTTTGGTATGGTTTTGAACACTCAATGAAATTAAAAAATGTTCATAAGTTTGAAAATTTAAATAAATTAAAGATTAATTTTTATGAATTGATAGGTTGTAAAAAAATAATACTCTTAAGAATATCTTATGCCGAACCTCTTTGGGATGTGGAACTTTTAAAAAATAAATTTGTTTTTGTTGGAAAAAAAGACTGAAATGAAAATCATCCAACATTGTGTTTGGATAAAAAACTTCAAAGTTTAATGAGAAAATTACAAATTCCAATATTAAATACCGTCATACTCGCGAGAAATGTTTATATTAGACAACATAAGATTATATAAGAATAAAACATGAAAGATTATATCATTTGAATAAACAGAATTAATTAAGATGCCAGATGAAAAAAATGCAAAAATGTATTTCAAAAATTATTCAATTATTCATTAGTATCTCATTCTCGCTAATATTTCCATCATTTATTTTAATATCAGTAATAATTATTTTCACCAATATTTTCATCGCCGGTATCTAGGTTACCCAAATAGATATCAATCCATCAACCAATTAATGAAATTCGTCATTACACTACAAATGCCACTAATCTACAGCAGAGTGATGAGTAATACATGTTTCTTCTAAATAATTTAACTTTAATCTAGGTTTATATACACCCAGTAAATATTTACATGTTTATCAGTCAACCATGTTTTCTACTAACCAAGTGTCTAATCTTTGATAATTTTCTCATGTTCACTGTTAAAGTAAATAAATATGTAGAAAATGTCAGTTTTTTATTATTTAATATTATTATTGAATCAGTTATTAATGACATGGGATTTTTAAACTTATGATTGTAATATAATTGCATGTATGATTCTGATTGGTTTTGTATCAAACTAAGTATTTATACAAAATAATTTTATCATTTATTAATTTATCAAATTTATATTCAAACAGTATATTATATATTTATTAAAATATTCATTCAAATTTCTTTTTCAGAAAAGTTAATGCAAATTATTATTGAAAAGGTGGAACAACCATATCTGGCTATCATGAAAGATCTCATCTATTGGGCACCGAAAATAATTTCTTATTGAACATTGGTCTCAACGAGAATATATATTAACCCTTTGAGTGCCAAGGAGCGCGATCACGCTCCTGCTTCAGCATGGACAAATTCGATCTTTATTTCATACTTGTCGATTTTTATTTATGGTTTTTTATTCCGAACGTGTATTTATAAGAAATAGAAATATTATTTATGCTATATATTATATCTTTATGTTGAGAATAGTCCAGTTTTCGAAGTAAAAGACGCACAATAATCACATTAGTTAAATGCAACCCTATTCTATTTATTATATTAAAAACGTGTCTCGACTTTTCGTAAATGAAATGCTTAGAAAGTTACAGAGAAATATATTTTTAAATTTCTATTTTCCTCTAGCAGAGTGGCGTTTTTAGCTAATCCTCTTAAAATCATGTTGGCACTCAAAGGGTTAATATTGTCTTAAGAAATCACTTAGAATCATTGGATGAAGAGTGATTAAATTGTTGCTCAATGCGAAGGGCAAAGGAGAATAAATATTGAGAATGTGTTACGAAGATTTCATTTTTCATCGAATGTTTAATAAATGTTTATTTATATTGATCTTATGTGTTAATTGTACACTTATTTGTGATACTACAATTGTTTAATAATGATACTTTTATTTCGATAATAGGTTACTATTTTAATAACTTACAAAGTAGTGCAATACAAGTGCATAAATCATAAATGAAGATCAAACACACACAAGAATGCAATATAAATGCAAGAATTTGATTAGTTACACACCTGTTTCAACAAAGAAATTAACAATAAAAATGTTGATAAATTTAGTAGTATTTCCAAAGAAGCAAGTAGGAAAACAATGAAACAATGATCGAAATATTATGAGATTCACCTAGTACTACAAATATAAGATGTATGAAATTCACCATCAAACCAGTATACAGTCAAATATTATTATATATCGAAAGAAGATGCAATAAATCAACTGCTACAGAAAAGAATCAAATTTGAAAATATAATCATACACAATCGACATATTGATACAATTGAAGAGTACAAAAATGGAAAAAGTTGAATAAATAAAGGTTGGTTTGTCCATTAATCTATCCAAACATATAATTTTTTTGCTAAAATTGTAATTAGATCATCATCAAACTACGCTGCAAAATAGGATTATTGCAGTAAGTTATCCGTCTTGCTATTACTACATAATCAAATAATTTTAGTTTCTTCAAATTTTCGACGGTTTTTCAATATAAACTATTTTTATTTAGCTTATAATAATTTTTATCTAGTGTATTTATACTTTATGCTCTTAAATCTGTATTTCTATCTATATATATATTTTAAAAATATGACCTTGTTTAGCTAGTTGAAATAACTACTGTGTTAATTTTGTATATTAAAATTTATATTAAATAATATCATATTATAGTATATTATATTAAAGTATTTTAAATTAAATGTTAGTATATAGCTATATCAATATTAATAATTACCACAGATTTTTAAAATTTTCAGATTTGGAGAGAAAAATTTGAATTCGTATTTTGTAATTAAATAATAAATGTTTGATGAATATTTGAATTTAATTGTGTTTAACATGTATTATTATGGGTTTAGTGAGGCCGTTTTATTCTTTTTATTTAAATAATTATTTTTAAGCTGCACGTTGTGGTTTGCAGCTGTAATCCAGCTAGTAGGGGGCCCCTATGAATATTTATTTTTTGTAAAATACTAATTTTTCAACTCAATATTTTTAACTGTTTTATTAAAAAATTACTCTTTAAAAACCCACTAAAAACAGACCCCTCTAAGTTCAGTAGATTTGACCCTTGGTTCCTTAAACTGACATTAAAGTTGACTTTTTCTTGCAAAATGTTTGTTTTTGGTCAAAACTGGCTCAAAAAGCAATATGATAAAGGCGATTATATTAAAAATTAAAATTTTTATTTTAAAAACCCGATTTTAACTAGTTAACCGGGTTTTAGATTGCATAAAACCGTAAAACCGCTTTCACAAGAAACATAGTATTTTTGCAAACCCTACTAGTAGGTTGCGTTATATTAAGCACAAAGCATTCTGATTGACTGAGAACTGATCGAATAGAGGATGAGTCAGCAATCTTTCTGATGCTTCATATACGTGTTCAAATAGGCCATGTTAGATGAAAAGCTAAATTTCTTTAAAATTCTATAGTAAAATTATTATATATATTTAAATTAAACAAAGAAAAATGAAGTTAAAAATATATGATGATTATTTATATTATTAAAAAATAACGCCAATAAAAAACTTTTCGTACGATATATTTCGACAGAATAACTGTCATCTTCAGGTACACAAAACCAACTAAAAATATTATGAATTAACATTTAATTTAAACAAATTATTTTTATTTTTTTTTGTTTATAAAAGGTATGTGGATGATATTTTTCTTGTATTTAAAAACCAGAAACATGTAAAACCGTTTTTCCAATTTATGTACAGTTTACATAAGAACATTGTATTCACATGTGAAACGGAGAGAAAGTCATCAATTGTGTTTTTAGATCTGTTAATTCAGCGCAAAGATAAACAGTATGAGACAGAGATTTATAGAAAACCAACTGATACTGGTCTTTATACTTCTCCAGAAAGCTTTTGTGAATTTAAGTATAAGAGAAATATTGTGAAAGGATTGATTTATCGTTCATGGTCTTTATCTTCTACTTTTGCTAATTCAGTAAAAAGTGTTTTTAAATTGGTTGAGTTGTTGATAAAGAATGGATATTCTAAATCATTTTTATTGTTGATGATAAAAGAGACTGTTGACAAATTGATTAAAAATCCTAAGGATCCATGTTTTGGAAAGTCTGAGTGTAATTTGTCAAATGAGTGTGAATTGAATGTTGATCTAAATAATAGTAAAAATGGATATAAAAAAATTAAGCCTAAATATGTGTTAGTATTGCCGTACTCTGAAGGTTTTACAAATTATAAGAGGAAGTTAAATAAGCAGATGGGAAATTTAGAGTATAAGATCTTCTCTAATTCATGTAAGGTACGTAATAGGTTTATTAATAAATCAAAAACTCCGGTTGGATTGTGTTCTGATCTCGTTTATCAATTTACATGTAATGGGTGGAATGCCATACACACAGGAGAAACTTCCCATCATATCTGTACTCGAGTTCTAGAGCATTGTCGATTGAGGGGTTTGACCAATATTAGTGAGCACAATAGAGGCTGTAAAAGTGATATAGGAATGTCTGATTTTAGGATTTTGTTGAAAAGTTTTAATAATTATTGGGAACGCGTGATATGTGAAGCATTTCTGATAAGGTCATTGGATCCAAAGATTAATGTGCAAAGTGCTACGAATGTTTTGAATGTTTTTAAATAGTTTAAGTATGTTAAATCATGTTTATGTATTGTTTTTTTAAAAAAAACTTTTTTTTTAACATTATTAAAATAATTGAATTTTTAGATTACATTATTTTTTAAAAAATTATAATATAAATAAAAATTATAATATTTATATAAATAGAAATTTTAAATAATATTTTTAGTTGGTTTTGTGTACCTGAAGATAACAGTTATGCTGTCGAAATATATCGTACGAAAAGATCTTTATTGGCGTTATCTTTTAATTAAATCGTTTCCAAATTTATTTAATTATTTATTTATATTATAGTTGTCATTATTTTACCCAAATTGAATAGATGATTCAATTATTTAATAAAAGAAAGCGCCAATTCAACATATACATGGTATACTATAATATAATTTGACAGACTCAGTGTCATCGTCATGTAGATTCAAACTTGAAACTATAGCTAAATAAAACTATATAAAATCACATTTTTCAAACAAATTTCTTCATGAATCTTTCATATTTTAAAAATATATTCTACTAAAAAATTATAAATTCTTTTTTATAAATCTATTTTTAAAATCTATTTTATAATATTTCAACGTTCCTTTAAGTCTTATCTTTGTTTATAATGCAAAGTTTCTTGTAAGTCTTCGATAATTGTTTGAGATTTCACAAACGTTAATTTGAGTCTTTTATTGATTGTCTCTGTATTGTTGGTTTCTTAGTATTTCTTGATTGCATTTATTGTCATAAATGATTTTACAAAGTTTTCGTAAATTCGGTAATCAATTTACAGCTGCTAAAAAAATCATTTGATATCTTTAATAAATTATAGAAGGGCATTTCCAATGTCAAAGGTATCTTGACGTACATAATATCATTATCAAGAAATCATCAAACAATTCATTCTTCAATCATTCTATTATTTTATAGTACTTATTTATCTTAAAATTGTATTTACATATAAATTGTTAACATATTATTTACAAATGAACTTTACATATAATACTAATTAAATGATAAATTAATGAATACGCAATTTTAATTAATTCAGTTAAATTATATGCCTAATTGATCATGATTTACATTTATAAAACAAATTATTAATTTCTAGTTTGAAATGCAATTGAAGGAATTGAATATTAATTTTTATCATGTTTAATCTATCTTTGCGTTTAATTGAAAGTGAATGATGATTTTGGAGTTTAATTTGGTTAAATAAGAAATTTTATTTAAGGTTGGATTTATTAAACGGAGTAAAATCAAGTCTACTTCCAACAACACAACATTTACAGAATTCAAATAGAATATTTTATGTATCATTGTTGGTAACTTTATAATCAAATATATATTTATTCGATAGATTATGATCTCAAAGGTCTGGGTTTTTGATTGAACCTCTCCTTATAAGACGAAATCATAACCCAGCTGTAGAATATCCACGCGTACCAATGGTAGAGCAGTTCAAGGGGTCCGTAGATACAAATCATCCCTGACATAAATATCCTCATATCAAATTTTCCTTCCGGCAAAAACTTTGTAAACTTAATAAATTTAGAGACGAGTTTGTGTAGGTGTGGGATAATTAACATAAAGGGGGAAACAATGTAAAATCTCAATCTGTTGTCACCTGATATCGATGGGACCCGTTCTAGTAATAGGGATAATAAGGTGCTTTCCAAGGCTAAAATGATTAATGAAAATGACTTGCTGAAATATTTATGGAATTTAATATAATCGGCTTCTTGGCTTTTCGTCCCCAATGTCACCTCAGCAACTATTTCCGTTGCCCCACTCATAACCACTCCGTAAACTCCCAGATAAATGAATATATTTTTGAAATTCAGTGACTTTGGCGTGTTGCATTTCGGCCAGAATTTTATTTCTGAAATCATAATGAGCACTATCACAATCTGGAACATGTCGATGACAAACTCAAACAAATAAATTAAAACTTCCGAGTCATTCGTCAATCCGTAATATTTGTAGAAATATTTGCCGAAAAATATGATTCCAAAAAACGCAGCGGTTATAATTCTCAAAGGTAAGTGGAATGGCTTGGACCTATCGAAGGTTACATTTGAATCTTGATCATTCCTTGGACTGAGGTTCAGCATATGTTTCCAATTTCGTACGAACGTAGTGATAATGTAGGTGGAGATTGTCAAATGGAACATCATGGATATTTCTCCCTTATATAACATGGTATGTCGTTTGCTCTCGTATATAAAATTGGAGTATTTATCAGTCGAATAATTGCCACTGGGTAAATTGATGATCGTACAGAAAATATCAGTTAATTTGTCGGAAAGATTAAACATCAGTTTTAATATTTGGGTGGCTATTGTTACCAAAATGGCGAAGCAGTTAATAAAATTCATGAACCAATTCTCCCCGGTGTCCGTCCATCCGTTCGTATCAAGGATGAGAACCAATAAGAAAATCAACTCAATAAAAGATAGGATAACAAATATTATAACACTGATGACTCTTGAGTTCGACCTCCACAACTGTATCTCATAAATTGCCAACAGAATCGTAATCATAATCATCGACACAATCAACGGAACGCAAATCAAATACAGACTCAGGGGACTCTCGGTGTGAGATTTGATCCTCAGGTTCCTATAGTTGAAATTGACTTTTTGATTATAGAAAATGAGAATTATGTTTAAACACATTACAGCTTCATTAAAAAAATAATCGAAAGACTTCAGATTATTTGGTACTTTTGAAAACTGCTGGCCCAATCGAATAGCAAAGATTAAGTAATTTGAAACGTTTAATAAAGCAATCAAAAGAGTCAATATAAATAAAACCATCCGAATGAGCAATGCCTTCATAAAAAGGTTTTTCTTGTGTAAGAACATAATAATTTGTTGTTCAGAATGTGATAAACTATTTAATCGTGCATGAATATTGTATTACGGATATTATTTGATAATTATATGGACGGGTGTGAATGGACTTTGAACATTGACGAAATTTGTCAATTATTGCTGACAGATTGAAAGCGACGAATTTGAAGGAAAAGATCTCTTGATAGAATTATAAGATCTGAAGTGCTGGTTGGAAATAATTCAATGAATAATATTCATTCAACTGAAATTTCTTGTAATAAAGGAATAAAAACATTAATATTTATTTATATTCTGCTTACATTTATGGTGCCTGGCTCTTCTAGATTTCTGCGTCTGGTCTGAATTATTCAATTGAAATAATTAAAAATTACAGAAACTTAGTAACTTTGTCAGTGTATGGATATGTCACTCCTTAGAAAATTTAGGTCAACTCAAACATTGAAGTAGATCTCGAAAACCTCAATACACCATGAAACGACAATTTTGTTTGAAGGCAGATTTTAATAATCTGCTCATTCAATAATTTTATTTTGACTCTCGAGAGTCAAAATAAAATTCATTATTTTTAAAATCTCTAATATCTGGTTTGGAAAGACTATGAAAGTGTGTATGTTACAAAACTAATGGTTTTATTCATTAGTAGGTAGTAATGAGCAGACTGCCATCACACACAAAATCCCCACTAGCCCTTCCCTTCCACTCAACTGGATTAAATTACATAATTGTGTAATCAAGATAATTGATTTTTATGTGTGTATGCTTATTTTTCGAAAAATTTTTTAATGTATATTTTTTATTGTAAACTTTTTAATGTTAATTTTAGGTTACATTTTATAAATGTTTTTAAAGTATAATTTTAAAAGTAAAATTTTTATACATGTTTTTACAGTTGACAGTTTTCAAAGTAATTTAGAGTTAACACAATAAATTAAAATGAAATTTTCAAAATAATAATAATAATAATAATATGCATGATATCGACATTAATATAACTCATATATAACTTAATGGAAGCTAATTAATACTTAACAAATCAGTACTGAACAACAAACAGATTTAAAAGTTAACAAATTTGTTTTCAAAATTTAGTTAATTTACATCGTCGTAAATCTGCTTATAATAAACTCTTTTTCGTTCTGCCAACAGAATATGGACAACTTCTTTCTTCTTGTAGTCCCTGCAACATCTGCATCTAAATGGACAAGTCGACATTGAAGGATCTGTACAAACAATATAATTATTTAAACATTTAAAACCCAATCCTTAAACCGATTCTTAGTGCATCCGTACAATTTCTTCAATGTTGATTCCAGTCATTTGATAGATACGTGTTGCCAAAAATTCAGAAGCACAATACGATAGTTTGTTCTTCATATTTGGAAAGAGCTCTTCCATCTTCATCAGAATTGTTTCGAACATGTAACTAATGATTTTGGTTATAAAAGCGAAAACAATCATGAAAAAATTAATAAATAATTAATAAATTATTTTTATTTAAATAAAATTTAATTGTTTTTTCATATTTATTACAACTTATTAATTCAAAATCTATTAATCGCTGAATAATAAAATGATCCACATAAAAATCAACACATAACAAATAAACATAAAATCATTTTTCAACTAAAAAATTTATTATTAACAATCATCTTTCTCTTCATCATAGTCGGATAAATGAACATCGTCTATGTCTATATGTTTACAATGATTTATTTCTGGGAAGAAAGAGTCTGTATCTCCAGCAACTATTTTAATCTCGCAATTAAATTGTCGAATAAATTTTTCCAAGTCCTTATATTGAAGTTCATACATACGTATCGATTGACCTATATAACTTGGTCGATCTAAACATATCGAGTCAGGATTTAACAACGCCACAATCAGGTTTTCGTCAATTTTTATTGATTTTTTAAACGTTGGCTTCAAAGTATACGTTACAATTTTTTATCAGTAGTTCAAAGACGTAAATTTATTCTCTTTTTCAAGTTCTCTACAGTTTTTCCGTATAAACTGTTATTTAAGAGCTTATAATAATTTTATCTAACGTATTTGTACATTTAGCTCTTAACTCAATGTTTATGTCGATTGAATTTTTAAAAATAGTCAACTGCTTGAATCTTAAAGCTCGATTAACATGTGAGATCTTAACACCAAGAGACAAGTATAACTTTAATAATCGCCAATGAATCACATAACTATTTTTAGGTTAGTGTGTCAACAAAAACTTTTCAACCTTTGAAACCGCAGGTTTCATTCTCTCAGCAGCTAAATGAAAATCATCCAAAGCATCGTGAAGCTCAGAAGGAATTTTAAGGTCGATTTCAAGTCTGAAACCATAAAACAAAGAATCAAGATTTAAAGTCAAACATTCAACCAAAATATTATCAAAACCATCTAATACCAAACTAAATTCGCCACAAGGTAAAGGTTGAATTAAAGCCAGTAGTGGAATTGTGACCCGCTAACTCAGTGGCCCGCTGGCTCACACACCCCCTCCCCCGGCAAAATTTTTTTCTAATTTTAAAAGTACAAATTTTTAGTAGAACAAAGACAATAACTCATTCAAGGTCATTGGATGAGTCACAATAATTTCTCGAGGTCATTTAAACAAAGACCATGACTCATTCGAGGTCATTTGGCGAGGCATAGTAATTTCTCAAGGTCATTTAAACAAAGACCATGACTCATTTAAGGTCATTGGATGAGTCATTATATTTTCTCAAGGTCATTCAAAAGTAGGTCAAGGTCATTGAATGAGTCATCATATTTTTCAAGGACATTCAAATTTTCTCAAGGCCACAGTATTTTTAAACATTTTTTTATTAATTTTTATTACTTATTTTTATAAGTAATGCTTTAATATTATTATTATTATTATTATTATTATTATTATTATTATTATTATTAATATTATTATTATGTTTTATTATTATTAATATTATTACTTATTATTATTATTATTATTACTTATTATTAATATTATTATTATTAATATATAATAAAAACAACTACATAAAAACAACTAATTATTAATAATAAATACATATAAAATATAGTCCAAAATTGTAGTGCAATTTTGCTCTGTCCAAATTAGTTGGGCGGTAGCGTATTCATCATAAGATACAGAATCCCACTTTGGAGGTAGTTCGTAAGTCGATTCAAGGACCTCAAATGATATATCAAAATTATAAGGAAAGATACTCTTTGCCTTAACGATAAGAGCATCAAAAGTAGAACAAGTTAGGGTAGATCAATTAGAGTTTTCACAGCCTTAGCTAAAGAGCGATTTACAAATTGCATACTATCTATAAATCTAACAGTCAATTTCTTTATATTTACAATTAACGAGATGAATTTTTCAGCGGTAGTAGGAATGATATCTAATTTCCAAGATGGAAATTCATTCAAACCAGACTTTAAAATGTGATGAAGGTTATACCCTCTCAAATTATCAAAGACAATCGGTAACTGCTAACTTACTCTCCTATTAATATTACAGTTACGACAGGAAGCACCAAGATACTGACCTGTAAAATGATCATGGTCCTTAACCTTATTTCTAATAAAATTTTTACAAAGATAGCAAGTTTTACATGCAATGAACTACTGTTTCTAATTTGAAGTAAGGCCATTCATAGGTTTTACCATGATTTTCAGAATACGGTAAGACAATTGTGTCAGCGATTTCCTCTAATTTCTTTAAAAATTCCAAAACACATTCCAAGCCTATAAAATTGAAATATTGAGTTGTGTTTGTAAAATTATTAATTAATAATAAGCCTGCTGATATCGGCATATATATTTGGTGATGTTTTATATCTTTAGGTAAAACAGCCTCAAAATCCGCATGAATTACGAATGGTGGGGTAATCATTTTAGAATAGTTTTTAAATATCAAGTTTTTATTTTCAAGGAACGTGTATAGGGTTGTTCCTATTTGATTTTTAGCTCACAAATCAACATGTGCCCCAAAGGCTTTATCATAACAAAAACCTTTTTAACAATGGGGACACCATTTTACGCGAATTCTGGTTTTACATTCACTACTAGAATGACAATTCATCAGTTTATTCAAATTAAAAATGGCAGTATAATGATAATTATCACCGTCTTGTAATAATAAAAGATTCATTTTGTTATCGCCTTTGTTCGATGAATTAAGACGAGGTGAGGATGGTGAGGTACGTAATCAATATCATTCAATTGCTTAGAAGGTGTGGTGTTATATTCAAAGACATTGATTGCCAAATTTAACTCGCTATTGTTTTTCTCAAATTTTGGGATGCTACAAAGTCTCATCGGACAATCAGTAATTGGATCGTAATTCAATTCATCCATAAAAGTAGTGTAAGAAGAAACACGCTCCTTATTCTTTAAAACTATATCACGCTTTAAAATCGCTAAAACACTTTATATAAAACACGAATGATCTGTGTTTTTAACATTTACAATAGCCCTTTTACCTACTAGAGATTCAGATGTAGGGATAAAACTATGTCCAGCTAATTGACTTATCGAATAATATGTGGTTAAAATAAAATCGATTTCACGAATCTTAACTACGTGCCACCCACTTCTTAAATATGTGAAATTTTCGATTTTCTCATTTAATCGACTCACCCCATCAGCAAGAAAACTATCGGAGATGACACTCGCGCTATTAGAAAAGAAATTATCTTTTATTTCACCATCTTTTTCGAATTGAACGAGACCTGTAAACTGGACTTTTACAGATCCCATTTTCTTTATTTCATTTTTTAATTTATTTATAAGTTTATCTGTTAGGGCGATTTGATTAAGGTTTTTTTTTCTAAATCAAATCAAATATTTTTACGGGAACCCCTTAAGTCAACCTCTATTTCAGGTTCATCGTTTATACTTATTTCGTTATTTACCGAACCCCCTATTTGAATATTTTCAGATTCGTCATCACTAATAACAATAGTTTCAATTTTTTTTAATTTTAGCAGGGATACACGGCACGATTTTATCAGCAGGTCTTTTTGATTTTTTATTATTTGTGTTTTTAATAACATTTATGTTATTATTATTATTATTTATGTTTTTAGTAACATTTGTATTATTTGTGTTATTATTATTATTATTAATATTTTTCGCATTAATAATTTGAAATAATGTCTTTTTATTAATTTTAAATTGATTTAAATGGGTAGAGTGTTCCTTATAAAACTCTAGATATTCAATATCATGGTCGGTATCGCATTTAGGGCAAATAAAAAATTCGATGCCATAGAATCTTTGACCATAGTAAAGTTTCATAGTCGTATGGCATTTCGAATTATGCCCAATTGCAGATTGGCAATAGTTTTTATACAATCGACCTAAGAAATATGTAATTATTATCAAATGTTTATTATTATTTAAATCATATATGAATCAAATAATAATATATAAATGATGATAATTATTAACCATGTAAATATTTTAATAAAAATTAATATTTCAATTTATGAAGCATATCATAAAAATAATTAATTAAAATCAGATATTTCAATTCAATAAATCAGATATTTCAATTCGTTAGATTTCATTAAATAATTCAATTCATAAAAATAATTCGTAAAATAATTCGATAGATTTCTTTAAATAATTCAATTCATAAAAATAAATCAATAAATCAGATATTTCAATTCAATAAACATTTCGTAAAATAATTCAATAAATCAGTTTTTTCAATTCGATAGATTTCTTTAAATAATTCAATTCATAAAAATAAATCAATAAATCAGATATTTCAATTCAATAAACATTTCGTAAAATAATTCAATAAATCAGTTTTTTCAATTCGATAGATTTCTTTAAATAATTCAATTCATAAAAATAATTCAATTCATAAAAATAAATCAATTCATAAAAATAATTCAATTCATAAAAATAAATCAATTCATAAAAATAATTCGTAAAATAATTCGATAGATTTCTTTAAATAATTCAAGTCATAAAAAATATTCAATAAATCAGATATTTCAATTCATAAAAATAATTCGTAAAATAATTCAATAAATCAGATATTTCTATTCTTATTATAAATTAATGATATTTAAAGTATTATATTATAATACTTTACATATTATTAACTTATATCTTAAATTACTCATTAAAAATATTTAAAAAATAATGAAAATCTTACATTTTTCATAAGAAATCTCGTCCACCAGCATATCTTCTCCAGAAACGGGGGCATCACTCCCAGAAATATAGGTCTCATCCACAGAAATGTAAGCATCTCCAGAAACAGAGCCATATTCAGGAACAATGGCATCCCCATAAACGCTTGCATCATCAGGAACATTATTTTCTTCATCTAAAAAATTCATAAAAATTTAAAAAATTAAATAAATTTACCATCGTTGATAAATTCCATCGGTGTATCGCTTATTATAATTACTTCATTTTCTAAAAAAGTATTTTATAATTTATTAATTTAATAAATAAATTTACCAATATCCTCATCTGAATCCTCGATTAAAATAACTTAATTATTTTGATCATCGTTTTCAGTCACATCAAACCAATTGAATGTACCTTAATTAATCAATAAAAAATATGATTAATAATAAAATAAAAAACTTACCGTTTCCATCGGCCAACAACTGTCTTAAAATACTATAATTGTCCATTTTCGAATATTTCAAATTTTTGAATTAATTGTGACAACTTTGGAAATTATCAATGTTTATAAAGAGAATAATATTTTCAGGATTTAGCCAATCACATTTAAGCAATACACACATAGGTAAGAGATTTTTTACGCATGCAGTTAGGCCTGTTTTCTTTGTAAATTACATACAGTCTTGAATGTGTATGCATGCAGTAACGCACTTATCATACACTGTCTTTGTGATCAAGCATTAGCTTTATTAACATAAATTAATTAAACACATAATAATATTAATAATAATAATATTAATAGTAATAATAATAATAATAAAACATAATAATAAAACATAAAAATAATAATAAAACATTTATTAAACCTCAAATCGCTTGGATAATAACCAAGCTAAATAATGTTGACCACATGTTAAGGTTCATGGTTTATGAAACATAGTTTTATTATATACAATAGGTTTACCCATTGTTTGCAGTTTCGAAACCATTAAAGCAAGATAATAGAAACCCATAGGATCAAATACAAATATCTTGCTAGGTTTCATATATATTGCTAACCAATGTTCTCCACCGAGATGAGATGATTGAGTATTGACGATTATGGCTTGATTATTACGTAAATATGGAATTTTATCAACAGGAAATACCCCTAAAAATTCATGTCCTAGTATTTGTTTTCCAATTCGATAGACCTGAACAGAACTACATCAATAATATTAATAATACATGAAAAACTTACTCCATGACAAATTATCATAAATTATCTATACATTAATACCAACAATGTTCGTTCAAACTAGTAATGTTCGTTCAAACCAACACGGTTATGTTTGCAGTTATTTGAACCTCATTTTCAAATACTTTATATATTACAACATGTACCGGCTTAGTAGTAGCTTTAGCAAACTTTATATCTAATCGTAAATTTCCATTTTGAGGTAATTGACTCTGATTTAAATCAAAATCGGGTGCCAAAACAAATGTGAAGAATGGATATTTGCTTTGAAAATCTTCAAGAGTTATGTCACAATTAAGGTTTTTATCCAAATAACCCATATTTCTCACTACACTCTGCATATATATAGCATAATAATTATCATTATCGAAATCTTGAGTATATGTTTTTCTATAATCACTATTTTTCGATAAAGTTAGCGATGTTACTCCAAGATTTTTGAAAACTGAGCTTGATGTTAAGTATGATCCATTATATTGAGATTCACTTTGAAAATGTTACCAATATATAGTTGGGCATTCTTCTATCTCCAAATATTTGTTCCTTATAGAAAGACGCTGAACTTTAGCAATATCAAATTGAACAATTTCCTTCGTTTTCAATGGATATATTGCATGCTTAGAATTAAGCCCCAGTGGATGACCGGCTAATACAGAGGGTTCAACACGAACTCTTCTTACCAATAATTTTGCATCAACTAATTGAAGAATTGGTGCTGTGGTGGCACTTGTTAATGATAATGCCGATTCAGATTTTTTCAATCTAATGTGTACATTAACACCTGGGAGTAAATATTTCGGTTGATCCATAAAATCGAGTTGTAAAAATGAGCACATGGTAAATAATTTCGAGCCTTTAATCCACTTTTTCCTATCGTCATCACTACCATAACCCATAGGAGTTAACCAGCATTTTTAGTATCGCTATTGTAATTTATAATAGTTTCTATTAGAGCTTTGTGAATATATGTACTGTTACCACCCTCAATCTTGATATTATTAAATCCGAGAAATGCATCTTTAAAAAGTGTATGAAACAAGAAATTATTTGGTATTACATCACTAGGTTCACCCAACGGTTTTCTATCTTTATCTACAACTTCGATCTGAACAGTTAACAATGTATCGTTCAAATCTAGATATTTAGTTTGGGAAACGCTATTATAAAATTTAATATCAGTTCTACTATCCATAATAAAATTAATAGTAAATACTTCTTCAAAGGCCCCCATTTCAATTACCGCCTGGGGAGATGGTCTATCAAATAAACACAATTCAGATTTACCTCAAACCATTTTTGAAATATAGTTCCATGTCCTTTCATTCGTTTTTTTATGTTTATGATGTCTTTTACGTTTTTGAGTTGGTACAGATGTCGGTGCTGATGTCTTTTGAAACATACCCGCAACAACCGGTAGAACTTTCCATAACTCGGATAATGCGTTTGATTTCAGAGATGGTAATATTTTCTGCTCATTCATTATTACATCTTTAGCTGTTTTTATACCAAAACAACCAATACACTTAAGAATGGGAAGTGCAAATCTACCAAGAGTTCTCAACCATCCTGATCCGTACTGTTTACCAATAAAATATGGTAATTCACCACCACTTTGGCTACTACTATACATTCTAATAATATAGTTATTGGCTATCTAATTTACGAAAATGTAATGTCAAATGAGTTTTTGTATCTTTACTAAATTCAATAAATTTACCGCTATCATCACGAATATTTATTTCTATATTCTTTATACATGATGTTGATACCGGTAAGTACATGGGATTATCGATATTTATATTGACAACTTCATCCTGGTCATGTTTATCAACCCAAACAGATTTCAATAGAGGAATCAAAGAATCACCAACAATTATAGGGTCGATGATGTTAGTATATATGAACATTTGTCTATGAAGATTTATTATCTTTGGTTTGCGTACACCAAAAGCACTTGCCTGATATTTTTGCTTATCTAATCCCAATGTATTAGCCAAATTTTTATCAAATGTAACTTCAGAAATGTTATTATTCTGACTGAATTTACATAATCCATCTTTAACAAATTCAATAGTTTTAAATATATGTAAACAATTGAATGAAATATATTTATGTAATTCTTCAAGTGTTTCAATATATAAATCATTAGTAAATGTAAATGTATCTTCTACCTCATTAATATATGATACAGATATTTTGATGTGTTCGGTCATTACACTGTTCTCATCAAATGTTTTGAAACGTATTAGGTATTCAGTACCAAGAACAACAATGTTAAGCTTATCACTACTCATTCGCTTGGCATCCTCAATACTTTCAAACTTTATTGTAAATGGACTATAATCACAACTAACATTCAATCCATCTTTGAAAAACATGCCACAATTTTCATCTAAAATTTGATTCGGAATTTGACAATATCGATCAATATTATTGATTGATAAAATACCACTACAGGTTTTGGGAACACGTTTCTTGTAACCGATTTTACAATGACTATAAAATGGAAATGCATGGTACACAAATGTAAAGTCTTGCAAAGCAACTTCCCAATTTCCATGTAAATAAATAGGATTTTGAAGATCAACCATAAATTTACTTGCTTGATTTTCCGGATGGATTTGTGAGCAACTATTGCTCAGTAAAATTGTATAGAAACTCACTTTACTAGGTCGTTTGATGATATCCATAAGGGTTTTTGATATCCATGCCATTTGACATAGTATTGTTTATCCTTACCAACCATTTTATTTTTCAATATTTTCTGAATTCTGAACACTGTAGGTTTGGAAATAACTTGTAGTTCCTGTTCATAGAATTTCCCTTGTATTACATTGTTATCACTATCTTTAATAACATACATTACAGGACTCTGTTTAGTATTAATAATAATAATAATAATAATAATAATAATAATAATAATAATAATAATAATAATAATAATAATAATAATAATAATAATAATAATAATAATAATAATAATAATAATAATAATAATAATAATAATAATAATAATAATAATAATAATAATAATAATAATAATAATAATAATAATAATAATAATAATAATAATAATAATAATAATAATAATAATAATAATAATAATAATAATAATAATAATAATAATAATAATACTAATAATAATAATAATACCTAAATCGGTTTGCAAGTTGTCTGGATGCCCATTTTTAAATAAAATATTAATTGCTTTAGATATTTCCTCTGCATAATTTGTCTTGGTTGATACACCTCGGGCAAAACGACTGAAAACATCAATACACGTTAAAATATATTTATAACCCTTGTTAATCTTCGAATACGGTATCATCTCCATCAAATCTATTTGCCATAAATCATTAATACCGAATGTCTTATACGCTCTCGTTGGAAATCTTTTCCGCTTGGTTTGTTTAAACTGTACGCAAGCTGATCTGACAACCACTTTTGCGTTGCCTTTTTCGAATTTGGGACTCTTTTCTTTAACTTTGCCACTCCACCGAAACCTGCTTCGTCTTCTGGGTTCGTCCAAATCTTCTCCATTACAATAAGATGATTTAAATTTTAATTTGACATTAGGTAATGATTGCCCCATTGTTTATTATAATCCACCTAATAATGATATTGCTAAAGGCATTGTTGTTTATATATGATTTTTCTCATTTGCTTACGATTTTTATTATTTACAAGCGATAAAAAAGGCTTGCGATGTTTATTCAATACTAGTTTTTTAGATTTACTGATTTTAATTTTACCTCTGACTAACTTTAGTAGAATTTTGAGTAAATCATCGACAACAAAATTTGGAAATGATTGTAAAATAGATATTCTTTTCATACTCGAAGCCTTTAACAATGCATTAAAATATGGGAAACTTCTATGATTTTTTACAATTTTAACAAATGTTTTATTACTCCTTTTAATAGGGTTTTTCGAAATTAGATTGATTGCGGGGAAATTCTCGGTTATTAGTTTTTTAGATTGCGTATAACTAGTCTTTGGTGGAACTATGTTCTTTATTTTCTTTTTAATACTTTGTCTTAGTTTTCGGACATTTTTAAGCCTAGATTTTATAAACATTTTTACATGTTAATGTTTTCAACTTTGTTTATAAACCATGGCACCTTCTTTATTGAAAATATCTGGTTTTATCCGTAAATCATCATTGCATTGTTGTTTGAAATCAAGAAATATATATCCATGTGGTGATTTTGTAGCATCTTGAAATGCACTGATGAGAAAATTAAGATTATTAGGGTATGCTTGTCGAGCAAGAAAATCAATAACTGTTGCATCTCTAGGATTCTTGAAAATAACTAAATATTGAACATTTAAATTCCTTGTTCGATATGCTCCACCCTGATGAAATAGGTTTTGAGTAATAAAGATCACAGTAACACCAACATGTCTACTGATTTTTGTGAATAAATTATTAAAATCCTTTTCTTTATTAGCTTCCTGATACAAATCATCGATAATGATGACAGAAATTTTCTTGAGTTAATCCATGTTCTTCATCTGCACCCCTGTGCCAATAAATTTTGTTGAATTTTGAAATAAATTAGATTTCAGTAATTTACACACAAACATAGTTTTACCACTACCACTTGGGCCGACGATTTGATATACCGCATCATTTCTTAATTCCAATATTAATTTGTAAAATTATAGTTTTTGTTTATATTATATAATTTAATGAACTCTTTCTAAAAATCATATATATAGATTAATATTTCTTTATTGTTTAATTATAATATCAAATATAAATGATAAAGGAACTTTTGATATATCAAAAATGACGTTTCCGAATGGTAAACCCCAGCAAATTGTTGATAGGAGTGGAAAATACCCTATAATTTTTTTCAAATCCAGCAATTGCAGAATCATGGGATGCTAGAAACCTTTAGACGTCAATAAATTACAATATAGAATAAAGGATATTAAAATATAGTCAATTACGGTTCCCATAAATATGGGACATTCTATCAATCTATACAAAATGTCTTTGTATGTTCAAGCCAGAATTATTTCCTGCACTGAGGTTTTTAAAATACAACCCAGTGTGTGTTAACGTGTTTGTCAGTGAGAAAATAGTCATATTAGAATTGCGAAATCTAGAGTACAAAAATATTTTTACAGACATACACAATGAAATCACGAGATTGGTCGATATATGATTGGCTAATGAGTGATTAAAACAACTTGATTATTCATTTTATTTCATTTTTAAAATCGAAAATACTACACCGAAAAAAAATATGTACGATTTACCGTTGAAAAATAACATTAGCAATGGTAAATTTATTATTTATTTATTTTCTTTTATTATTAATATTTAGAAGAATATGAAACCCTGGTAATAGGAAGCTTACAGTATTATTATCCTTAACTCATTGCAATAATAAAGGACAAGCCAGCAAGAATGATTCCCGAGCTCATATTTAATGAAATTGTTGGGCTTAGAGCCAAAATTAAAACAAAAAATTATTACAGACAAATTATAAAACAAAAAGATAAAAATAAAAGGTTAATGAAATATGGTCGTTACACATACCCATGCACCGCA
The DNA here is from genome assembly GCA_022537955.1 of Schmidtea mediterranea. Lineage (NCBI taxonomy): Eukaryota > Metazoa > Platyhelminthes > Tricladida > Dugesiidae > Schmidtea > Schmidtea mediterranea. The sequence goes on from CM039681.1 coordinate 39,572,745, forward strand.
AGAAGAGATCAAAAATTAATAAAAAAACATATTAATTAAAACAAATTAAAAACATAACAAAAAGTTAGAAAAAAACAAATAATTAATTAAAATTCTCGAAAAGCCTACAGCTACAGAAAGAAACACATGAAAAATAAAATAAACTGCCAAAACCTTGCAAAATAAGGTTTAGAAAAAACACAAGCAGAAGAGGCGACCAGGAAATAAAATATTAGGGTTTATAAATAATATCGTAAGAAAATAATAATAAACATAAAACCCAATAACGGAATATTAATATATCTAAAAATAAAGAAAATTATATAAAAAATTATAAAAATAATTTAAAATAATTAAAACAATTTAAAAACCCTAAAAATGGCGATAAATCGCCTATTGGTCGCACACAAGCACAAAAATAGTATATAAGTAGCGACAAATTTCATTAAAACTAACTCTTTATAACGTAAACCAACTTTACAATTTTCAAAAACAAACTCTTGAAACTACTATTCCAACTTATTAATTATTCGTACTTCACCAAGAATTGTCAAACATTTTATCGAAGACTATTTATTCAATTGAGTAACGAATTTGTTGTTTTATATTTCTTTGTTTTATACGTTAATTGTAAATTATAATTTTTAATGATGTTCGTAATAATTACACTGCTTAATTGTCTGATATTTAACTCATTATGTATATTATTTATACCGAGGTAACCCTATAAAATCCTATTTATAATATGTATAGAAATAACTCGTGGATAGGCAGATCGGCGATCCGGCTGGAGGATTAAGTTCCATAGTTGAGATCGCGGGTCTAGCCTATCTGCAATCTCTGTCTGTCCGCGACCGGGCCTGGCAAAATGGCACAGGACCCTCCCTGCAGGGCATCGTTAAACAACTTGCAACGTCTGATGGCAACGTCGGTCGAGGCAAGCAGAAAAATCTAAAATGCGGGAAGTGCGACAACATGTAGGGGAAATAGGAAGAATCGTTTTACGATCAGTAGGAAAGATTTTTCTTGTGAGACCTCGGAATCATAAGATGAGGGGCAGAACGGATAAGATAACGAAAGAATAGAATCATAGCATTATTTCCTTTTAAACTCTTTAGTTAAAAATAAACGAAAAGTAATTTTCAATACCTGATCATACAAATTGGCTTTTTGGTGCAGACGAGAATCTAGTACATCACTTCCAATATGTAAATAATTGAGCCGAGAAAGTTATTCACCAAATTAAACTAAAATCATAGTACGCCATAAGAGTAGCACGGAACGAAATCAAACTGAAATTACCGAATATCCGAATTTTCATAGCTGAACTTGCCAGAGAGGATTCATTGAGTTACATCCTATAAAAGCCGAGGAGATAGTCGCCAACTTTTAAATGCGTGACCCATCAATAGATCGAATTTTTCTGGCATTGCGAACATAATTTTAAATCCAATCAATTTTACCGAACCATAGACAATAATATCACGATTATAACACTAATCTAAGTACGCAAATGCCGGATTTGGGACGAATCATCACCCGACACTAGCAAAATTCATCTGACGAATCCGTTCGTCGCCATCTAGTTCCAATCACGATGTAGATCCGGCCAGCATACGTTCAGAACTGTCGACATAAACATTCATCGTAGCCAGCCTCGACTTAGATTCTCATCGATAGAGCAGTAAACACAAATCGACCGGAAATTCCCTTGAACAAATAAAATCCACTAAAATTATAATGTTGATAAATCTAATTCTAAATAAACATATAGATAATTCTCATAGAAAAATCCTTTAGGTAATGAAAATTAATACTAAATGGTAAAGCAGTCGAATTTTGTAAACAATAAAAATTGGTTCTAAGGAATATTAACATTAAATCTAGTAGTAAAATAGCAGTATCTATTCAATCCAAGTCATAATATAATTAAATTTTGTGGTAAATTACTATTGTTCAGTTAAGTTAACCCCTAATGGTAAAATGATTAAATTTTGTGATAAATATTAACGGAAGTCTAATCAGATAAATGAAAATTGTGGGGAACGACGAGGTCTAGTGATTCGAAGGTTCGTAACATCGCTTAAATCTATGGGAACCACGATGAAACCCTAGTAAACTTCAATGGTATAGATGTGTTAGACCCGAGCAACACCCTTAACCCAACAAAATCAAGCGATTACGACGTCATCTAAGATATTGATGAGAAATTCACGACAATACTATTAAGTCTTAAAATGTTCTATCTCTTCTCTTATTATAGAAAACCATCGTGACCAGCATAGCTTTCGGATTTCATACAACAGATTGAAACATCGCGGTTATCCTCAATAATCTCTATCAACTCAATATTATAATTTCCCAATTTGATGCCGGGATTGTCAAACTTACCTCGCATTCCACGACTATCGCCCTCTGCAACAGCTACATCACAACGATTAGAAAGTCTAGAAAGGGAATTTGCAACGCTACGAGAGAAATACCAAAGGGTGAAGAGCACCTGGAGCTCACCCGAAGCGACTAAGAGCCTTTTCCAGAAGATATCGCGTCTGACTAGGGCTAGAGATGACTTGATCATCGAGAACAGAGGGCAGCTCCTCACTATCGCAGAACAAAGCGCTGCTCTACGCAGAATTTTCACGGAGAACGAGCTCCGAGCTCGTCTGTCGAGTCGAAGTTGGGCTCGGGAAATTGACATCATTCCCGCCCAACGCCTTACCAATGATCCAGAATCGGTGCCATCAATCGTACCACCCGTAAGCGTGACAACTGCAAATCCCACAAATACTCCGAGAAGACGGCCAAATCGGAATCGCCGACGGCGTGAGAGACGTCGTGCGGAAGCTAACCTATTACGGGCAAACGAGAGAGTCCAAGGGTCGGACCCAACGAGGGACCCACCTCCAGCCTATAGCGAGTTCTATTTTCCAACGACCGATCCAGACATCTTATACGCTCCGACGATCACAATAAATCGAGCACCGCAACAGGTGTATATTGATCTGGTAGCCGATGAAATAGAACTACCCGACGTGAGTAGAGCCTTAGATAGTCTCCTGCTCACCCCCTAGGAAATTGCTGTTCTAACGGGACGGTTGCTATCAACTGCCTGTCCCGAGGAATCTTCCACGTTAGTTTCAGGAGCAATTAGCCCAAATCCACCAAGCTCAAACTCAAGACGACCCAAGCGACGACGTCTTCCGGTCGATATTGATTCGGATAACTAAATCACCGGGCTAGATGCAGTGAATAGCCGGCATTGTCTCAAACAAGCTTATTTACTGACATCTTTACGTTATGTAGTGATTTGGCATTGAGTGATATAATTTTGGAATAATAATATAATTGTCATAGTGTTGAATTTTCCTCATTTTGCTTGATTTTTGTTTAATTAACGATAGCTAGTAGCGATTAATTGAATGTTTAATTATAGTATATACCTCAACGTTAATCTCCGACGACAACGAATAATCGAAATAGTGTTTAAGGAGTACTCTCACTCTCTCTTCTCCAACTTCACAAAATAACATCGTCTAGAGAAAGGGAAACGGAACAGAATGCGTAAGGCCTTCTATCGGCAGCAAAGAACTGGGGAACGAAGGTTCTTCGAGTAGTACTAGAAACAGTGCTCACCTGCTCGAATAGCTTTCGATTGTTACGCACAGTACCAACATGGTTTCGGCCATGGGTGCGTAGCGGTGAATCAAACTCATGGGGTGTGCGCGAAAAGTTGTCCCTAGAACGATATGAGGAACTGTTAGTGGAGGAACAGGTTTGGTAATTTTTATGAAAATGTTCCCGTACACCAACAAAATGAAAATACGAAATTCGGAGCTGATCAATTATGCTCTATGGGACAACCAAATAAACAGATTTGAGACGGAAAAGGTAACAGAATACCCTTGTATTCTGGATTGCAGCTGTTGCAATTTCCGTAACTAACGGTACGTAGAATGGTGTATAGTCAAATCCGTAAGGAATTTTTGTAAGCTTTAACTTTTAAGACAATAAATGTTTTGTGTTAAATGTTTTTGTTTTTAGTTTGACTTTGTTTTGTTTTTGATTTGTTTTTAGTATTAACAAGTTTTATTAATAATAATTTTATTTAATCATTGTTTTATATAATAAACGAAATAATAATAATAATAATCATATTAATAACAATAATAATGTAACACTTAATAAGTATAGAAATAATAATAATAATAATCATATTAATAACAATAGTAATGTAACACTTAATAAGTATAGAAATACATACATATAGGTGAGAGATTTTGATGTATGTGTTCTTTGTAAACAAACAAAAATATGTATGTGTTTTCTTTGTAAATTACATACAGCTTTGTATATGTATGCAGTCACGCACTTATCATGCAGTGTCTTTGTAAATCATGCACTTATCATGCACTGGCTTTGTTATAATTAATAAATAATAATAAAAATAATAATAATACAAATACGTACATGCATGATTCTGATTGGTTAATCAGTATCTGTCAAGGGTATAAAAGCTCGTCACCACTTTATAAATATCATAAATCAAACATGACCAAGAAAATCAATGCTATCAGTGTCCAACCAGTTCAGATGTTCCACAATTATAAAATGTATTTTTTAAAGGAGCCTATCAAATGCAATTGGTAAATCCAGTCAAACTCAATAGAACTCAATTTCAATCTCTTGCTGGAACCCTCTCAATGATAGATATGAAGGATATTGATACGGTGTTCAAAATGATCAATTCGAATTTAAAATGCATTCTTCACCAGTCAATATACCAGATATTATGATTCATTTACAGAAATAGGTTTTAAAGAAAAGGAAAACTGGTATTTAACGATAACAATCCAATGATATAAAGCTGATCAAAATGATGTGCTTTCTCCAATCTGGAAAATTGTTACTGCTAGATTTTCACAATTATTTTAATGTATATTTAGTGTTTAATAAATGTATTAATGTTTTGTTTTCTTTGTTATTCTATAAACAAAATTATAATTAGTTTTAAAATTGTTTAAAAAATGATGTCTGAAAAAGGTAAAATATAAAATATAAAATAATTAATTAATTTTATTTTAGAATATTTAATAATCTTTTTGTTCGATAAACTCGAAGAAATAACTGGTATAAAAATTAGAGATATGTCGACTCTAGTTGAAGCATTAGGTAAAGAAGATGCATGTTGTGATTCAGAATGTCAGAGTGAAGATGAAGAAATTGTTAATGATGAAGAAATTATTAATGATACTGAAATTATTAACGATGAAGAAACCCCTACTGAAAACTTAGTTGAGCCTAACGAGTTTAAGACTTGTGTTGACCATGTCATAGAAAATATAATGATAGAATATTGTGGTGATGAAGCATGTACATGTAATAATCAATAAATCTTTAAAAATGTAGTTTTTTATTAATAAAAATAATTATAACAAAGAAATATTTATTAAAATTTATGATAAACTTTATTACATTTATATATATATATATAAAACCACTGCTCCAGTTAATAGATTTAATAAAAATTTGCAATTTGCAATATAAATATCTGAACGTTTGGCTTCTGCGCAACTTGAATAATTGCTATCCATCCACTGTTTGTTTCTACCCATGGATCAATTTTTGTTTCTATTACCTAAATATTGATAAAAATAATAAAAATATAATTTAATATACCTCTATAGACCATTGAAAATAATTTTCATAGTCGGATCCGAATTTTAATATCATATGTTTCATATACATTAATCCTACGATTATTCGCATCATTTATTATTTTCATCAAACATATAACTAAATATCGATTGAAACGAATTTTTCTTTCTCTCTAATGTTGCCAAATTGAGAATCAAATTGGATGTCTTTTTTTTCGGTGCGGTTGACCATGAATTTTATGTTGTTAATGATATCATTTTCTTTTCCATTATTAGAGACCAGCTCATTCAACAAAGTTATAAAACATTTAGTTTCTGGCATTTTATAAAAATATTTGGAAGTACAAGCTTATTTATACTATATCGGACCAATCAGAATCTTGCATTAGGAAGTTGCATTGTTAAGAAAATATGTAAAAATATATAATGGAAATGACAATGATGATTTGTCGCCACTGTTAACATTAACCTCTTTCGATTTGTTAACCGGTTGTTGAACTTCTTTCATTATACGATTGAACTGATCAGTTGTTTTATTAGAATAAAATTTTATACAATATATTGAACTTGATTCATCATTTTTTAATTAAGTTTACGATTTTCATTCAATTCTAATATTGATTTTTGTAATTCATTTTTGATAATACCAATGGTCTGATTTAGATATAGAATATCATCATATAATTCATTTTTAGATCTTTTTAAAGTCTCATATGTGAGTTCAAATCTGCCCGATATCGGAAGTATGTGGAATGGGCTTTGAATAAAGCTCTTCGACAATATTAATATAGTCGAATTATTTCTTTTTAATAAAAGTTTTTGTTGTATATGACTTGGTTTTTATTATATATTAATTATAGTATAACATTAATAATAATAATAATAATATAAAAATATTATTAGTAAAAACATTACTTATAAAAATAAGTAATAGAATAAAAATTAAAATTAAAAAATATTAATTATTAAAACACTAGTTATAAAAATAAGTAGTAATTTTAAATTTAAAAATTTTTATGACCTTGAGAAATTTTGAATGACCTTGAAAAAACATGATGTGTCATCCAATGACCTTGAATAAGTCATGGTCTTTGTTAAAATGATTTTGAAAATATGATGAGTCATCCAATGACCTTGAATGAGTCATTGTCTTTGTTTCAATGACCTTGAATGAGTCTTTGTCTCAGAAAAAATTGTACTTTTGGACTTAGAAAAACTTTCTACCGGCAGGGGAGGTCGGTGGTGTGTTTTATGTGACATGTGATGGATGTGGCACATCCCACGACTCCATTTAAATCAGTTTAAGATTAATAAAAAGACATTTCAAATGATTAATGAGAAAAATGTTAATAATAATAATAATAATAATAATAATAATAATAATAATAATATTAATATTAATAACACAAAGAATAATAATAACACAAATAATAATACAAATGTTACTAAAACATAAATAAAAACATAAATAATAATACAAATAATAATACAAATATTAATACCATAAATAATAACACAAATTATAAAACAAATAATAAAAAATCAAAAAGACCTGCTGATAAAATCGTGCCGTGTATCCCTGCTAAAATTAAAAAAATTGAAACTATTGTTATTAGTGATGACGAATCTGAAAATATTCAAATAGGGGATTCGGTAAATAACGAAATAAATATAAACGATGAACCTGAAATGGATATTAACTTAAGAGGTTCCCGTAAAAATATTCGATTTGATTTAGAAAATCAAAACCTTAATCAAATCGCCCTAACAGATAAACTTATAAATAAATTAAAAAATGAAATAAAGAAAATGGGATCTGTATAATTCCAGTTTACAGCTCTCATTCAATTCGAAAAAGATGGTGAAATAAAAGATAATTTAGTTTCTAATAGCGCGAGTGTCTTCTCCGATAGTTTTCTTGCTGATGGGGTAAGTCGATTAAATGAGAAAATCGAAAAATTCACATATTTAAGAAGTGGGTGGCGCGTAGTTAAGATTCGTGAAATCAATTTTATTCTAACCACATATTACCCGATAAGTCGATTAGCTGGACATAATTTTATCCCTATAACCTGACTCTTTAGTAGGTAAAAATGCAATTGTAAATGTTAAAAACACAGATCATTCGTGTTTTATATATAGTGTTTTAGCGATTTTAAAGCGCGATATAATTTTAAAGCATCGGGAGCGTGTTTCTTCTGACACAACTTTTATAAACGAGTTATATTACGATACAATTACTGATTGTCCAATGAGACTCTGTAGCATCCCAAAATTTGAGAAAAACAATAGCGAGTTAAATTTGGCTATCAATGTCTTTGAATATAACACCACACCTTCTAAGCAATTGAATGATATTGATTACGTACCTCACCATCCTCACCTCGTCTTAATTCACCAAACAAAGGTTATCGGTGGTAATCCAATTAACCTTTTATTATTACAGGACGGTGATAATTATCGTTATATCGCCATTTTTAATTTGAATATACTTATGAATTGCCATTCTAGTAGTCAAAGTAACACCAGAATTCACGTAAAATAGTGTTCCCATTGTTTAAATGGTTTTTATTTTGATAATACATTTAAGGCACATGTTGATTTGTGCGCTAAAAATCAAATAGGAACAACCCTATACACGCTCCTTGAAAATAAAAACTTGATATTTAAAAACTATTCTAAAATGATTAACCCGCCATTTGTAATTTATGCGGATTTTGAGGCTGTTTTGCCTAAAGATATAAAACATCACCAAATATATATGCCGATATCAGCAGGCTTATTATTAATTAATAATTTTACAAACACAACTCAATATTTCAATTTTATAGGCTTGGAATGTGTTTTGGAATTTTTAAAGAAATTAGAGGAAATCGCTGTCACAATTGTCTTATCGTATTCTGAAAATCGTGGTAAAAAAACCTAGGAATGATCTTACTTCAATTGCTTGAAAAATTTTATTAGAAATAAGGTTAAGGACCATGATCATTTTACAGGTCAGTATCTTGGTGCTTCCTGTCGTAACTGTAATATTAATAGGAGAGTAAGTTAGCAGTTACCGATTGTCTTTGATAATTTGAGAGGGTATAACCTTCATCACATTTTAAAGTCTGGTTTGAATGAATTTCCATCTTGGAAATTAGATATCATTCCTACTACCGCTGAAAAATTCATCTCGTTAATTGTAAAAATAAAGAAATTGACTGTTAGATTTATAGATAGTATGCAATTTGTAAATCGCTCTTTAGCTAAGGCTGTGAAAACTCTAATTGATCTACCCTAACTTGTTCTACTTTTGATGCTCTTATCGTTAAGGCAAAGGGTATCTTTCCTTATGATTTTGCTATATCATTTGAGGTCCTTGAATCGACTTACGAACTATCTCCAAAGTGGGATTCTGTATCTTATGATGAATACGCTACCGCCCAACTAATTTGGACACAGCAAAATTGCACTACAATGTTAGACTATATGTTAACTTATCTAAATTTAGACGTATTCTTTCTTGCAGACTATTTTCAGCAATTTCTCTCAAAGGCTATAGCTTACAATTGTTTAGAACCTCTGAATTTTTATGGAATTCTTGGTATGTCATGGGCATCCGCTCTCATGACATTAAAGAAACTCATAGAACTTCTGCAGGATATGGAAATGTTTAATCTCTATGAGGGTGGAATACGGGGTGGGGTAACATTTCTTAAAAAACATTATGTTGCAAGTTCTGAAGATACAAAACTCTTGTATATTGATATTAATAATTTATATGGTTGGGCACTTAGCCAAATCATTCCGTATGGTGATTTTCTTTGGGTGCATGAGAATCTGAATGATGTGCTGAGTGAATGTTTGAATGCGAGTATTGAATTCTTTCCGTATGGCTATAAAATGGAAGTTGACATCAATATCCCTGAGATTGTGCATCAGTATTTTAATGACTTTCCGCTTTCTCCGGAAAAAATGTGTTCGCCCAATTCAAAACACTTAATTACATATCATCAAAAACATTTAAATACATATAATCCTCTGAACTTAATCCTTTAAAAGTAATATGTATTACATAATTCATCTTTAATTACATTTATAATTAAAAAACAATTTTGAAAAGAAACTTTATTCAATAAATTCATTTATTTTTCATTGTTTATAACCAAGCTAAGCAATGCTGTCCACATGTTTTTTGTCATCGGATTTTGATAACGAATTCGATTGAATTCAATTGGCATTAACATTGATTATAGTTTGTTAATTAATATAGAGGATAATAGAAACCCATTGGATCAAATACATTTATTTTATTTGGTTTCACATAAATTGCAAGCAAATGTTTGCCACTGAGATTAGACGATTGAGTATTTACAATCAAAGCTTTGTTAAAATCGATGTATGGAATTTTATCTAGAGGGAAAACTCCAAGAAATTCTTTTCCCAATAATTTTCTACCTATAGAATCAATCTGAATAGAACTAATAATAATTAAAAAAATATATAATTAATAAAATTTCTTACTTCATACTTGATAATTAAAAAATCTCAATCTGGTTTATAGTTCAAACTAATACTGTTCGATTGGAAGTAATTTGAATTTCCTTTTCAAAAACTCCATATACAATTACCGTAACAGATTCAGTTAGGGGTGATCCAAACTTTATATCTAATCTTAAATTTCCACTTTTATGGTAACTGACTTTGATTAAGATCGAAAATGAATACTTATTTCTAAAGTCTGACATACTGATACCACAATTCAAATTTTTATTAAGATATCCCATATTCCTAACAATACTTTGCATATAACTTGTACTATAATTATCATTTTCAAAATCTTGATTATATTTTATTCACGATAATCACTTCCTTTACTTAAAGTTATTGACTTAACTTTAAAGTGATCAAACATAGTAAATGTATCTAAAAACGAACCACTAAATCTTTTATTTCCCTGGAAAGTTACAAGGATAAAATTTGCTAATCGTCTATCACCAAACATTTGTTCCTTATAGAAAGAAGAAGATCCTATAGGTAAAGAAAATTCAACAACTTCTTTGCTTCGCATTGGATAAATTGCATTTCTTGTAGCAAGACTTATTTGATGACCCGCTAAAACAGAAGGTTCAACACAAACTCTTCTAACCATTAATTTTGCATCTAGCAATACTATTTTAGGTACAAATTTAATACATGTCAGACTTTTTTCTGGATTTGTTCTTATTAATTTAATTTGGACACTAACATCTGGTAACATCTGGTAAATATTTGGTTGATCAAAGAAATCAAATTGGAGTGGTGAACATAATGAAAATGATTTTGATTTTGATTTTACAATCCATGTTTTTCGCATAAGATCATGTTCAGTTTAACCCATTCTCCCTAAAGATGTATGTTTAGTATCTTGATTATAATTTATTAATAGTTCATTAAGTAACGCAGTTAAAACATTGACCACTCTTCCTTTAACTCGTTCGGAATTTGTATGTAGTATTATCGATACTAAAAGCATTTTTCCTTATAACTTTGCAACTTCTCAAGAAGTTTTAGAAACTGCATATGAACTTCCACCGATTTGGGAAGATGTAACTGAAGCCGAATATAGTAAGGCTCAATCTATTTGGAAAGAAACCAATTGGAGATTATATGATGGTTTACCTCAAACTTGATGTTTTTCTTTTGGCTGACTTTTTCCAGCAATTTCGTTCAAAGTCCTTAGCTCATATCCGATTGGAACCACTTAACTTTTATGGAATTCCCGGTATGTCTTGGGCATCAACTCTTATGACTCTTGACGAACCAATTGAACTTCATACTGACATGGAGATGTATTATTTTTATGAAGGGGGAATCCGTGGTAGATTACCCTTCATTAATAAACATCACGTAGTATCTGATGACAACACCGAACTGCTTTACATTGACATCAATAATCTCTACGGTTGGGCTTTAAGTCAACCATTACCATATTGAAATTTTGAATGGGTTACTGATACTAATCAATTAAATAATTTAATTATTTTTTTGAATAAGGATCTTGAATCACTGTCATTTGCTGTCACATTTGAAGTAGATTTAGAAATCCCAACCTTTCTTCATGATAAACGTAATGATTTTCCAGTAGCTGCTGAAAAGATGTGTGCTCCGGGTTCTAAGGTTGAGAAGTTAATGTTAACACATTATCCAAAGAAGAATTATGTTCTTCATTGGTGACTTTTGCAGCTTTTTGTTTCTTTACAAATTAAAATTACACATGTACATAGAGCCATTAAATATAATCAAAATTCAATATTTAAAAAGTATATAGACACTAACACACCACTTAGAGCGCAATCAACCAATGACTTAGATAAAAACTATTATAAACTTTTAAATAAAAGCCTCTACGGAAAAACCGTTGAAAATCTTAAAAACCGAATTAATTTAAGATTATGTAATTCTGCAAACAAATTAATTAATTATTGCTCAAAACCAACTTTTCGGAAATCATTTAAAATCGACAATGATTTGGTCTCTGTGTTATTAAATAAGGAATCGGTGTGTATAGATCGACCGAGTTACATTGGACAAACTGTACTCGATTTATCTAAACTTAGGATGTATCAATTACAATATATAGAGTTAGAAAAATATCGAAAAGAATTCACTTGTGAAATTAATATAGTTGCTGAGGACACCGATTCCTTTTTTCTAGAAATTAAGAATTGTAAGTTAGACATTCTTTTATCTGCTATGGTTCGTGATAATCTCCTCGATACTTCTAATTATGACCCAAAACATCCCTTGTATAGTGGTGGATTACTAGGTACGGTTATTTTTTTAATCTTTCTGCGGTTGCCCTAGTTACCACTCGGCACCCGTTGCTAGGCAACGTTGGAATTGTGTTCGAGTGGGTAGGTCGTCCGCAAAAAGTGAGCGACATTACTAGTTCTATAATTGCTCGGACGACCTCTGGGTCCAACGAGCTGTCGATAGAAGACTTATGCTCGCTTTGAAAGTCCTTTGTATATAATAGGTTTTATGATTAGAGTTCATTATAGTGGAAACGGAATCCAATAATGTCGTTCCTAGAAGCAAGGCAATGGCTACCTGTCGCAGTGTGAGTATTTGTGAATTGATTGCGGGGGTTTTTCAATACTTATCAAGCTTTAAAAACATCGCTTCGAATAACAAAATTTATATAATTTACAATCAAACACATACAATTCACAAGTTAAATGCACGGTTTAAGTTAATTTGGCCTTATTCGATAATCGAGCGGCTCTACGTCTAGTCCGCTCCTTTCGCCCCGGCCAATAGCTATTGGTTATTGCTGGGGTTGGGGTTGTGGCCGTTGTCGAAGTGGTCACCGACTCACGATAGGCCAACTGAGATGGTGCGAAGACGAGGGGGTAGGTTACGGCCGCCCCTTCCTGACAAGCGGATAGGGCAACCTCCAACCCCCGTATCTGTATTCGGAGACTTTGATTCATCTGCTTTTTGTCTGCCCATCCCTTTTGGGCCGCGGTAAGCCTTTGATGTATTGATTTGATCCTGGTCGGGTCCACCCAGGTGGCTTTTGTTTGATGGATCTCCCGAGTCAACTGAATGATTTGGTCGTACAGAGTTTTATTGGTTTGCTGGGCACGGGCCAGTTCCTTCCGCAATATTTGAATGGGTTCCATTACTATAATTAAGGACATTAAATTGTTGGTTACTAATCTAGAATTATTTAGTATGAATGTCATTAAACTTAAGTTGAAATTCTTATACTAAAACAATCAAACAAAAAAAATGGACATTTAAGGTGGCAAGCTATTTATTTAGGCAAAAATTCAACCACATCAATTATGTTAGGTCCGACTAGGACGTCCCGACTATGGAACGATGGATTCAGAAGTCTGTGAACCCTCTCTCCACCCATTCTTCCGGAGAACAGTTTGAGAATATCATCACGGGTCGTTTCGTGTTTTGAACCCGAGTAACCTTGGGCCTGCGATGGTCCTCCTGGTGTTAGATGGTTCTTCCGCCAGTACAATTAAGCGGGGGGTTGCATTGTGGTGGGTGGCGGTAGATGTTGGCGATCCGGCCGGCTGCAATGTCCTCCTCGATGTTTGCTAGGTATTGACGGGCTCTGATCACCTGCACGTCCACCTGTCGCTGATGGCTTTCGAGGCGACCGAGGAGGTGGCGGGAATGTCCGCGGATCTCCCAAGTCGGGCTCCACTCCTCCCATTGTTGGTCAGACAGCCAGGAGTTACTGCTACTTTCCCCCCCTGATTGCCAGCTGAGCTGTTGGGACTCAAGTTGGGAAAGCTTGGGACATTTTTCTTGTCCGAATCGCCTCCACGCTTGCCTCCACCGATCGGCAACGTGGGTGGGTACATAAACCATCGGTCCTGATTTTCCTGAATAAAATTTTAGTTAGAAAAATTCATCACTATCTTTAGAGAAAAAAAAAATTACAACAAAAGAAAAATAAATATAATATGTACAATTCCTATTATATTGTTCTCAAACGACTTTTCAGAACCTGTTTGAATATATTTATATATATTTTAATCGAGATTGTTTGAATAATGGGGAATTAGATTAAATTCTGTTCAACTATGGGGTGAAATTGTTTCTAGAACGTCTTGCCATAACATCTGACGGCTGGTTTATGGTAACAAAGATACTTCATAAAAATTTCGTTCGGGGTTTTAATTCTACTTTATATATTTAACTGTGAATTAAATGTGTTTAGTCATTCTTTATATAAGGTAATATTACAATGTAAAACGAAATGTAAATTTTATTTAATTAAATGAGATTTGTAGGTACAACGCATCCTCAGGTCTTAGTCGTATATCCAGAAGTACACCCCTCCAATCGGAGTACCCTTTCCACTTAATAGTACTTGCTATTCTAGTCATGAAACGAAATCAAAATAAAATTAAGATCTGCCTATTTTAATAATATTTACTAAATGAATGTCTTAAAAAATTTTCAACCTACTGGACATCCGAAATTTTCATTATTATTTTGTCAAAATTAAACAAGAATAAATCCAATAGATTCATGAGAAAATTTTACTTGAGTTGCGAGTTTCTAAATCCATATCTCTGTTATTATCGGGTTACTTATCTGTCGACTTCCCGTCGCTGTCTATTGATCGATAAGGCATTTCTGATTACTTGAAAAATTTTTGATTATTGATTGGTCTATCTCCCCTATATAGTTCGGGTGAAGAAAATATGAGTGTGTGCCTGCTGTATGGCCAGAGAGAAAATAACTGAATACTGCGGGTGTGTTGTGCAGGATCCGTCTGTTAGATATATGGTACGTGACATATTTTCTATCGATTTATTTGTTACTGTCCTCACTGTAGTAGTGTGTGCAAAATGGAAGGCATTATCAACGACATTCAAGTTGACTACACTTATCCTGGTTTCTATTAGATTTACGTTGGTTACACTCACATCGCAATAAATCCATGGTAGATATTCATATAATTTTCGCTATTAGTTTATCGATTTTATTTAGGTTTTTAGAGTATTGTCTTGGGGCGGTGGGATAGGTCATTCAACGGCAATATGTTTGGTCATGAGTGCGTTTTCATTTTATTTGGGTAGAATTTTATCATCAATTCTTAGGAGTTACTGACGATGGCGACGAATTTTCTACGGGAATATTCTCAACCTTCGCTTTTCGAGTTTTTCTTACGGGAAAAAAAAATCTTCTTAATTGGCTGGAAAATCGAGGAACTTCTCTAATTATCTATTACAATTTGGTTCAACTTTAGGAAATTTCTTTCGATTATCTTATGGATTTATTTGGGAACGAATTTCGTCAGGTTTAAGTTCTGTTCTTTTGATATTAACGGACTTAGTTTTAGACGGGAGTTTTAGTTATTTAAACGGGGTCATCATGAGGTAATCTTGCCGTGTTCGAGACTCTCCCGATGTCGACGGAAATTTAAAGCAAATAATTTCATTCATATTATGACGGAAATTACGGAATCAATTCAGGTTGTTATGGACTTTTCTTAATTAATTAATGATTAAGTTATAGGTTTGATCAATCCCGTTGCAATTTATTCAATATTCACAATTCGAAAGGGCTGTCGTGTCGGTTTCGTATGAGACAAATTTGTGTTAGACTTAAACTATTTCATGTATTCTTTCTTGGATTTTTGTATGGTTGTTTTCTCAGTGGTATGTTTAGTGGTTTTATTATTATTTTGTTTTCAGGTTTAGTTAATTTGTGGTTACTCTAAGCCTAAATAATGGGTTCATTAAGTTTAGCGGAACATTTACTAACTTTTGTTGTCGTTCCATACATTTATTGCTTCTGACATTTCGCCCAAAATTCTCCGCTTACTCTGGGTTATCAAATAATTTTACGCGTTGGATTGAGGGTCCCTAACTATTAATTCTCCATTATTTTGTTTTTCTACATCCTTATCTAAACCGAAACATTAAACTGGGCGTAATAATAATCACTACTTTCAATTCAAAAGGAATTTTTCCTCACTCAGACATGGCGTTAACAATTTATAATTAAACAACCTCCTCATATTATTTGATTATTAATTAAAACCCATATGTCTTGAGTAATAGCGCTGATCCTCGATGGGGTTAGTGATTCCTAATTGTTATTGTCGTCTTATATTTTATCCCATGAATTTTAAATGTCTAGGCTATTTTTGGGGAATATAACCATGAAGAGTTATAATGATTTCCTTATTAGTTTTGGTTATAAAACTACAACTTGATGTTTTTGACTAAATTGAGTCTCCAAAGACTATTCGTAGCTATAACTTTATTTCAATCCGTGGTCTTAATTTGGAATTTTTTAATTATTGAGGTTTAGAGTAACCACTTAACGTTTATGATTATTCAAATTATTAATTTTTCCTTGAAATTCGCGACTGTTTAGGGCTATGGTCATGGTTTGAATCTATAGTTGATTTATTAGAGTTAAACAACGATTTCATTTATAATTCCCCGTTACCTTCCCTTAATTGGCCTTAGGCGCATTGTGTTTATATTATATTTATTGTGTGTCCACTGGACTACTCGTGTAGTGATTTTGAGCCGTGTGTAAATATAGTTTAGGTCGAATTTAAAGAAACGGAGGGACGAGGAAGTAGCCAAAAGACCGCTTCCTTATCTCTCCTTCCTTCTATACTGGTAATATTGACGTTCCGATCCCTGCGTTCCGCACGCCGGGTCTTCACGGGCACAGATCATTGGCGATATTCCACGCACTTACACGAATCTGAATAACATTTCTGATTTTAATTACTTGTGATGTGTTCTGGCTGTGGGCCGGAAAAATTTCGACAAATAACGATTAATTAATGAAAATGAATGATTTTATGCATTATAAATACTTTATTAATATTAAAAAATAATATAACAATTGCTTACTCCAACACATAACAAAAATCATACAAAATACCACTCTCCCCACGCCGACATCCAAGCAGAGCTCTATCGAGATTGCGAGGATGCGACGTGGAGAGAGCTTCCAAATAAAACTCTCACTCACTTAGTAAATTAGATTTTTAAGAAAACTGTTTTATCAGAAAAAATGATTTAAATTGTGTAAAAATGAATCGGTATATATACCTATTTTTTGTCCCTAACCTTGCGTGTCCTTTTTGATTTAGTAAAACAAAATTCGACCTTGGTATTTTCTAGTGTATTCTAATCTTAATTTTTATTATTTTTTAATTTCATTTGATAATTTTTTATTTGAAATTTTTATTGAATTATTTCTAATTCAAATTCTTTGATTTTAATTTCATTTTCATGAAATTTTCATTTTTTGTTAAATTATCAAATTTCGGTCGAATTTGTTGGGTTTTCGTGTTATGTTTATATTTATATCGTGCGGATCTTGTTGTTTTTTTGTTATTATTTTAATTTATTTTTGTGTTTATTATTTTATATGTAATTATCTTCTTTCTCATATTTGATAGGGTTTAATTGATGTTTTAATAGGTTTTGAATTTAAATCTGCATGTTATATTTGCATGTGTGTTACCGATTCATTTAAACATTCACAAGGCCGTTTGAGTTCTGGCCCAACAATAGTAGGAACCTTGATTCTGTCATTGGAAAGTTCAAAGACGAGAATAAAGGACTTAAATACAAGGAGTGGGTGTTTCTTCGTCCAAAATGTTATAGTCTCTTGTCTGAAGTTGAAAGTATCAAAGCTAAGGGTAAAACATTGAAGGGTACTGACTTAAAACATAAGTCATACCTAGATTGTTATAACAAAAACTTAATTTTTTCTGTACCACAAACTCGTATTACTAGTAAAAAACATCAATTATTTACAATTAAAAACAGTAAAACTGCATTAACAAATAAGGATGATAAAAGGATTTGGGTGGGGAAAAATATAAGTGTAGCATATGGTCATTATAGGGGAGGTGATGTGGATTTAGGTAACAGTCCAGAAGAATTTTCGGAATTTTCGGAAGAATATGACGATTATGAAGAACTTTGAATGAATAAATTATTTGAAAATATACTTTGTTTTTGTATATTTTTGTTGATGTTTAAAATTTGTATGTTTTTAAGTTAGTATTATTTTATATTAAGTATTAAAAAATGTCAAAAGGTAAATCATGTATATTTAAATATGTATTTTATTTTATTATTTAGTTTATCTCTTTGAAGTAATTTTAAAGAAAATTCAGGAACTTTATCCAAGAATTAAAAATACGTTGGATTATTGCGCATCAGAGTTTCTCGCAACAAAAATTTACCATTTCACAGGGATTAACTTTGAAGAACTTCTCGAGATTCACTATGACAACGTTCAGGGATCTGGTGACCGATGTGTTGCAAATTGCATTGTTTGTAAAGATAGTATGAGAGTAACATGTTCAAATGGATGTCCATGTTGCCACGATTGCAAACGTGACCAAACAATCCATATATTGTTGGCCGAAATGCGTAAAGCATATTACTCGGATATTTTTTATTTGAAATAAAAATTAATCTTTTTTATTTAATCTTTATTGTCAATAAAAATATTTGTATGGATTGAAAGTTTGTTATTTTTACAATTCAAAATTTATCGATGATTTATCTTTTTTACATTGAAAAATTATTCTTAGACTTACAATTAAATTTTAAAAATAAAAAATCAATTTGAAAAAATATGTTAATAATAATAAAATAATAATAATAATATAAAATAAATAATTAATTAAAATAATTAATTAAATAATTAATTAATATTAAATAAATAATTAAATGAAAATTAAAAATAATTATTTAATTCACTTCATTAAAACAAACAATTTAATAATAATATAATTTAAAAATAAATAAATAACTGACTTGATTAAAATTAATAATAATATAATTATAATATAAATAAATAATATTATTGACTTAAACAAATAATTAAAGTAAATAAAATAAAAAAAATTCATGATTTTTAGTCGACAGGCGATTTAATCCAATTTTATTTTTATGGGTTTTTAAGTATGAAAAATTATTTAGGATTTTTATTCGATATTTTTATTCGAAAATACTTCTCACTATAGTACGACCAATCATAGGCGATTTAAGCCAATTTTTATTTTTAGGCTTTTTAATCGAGAAAAAAATGAATTAAAAAAAATTTTAAATTTTAAATTTGAACATTTAAACAAAAAAATATATTAAACAAAAATCCATTAATTAAAACAAATAATTAAAAAAAATGTTTTCGTTCATAAAAAAAAAATTTTAAAAAAAATACATATTAAAAATTTAATAGTTTATAGTCTTTGGCTGAACTGTTCCTTATAAGACGAAATCATAACCCAGCTGTAGAATATCCACGCGTACCAATGGTAGAGCAGTTCAAGGGGCCCGTAGATACAAATCATCCCTGGCATAAATATACTAAATTGTTCATTCATAAAAACAAATAATTTTTTAAATTTTTTTTTAGGGGGGGTTTCTTTTTTTTTCAAGCCAAATATCTACGGGGCATACTCCTCACAGTTTTTAGAAATAAAATTTTGAACATCTATTAAAATGTTTTAAAAAATGTTATGTTGTAATATTTCTTAAGTGTTATTATTAGGCTGTTATTACTTATTAAATTCCAGTAAGTAGATGGATAGGATAAAACAGGCCAACACTGGCTCACACCCCCACTTAGGATTTTTTTTAAAAATATTTAAATAATTTATTATTACTAATATTATTGATTTTTAAATTTTAAAAATTAAGTACAATAAATTTTCAGCTTTGAGTTAATTAATTGATGATAAATTAATTTTGTTTTTGATATAGTTATTCCAAATTAATTGTAACTTATATGCAAATTAAGAGTAATAGATTATTGATAAACAAATACATTAAAAACAAAAAAAAATTTTTAAAACAAATACATATTAAAAATTTAATAGTTTATAGTCTTTGGCTGAACTGTTCCTTATAAGACGAAATCATAACCCAGCTGTAGAATATCCACGCGTACCAATGGTAGAGCAGTTCAAGGGGCCCGTAGATACAAATCATCCCTGGCATAAATATACTAAATTGTTCATATGGCAAAAACTTTGTAAATTTAATAATGGTAGTGACGAATTTGTAAAGATGACTGATAATTAACATAAGGGGGGACCCGATGTAAAATCTCAGTCTGTTGTCACTCGATATCGATGGGACCCGTTCTAGTAATAGGGATAATAAGGTGCTTTCCAAGGCTAAAATGATTAATGAAAATGACTTGCTGAAATATTTATGGAATTTGATATAATCCGCTTCTGGGATTGTCGAGCCCAATGTCATCTCAGCAACTATTTCCGTTGCCACATTCATAACCACTCCATAAACTCCCAGATAAATGAAAACATTTTTGAAATTCAGTGACTTTGGCGTGTTGCATTTCGGCCAGAATTTTATTTCTGAAATCATAATGAGCACTATCCCAACCTCAAACATGTCAATGACAAACTCAAACAAATAAAATAAAACTGCCGAGTCACTCGTCAATCCGTAATATTGGTAGAAATCTTTGCCGAAAAATATGATTCCAAAAAACGCAGCGGTTATAATTCTCAAAGGTAAGTGGAATGGCTTGGACCTATCGATGGCTACGTTTGAATCTTGATCATTCCTTGGGCTGAGGTTCAGCATATGTTTCCAATTCCGTATGAACGTAGTCATAATGTAGGCAGGAATTGTCAAATGGAACATCATGGCTATATCTCCCTTATATAACATAGTATGTCGTTTGCTCTCGTATATAAAATTGGAGTATTTATCAGTCGAATAATTGCCACTGGAGTAATTGATGATGGTACTGAAAATATCAGTTAATTTGAAGGAGAGATTGTACATCAGTTCTGGAATTTGTGTAGCTATTGTTACCAAAATGGCGAATGAATTCGTGAAATTCATGAACCAATTCTCGCCGGTGTCCGTCCATCCGCTCGTATCAAGGATGAGAACCAATAAAGAAATTAAATGAATTATTAAAAGAGCGAAATAAATTGAATAATCTATGACTATGAAGTTCCTATCCTCTTGAGTTCCGTATAACGCAAAAAGTATCCCAACCAAAATCATCATCACAATCAACGGAACGCAAATCAAATACAGACTCAGGGGACTCTCGGTGCGAGATTTGATCCTCAGGTTCCTATAGTTGAAATTGACTTTTTGATTATAGAAAATGAGAATTATGTTAAAACAATATAAAGCGTCCATTAAATAATAACAGATGGCTTTGAGATTATACGTCACTTCTGACCGTGACAAGTAGAGATGAAAGGCAAAGATTCCATAATTTAATACGGTAAATATGCCCAACAAAAGAGTCGACATGAACAAAATCATCCGAATGAGCAATTCCTTCATAAAAAGGTTTTCCACATGTAAGAAATTCATAAAGTTTTGTAATCTTAAATTGTTGAAATTGTAAATAATGCGTGAAAATTGCAGTAATGATAATATAATAATTATGATAATAATAATTATTTGAAAGGATGTGAATGGACTTTGTAAATTTATCAAATTTCAATGTTATTTATAAAAGATTGAAACTGACGAATTTGAAGCAAAAGTTGTCGTAATAAATTTCCTGTTTAAAGTGCTGATTAACAATAGGAAGTGACACATTCTGCGGACCTTCTTAATTATTGCTCATTAATTGTCAGTAGCTAATGAATATATATGTGTGTGTGTATTGTTTTCCTCTCTTTTAAATTAGTTGCTGGAAAAAACGGTTAAAGGTTTCGAAGCAAACATATATAGAAAGACAAAATGTGCAAACCTACACACTGTTTTTAATAGCTTTTGTGATTTTAGATGAATTAACACTTTGATTAAGGATTTGGTTTTTAGATCTTGGTCATTATCGTTCACGTTTGAAAAATCTAACAAACGTAGACTCGTATTTCTTGAATAAAAATGGATATTCTAATGAAACCATTTGTAGACTATTTAATGTGGCTGATAAAATCAATGGAAATTTTAGTTCACTTAATGATCGGGAATCTACAAAATCTCATGTTTTAGTTATTCCATATTCGAAGGCTTTAAATTTTTACGTTGTCTGTCATGAAATTATTAGGCAATTCCAATATATTTAAAATGGTTCCCAAACACCTCATCATACGAGACATTTCATCATTACAACATTTGAACATTATAGCAATTCATCATAATAGTATTTCATCACCATAACATTTCATCACTAAAATTCCTGTGATCTTAAATGTGATGAAATACTATAATGATGAATTGCTATAATGTTCAAATGTGCAATGGTCTTCTGAATAAATTCTGACGGTTTGCAGTTCCCTAATGATTGAGCTTTGAAATATTTACAGAAAATCTCTTGTCTATGGATCTTAAATAGGTTCAGTAAACTGGTACTGAGTTCCTCAAAAGGAGTCTGAAAGGATTTTGGAGTTGTATGACGTATTACTGAAGAAAAACTACCTAAATGTTCCTGTGGCATAAGAGATAAAATTTATCTCTCGATTAAGCTATGTTACAGATTTCCAGTAATGTCTTCAAAGTAAGTAACCACGTCGAAGGAGACTGTTTTTAATCCAAAAAAATGAACAATTAAAGTTTGCTTTTGAACTGCGGGTGGTTTTGGTCTTTTTAGTATCCTTCTTTGGTTTCCTTACATTCGTTTTGGCGTCACTGTCGATACTGGATGGTGCTCCACCACGCGAACAAGAAAAGCAAGTAATAAATGACCCTGAGAAGAGGTTATTGATCATCTTTTAGAATTGCGCCATTAAACGAAACCAATAATAGAACGCTGCAAGGAAAACGGTCCCACTTTTAAATACATCGTTACGCGGAATGGAGTGGTAAGGTTAGAAGCAAAGTCCTTGCGCGGAAGTTGAAATTCCAGGAAGTCAAGAGAGACGAAAGAGGTTATATTTTATACATTTAATAAACAGTGGTGATAGTAATAATGATAATAATGTTAATAATAATAATAATAATAATAATAATAATAATAATAATAATAATAATAATAATAATGATAATGATAATAATAATAATAATAATAATAATAATTCAATTTTATGTATAAATAAAATAATACGCTCCCCAACTCTTCCCGAAAGGAACTAATGTAGTGAAATTCCTACAGTTTCCAATAGCAACCCATGTTTGCTCGCTACTCGCGTTATCTCGTCAATAAATAGCTCGAATGCTTGCTTGATTGAATCCTTGAATGGTAAACTAGTAAATTCTTTCATCACTTCAGCAGATTTGTTGCAGAACTTGAATAAATCGGTTTGTGATTATTTCTCCTACACGTTTTTCGTGTCTGATCGTAACAGTTTTGTTAGTTTTTGTTTGGTCAACAGCAAGTGAAATGATTCACATATTACCGCATAAGCCGCTTTTTAGAGCTTTGAAATATTTAATTTTTCCTCCAACAGGTTTAGTATCTGATCTAGTGTATAAATTCTCGTGTAATGGGTGCCATGTCTTTTTCATTTGAAAGACTTCGTGTCATCCCAGCATACAGGTTTTTTTATATAGAAAAATGTGTAATAGTATATTTTATTCAAAGACTTTTTAAATTGTATATAAAACTTTAATCACACATCAGAAAGAATTTTATGTGTGAATAAATCACAATCCCCTACAAATAACATTCAATCAGCAATTGATTCGTTGAGATTATTATATTAACTCTTTAGATCATTATACTTTCCGTATAAAGCATTTTACACAGATTATGATGTCAGATTGGTGGTGATAATCTCCTTGAAATATATTTTGTATTTTTGTCGTTTTGTGTTTTGTTAATGTGAATCGTTAACCAATTAATAACAGTCAGTTAGTTACTGACTCATTTGGTTCTTTAATCGTGAAATACGTGATGAGGCTAAAGATTCTTTAGACTCGCGTAGAAATAAAGTTCTTTTATATTAGAAATAAGCATATATAAAGATTATAAATTTTATTTTAATGTTTTAATATTTAATTTCCTTCGTTCAGGTATTTTTTCAAGTTGTTCGGAAATAAGAAGCGCAATACAGTTTTAAATTTTAAAAAAAGTAGAAAAAAATGAATAACTCACCAACTGAAGGAGCATATGAAAGAAAGACTCTTTCGAGATGGAAAATGTATAATTAGAATCAGCAGTTTTAGTGTTGTAGAACAAGTGATTTTGACAGTCAAAAAAATGGAAGTTTTGAGTTTTAATTATGTAAATAATAATAATCGGTATTTCTGGCACCTCGTGTTCTCATCAAACAAATGAATATAGGTCCCCAGCGTATATTGAATGTTAAATTACTATAATCGTCCTAAAAACAACCTAGATTGACAACCCTAACATATAATATTATATGAATTTCTATTCTTGTGTCACTGATTTAATATCTTTATTATCCTACTAAGTTGTCTTGTTACTCATTTATTATTGACTATACTAATTCTACTCTCAGTTTCTTTTTTCCTATTTAAGTCAAATAGGCTGTGGTTTCTGATTTCAATTTACCTTATATAGTAAAAGTTTGTTCCATTTGATTATTAATCAAACCAAATCGTTTCTGTTTGACAACGTTCCGTTTGCAGCTTTCTTTTATGGTCTCGCCGTAGAAAAAAAATTAATTATCTTACTATGCGTCTTCTTTGTGATAATTTTTATCTACCTCTTTTTCTATGTTGTATCAACTAGGAATAGGGATCGGGTCAAGGAAAAAATTAATTAAAAAAAAATAAGCCGGAAAAAAAATTATATGTAGTTAATGAAAATATAATCGTATTACATATAAAGATTATCATGGACCAAAGAAAGGAGTATACAAGGGGGTGTGTACATTATGAATCAACGCCATTTCTAGGTTATGATAATGAAATCGAGAATCCTTATATCGTCGTAGAAAGGCTTCGGTATTCCCTTATTTCCAACGCCGAGTTTAGTATTTCCTTGAAATGGAATTTGTTGCAGAAATAAGACATTACTTCCTTCATTAATATTAAGCAGGCCAAACTCAAATCAAACTGAATATTTCTCCTCACAAAATTAACAAGCCATTGAAGCATTCCTTTTCTCGTTGGGATTTGAACGGGAAATATCTCATGGAGAAAATTTATCTTTGAAAATTTGTTGACAGCTTTTCTGGCAAGGAAAATCGCGTTCCACTTCAAATTGTCAGTAACACGATTCGATCGCCTGTGAACAACAATTATTTATTTATTTTTTCTCAAATTTATCTCAACCTTACGCCTGCCTCGACCTTAATAATAATAATAATAATAATAATAATAATAATAATAATAATAATAATAATAATAATAATAATAATAATAATAATAATAATAATAATAATAATAATAATAATAAATAATAATAATAATAATTAATAATAATAATAAATAATAATAATAATAATAATAATAATAATAAATAATAATAATAATAATAATAATAATAATAATAATAATAAATAATAATAATAATAAATAATAATAAATAATAATAATAATAATAATAATAATAATAATAATAATAATAATAATAATAATAATAATAATAAATAATAATAATAATAATAATAATTATTATAAAAATAATAATTATTATTATTATTGTTGAGGTGTAATTGTATTGGGATAAATAATTTTTCGTCCCCTATATGTAAGCCATTATAATTTATGTGTCTGACTGCCTACATGTTTGATTATTTTGATTGCCTGTGTCCTCAGATTAGGTCATTGATTATTATTTATCCAAATAATAAATTCATGAATAAATTCTTTAGACATATTGCTATTTTAATCTACTTACATGGTGAGCAGGCTTTCATTTCAATAATTACTGTGAATCCTTCCACATTGGAGATGATTTGGATGAATTTATCGAGAAAATTGAATCCTATTTTTCAATAATTCAATTGGACAGCAACCAAAGAAAAGTGATTGTTCAAGTATATTTGGATGAAAATTGTCGCAACTAATATGACAAAATTCACTATGAAAATGATTATTTGATTAATTTAAATAAATTAACATTTATCTGTTATGAGTAGTACAAATTCTCGAAATAACAGTCTAGCATACAATATTAAAAAATTAAAAGAACAATAAAAACAATGCAAAAACCGAATTTTTTATTCACTCTATTTTTTATTTCTCAGATTCTCTTCTAACACATTCATATCTACTCCTCTTCGCTGAACCCTGTTTCTTGAAGTATTTCTTAATTCCAAAATACATCTCATTCGATATTCACAAATTTCGTTTTTCATCATCAGTAAGCGTAAAAAATTAAGTTGGTTACGTTCATCTACTAAATTAGATTCAGTATTATATCTTTGATATCCAAAATTAGCAAAAACGGGTGATTGATTAATAGCTCTGTGATGTTTTGAATTATATTCATATAGCGTTCGTTTTAAAACATTGACCCAATTTCGAGAATTTGTACTACACATAACAGATAAATGTTCTTTTATCTAATTTAAGTTTTTTAAATAATTAAAATGCAATTCAATTAACTGACAATTCAATTGACTACGACAATTTTAACTATTTTAGTAACTTAATGTACTCTCACATCAATATTTCAACTTCTTCACCGATAATTTACTTCATAGAATACACTCTCTACTAATTAAAATTCCCCCATTTTCAAATTCTATTGAAAAATATCAAATAAATGTAAAGATTAATTTGTTATTTTCAATGAAAATTGAAATAATTTTAAATAAATTAAATTACAACCTTCAATAGATTAGGTTATAATGGGCAAAAATAAAATAATTTTAGGCCATGTAAATCAATTAGAGTATTTAGGGAAATTTTATGATAATTTTTAGTAATGAATATATCAAATGATATTTAAAATTTACTATTAAATTTTGAATAATTTTTATTTTTAGAATTTTAAGGTTTTCTGTTGAATTTTGATGGATTTATGAAATTTAGTGTTTTATTATGTTTTTAATAAATATCATTGAAGAAATAAGGGTGAATAAATAATTTTAGAAGCAATTAATTTCTGTATAATTTAATAGATTTGACTTGATTTTAAGATTATTTTAAATAAATGTTAACTTTAATAAAAAATGTCTATGAAAAATTTATTTTAAAATCAAATTTTACTGATAGAGTTTGAATAGTAAATTTTATGATCTATTTTAAAAAGTTGAAATATATTTTCGTATTCTATTTATTCGTTGGAAGTATGTAAAGCTTTTTAGAAGTTTATTTGGCGGTGATTTATGTATTTTACAGTAAATTACGGTCATCCTATGGAATATTTGGAGACATAGAGATGAAATTTAATTAAAATTTATTGTTAATTATACCAGGCTTTTAGTGGTTTCTGTTGATTTTTAAAAATATTTTAGTGAAACTTAGAAAGAATTTTAATTGATTCTAAAGTGTAATATTTAATAACTTGGAGATAAATGGATAATTATTTACTTTCATTTTAGATGTTATTGATGTATTTGAAATCGTTGACAAAAGAATTATTGACATTTAGAGTAATATTTAAGAAATTTTAAGTGTGGTTATCAGTATAATATGAAAATCACTGAATTATTTCTATGGGTCGACTGTTAATTTAAATTATTTGAGCAAACTATTAATGATAAAAATTTGATATTTGTTTTGTGATTTGAAAATTATTTTGTGAAATATAATGACTTTTGTGAAAAACATAGATTTTATTCAATTTTAGTAATTTTTGGAGATTTTTTATTTGCTTGAATTTGTTGCCAGAATCAAATTGCGGGGATTTAGGTGTAAAATGTTGGGTATTGATAACAGATTTATAATACTTAAAGGAAAATTTATTTTTATAGATAAAATTCAGATTTTATGATATTCTTAAGGGTCCGATGAATACATATTGTAAATATGATCCGAATGATGTATTTTTAAGATATTTGTTCGGTTGAATATAGATTTCTAGATGAATAAATATTATCTACATAATAAGTTATAACAAAAATAATGTATATAGTTGGTACATTGGTGAAAAATGTTATTTGACGGAAAATGATTGGTTGAAAGTAAATTTTATTTTAAGGGAAATGATTGGTTAATAAGAGAATCTATGATTTTTTAAGGGAAATAATCGATTAGGAACAGGTTTGTTGATATTTCTATGGGGTTGAGTCGTTTGAAGATAGTTATTTAAAGGGTAAGGATTATCTTTATTTGGAATATTAATGAAAAATAATGAATTAAAAGAAATATTGTCATTTAAAAAGAAATGATTGGTCAAGAGAATTTTTTATATTTTTATTGGGATTTATTCTGTTAAAAATTGATTTAAGTGGGATATTTTTAAGGTAATTGAGTTGGTTGAATAATAAGAGTAAATATTATTTAAACTGGGAATTACTAATAAAATTAAGGAATATAATTAGTTGAAATGAAATTATTTTAAAAGAAATGAATGGGTAAGAGAATTGATGCTCTTTTTAAGAGGATCTAGTCTGTTTAAATTTTAGGACACTTAGGAAAATTGATACTTTTTCAATGATTTAAGGGTTATCAGAATATATTGATAAGATTTTGGTTAATTTTAATGATATTATTGGTATCTGAATAAAACAGAAAATATGTGATGAGTTTGATTTTCAGAAAATGTTTGATTCGTGTATTCAAGTAAGTATTTATTTGATTTTATTAAAATACTTGTAATTCAATTTAATTAAAAACTTGAATTGACTAGTATTTAAAGTTTTTTGTTACTCATTACTTGCGTTTTTATTGTCAAATTTTCAAAATAAATTAAATATTTAGTATTGTTTCCAGAAATAAAAGATTTACTTATTGAAACATTGTACAATTAATACTGAGAGCAGTCGATAACATACATTAATTTTCATTCAACAAGTATTTATTTCTTAGAAATTACCTAACAATCTTATAAGATTTTTAAAAATTATCTAACAAATTTTTCAGAGATTTTTTAACTTATTTAATATTTAAAACAAAACCACACAAAATTGGCCATAAAATTAAATTAAAAAGAAGACCAATCTAAATTATATATATATATATTCAGCTACAATATATTTTGACTGCATAACATTCATCGTCAGGTATTCTTGAACTTTAAACTATTTAGAATAAACCATTATTATTAAAACAAATTTCTGCTTTTAAATTGTCAAATCATTTTATCAAAAATTAAAAATTTAGCTTTTTTTAAAATCACAAATTCTACAAAATGTTAAAAAAATTAATTTTTTCAATTTTACAAAACCGATACCTTACCAAAATTTAAATAAAACTTTTGACAAAATATTTAATATTTTTACCAAAACTATTTTACATTTAGTTACATCCTGCATCAAAACATTGCGCTCACTAATATCAATCAATTCCATCTGTCAACTGTGATCGAAAACTTGAGAGTGAAAATGACTGACAGTCATTCCAATGTATGTGGTATTACACTATGACATATATATTGAAAACCAAAATCCGAACAAAATCTAAGTAAAACTTGAAATCCATTTATAAACACAAAATACAGAAAACAATTGTGTTAACTGATATTAATCCCGCTTTTAAATCGAGAACATATTTTTAGGCTTTTTAATCGATAAGCGATTTAAGTCAATTTTTATTGATAGTCAAAAATACCCCTTGGCTATAGTGTGACCAATCGTAGGCGATTCAAGCCAATTTTTATTTTAGGCTTTTATATCGAGAGCATATTTTGGAGGAAAAATAAATTTCGCAAAAATGCAAAAAAAAGTAAATTTAAAATCGCATTTTCTACAAGACGGTCAATTTTTCTTTAATAAGATGCCTTTTAGAAAAGCTGCTGGACCTTCGACTTTCCAAAACCTCATGACATATTTTTATTGGTGATATGATGGAAATGAAGTTTATTTAGACGATATCTTAATAATATACTATATATTAAGTGATATCCATTACATTTTCCAATAATATATTAGTTTCGAGCTAATGGCTCTCATCAGTACTGTGTGGGAGGCCCTCAGATTTCTCTTCACGCCAGGTAAGTGTAAAAACAGTGTCAAGTTAACACTGTTATACACTTATTTTGATGCACTGGACATCAAATAAGTTTGCAAAGTTATGATTTAAGGCAAGAAAAAATACGAATCTTTATCTTGAAAGCTCCTTTCACTTGAAACCATGGTAGATACAATCTTACCTCTATGAACTACAAGTTCAACACAGAAACTGGTAATAAGCTATCAGACTACCAAACAACTTGAAAAGCTTAATTTTATTAATCATAATGATTCTAATCAAAGAATATACTATACATTAAGTAATACTAGTGTTGACGAATAGGGTTGGTTTTTTTATTTATTTTATCTAGGGTTCTGTGTGACTCCCACCTAAACGCCAGCAAGATTATTATTCTATCCCTCCTATGTACCCATGGTGATTGCCATGTTGATACTGTACATAAAGGTTGAAAATTCATGAGCAGGTGAGCTCCATTTCTAGAACTACTCCTCATGATATTTTCACTTTCGGGTTCTGGACTGCCGATGGAAGGTCTTACATCTTTCTCTTTCTATATCCTGGTCCTTACTCGTCTATTCATACAATTTCCATACTTATTTGTCATCTTTACGCGTTATTTATAAATGTATCCTTAAAAAATTTGGACAGCGTTCCTTCCTTATTTTTTGGTAAATTGCCTATTTCATTTGTTTAATCCCGGTATCGACTACATTTGTCCTAGTTTACCTTTATCTTTCCCTATATTAAAAATTTGATTAACAATTCCTTAACTCCCGGTACATTTCCCATGAATTTAAGTAGTTACAACCGTCTGCGGTCACTTTAATAGGCGCTACTCTCTTCTGTCAGATTATATCATTCAACTTTTGGAAAATTTCTTTCAACTTTACATTCCTAAACTATCCTATCCTTTCCTACTTGATTTCCCAATTAATTTCCTGACGATGTTTTAAATTTTTCCTACAAAACTTTAATCCCTCTTAACTAAAGTCGCACTTCCTGAATTTTATTTTCTACTCGCCCCAGCCACTTTTCAGCAGTCGCTTCGAGTTATACAACGATGCCCTGCGTGGAGGTCCTGTGCATATTGCCAGACCCTACTGCGGACTACCGAGGTTCCAACGAGGCATGACCCACGAGCACAACTAGGGAACATAATCCACCAGCCGGCACGAGATCCGTCCCGTCGAATGCTATTGAAATACGTATTATAAATAAGATTTTAGGGGGATTTGTCAGTGGCACCAAAAGATTCCACGACCATCCAGAATAAAATCAAAGTAACAAGACTTCGAAATATATATTTATACAAGAAAACAATACTTACAATCCACAGTCATGCAACCAAATTGGAAAAATTGGTATAAATTGGCATAAAAATTTTGACTACAAGTGATTCACTGTTTGTCTAAGAATGTCTAAAAATCTTTCTAGTAGTCACCTGACTGAAAAAATGTCTGAAAATTATGAAAATGACTGCCGTATATATATAGTATTTTTGTGCCTGTGTGCGACCAATGGGCGGTTTTTCGCCATTTTTAGGGCTTTTTAATTATTTTATTTATTTCAAAATATTTTTGTAATTTTTTATATATTTTTCTTTATTTTTTGATATATAAATATTTTATTGTTGGATTTTAATTTTGTTATTATTTTCTTACAATATTATTTTTAAACCCCATTATTTTGTTTTCTGGTCGCCTCTTCTGCCTGTGTTTTTTCTAAACCTTATTTTGCAAGGTTTTGGCAGTTTATTTTATTTTTCGTATGTTTTCTTCTGCAGCTGTAGGCTTTCTAATGATTTTAATTAATTATTTGTTTTTATTTAATTTTGTTATATTTTTAATTTGTTTTAATTAATATGTTTTTATTTTATTTTTGATCTCTTCTTGCGGTGCGTGCTTATGTTATAGCAGCCATATTGACAATTTCCAAACGACATTAATTATTTTGTTTTAATTTATACCATTTTAACCTTTTTGTTTAAATTGGTTTTGTAATTTTTGTTTGAAATTTGGCTCTGAGCCCAACACTAGTTTCGAGCTAGTTCAACTGAAGCAGTCCAACTGTATAAACATCTCATAAGATTTTTTTTACGTTTATGCAATTACTTTCGAAAATTTATTCAAAATTATTCAAATATAGTTTGATTGTTGGAATCTTTGATAGGTTGTAAACCAAAAGTATTGCTTGGACAACACAATGTAATGAACATTATGGTAAATTAAAACGCAGTTTGATCAGTGCGACATTACTATGAGATCCGGGCTTTAATCAAGTGTTTATTTTGGATACAGATTGACTACATGTTTGATTGATTATCTTGGTTGTTTGGATATTTGGATTATGTGATTACTTATTATTTATCATAATGATGTATGTCCTGTAGACACACATATAGTATATATATTTTCTATTCATAAATAAAATTACTTTGGACATATTGTTATTTTAATCTTTTTACAATTATTATTATTATTATTATTATTATTATTATTATTATTATTATTATTATTATTATTATTATTATTATTATTATTATTATTATTATTATTATTATTATTATTATTATTATTATTATTATTATTATTATTATTATTATTATTAACTTGGTCCGAAAAGGGAGATAGTTAGAAGATTTATAATATGTGATCTAACTGGTTCAAATTTCACCTCTAACCATTTCATCAAGTGTGCTTGTTAATAGGAATTCCAAGGAATTATTTTCTGATAAAAATTCGTACTGATTTTCAAAGCTTGAGAACTCGAATTCCAAATGATTCTTATAAAGCTTGTCGTTAAGGTTGAGATGGTTTTCTTTTATCATTTTAATTGATGAGTTAAGATATTTGAAGAAGATTCGGTTTGGGGGAAATCTCCCCATCAATGTTGTAAAACTCGATTGGGAAGTAAGGTCGCTTCTTCGTGGAAACTGAGAATCATTTTGAAGAAACCGGCACTTATGGTTTAATTCTGACCTGTGAAATTTGGTTGATACCTTTAATTTTGACTCAACCTTTAAATGAACGCATTTGTTAATTGATAAAGATTCTAAGCTCCTTGGTGTCAGAACGAAAAAAGAATCTGCTTTGAAATAAGAATTCGCATTAAAATCTAAAATAAGAAGCAAAGGTATATAGTTTAAAAAATTATTTTAAAATTAGAATTTCCTTGACTGTTAAGCAAAGGCTAGTTGTACTATCTAACAGCCAAATTTCATTGGACACTTTAGGTCAATACCTCTCTAATTGGGATTTGTGGTCCTCTTAGGAGCCTTGGGGTTATTTGTAAGAAACTACAAAATATTTCAATATTTTATAAAATGTATTTTTCTCAACTTAAATACGAAAAATGCTAAACCTAAAAAAGAACCTTGTAAAATAACCGATATTATCAAATGATCTGATGTTCTTTTGAAATTTCCTTTATTTAGAAGGATTAGATTTCTAGTTTTCAGATATTTTTGTCTCCAATATAAAAAACTTAAGAAGAACTGACTTAGATAACCAATATCAGTATATTGTAATATAAAATGATCATGTAGATCAAGAGTTAGATCATTAGTGAAGGTCCATTAAAGCCTTGAGGTTCAAATCAACTGTTGAGCATTAATATAAGACAGAAATAATCACCGAATACTCAAGTTGATAATTTCTTTCGAAGTATTCATTTGTTATTACAGAATATTTATATATTAAAATAGATAAAATGTGCTAAAGGCGGAAATTCCGTAACTTATTTCCTTTATTAAGTAATCGAACCCAAATGCCTTGGACGTTTCCTGTAAGTTGAACTGAAGCAGTGAACTGTGTCAGATACCTGATAAAGGTTCAAGCTCATAACAGTGTAAGCGTGGAAAATGACTTTAATGTAGCAATGTTTGACATTACTGGCGTTTTCTTCTTTGTGTGGAAAATGAAAAACATATAAGTAGACTTGTGAGTGTTTTAGGGGACCAAAAGGTTTATTATTTATAAGGAGATTAAGACAAAGATCAAACCAGATTCGGCACGGAAAGGTTTTTGATCAGATTCTATTTATTGATATTTTAATCAAATTTCATTTAGAGGAAATTACAAAAAATGTCTATTAGTGAGGTCCTCATATGATTAATTATACATATTTTCATAAAAATATAATACTATTTACATAATTATTGCTAATAAATGGTAAAAATTGTAGGAAAAACGAAAAACTAAGAGAAAAGCAAATTTAGAAGTTCATATAAGTTTAATAGAAATATTTATAGTAAATGGTTTTTCATTGATTATTGTGACCTTGACATCTAACAGTGTTAATTTCTAATTTAATAGTGTTTTACTTTAATTTGTCTATGTTAATTTTAATTAATATTAAATATTTTACATAAAATTTGATTAATTTAAATTAATGTTTCCAATAAAATGTTTAAGATTTTTTATATCAAATTATTAAATGATAAAATTAACATAATCAAATTTTAAAAATCACAAATAAATTTCAAGGTCATACTAATAGATTAAAACTTTACATGCAATTTTAACATTAAGATGCAATATGGAGGTGTAGCTACTAATTTTAGCAATTAAAGATATTTATATAAAAACATATTTTTTATATTTTCAGGAGCATCTTTTCAAAAAATAACTAGAGGCATCCAGGCAATGGAGGTAAAATGTATTTAGGGAACAACTTTTCAGTCAGAATAATTCTCTATTAAACATTTTTAGTTATTTTTAGATATTTTGTATCATTTTTGAAGATACAAAAATTTGCTTCAGTCTCATTCTGAATGTTATTTACGGAAACGGATGCAATTAATGGAAAATGCTCTCCAAATGCTCAGATTTATAGCTAATAGTTTAAAAAAATAGTAACAAAACTTGTTTGTATCAATTTTCTATAATAGAAGAATTCATATTTACTATGATAAATATAACAATATAACAGTCACTCGAGGACGCACCAGGGAAGATGGAATGGGAGGTATGACCATTTTACCCGTACCGAATATTAATACCAAATTTGAAGGTGAAGGTGAATAAAATATTTTTTTAAAGAATAGGAGGTTTCTATGAGAGCCTAAAAAATCAATTAATTATTCTCAGTGATTATTCGTCGAAAGCCCATTATTGTGAAATTCTCGGAATTTCGTAAATCATATAAGAGAGAATTACTCTAATAATTGCTTGTTGGTTTCGTAGAGCGAAATTGACATTGACAATTAACCATGTGATTGATGGCAATCAGGCTATATGAATAGAAATAGTAAGATGGAATTTACCACTTTTAATCAGAATAACAAGATCGCATATTTACGACAAGAACCGAACTGAATTTAATATTCATTTAACAGATTTGTCTTAGTCGAGGAAAATCCGTTGGAAATATAACCAAAACAAAAGTGGAAATTATTGTGAGCTAAATCTATTTTTGTGTGATATAAAAATACATTTTATTTTTGAACACGAGTGGCCAAATTGAGAGCTAGTTCCTATCCAAATTAATTACCTTCTAATAATAGCCTTATAAGAAGCAACTTTTTTTTCTCTTTTAAATATTATGTAAGGATATATTTTCTCAGTTATTCTTAAATTTGGTTCCATTATTTTCTTGTTCGCCTTTAGACATTCCCATTTTGTAAATATTGTTTTTCTCTGACGGTAATTTTATGAAAATATTTTGATTTATTAGAGAAACCTACAAGAATTGATGTGTACTACTGTTCATTTTCAATAGCTGAGTACCAGATGGCACAAGGTAGAAGGTCCACCCTCGAAAGTTTAATATTATCCAAATTTGACTGTGTGGGGCAAAAGCCCCAGTACTGTTTCATCTATGACGCAAATGTTGAAGGTTCGCGTTTAGTGAAGGAAAAAATTATTTAAAGTTAAATTGAAAACAATGTAAAAACAAGAATATAGAAACGACAAACAAGCAATAAAAGATAAAAAAAGTAACTACTTACGCTGCTCAATCGTCCAGAAAAATATTTCACCTATTTGAAAAACACATTTTGCCGAGTTTCTGTGGACAATTTGGAGAATTCTCTTAATAAATAAATACAAATTAAATGTTGATAAATAGACAATTTTGTTTATTTTGATTTGATCTTTATTTTCAATTGCTCTTTCTTGGGAAATTCTAGCAAACTCCAGTCAGAAAATTTGGCATTCGGCAAAACCCGATGTAAAGTGGATATGGGAGTACTCGAGATTGACGAAATAGAAGAAATCGGATTCATATCAGTGTTGGGTTTGTGTAAATTTATACAAAAATGCACAAAAAACATTATGCAAAACAATAAAATTTATAATTCAAATTCAAATAATAAAATCAAGTGAATAAAATTAATTAAAAATTGGAAAAATTAAAAATTAGTATTTTTCTGAGGAAACAGATTTAATTTGGTGTCAACTAAAGAGACGAGAACGAAAATAATAATTTCAAATCAATGGAGTTTGTCAAAAGAAATCGGAAAGGATTGAAGTTTGATAAGTAGGTGCCTCACGGGTTGACTTCTTTTGTGTATCAGGAACAGCCTATTTCATGATCAGATTGTCACGTAATGTTGGTCTAAAAGGAAGCTCCTAAATACTTCCCAAAGCCAAACCTTGCCGGATTAATTCACTAAAACTTTTAAATGCTAGAGAAATGATTACTTCGGAGAATCACTATAAGCAAGTCGTTACACCAAAAACAGTAATTCCTTCAATTTGTATTTTCTACAAGAAATGTCCAATCTGTCTCAACCGCCTTATTCATCCAACCTCTCGTCAACCGACTATCACTTTTTCAAGCAGTTCAAAATCTTCTTGCACGGAAAAATTCTGCGGATTATGCCTACTGAGAATTAGTTGACTCCATGAAATCCGGCATTATATTCTATGGAAAAATTGTTTTGGTTGAAATGGTAGTTATTGATAATCTTGTGTTACAGATGAGCTGAATCTCTGGGGCGTCAACCTGATAATTAGGAAACTAAATTCCCTACAGTCCACCCCTTCTCCTTGAATATGTGTTGTATTCGAAAAGAGTTATTTGTATTTGATTTTAAAACTTTGTCTTTTTATCTATTACACCGCTCTTTTGAATAAAACTCTTAGGCACATTATTGGGTTTTAAAGGTTTCAAATAATTTTTAAGTTTAAGGAATCAAGGTAAGTATTCCAGCTCCCTCCTGCCTATATTACCCCCTTTCCTCTGAAAATGATATAAAAAGAATTTCACAGGCGTTAAGGAAACTCTTGTTTATATGAATTGTTCCGCTAAAGTTTAGGTTTGATATTTGATGAAACCACCCTCGAAGAACTGAGGTTTGAGTACCATATTGTTCGACAGGTAATTCTAGGCTTTTCCGGGTACTCCAACTTTATATTCATTTTAAATATATATTTTGAATTTTAATGAGTGACATTAGGGTTTGTATTTCCGTCATGGTCATGGACAAAAACGTTGAAGCTGTAATATTTTTCCAATAAGATTCAATTATTAAAGGAACAACTTTTCACAGGCATAAAGGTGCAAAACCATTTTAATAACAAAACCAAATAATTCGAAAAGCAATTATTAAATTCTACCATCATTGGAGGATAACGCATTTAAATATAATTCAAAATTTATAATTTTATATAGAAGCCCATTCAAAAATGACTTCACGTGTCTAAAAATGTGACATCACGTGAGACTGCATCAAATATAGATACGTTCTTAATTTTTGATTAATTACATTTTGTTACATTCAGCGTCATATTTCAGATTTTAATCGTTTTGATCACTTAGCGCATCAGTATATTTAGGCAAGCTCATTTATTCAATATGAATTTAGTACTATGCATTTAATATTATACATTTAATTTTTTTATGGGGTACAGAGTTTTGTGGCAAAATAATTGAGAGGAGATCATAACTCTGTGTCAATGTGTGACTATGGGAAAGTGTCTAAAATGGGCTAAAATTGTGTGACATAATTTTCATATAATAAATTGGTAATGGTTTTGTAAAAAATTTATTTTAATAAAATATACAATGAGACGTTTGAGCTTCATGTTCGAAGAAGACTGTAGTTTGACTTGCTAGGTGTCAGCTTGTCAGGCTAAAATGAAAGTATTTTTTTAGATTTTCGGCTTACTTGACAGTTAAAGGATAACAAGGTCTAATGCAGATATTATAAAATTCAATGAGCGATTGTGAATAATAAAAAGAGACTTAATGAAGGATGATAAAGTTAATAATATGTTGTGAAGTAGAATCAATTTTGCAAATAGGAATTTACGCGTGAGGTTACCTACCATAAAGAAGTTTAGATTCTACATTGTGTATTCTAATCAGGTCTGTCAATATGTCAGAGATCAAAAGCATTAATATTGTATAATGTTAGATTGGTTATAAAGAGCACGAGGAGTCTACATGTCGAATACAAATAGCTCACTTTAGGAACAACCGTTCTGTATTTCAGCCGATCTTCCAAGGTATATATTTCAACAGAGGGATCCGAACTGAGAATAGCCGCATTTAGACAGATATTTCTATTAGTGAATTATTAATAAATAATAAAGTTAAACAAAACAACTGATCCATCGGTTTGGCTGTGTCCAGCGGTTCATCGAGTACTTTTACAAAAGGATTCCTTTTGTTACGAAAGGGTTTATATATTTGGATAATCAGTAGCCATTGCTGGTCAATTGTGGTTTTAATTAGGAAAAGAGTATCTTTTACCTCTTTTACATTAATAACGAATTCCTCATAGGATTTGTCTGTTAAACCTTGAACTTTGGTTTTAATCTTTTCGATGTCCTCTGAGTACTGATTAAACAAGTATTTCAAGTGCTGAATTAAAAACGCAAACTTTATTTATTGTGATGTTAATTTTAGTAAAATTTGATTATATGTATACGAGGGGGTCAGGTTTGTGAATTTGTTACATGAATCAATAAATACCAGCCATATCTTTACTGTTAACCTTTAGCCATGGATTTTCTTGAATCTCCGATCAGGAAGTATAGTTTAGTAGGGCTCTACTCGTAGCATTCATCAAGATGAAACCTTTCCATGTTTTATTATTATTCCATATAGTCTTTCTATCGATGTCACCCTCTTATCTGATTAACTTATCCCAGGGATACGTTCTTACTTTTAAGTTTCAAAGAGTCTCCACACTTTAGCCAATGCTAGCTAACATAATTTCTGTTTTCGGTCATCAATTTATATATTGAAATTTCAGGATACCCAAAAAGATATACATGTTTCCCCTGCATTAAATGAGGGATTGAACTCAAGCATTGGCCAAAATTAGTTAAGGTTGGTCACTAAGTCTTTAAATTCAAAATAAGACATGTACTCACCTAGCAAAAGGTGATCTATATATTTCTTAGGTAAAGAAACCGTTTATGGCAAAATGTAAATATTTATTCAAAGACTTACGTAGGTGAAGAACTAATTCTTCCTCAAAGTCATTCAAGCACGAAAAAATGAAGCGGCTCATTTTTATTATTTTGAAAACAGATAAATAAGGAAGTATTTGAGAACTTTATAACTGACTGACACAGGCATCCCGAGATTTTCCTAGACTCTCAATCGAAGTCTATGAAAACTCAGTGAATAGGGATGGGGA
This sequence comes from Schmidtea mediterranea, assembly GCA_022537955.1. NCBI lineage: Eukaryota > Metazoa > Platyhelminthes > Tricladida > Dugesiidae > Schmidtea > Schmidtea mediterranea. Next base: position 39,612,398 of record CM039681.1, read on the forward strand.
GAGGGTGAATTTATTGAAGCAAATCTAATCTTATTGCTTGTAATAATAATTTAATTATCTATTTTTTCCAAATATATTAAATAAACTCAGCATTCTTAGTCCCAAAATTCAGACATGAAATCATAATTGAATCGCGATTTTATTATTTATTTCCTAATGAGGAAGAGTCTGGTACTTTACTGTGTAGTCATCCGATAGATACGAGAGTTGGTAGTCTCTTTTGGCATGATATTGGTTGGATAAGTATGAAAGTTCAAAGCGTGGAAATTGAAATATAAGTGTATTCATTTCTTCGGCACCACGAAAAATTGTAAGGACTATTGTTTTCTGAGAAAAAGAGGAGGAATCTACCAGTCTAAACCGCATCCAATCTCATAAATAAGCACACACATAATATGAATCCTGTATCAATCATCCATATCCTTCAGATTATATTTACAACCCTCACATTGATAATTGAGTCTGATTTATTAACAACCATCAAAAGCCTGCATTGAAGTCTTTAACATTCGACGCATATTTTATATGTAATTCTAAGCAACCTGAATTTGATCCTCCACCGTGTTTTGTCCTTCTGGAACCTTTTTAGTCTTAAGGACCAAATTAGAAAGTGATTGAAAGTTTTTGTTGCAATCGTTGATTTTCATAAAGATAGCTTCACATTTGTTGTTAATATTCTCAATAGCAGTCTTCTTAAAGGTTAGCTCGATCTGTTTGTGTAAGGTTTTGAATCTGTCAATGACATAGGAAATGAACTCATTTATGAGATCCATTTCTTTCACTTTGTTTTTCTTGGATAGGTCTTGACAAATCTGTACTATTCTCGCCATCCGATCATAATGGGTGTTCATTTTATCGAAGATTTCCCGAAATGTCGTTTCTTTGTCGACATGTTTTGTTAGCAATGCATTTCTGAAAGACAAATCAATCGAGGTCACCCAGATGTTTAGCTGGATCACGGCCTTTTTTACTCCTTGGAATATTTTCTTGTTTTGTGGAATGGAATGACTGAATGAAAATAGATCATTAGCTTATATAATTCTCCGTTGCAATGACGCCTCGGTGATATTATATGATATGCTTACATTTTGTTCTCAGCACCTTCCATGACCCAATGTATAATTACTATGAAAAAAGGAATCGAACTGAGGATTCGATTTTTGTATTTGGATCAATTTATATATATATTTGTTTTCAATTAATTTTAGACATTTGATTTTATGAATGAAATCAAAGGACATTCTTGAAAAGGTTGTGATTCTAGTAAGGTGACATCATACCGATATATTTCATATGGAAGTCAGAGAATCTAGTTTTGGTGTATTTATCATATTAAAACCTTTTATTGGGTTGAGCATTTATTCCTCATTTGACTGGGAATTATGTTGAATTGAGATTTATTTTTAGGTTACAATATGTAATAGCCATCAAAGGTAATGATAAGTTGATAACATTTGATAAGTTGCGGTGACTCCAAAAATAAAAATAATGTACTAAATCGAATTGCACTTCCTTCACCTCACTTTTGCAGCTACTATGTATTTGACTTCAAAAGTATCTGATAATTTATATACGTAGCGTTTATTAGTTATATATGTAATGTAATTGAATAATTTATTAACAATAATTTTACATATTTATTGGTCAATATTTTTAAAAGTGAACTTGAAAAGAATTAAAATCTTACATTTTATGTGTGTACAAATAAGAGTCACCAACAATCGAAGCTAATAATTTTAATGTTGAATTTTTATAAATATTTTTATTTGAAATATTAATTGACACATGTTGGGAGTCACGACTTATGGCCTAGGAAGCACTGGAATAACTGTATATTCAATGGCTCACTGATAATCTTTAGCTTTAATTTAACCCTTTGTACAACAATAACAAATATATGTTAAACATATTATGTTTATTAACTATTGTTGTGCAGGCTACTTCTGTGTTAGTAAAGATTTCATGATATATTGTGATTTAGATAGGCCAATGGCCTCAGTAACTGTTTTTCAGGATTTTGGACTAATGTTATAGATAGAAACAATGTGACTATTTAAAAAAAGGTACCAGATTTCATCGTTGAAATGTAGGCGAAGAGCACATTGTTGGCGTATTACGAAAAAAGCACAGTAAAATCAATAAAACACCAAAATGATAAAATGCAACATTAATTAAAAAATTTATAAAATTCGAAAGTAGTATTGATCGAGGGAAATTGGTATGGTTGAACGCCAAATTGAGAGACGAGTCCAGAAATAATAATAAAAATTTAGTGAGGGGTCCCTAGAAAATATTATAAGACTAAAAACAAATTAATTTTAAAAAATTAATTAATAATGGAAAGCCTGAGTCAATGGGAAGTCCGAGGCAAGGGGAAACCCGAGAGATGAGAAAAACCCGGCGTGTAGACGGAATAATAGAAAAGGGTAAATTGGCCTAAACAATATTAAATGGGCGCCACTGATCAGTTGAGAGGTAATTATTTCCTAATTTGTAATTTAGTAATGTAGCAAATGTTGTTGACAAATGTCGGCTAAGGTGGTCTGTGGGAAGTAATTATTTTTAATAATTTAGTATGGTGGTAAATGTTGTTGACAATTGTCTGAAAACAATCTGAGCAGGAGTATAAAAGGAAAAAGGAAAAACACGAAATGCCCAGTGGATCGACGTAAACGAGTAGTGTAACTAGGTCAGTAGAGGAATCTAAACCCAAGTAAAGTCAAAGTTATCTATCAGAAAAGGTGATTATCCATTGGATAACCTACCTTAAGGTAGTCAAATTTATTCGGTGGTTGAACTGTGCAAATAAATCACAAATTGGAGTGAGTTGTAACTGTGGTGAAGTGCAACTCAAAATATTCTGTGTCGGGTTTACTTATTTGATTTGAAAAGGACACGAGGAGTCAGAGGGAACTGACTTTCAATAATAACCCAACAATATTAATATCTAAACACAAATCCGAGTACTTTTGGTAGGCCATACTAGAGAGTGGTTCCACATAAGCATGTTTGAGTATCTCACTGAGAACAATGTAGATGTTAACAGCTTCATTACACTAGGATGGGACTAACCTAATATCTACAATGAAGGGTTTGAATGGATTATTGCAATACTGCAGCTTTAACATAGTAAATCATTGCAGAGACTTTTATATAAATGCGTACAAATGAATTAACACTACGACATATACTGTATAATCTTGATGGAACAACCTCGTTCTTACGTGCCTTTTCAGGATCGCTAGGCAAACGTCTGTCACTGTGTGAACGATGACTTATAGAGAACTATGACAAAATACTTGCTGACTTGTCAAATAGTAAATTAAAGTCTCGAATACGTATCGCAAAAATATATGCAAAATAGTACTTTATGTATTACATTAAAAAATGTTTTCTCTCTGGTGATTTCACTCGGCCGTTATAATCAAAATATTTTGAGGTGAAATTAAAAACAAAAGGCCATAAAAAAATTACACAAAATTGCAAATTACTAAATTAATGAAAAATTGTTTGCATAATTAATCATTTCGATTGAAAAAACAAAATTCATCCTTGGCAAGCAGAATTTTAGTAATGAATCTAGTTTGTTGGATTCAGGAAAGGTAGTTAATAATTGATAGGATGAAGTGTTGGCAATTTTCAACTGCCGGTTCACGCAGGTTAATGACTTTCTTATCTGACCGCTTCCAGATCCTAATACATCACTGCATTAGGTTTGTCTTGAATAGCTTATTCAAATGGAAGTTAGGGATCTGCTGTCAATGCCCTACCCGCTAAGAAATCTTTTTAAAAAAATATTTGAACTTACAGTTTGTCCAAATCGGCTTTAAAACAAAATTGAGTTTAATTAATTTTATTCACAATTTTTATTTTGGTCAAAGAAACTAAATTATGTACATGACTAAATTTAACGACACGCCAAATTAATTTAAATTTAAACCAACTAATATATTTAATTTGAACCAAATTAAAATATTTAGTCTAAAAGTTTTACAAGACGCAAGAAGTCCTTACAGAAAAATTTTATCAGCTAAATAACAATTTATTTAATTTGGTGCATATCTCATTTATGTTGGTTCTGATTTCAAATTTTTTGGTCTGCCAATAATAATATTAAGCGCTAAATAAGTGACAAAAGTTAGAGAAATTTATGTTAGTTATCTGGAATTTGAATTGGACATAAATTTTCAGTATTGTTCTTCGCTCTTCCTATAATAATGCTAACATTAGATATTTAAATATTTATACAGTGATTCAAGCTTGAAATTGCTAGTTTAAATATGTCAATTTTAATAGCAAGGTCACATTTGTCTGTATATTTATTTTTTTTCACGTCTTATATAATTAAAAGATGTTAACGGCAGATTCGTTGTATCTGTGAAAGGCGTGTTAGTCTCACGGTAATTAAGCCAATCAAATCCAAAAAAGAACGTCAATATGGTACAGTAATGTTGTCTTTGTTGCAAAGATTGGATTTCTAATTATATCAACAATTTCGGTTCTAATATATCACATTTTTTGACATTAAATTTAAAAAGATATAAATAATTTATGTTCCACTTACCTTATAATTTTTAAAGATTAAAATACAAAAGATTCGGTAAACCGTGACATTCAGTTAATATAAGAATTTTGAATCAAAACATTCTAGAATACTTGTCGTTTAATATCGATCATTTATATCCTACTTTCATTATTAACCTTCTGGGACATTTACGTTATAATATTTCAAAAACCTTTTTTAATTAATTTGAAAACAATTTTACAAAAAATATATTTGTTTTACCATATTGGGTGTTAGTGTGTTTTTTTTCATATTTGTTTAAAGATGTGTGGATATGCCATGCTCGTATGTTTTCACTAAATTTTTAAGCTGTTAAATTACTGACAGTCATTATTTGAGATACGGTGTTGCATTATATCTCTCATATAGTATTCTTTATGATAATCTAACCATTATTTTAAAATATTAGCATTCAAATATTTCCAAAAAAGGTGAAAGGGGGCTTTTATTAAAAAATTCAATGCCATAAAATAATAAAATTGAAATGAGAGCAAATATTGAAAATTTGAACAAAACACGTGTAATTAATAAATATTTATAAAACGCTATGATCATCATTTAAAACGCCGGGGCCCCATTAACACAGTGCATTATTGATTCATCATTGATTTTTATTAAATAAAATAATTAAACTAGTTCTGAGGTTTTTTTACGAGGTTTCCTTGTCTTCTTCTTTCCTTCCATCAAAACTGAAATAAAATTTATTAACCAGACATAGTCAGGTAGTTGACAATTTACTCTGAAGCGCTAGATCTTCAAGATCAATTTCCTCAGCACATCCTTCGATTTTGATGAGTTTTGGTTTGAAATTCATCTCGTCACTATTATTGTTTGAGTTTTCATTTTCGACTGGAGTGATTTGCGCATAATTATTAGTTCAATATAAAATTTTCTCACATTTGGTTTCTTCTTTGCGTGGCCGACCGCGTTTTCGTTTGTCCGACGCAGATGAAGGAGATGATTTTTGAATCTTCTCTTTCGGTTTCTCATCTTTATTTTTTCTTGGTCGGCCTCTTTTGCCGCATGGATAGTCTTTCAAACCTACAGAAATGATTGTCATTTAAAATTTCGGTTAGTTTAATTGTCATAATGTACCTGCCATCATCAAGTCGAGGTCTTCTGGTTTGATATTTATTGGAATCGGTCTGTTTACCGGCAGCAAATTCGTATTAACAGTACCGTCGTAATTTGTTGGGAATACTGGACGTTCAATATAATTTGTTGTGGGAAAGTGGATTCCGTCAAAGAATACATTGTCAATGTCCGTGGACTGTTTCATGTACTGTTGATGAATTGAATGTGGATTTGAATTGACCAAGAAAGCTTCATTGTTTGAATCATGGACTAGATTATTTGGATTGAAGAGTAACTCATTCTCAGTGGGATTAAAAGAGAAGGGATAATTTACGAAATAACTATTGCATGTCTTATCCATTTGGAAAGCCAAAAGTGCATTTTTTGTTATCTAAATATTAAAACAAACATTTCTTATAATTTAAAATAGTTTTAAAATCTATTATAATTATTGTTGAGAAAATGGGAGAATTGGCAAATTTGTGTCAATTGAAATGAATGTAAGTCTAAAATATTCTTTGATTTTTTTATAAATATTTTTAATATTTAATTTTAAATTAATTAAAATTTGTAGATTTAAAATGAAAATCAAGATATTTATGATTGAATTAAAGAGCGTGTAGGAAATTTTATGTAATATAGTAATATGATTTTCGGTGTTATTTCATAGCATTGTTTTTGTTTATCATTATCATATGCAAGCTTACGATATTATAAAGTATATTCTGATATTCGATGCAATTTCTTATTTAGACTAGTCAGCAATAATTTGGACGGAGAAAATAATGCAATTTTTAAAGAAAAAACTATTCAGAAAAAAAGTGTTGAGGAATTCATTGGACGGTATAAAAATCGCAAAAAAAGGAATGAAAAATGTCGAAATTTACCAATTGTTTAACTATATTAAACTCAAGCTGTGTAAACAAATGAATAGATTAATAAAGTATTTTTTGTGAAACATAATCATAACGAGACAAAACCATCGTAGCAAGAGCATTTTTGAGGGTACTCATTTATTTTGTATTATCCTTCAAGTATGGAAGTCAAATGGTAAAATTAAAATATCAACGCAATTAATCAGAGAATCTAACGGGAGTTTTAAAAGGGGAGTAAAAACCACAATAGTTTTTCTTTTTTGTCTCAAGTTAGTAAAAATTCAAATAAATTTATTAAAATTATTTAAAATGTTTTTAATATATTAGTTTGTCAACAATTTGAAAGTACTTTTATAAATTAATTTTGACCTCTACTGTAATTTCTTATTTTAAGATTTGCAGTGTCTTTAGTTTAATTATTCATATGGCTCCCATAATTCATCAAAGTTCAGGTTAAATTCAGGTCCTGAACAATTTATTTAGAGAAAAATCGATTTTCTGATAACATTGAAATAAACAAGCTGTTGATTAAAATTAATTTTCTGTAAAATTTACAATTTCATAATATGGTTCATATATTGTTCGCTTTATAACAATTTTGGAAAGAAGTATATTCTCAATCTAATTTTATTCATAAAACTAAGACCCAACAAAATAACTTTTCAACAATTCACTCTTTTCAAATCAACAGCACAAATCAGTTCAATGATTTTTTTGTCTACCTTTATAAACAAAGATATACTTATTTTCTGTGGAGAACCACTAGAAACCATATTTTTTCACCGACTCTTGATAAGCCCATATTACTCAATGAGAAATATTTCTGTAAAACTCAACGCTTTTGTTTTTCATAGTGAGATGATTAATGTTGTCGACATAATTTTAATTGATTAGTTTTTTAGTTTTTTAGTGTATTTCTATTTATTTATAATGATTATATTCGTCTGTAACTTTTAATTATATATATGTGTATATACGTGTGTGTATGCAGGGCCGGCTTTACGTACAGGCAGAGCAGGCGGCCGCCTATAGCGGTCATTTTATGAGGGCGGCCGAATGCGTTACTCGTAATTTTAATACTTGCATGTAAAAATTGTAAAACAATATTCGAATTTAAATAAAAATATCGTGTGAAAAAATAATAAAAAGAATAATCTCGGAACATCAAAGAGGACTAGAGGAGGCTTGTTAGCGCTTATTTGGCGTGGACCAGAAAAAAGGGATTTGCTTAAACACTCACAGTACGATATAGCTAATTGATAAACTATACTGGATAACTGTAGTATTTATGAATGTTCCGGTCACATGGATGTAAATGTACATTGATTTTGCACTTGTAGCGCACACAGAGACGATTTGATTTTCTAATGAAAATTTATGTTTTTTTAAATGAGCCTTAATGGTCTGTAAAGTTTTTACATTTAATTAATTATTTTTTGCTTGAGTGTTGTTTTAAACTAAGAACAGATAAAATTTTCAATACGTTATGACTGAGGTAGAGTCTAATTTTTAATCGTATTCGAGAATTTTTGTATCGGATACGATTAGACTACCTATAGCCTATGGCTATATAGGCCTATTTATGTATTCAGCTGAATGGCCAGCGGCGATAATAAATTCTTTATCGTGTATACTATAATTAGAAATTTCACTGTTCAGTTCATCTCATTGACTCATTCTGCTCACGCTAATTTGAAAGGGAAGGTAAGTGAATTTTTCTCTCTGTGTATTTAAATTTTGTTTGTTTTGTGTGTCAAACCTTTGTTTGCAAATTATGTAGGCTATTATTATAACTAGGCCTATATAGTTATGTAATATATAGTTATAACTATATGTAATTATTAATATTGTTATTAAAGTGATAAACGTATTTTTAAATCGGTCGGATATATTTTCATTTTATTGTCCCAAAAGGAGACGTGGAGTTATTGCCTTATTGGTTATTATTATTACTACCAAATAAATTGGTTTACTAATAAAAAAAACCCTTAAAAACGTACCCTAAATCTCATAATAAAATTTATAATTTCGTGGAAAAACAAAATTCTTGTTTATGTAATTTTTGTATATTTCTCTTTCCTATTTTTTAAAGAAATATTTTCGACTTCTTAACGAAATCTATCCTAAATCTTTATAATGTTATTTTTCTAATTGTTAGATTGACGGATAGAAGAACAAAAAGAGAATCTGCTTTCTACAAAAAGAAGCGAGCAAAGAAAGCAGAGAAACAGCAACTACTAAAATGGGCGCTAGACAAATATCTGGAAAGTCATAAAAACCAAGAAAGTTGTTTCACTGTTCCAATGGCAGCTGATGATTCAATAATAATCGATTTTCCTGTTGATCAAAGAGAAATTGAAAACCAATCACCAGATGCAATATTACCATCATGCGAGAAGAAGCAGGAAGCCCTAGATTTCCAGTTGGTTTTATCAAATGGAGAACGTATTAAGAGGACATGGCTCGTTTATTCTGTTTTGGAAGATAACATTTACTGTTTCTGTTGTAAATTATTTTCTTCACTAAGAATAAAGTTTGTCACAGGCTATAATGATTGGAAATATTTGAGCTATGCCATTAATAAACATGAGAAAAATGTTTTACACATAAGATCATTTAATGATTGGTCGGAGAATCTCAAAAGGAAACCATTAAATAAAACCATTAATGCAGAATGTGAACGGCTTTTGCGGAATGAAAAACAACATTGGCGTGACGTTTTTGAAAGGTTAACACAGATTATTTTGACACTAGCTGAACTCAATTTACCGTTTCGGGGGTCATCTGATGCGATATATGAAAAGAACAATGGAGTTTTCCTAAAGTTTGTCGAATGCTTTGGTTTATACGATCCTGTTATAAAAGAACACCTACGTCGAATAACATCTAAAGAAATAAACTTACATTACCTGAGCAAAAATATTCAAAATGAATTAATTGAATTATTAGCTCAAAAGACGAAAAAAAAGATTATTGAGATGGAAAAAACTGCAGAATTTTTCTCTGTCATTATGGACACCACTCCTGACATCAGTCATAAAGAACAACTGACTTTAATTATTCGATTTGTAAATACGAATTCCAATAGTGTACATCTAGTGGAGGAGCATTTTATAGAATTACTAGAAATAGATGACACTCCAGGATATGGACTGACAACCAAATTTTTGGCTGAGCTAAAAATTTTAGGATTAGATATTAAAAATTGCAGAGGTCAAAGATATGGCAATGGCGCTAACATGAGAGGAAAAAATATTGGGCTTTATAGACAAATTTTGAATATAAATCCTCGCGTTTTTTTCGTTCCTTGTTCTTGCCACTCAATAAATCTTGTTTTAAATGATGCGGCAGAATCGAATATTAAAATGGTGAATTTTTTTGGAACGATGCAATCCATGTATAATTTTTTCTCTGCACCAACATACAGATGGTCTAAACTATTGAAACATATATCTTGTTTGACTTTAAAGATGGGACTTCAACAAGATGGGAAAAACAGAATCAATGCCACAAGGCCAATTAGATACTAAATTGGAGAAATTTATGACGTACTAATTGATATCATGGAAGACCCATCGTTAATGAGTTCCCATGGAAACAAAAAAAAAATTGATGCAAAATATTTGGCACAAAAATTGAAAAGTTGTCAATTTATTTGTACCGCAGTGCTTTGGTACAATGTGAATCTTCTAATGCAGAGTCCAACATTTTCAATTTGTGCAGCAGTAGAAACAGTCGAGTCCGTTCTTAATAATTTGAAAAGGCTCAGAACCGACGAAGAGTTTCAGAACCTTTCTATCACTGCTCGTGAATTAGCAGAAACAATTGATTTGGAACCCAAATTTGAGGAAGTGCGAATTAGAAAACGAAAATAGAATTTTGAATACGAATCTATTGACGAACCAATGGAAGATTCAACAAAACAATTTAAACTTGATGTTTATTTTAATTTGTTAGACTTTGCTATACGCTCAATAGAGGAACGTTTCCAACAGCTATCATATTATAAAGATACGTTTGGCTTCTTGCATTCCATTTCGAAATTAACTACATGGAAGAAAGAAGATATTTTAAAGTATTGTAAGGATTTAGAAGTTATACTGAGCGATGGTAATCAAAAAGACATTGAAGTTATTCAACTGTCAGAAGAATTAGTATTTATATCAAATTTGCTGAAATCATCAGATGATCCAAACGATGTTTTGAAATATATTTTACAGAATGAGTTAATACCAATCTATCCAAATTTATATATTGCTCTTAAAATATTGTTAACAATGCCAGTAAGCGTTGCTAGCGGAGAAAGGAGTTTTTCTCGTCTAAAACTAATAAAAGATTATCTGAGGTCATCCATGACACAAAACAGACTATCTGGACTATCTATTTTGTCTATTGAAAATAATATTGCGAGAGCAATAGACAAAGAAGATATTCTACGAGATTTTACAAATCTAAAAGCAAGAAGATTTTAAACTTTGGAATACGGTTACCAGATAAAGGTGTCCAATAACTCCAATTTTTAATATATACTTTTCGTACAATGTCACTGTATTTATTTTGCATAAGTGAATAGAGAAAGTTAAAGTTCTTTTTCTGTGTGTTTGATGGTCATCGATTTAAAATAAACCCACAAAATTTAAAGTTGTTGATACTATTATTATTCCTTATTTTTTTATTTTTTTATTTTATTATGATTGCTGTTTGAGGTAATTTTTTTATTACAAATTTGCTTTTTTGTGTTATATTTACAAATGAATAATTAGCAAATTTGTGTTTTTTATTATTTTACCTTATTCTACTCGTGTTAGGGGCGATCAAAAAAATAAAATTAAAAAAAAAAGTTAATTTTTTTAAACGATAACGCCAATAAAAAACCTTTCGTACGATATATTTCGATAGCACAGCTATCATCTTCAGGTACTCAAAACCAACTAAAAATATTATGAATTAACATTTAATTTAAACAAATTATTTTTTATTAATTTAATTTTTTAATAAATAAATATTTTTAAAAATATATTAAATTCCCTTTTAATTATTTTAAAATTTTCACTTATATTCTAATTTTTAAAAATTAATGTAATTTAAAATTTTCAATTATTTTAATAATATTAAAAAAACAAACATGATTTAACATACGTAAACTATTTAAAAACATTCAAAACATTCGTAGTCACAGCACTTTGCACATTAATCTTTGGATCCAATGACCTTATCAGCAATGCTTCACATATCACGCGTTCCCAATAATTATTAAAACTTCTCAACAAAATTCTACAATCAGACATTCCTATATCACTTTCACAGCCTCTATTGTGTTCACTAATATTGGTCAAACCCTTCAATCGACAATGCTCTAGAACTCGAGTACAGAGATGACTGATAATGGTCTTTATACTTCGCCAGAAAGCTTTTGTGAATTTAAGTATAAGAGAAATATTGTGAAAGGATTGATTTATCGTTCATGGTCTTTATCTTCTACTTTTGCTAATTCGGTAAAAAGTGTTGATAAATTGGTTGAGTTGTTGATAAAGAATGGATATTCTAAATCATTTTTATTGTTGATGATAAAAGAGACTGTTGATAAATTGATTAAAAATCCTAAGGATCCATGTTTTGGAAAGTCTGAATGTAATTTGTCGGATGGGTGTGAATTGAGTGTTGGTCTGGGTGATGTTAAAAATGGATATAAAAAAATTGACCCTAAATATGTGTTAGTATTGCCGTACTCTGAAGGCTTTACAAATTATAAAAGGAAGTTAAGTAAACAGATGGGAAATTTAGAGTATAAGATCGTCTCTAATTCGTGTAAAGTACGCAATATGTTTATTAATAAATCAAAAACTTCGGTTGGATTGTGTTCTGATCTCGTTTATCAATTTACATGTAATGGGTGTAATGCCACATACATTGGAGAGACTTCCAGTCATCTCTGTACTCGAGTTCTTGAGCATTGTCGATTGAAGGGTTTGACCAATATTAGTGAACACAATAGAGGCTGTAAAAGTGATATAGGAATGTCTGATTTTAGAATTTTGTTGAGAAGTTTTAATAATTATTGGGAACGCGTGATATGTTGAAGCATTGCTGATAAGGTCATTGGATCCAAAGATTAATGTGCAAAGTGCTGTGACTACGAATGTTTTGAATGTTTTTAAATAGTTTACGTATGTTAAATCATGTTTGTTTTTTTAATATTATTAAAATAATTGAAAATTTTAAATTACATTAATTTTTAAAAATTAGAATATAAGTGAAAATTTTAAAATAATTAAAAGTGAATTTAATATATTTTTAAAAATATTTATTTATTAAAAAATTAAATTAATAAAAAATAATTTGTTTAAATTAAATGTTAATTCATAATATTTTTAGTTGGTTTTGAGTACCTGAAGATGATAGCTGTGCTATCGAAATATATCGTACGAAAGGTTTTTTATTGGCGTTATCGTTTAATTAAATCGTTGCCAAATTTATTTAATTATTTATTTAATTTTTTTTGTTTATTAAATAATTAAATTAGAAAAAAATCAAGGTTGAATGGGATTTGTAATTTTTTTGTAATTTTTAATGAAAATAAAGATTTTGAAGCTAAAATTTTGTTATATTTTTATTAAAGAAGTTTAAAAAAAATGGGATTCAGTTCTACATTAATTTACATGGATAATTCTATATTTCTCTCTGGAGTAGCCATGGTAAACTGGATGACATTGAATGATTTATGGAGATTTAATTTGAAAGAGAAAAATTGGTCGTGAAGAATTCCAAGTGGTACCTACCCGCATCCAAGGGCCAGTGGAAATGTAATTCTATATCAGCACAAATAAATTATTATCAGTGAATTTGAAATAATATTCAATATATATGCTAAATGGAGTTCAAACTGAGGCAATTTGCCCTGGAATTATAATTTCACCTCAAACAATTGGATCATGATGGCTGTTGATGCCAGCAAAATTCTTGATCCTGTCGAAGACGATTACAATCAAAATTTTCACATTTCTCCTACGCTAGTTGGACGGTAGGCTTACCTTTTAAGCTGCTTTTTTCAAGTGAAATCCTTGTGCTGTGCCGAAAATTCGTGAATACCTTAAATAAATCTGGTTCATAGTCAAATTTTGTGGAAATAATAAATTTATTTATATTAATAAATATTCTGTATGATTGCGATACTTTTTTACAAAATTTTTCAATTCTTATAGCAAAAAGTGACATACACACAAAATTTCATCAAAAATAAAATAATAATAATAATAAAACAAAGTGAATCATAAATGTGTTAATCCGATTTAGGCGCAGAATCAGTCCAAAACACAATTGACAAATTATATAATAATAATAATAATAATAATAATAATAATAATAATAAAACAAAGTGAATCATAAATGTGTTAATCCAATTTAGGTGCAGAATCAGTGCAAAACACCATTGACAAATCATATAATAATAATAATAATAATAGTAATAATAATAATAATAATAATAATAATAATAATAATAATAATAATAATAATAATAATAATAATAATAATAATAATAATAATAATAATAATAATAATAATAATAATAATAATAATAATAATAATAATAATAATAATAATAATAAAACAAAGTGAATCATAAATGTGTTAATCCAATTTAGGTGCAGAATCAGTGCAAAACACCATTGACAAAGCTGTGTACACAATTCAATTCAATCTACAGCACATTGTCTATGAGCCCTCGTGGCATTCTGCGTTACTATTGTTGTCATTTCATATTCTTGACCATTACTTCTAAATGTTAAACTAATTTCAGAATAGAAATAGAATGCGGCTCTATCTTGAAAAGCCAATACAGTTTTATTAATACCGAAATTGTATTGCAGGAGATCTATTATGCCGACTATACTTGGAACCACGAATCCTTCTCTTATCTCTAGCAATTTTCACGTATTATACCGTTCTTGTTAAGTTTGAGATATTATTTCCCCCAATCCTTTGCATAAAGATAAATGCAAACCACAGAGGTACGAAGAGATATTTCGAAGATTCTCAGTTAATGAAATAAAACTAGTCGGATAAGTTACTCGTCATGTTGAAATTCAATCATAATTAAATCAGATGACGTGAAGAGGATAGCCAACGTCCCCGGTTTGTGAATGGATAGAATCCACATCATACGAAAGATTTTCCGTTTTCTAATATTAGTTGCGTGCTGTTATGTATCTTTTACAAAATCACCAAATCACATAAACTATGGGTGGATTACTAACGAATTAAGGTCAAAAATAAAATATAATTAATTAATATATAGAAAAAACATACATACATTCTTGAAATAAGGACAAATATTAAAGGCTACCGGAATAAATTATGCACCTATATTAAAAAAGAATACAAATAAGTTTTAGTGAGGAAAATAAAATGCAAACACACATACGCTACACACAACAACTCTGTAATAAATATACACACAAATGAATATAAATTATGTGCCGAATCACTTATTAAGGCTTTTTTATTATTAAAATATGGAATTCGAGTATAATTCAAGCGCTTTTTCACATTCCACCTTTTCGTTTAAAACTTTATTAAGTAATTTGGAAAATTATCACTGAAAATAATGGAAAATATAAAAGAAATAATAATCGAAATTATAAAATTAACAGTTAAAATTTTTAGGAAGTTGATAAAAAAAAGAATAACAGAAATTCTTGAACGAGTAGAAATTACTAAAATCACATTAAAATTACTAGTAAATGAAATCATTTTATGTGAGATTTGAAAGTATGTTTTAAATTTTATTAAATTTTACCATTTTGAAAATAAATTATCAAAGTTCTGAAATTCATAATAAATACCAAAATTTCCTTTTATATAAAATATTTTTAAAACTTTTAAAAATTAAATTTTTTTTTTAAAATGTAATCTATCCAACTGCTTATAATATGTGTCTTTGATGCTATTAATTTATGACACCTGGAGTATTTCATTGATAAAGCAAACACCTTTTAAATTTTTATTGATTTTTTTTAAATTTTAAAGACATTTAAAAAAAATTAAAAATATAATTAATTTTAAACAAGCTATATAAATAATATTTGTTCAATTTCATCGTGTTTTTTCAATCTTTTTTTAATTTTATTTTTTCATTTGTTCATTGTATTCGGTAATTTTCGCTATGAAATTATCCATTGCAAGTTTGTTTTCCTTGTTTTCTTTTTCGCTTTGAGAAGTACTTTTCAGCTTATCCCTTTGCTGGGAAACCTGAGGTTTACCGAATGTTTTCTTCGGTCCAAAACGGGATTTCGACAAATTTGTGTTCTCAACGTCAATTTCGTTTAATTTATCCGCGATTCTATCAATCGCTGCCTTGTATGCCGCGTCATCTAGCGCACTCACCAGTTGGATTTGTCGTTCTTCCTGCTGGGAGATCTCCGGACAAATTCCATTGTCATCATCTTTCATAGAGGAATTAATAGGTTAGATAATTTATGAAAAATAAACAACCAATTTTTGTGGATTGTGGAATGTTGTCATAAAACCATTTAGCCTTTTTCGCTTCCAGCAACCTAAAATGTATACAATTATAAACCGATAGGGACACAAGATCACAATAAATTCTTCAAAAGAAGGACTCTTTTATTAGAAATTTTTGAAAGAACTTTAATTACGGGATATTTATTAAGTTTGATAATTGTATTCTTCTGTGTCTATTTTCTCTTCCTCCGAGGTAAATGCAAATAGATGGAACTATTGGGATTGTTGTGCAAGGTTTTTCGGACATGACAGTTTTATAAAAACTTCAGTTGAATATATTATTAAGGAATTACTTTCAGTAAACTTATTAACGGGGTCCGATACAGTTCAAATGTAAGGATAGGTAAGTCATTTTTACAGCTGTTATCGAATTAGCGCTACAGTAAAATAAAGGCGAAAGCTGTTGCTTGGGTCAACTTTAATACTGTCAGTTATCTCTGCAATTTAGATGAAACATAACTATTAGATCCACAACTGTCTCTCTCACGACATAGTCTGCCGCCTTTAATGTTTACGGCAGGAAATTCTCGGAAAATTTCAGTTATATTTGATCTATTGCTCAACATTTGCCTGATCACGACGTCAAACAAAATTTCCCCTATCTTAACGGCACGACCGGCAAAACTGTACTAGTAAATAAACAAAGATAATTCTAGAAATATTATAAAATAATTTTGTTTTTAACGAATAAAATAAGATTTTAATTTTTCAACCATAATTTGGTTAACATTAGGACGCCATTTTTATTATTATTATTTATTATTATTATTATTATTATTATTATTATTATTATTATTTATTATTATTTTTTATTATTATTATTATTATTATTATTATTATTATTATTATTATTATTATTATAATTATTATTATTATTATTATTATTATTATTATTATTATTATAATTATTATTATTTATTATTATTATTATTATTATTATTATTATTTTTATTATTATTTATTATTATTATTATTATTATTATTATTATTATAATTATTATAATTATTATTATTATTATTATTATTATTATTATTATTATTATTATTATTATTATTATTATTATTATTATTATTATTATTATTATTATTTTTATTATTATTATTATTTATTATTACAGTAGAACCTCGTTATAACGGACTTCGGTTATAACGGACAAAAAAAATCGCAGAAATATATTAATTAAAATTTTCTTATTTTGACTTAATCTCTTAACAAATCCGTTCAATGCATTACAAATGATATTTCTATCAATTAAACAATATTGATTGTATTTTAAAGTGAATAGCCTTCATATAAAATAGTGGCCTGTTTTAAGAATAAGAAATAAAACCCTATTGCTCGAAGAGGCGTTAATGAAGTGGTACATTCAACAACGCTCCTGTGAAATTCCAGTAAGAGTTCTTGAGCTAAAAACTGCAGTAATCAAGTTAGGAAAGTATATGAATATAAATATTAAAGCAAGTGATGGATGGTTGTGGCGCTTCCGAAAAAGACACGGAATATCAAACAAACGGATTTATGGCGATGCAATGAGTTGTGCAGTGGAAGAAATTGAACCATTCAGAAAATGTTTAAAGATTTTATGACTGCTAAAAACTTCTCAAAGTTTCAGATTTATAATGCTGACGAGACTGGTCTACTCTGGAGCACTTTACCTGAGAATACTCAAGCTTATAATTTCGATAAAAATACACCAGGAAGAAAAAGTTGTAAGGATAGAATTTCAGCGTTGCTTTGTGCAAACGCAGATGACAGCCATAGATTAACCCCTGTGATTGTTGGCAAATCTTGCAAACCTCGAGTTTTAAAAGATGTTATGCATTCTTTGCCGGTAGTATATTACAATTCTAAAAAAGCATGGTTTACTTCAGAAATTTTCAAAAATTGGTTTTTTAATCATTTTGTTCCAGATGTTATAAAATTTCAACATGAAAAGCTTGGAATTCTTCCTGCAGAAGCTACTGGTATTTTGTTGTTAGATAATTGTCCTGCGCATCCGTCAGAAAGTATCTTAAGAACACCAGATGGCAAATTTACTTGCATGTTCTTGCCAAAAAATACAACAGCTCTCATTCAACCAATGGATCAAGGAATTATATTAGCAACAAAACGAATCTATCGCAAGAAGTTTTTAGGTGAAGTGATGGTTGTGTACTTGAATCAAAAAGAGGAAGAAGATACAAGAGGTCAACTCACAGTACAAAATTTGAAAAATTACAATATTAAATCTGCAATTTTTAATTTTGCCAGTGCGTGGAAAGAAGTGAAAGAGCTGACACTAACAAACGGTTGGAAAAATCTTTTTAATGGAATTGATGAAGATATTGATATTGTTCTTGATGGTATTGAAGTTCGTGACTTTTATGAGGTGATCCAAAATAACGGGGAAACTAAAGTAGCAGAGGATGATGTTTACGAATGGTTGGAAATAGACGAAGATGATCCTGGCTATAATATTATGACTGAGGGTGAAATAGCAGATCTGCTTATAAATGAGCAAAACAGCGAAAAAAGTGAATCAACAACTGAAGAAAACACACCTCGAAGGGTAAAAATATCAACAATCGCTTCTCACCTTGCCGATCTGATCGCGTTTATTGACACTTCGCCGGACAGTGATTTCCAACAATATTCTTTGCACTTTCGCCTTTTTCGCGAGTTAATTATCAAGAAACAACGAGCGCTATTAAAACAGACAACCCTCGATTCATTTTTGATTACATCTTCATGCCCGAAACAATTAGATAGTGAAAAAACGAACTTCCAAGATGAAAAACGGGATAATAATTAAACAACTTTAAGTTAATTTTTTTATCTTGTATAAAACTTTTATATGCGCATTTTAAATGCATAAGTAACAATTGTGACATTGTTTTTAACCCAGAGTCTTTTTAAGAAGATTTATGGAGTCGATACGAAAATTTACTTATAACGGACTTTCGGTTATAACGGACAACCCCTTCCACGATATAGTCCGTTATAACGAGGTTCTACTGTATTATTATTATTATTATTATTATTATTATTATTATTATTATTATTATTATTATTATTATTATTATTATTATTATTATTATTATTATTATTATTATAATTATTATTATTATTATTATTATTATTATTATTATTATTATTATTATTATTATTATTATTATTATTATTATTATTATTATTATTATTATTTATTATTATTATTATTATTTATTATTATTATTATTATTAACATTATTGTTTTAATTTCAACTAAAAATATGAAATTAAATTCGATCAAAAGTATAAGTTATATTTTTACAGGTGTATGATTTTCTTTATAAATTATTCAACAAATTGTGCACTGCACCATCTGTGAGTGTGTGTATGTGCTTGTGTATGCGTGTGTGAGTGCAGAGCACACTAGCACTGTGATTGTTATGGAAATCGATTATTTTATTAATTAATTTTGAATATCAAAACAAATTATTGATTACATTTCTCTGTAACAGACTTTGCATAGCATCACTTTTTGAGAACCGAAAGACCGACAGCATTTTACACAAACACTTTTCTGGCATTTTTCACATCCGTCAAAGTCCTTAAGATCGCTCGAACAGTTTAGACATTCTTTAGCCGTTGACTTTGATTGTTTATTCTGATACGTTTTCAGTTCTCCTTTGATTTCAGTATCCATTCGACTAAAGCAGTATATGTTATTATTTTCATAATATTATAATTATTATTATTATTATTATTATTATTATTATTATTATTATTATTATTATTATTATTATTGGAATTATAACAAAATAATGATAAACCCCTTCTAACCTTAAACGAACATTTTCATGATTTACCAGTTTGTTATTTCTATCCAAAACTTGAAGTAATCGAGATTTTTCCTCTTCATTTAAACAACTTATATTAAGATCGCGCAAAGTTAAAGGTTTCGCTATTGACATTGTTGACAATACAGTTATAAATAATTATGGTCAAATAATGCTTTGCACTAGATGACCTTATCATAATCTAATAAAACAAATCTCCGTCACTTAAAATGCTGGTATAAAACAAGATTTATAATGAAATAATAATAATAATAATAATAATAATAATAATAATAATAATAATAATAATAATAATAATAATAATAATAATAATAAATAATAAATAATAATAATAAATAATAATAATAATAAATAATAATAAATAATAATAATATGATATAAAGAATTTTTTATTGTTTGATTTCGAATCAGATGATTTTGTTGATATTCACGAACATTCGGCACAGTGTTTTTCAAATGAATAAGATCATTATTTAATTATTATGATAAATAGTCCGAGAAAAATTATTTTTCTATATTTTATAATTTCCAATTGAATTATCAGAAAATTGAAGAACATGTAAATGCAGATGGATTACCAAGGACCAGGGATAGTTTGTGTGCACAATGTCAGATAGTGTAGAACATAAACAAGATCAAAAGTAAGATATATCAATTTTATACAAAAATCACAGACAATGTTAGAGATTATGAAGGAACAGAAGAAAGATTAATTGTTCAAGGAAGCGATTGAAGTTCTTAGGAATTAGATAGACGTTCGAAATGAATCGTTTCAAAATAGTTTCTATTTAAATATAAATCTTGGTTAAAGATTTCATATGACATACTTGTATTGAAAATGGATAAAATAGATCTAGTGGTAATTCCATAAAGCTATCAATCTAAATTAGTGATTTATATCATGCTAAAATTAAGAAACTGTTTCACTACCTAGAAGGGATTTTTTCTGGTGAAAAATCCAAGAAACTGTTTAAGATATAGTAAAACGTTGTGTCACGCGTGCAAAAAGAAAAAATTGACAAATGAAAGACAAAAGAAATTTCTTGAACAGATTTTTATTGATGTTGCTGTCATGGAGAGAACTTTGACACAAAAAGGTACGTTATCGTTATAATTGAAAGGTTTAACAAATTATTAAATCTAATGGTCACAGAAAATCAAGAATGAAACAACTATTTTGAAGACGCTAATGAACAATTGGGTTTATAAATACGGTAAACCTCAAAGTATATTGACGGACAGGTTGTGTAATTTTGAAACCAAATATTTAAAGGAAAAATTAGGAAAACTGGAAATAAGGTAAGAATTCGCTACGCTGTATCAACGTCAGTCCAATGGCTTAGTAGAAAAAGCTATCAGAACAATGAGAGGTATACTTGTGACCAACATTCCCTTTAAGCTGTGCGCATAAGAAAATTGATCACGAATTTTTTTTAAATTAATGACCGTCTTTTTAAAATAATTTTTAATATCGATCCAAGTAGGCTTATTTTCACATTGCTATTATAAAGCAATATATTTAGTATATTTCAAACATCAACCGAATAAAGTTAATATTTTTTTAACGAATTTTATACTGTGCTGTGCAGACGAATTGTAAATGGTATGTGTTATTATTTATTTTTGTTGATTTATTTTAAATACATTCAATCCCAGCTTCAACGATGTCATAAAGAAACTCCTCAAGTCAACCAGCGTCAACATCCAAGAAAATATGCCCAAATTTCAAACCTGCTTGGCTTTTGCAACTTGTTAAGACTAAAATACCAACTTCACGTGAACTCGACCATGTAAAACTGGATTATATATTCGAATTCAATGAAAAAGAAATTACAATTAAGTGCAAATTTTGTACAGAAGCGAAAGTAGATGGAGATTTTTCCATTGGGAAAAAGTGGGATGATTGGAAATTGGATTTTCTGAAATTTCATCTAAATCACAAAACACACATTGAAGCGGTTGAAATTCTTACAGCTCGTAGATGTGGTGGATTAGTTCGACTGATTACTGAGACTCCTAAAGACCGTTAGGTACGAATAGAAAATACTGGAAGACAAAAGGCAAATCCAACAATGGTTAAAGTTTTAATTGACAACGTAATTTTGGCAATAAAATTGAACACTTCAATGGAAATAAATAGCCACGTATCAAAATATGTTCAAATTCCTGAAAGTTGGCGTAGCAAAAATTATGCCTTTGAATTAGTGGAATGCATAAACCATGTGGTTCAGGATGAAGATTTTGATGCTATTAGAAAATCACAATATCATTGCTTAATAAGTGATGAGAGCACAGATATTTTTGTTCATAAAATGCTTATAATTTATTTAAAATTCAGAACAAACTTTGATTACAAAACCTCTTTTGCAACTAAAATTCAGTTAAGTGCCTGCGACGCTTTATCAATTGTGGCAGCTATCAAAAAATTCTACTCTGATTTTAAGTTGGATATGGATAAAATGGTAATAATGATATCGGAAGAGCTGCGGTTATGCTGGGTGGTTATAATGGAGTAGCAAAGATACTACAACGAGATATTCCGTATTTATCAGTTCAGAATTCTGTGCCACACAGAAAAGACCTTGGAATTGACGATGCTTGGAGGGGAATACCTTTAATGAAAACTCTAGAGACTTTGTTAAGAACGGTATACACAATGTTTAGTAGATCATCTGTGAAAAAGGCAAATTTCAAGATTTAGCTGCAGTAATGGAATGGATTGTTTTGAGTTTTAGACCTCTCAATGAGGTAAGGTGACTTTCACGGCACTTTGCAGTGATTCCATTTATTCGAAATTATGATGTTTTGATTGAGTAAAGGTGAAGTTGAAAATTCAAATGATCAGATCTCTAAATATTGTGTTAAGGCTCTTATTAGTTCTTTGAACCGATTAGCTTTAACAGTGATAAATGATATTTTAACTGAATTAGCTAAAATGAGCAAATTTTTTCAAAAAAGCGTGTTTTCTCCGATGGAAGCTCATCAATACGTAAAATCCATTATTAAAAAGATTCGGAGCTAGTATCCTGGAGAAACTTTTTTTGGAGCGAAGAAGTAATGAAACTTCTCAACACAAGCGATAATACTGCTGAAATTATTGAATTTATCACAAAGCTTTGTGATCATCTAGATTCTAGATTTCAGATTTCCAGAAGAAGAAATGAAAGACTGGGCTGCATTTGATCATATAGGAATCGCAAACAGCAACAATTTTAATTTTGAAAACCAAAACTTGCAGAATCTACTTAACAAATACTCGAAAATTATTCCAAATTATAGTGAAGAAGTGAAGAAGCAAATTCTATGACAATTTTCGAATTTTAAATTTTTATACCAAACCAAATTTAACTCTAACTTCGTAAGCAGTTTCGCAGATATGGTAGGCCTTGCCAACAAGAAGGAGGAGTTTCAAGAGCTTTCCTCTTTAATAGACATTTCTGCAACTTTTCAAGCATCCAGTGCAGATTGCGAGCGTGGGTTTAGTCAAATGAATGCTATTAAAACAAAGGCCAGAAACAGATTGGAGACATTTCATTTGGCGCATCTCAAGCGTATCAAATTATTTTTAAGGCGTGGAAACGAAATTGATGTACAAATATTTTTCAATTTTTGGAAAAATAATAAAGATTGACGTGGTATATATCTAAAATGTAATTTTTTTTTCTAATAATAAAAAAATTCGTATAAAAATAAAAGGTCTTAATTTACCAAAACAAAATTTTCTCTTACGCACAATGTGGTTACTTTTCAAAATGTAGGCACAGAGCGTTATTTTTTCGCGCAGCGTGAAAAAAAATAAGAGGGAACGTTGCTTGTGACAATGATGAAAAAGGACTGTGTTGAAAGCCAGTGGCACGACTGGCTGCCTCGAATTGAATTCAGTTTAACGCAACTTATCAAAGGGCTACGAAATTTTCATCATTTGAGATAAGATATGGATATAAAAGAACATGTTAATTCTAGACTTCAAAATCAAGAACGAGATATTTCGGAGAAAACAAAAATCAATTCAAAGCATGCTTTTTAAAAGATAAGTGAATTCAAATACGACAAAGTAGTTAAACGAAACTTTGTAGTGGGGGAAGAGGTAGTAGTACTTCGAAAACTGCATAGAAGAAACAAAAATAATATGATTGTCCTTTTAAAATCCTTATATTTGTGTCAGATCCTCAAGTCAAATTGCACTATTCAAATACAGGCGGCACCGACGAATTAAATAGATGGCATCAATTAACAGTCAAAGGCCAAATGCTAATCAGTTAATTTATGTTGGGTAACCTAATACAATGTGTTAGTGATTGCACAATATACACTACTATTTAAAAAATCGATATATGTTATGCTAATAAAATCGTTAGATGGAATCAAATGTTATAACTATTAAATGTATATTTTGTAAAAATGAATATTAATATTATATTTGATATTTTTAAGAAAAACCAAAGATCTTTCAGTAAAAAATTGGCGACATGATAATTTTTGTTTTACTTTCTCTAAGGAAATAGACAAAATAATTGGTGCTCTAAGACATTGTAGACCAAGGGGTCTTGGGTTGTATATTAATTGGTACCGGATGTTGAGAAAGTAGATACTTATAATATAACTAAAATGGAATGTTTTGACAATAAGGAAAATATCAAACAACATTGGTAGATTGTTGGGAAATGAAATTGCAGTGCGTTTTATCCGTCCAGAATGCGACTTACTTGAAAGGTTGTACTAAGTCCATAAATTTTATCATGCATATTTCCGTCATTCGGAAAGGCAACCTAAATACTGGAATTAAAAATGTTTACAATCTCTTTTAATATAAAATTGCATTCAATATGGCCTGCCGGGGGGGGGAGAAACGAGTTATTATCAATAGATAAGCATAGTTCATTACCCTTCTTCCTAATAATATCCCCTTCCCAAGTTTTGCATCTGCAGTATTTAGGATACTAATAATGTTGATGAATTGGGCAATTACAGAATAGGAAACTTGGATTTGGTAGGAATTATTTTCAATATGCTATATATACACTCTGAATAGAAGACGCCAAAAGATTTAAAATCATCGATGAGAGTAAATAAGTTATTTTTGAAAATTTATTTTTTTGGGAGGATAGGGAATAATAGACTGGGCGGATTACCATGGAAATGGTGGCGGTAAATCAACAACAGCTGCAGCATATCAGTTTCTATTTATTCACAACAATCAAGAAATTTCTGGTTTTGATTTCAGTTCTGTCCAGTGAACAACATTTTCCATTAACTGATCGTACATCTCTTGGAATTGCTTGTCGACCATTGTCAGATGCTGAATGAAAATAGAAATTTAATTATTTGTTTTAATAACATGGTAGTTACTACTACTACTACTACTACTACTGCTACTACTACTAATTATAATAATAATAATAATAATAAAAAAAAAAATAAAAAAAAAAAAAATAATAATAATAATAATAATAATAATAATAATAATAATAATAATAATAATAATAATAATAATTCATTTAGCTTTGAAACAAGAAGACTAAAACAAGACGTGACATTTGGTGAGAAACGGTCTATTTTATAGGGCAATAAGATCATTATTCTTAAAAATTTTACCATATTTCATTATTAGAAATTGAATCGAGTTATAAAAAAATTAATACTTTTGTTGGGATAATAAATAATAAAAATAATAATAAATAATAATAATAATAATAATAATAAATAATAATAATAATATTAATAATAATAATAATAATAATAATAATAATAATAATAATAATAATAATAATAATAATAATAATAATAATAATAATAATAATAATAATAATAATAATAATAATAATAATAATAATAATAAAGAGAGAATTGAAAGAATACGATTAACCAAATTTAAGTCTCAAAATATTGAAAGAGCTTTTTTAATTGTATTATGTATTTTTTTGATATTTTCTTGGTTTTTATTTTTTGTGTTGTTACTTTTATATTCGATTTTTGTTCAATTATGTATAATATCTGAAATAAAAATACCTAAAAATAAAGCATCTACTTCAATCCTTGCTTTTCTAACAATTTAAACACTTAACATCCCGGTGCAAGTACCGTAATCCCGGTTCTGAAAAAACTCCCCGGATTATAAAGAACATACAAAAACCCTTAATTAATTAATTATTAAAGATTATAAACTTACCCTAAACAAAGGTTCACAGACACTCGTAATCCACTGGATCTGGATCTCTGGCAGTTCGTCCTGGCAGCTCCTATCCATCATGTGCTAATATTAAATTCATTTAATTAATTTGTAATTATTAATGTTATTATTTTTATTTCGTTGATTATGCGCATTTAATTGATATTTTATTGATTTATTTGTTTACACATTTATTTATCCCATACGAATCCGAGCCTCGAGAGACTAATTTCGAATTTATCTCCTGGAAAATTTAGTGAAATCTGAGAGAAATAAATTTTGCATTGTCATGGAGCAATCCGGCACACAATGGCGAGTATTACTGAAGAATATCAAATGGTCGTTAGTAGGTTCACATTTATAATTAATTCATTCAAACAACAGCAATAATTGTTGCAGAATTCGTTTTATGTTGAAATCAATGAAATAGTGAAAATTTATAGAAAATTTTCCTCAGAATTTAAGTTTATTCCAACAGACAGAAAATTATTTCATATTCATTATGAAGAGGATTAATGTGAAATAACTCGGTTTTGATTTGACTAATATTGCACCCCCCCCCCTATTTTTTTTGTTCGTCAGTCACACATTTCTCTGCTCAACAAACCGAAACAAAATAAAATTTATTAATTGATTTCAGTTGGAATAATTACATTTGCCACGAAGTCTATGTGAAAAGGATGGGAGAAATAAATCAAGGTCACAGGGTGATATGTTGGAATATCTTAGGATTTCCGGGTGAGGAAATAAATTTTCTTTCAACTGCCTGTTATCAAATGTCAATGTTTATATGATACATTTTGTGTTCATTAAAACAAAAAATTTTTTAGTTCTTGTGGTACACCTCCAAATATTTAAGTATCCCTATTTGTTTTAATTATTTCAACAAAAGGGGGGATAACAATAAATAAAATCAATCCAATTACAAACCTGCGGTTGGATTTTGTAAATATTTTTCTCCACATCTCCCTGCTGAAAAAATTCCTCCATTACCAAAATAGCGGCCTAGAAAATAAACTATTATCAAAGGAACGGGAAAATAAATCAACTTTCTGAGCGACTGGCCATTGTTTCGTGGCAGCAGCGAGATCGCAACTCGTCATGAGAGCATCTCGCAACAGTTTCCTCTGTTCAGCACTTCTCCAATCACAATTTTGATTTTCGACTTCTGAGAAAAATTTTTCCCTTGTCCTATAAAAGACTTTTATTAATTTATCATTTCAAACAGGTTTTGTTTTAATTTGATATATTTTCTCAATTTTCTCATTATGAAAAACAAAAAACAAAAAATCCAGTGACAGCAGACAAACTGATAATGGAAATCGAATCAATTCCAACGTCAAGTGCAGACTTGGAGATTTCGAATTTTATTATTTGTTTTTCATTTGCACGTCTTCATTTTCACTTTTTATTGATTTTTGTAAAAAATTATAAAAATTAAAAAACAAATCAATTAATTAGATAACTTGTTAATCCTGATTATCTCTATTAGTAATGATAATAATAATAATAAATATAATTGATAATAATATTAAATATAATTAAAAATAAATAGTAATTATTATTATTATTATTATTATTATTATTATTATTATTATTATTATTATTATTATTATTATTATTATTATTATTATTATTATTATTATTATTATTATTATTATTATTATTATTATTATTATTATTATTATTATTATTATTATTATTATTATTATTATTATTATTATTATTATTATTATTATTATCATCATCATCATCATCATCATTATGGCAGTATTCTCATTATTTTATTACAATTTTGGGAAAAGAATTTATTTCTCTATTTTCCTTTTCAATGGAAATTTATTAATAAAAGATTTATGAAAAATACAATATTTAGAAGAGAACTAAGTGAAATTTTGTATAGAATCAAATTGTAAACGAGATGATAGTTATAAAATATTTGACAATAAAAAGAAGGTAAAACAAGGTGCTAATAACGAAAGTACTTGGTCATCTTTTTGTTGTGATATGTTTGTGCATCACCCGTCAGGTTGCACGTGCTAGAAGTTCGGACTTTTAAAGTGTGCATTAAGTGTGCATTAAGTATGCATAAAGAGCATAAATTATGCATAAAGTGTACATAAAGTATGCATACCTGTTTCCCAATTAATCGGAATCTTTGAAAGACATTAAAACAGATTCTTACTTAAAATGATTTGACAAATCTGTGGCTAGAATTGACTGTTTGATTATGCTCATCAAAGTGCTGTATTGATCAGTTGTCAAAGACTCGAATATATTATTGCCATCATTATTCATTATCATTACTGTGAGGTTGAAATGGTGTTGCTCGAGAGTCGCCTGATTCCCATACAGCTGGGCGAGAGGCGAGTCGGTCCTGCATATGATCACGAAATCAAATTAAGGAGGTGAAATGCATTATTTTTAATTTCCTTTGATTGATTTCCTTTAATTTCTCCGCCTGTCAATTATTTCATCCTCATAATAAATATGAAATCTCACCGAATTTATTGACAGGAAAATGGATTTCATTGGGAAATTTATCAATCGGAATTGTGAATATCAATAAATTACTTCACCCATTTATCAAGGGATCAATGATTCGGTAAATGATCCGATCAATGATCCCAAGGACATTTACAGAAATCAATTTCTCACTTCAATTAATATTAGAATATTGTGAAAGTATTCCCAAACGGATCCTTCACAAAATTATTATTTAATTTTATTTCAATTGTATTCCTATTGATAATTCCGAATTATTATTTTCTAAACTTTTTGAACACGCAGCTCAGATGGAGACTTGTTGATAAAAATAACAAATAAGAAAGCAACTATAATTTCACTTAAATTTTTTTTTATAATTATCGATGATTTAAAAAAAATTTTTCATAGTTTTATTTGTAATATGTAATTCCAAATATCCATGATTAATAATAATAATGATAATAATAATGATAATAATAATAATAATAATAATAATAATAATAATAATAATAATAATAATAATAATAATAATAGTAATAATAATAATCATAATAATAATAATAATAATAATAATAATAATAATAATAATAATAATAATAATAATAATAATAATAAATTAATAATAATTACAAATAATAATTAACAATAACAATAATAATAGTTAGGGCTACCAAAAATATGCATTAGCATGTTTTTTTTCTGAATCATATTTAGAAAACTAGCACGATATAAATCTATTTTAGGAAAGATTATGCCCTTTAATTCTTATTTTTTTGGGCATATTTTTGCATATTTCACCAAAAGTGCATATTTTGCATAAAATCATTATAAGGCATATTTTAGTAAACAAAAGTTGTTTTTAATAGTATTTGTTCGAAATAATAAACACTAATTATTGCCAGTTTTTTATACAGTATATTAAATAATGTTTTTTATTAATAAATTTTGTTTAAATATAAAACTTCTTAGTTATTGCAATAGTTACTTAATATACAACATTCAATTATAAGTTGTTATTTAAATAAATTTAATTTTTTAAGATATGCCGAGGATAAAGCAATCCGTATCAAACATATTAAAGCAGTATGTAAGAGAATTTCCAGATTTCAAAACTGGTGGAAAGATTCTTTTTTGTAAAGTGTGCAATAAATCGGTTTTAGCAGAAAAGATATTTACGATGAAACAGCACCTTGGTAGTGCAAAACATATCGAGCTTACAAAAAGAAATGTAGCTAAGAAATCGACACAAGAGTTTTAAGTGGATATAGCCGAGTCTCAAAAGATGCTCAATTTGCTGAAGATTTGTGCGGTGCTTTTATTGCCGTAGATATACCATTATATAAAATGCGTAATGAAAAAATTCAATCTTTTCTGGAAAAGTATGCGGAACACAAAGTTCCATCTGTAAGCACTCTTCGCACGAATCACGTAAACTCCATCTACAAAGCAAACATCGAGAAGATTAAAAGTTGCATCAGTAATCGTTTTTTGTGGTTGTCAATCGATGAGACAACCGATGTGGCTAACAGATATGTGACAAATGTTACCAAATGAATTTTGGATCCCGATGAAGTAGTTTTCAGACAAAATTTTGTATTAAATCACACCTGTATTGCTCGTCTTTTTGACGACTCAATTTAGGATCTTAGGTGAAAAATTCAATAAAGATTCAATTCTGCTTTTTATATCGGATGCTGTGCCGTACATAGTAAAATCTGCCCTGGCAATACAAATATTTTACCCAAAAATAACTCCGTCTAGATTGGAGGTTTTTAAGGATTTAGAACCTGGACTTTCACTCCCTCCACAACCAATAACCACACAATGGGGCACTTGGCTTACATCCGTAAATTACTATGCAAACAACTTTGAGAAGATTGTGAGAAATCTTGATGCATTAGAGGAAGCAGTCTCAATAAAATTTCCACAAGATCTTCTATGTGACAGCACAATAAAAGCTGATTTAATTTTTATTGCATCAAATTATGGATTTCTTGGAGCATCAATAACAAAACTGGAAACATCTGCATTAGAACTTTCTGCACAGATAAAAGTCGAAATAAACGCTATGGAAGCAATTAACATCATATACGGTAATACAGCCGACATTATTAAAAAAACTTGCTACTGTAATCGAAAAAAAACTGTGGTTTTGCTTTAATGAGGAATATTCCAGCAATTTTGGCTGGTGTATCTGTCACAGAAAGAGAAAATTATATCTGTGGTGAAACTTTAGCTTTTAAATTCGCACCAATTACCTCAGTTGATGTCGAACGAAGTTTATCGATCAAACAGATAAAACTTCCTGTTTGAAAATTTAATCGAAATGTTTGTCATCTATTGAAATAATAATTAAAATTAGTTTTGTTCTTAATTATTAATTATTTATTTTTCAATCTTGTCACTTTGAACTTTTATGATATTTTAGTTCTCTTTCTTTTAAATTTAATTTTGGAATAAAATACAAATAAATATGTATATTTAATGAATATTCATTTTTAAATCTATTTGGTGGTTTATTTTTATTTGTTAGGTTTTCAGATTTTTACAAGCAAAATAAAATTTTGTAAAACACATTTTCAGATTTATAAAGCATATTTTTAATGGTTGAAATTGTTTTTATAAGCATATTTTAAGCACTTAAAACCACTTTTTAGAGCATATTTTTGGTTGCTCTAATATTAATAATAATAATAATAATGATGCATACTTTATCTGGAAATTGTTATTTGTACCGCGATGATCGAGATCGTGGCAAAGACAGCCAACGATCAGTCCGAGGATCTCAATATCCAGCAAAACCTGAGTTACGGATTTTTTGTGTAAAATGTAGATCATCATGTGGAATACGTTGAATGCGTGACACCAATTGTGATAGGCTACATTGCGATAATTCTTCATTACGGTGATGACCCATTTGTACAATGTCTGTCAATTATATTGGAATGAAATTGTCAATGATAACGGCTGGGAGATATTTAATTATATTCAAATTGAACTTTGTGAAAACATAAATTTTTCAAGATTTTATTACTGAAAACACTTAATGGAAGTCTCGTTTAATTTTAACTTGGGAAACAATAACTATAAATCCCACATTGAAACTGAATGTAGAACCATTTTCATATTGAGTTTCAATAATTTGGCCAGTCTTGCCTCCCTTATCAGTGGCCTTTTTCACTGGATTCCAACAAGATCGTTTTATTATTGTTTTCTTGTTGACTTTTTTCATTTTCGGTATTCGTAACTGAATCCTTCCGTTCCTATCTGAGAGATCACAGTAATTTGAATTGCAAGTATTTCATGATCGAATACACAAGCCATGTCTGGCATATTAGAACGTATTTATTCTTTTGGATCTTTATTATAGAAATACTTAGAGGTCTTTAATTTAATTCGTAGAGAAAATTGATAGTAAAAATATATGAAAAGTATTGAAGTAGATTCAAAAATCAAAATATACCCTTTCAGGGCTATCCGCAACTTAGTGTACGACGAGAGGGATTGGGGATATTTCTTCTCTACTGATAGCATTGACTGTTATTTTCCTTTTCAGATGACTTGTGAGATTTTACATATCTCTTAAAAAACAAGTAAAGAAAACAATGACCTCCATTAAAATACATTTTTCCTATTTTAAGATCAAATTTCAAGATCTTTATTATGAGTAAATTTCTTTTTGTTTAAATTCATATTCTTCATTTCTGTTGAGACCCATTTTAAGAAGCAACATTCAATATTATACTCAATTTTACCGTCAAATTAGCCTCATTCAACATTGGTTTTCATCTACATTAAACCAATGTTAAGAGCCTCATTAGCTTAGATTAGGATCCGCCCTACCTCTACAACGGAGTACGGTTAGAACCGATGAGTAAGTCATGGCATGATATGAATTACTTTGTTGTCCTATATAAAATACGAGAGACTATTTAATTATCCAATAAAATAATAAAACAGAAATTAGGAATTCAGATTGATATTGTTTAAAAGAGAAAGCGTTTCCTTGGTGATGGTCATAGAGAGGGGGGGGGAGAAAACAAACTTTCCCGATTAGATACGATGTTGTCTCGATCAATTTA
Organism: Schmidtea mediterranea; assembly: GCA_022537955.1. Classification (NCBI taxonomy): domain Eukaryota; kingdom Metazoa; phylum Platyhelminthes; order Tricladida; family Dugesiidae; genus Schmidtea; species Schmidtea mediterranea. Next base: position 39,644,993 of record CM039681.1, read on the forward strand.
ATTAAATTAATTCCCATTGTGCTCATCTGCAATCGAATCAATAAATTGAGTAAATTAATTGAAAAATTGAGGAGTTAGAGGGGGGTGTAACAAAAATAACTCACTTCCTGCTTTATAGTGAATAATGTTAGAATTTTTAGGTCAATGAACAGTTTGACTGTAGCCAATACCATTTCTTCATTTGATAGGGAAAAATCGTTGAATTTGTGACTGCCCAACTGTGAAGTGGAAAATGATGGGATTGGCTTCTCCTAGAACAAGATTGTAGATCATTATTTGCAGCAGTGCTAATGTTGATTACCATTATATGGTGCACTTCGGTCAATGATGCGGTCGTATGGTAAGACAGAGCCTGTAATGAATACCTAGATCATTCTATGAATATTTCTTCATTATATCATATACATTTTCACAAGCACAATCAAAATTGCTTTAAGCTTTTAAATTTCTTAACTTACTAATTTACTAACTTTAGAGTCAATCGGAACATTACTTCCAGACAAATCAGTACAAAAATCAGGAGAATTCAACAATCATTTATCAACATTCTCTTTTGTCATACGCTCAAGAAAAGATTTTGATTATCTATTTTTAAGTATTGGCCTACAAAGAATCAACATTTTTCGCTGAATCGACAAACGTGGATTATAAAGACCACTAATCCTCTTATCATATTTCTCTTGTATTTAAATTCACAAAAGCTCCGGTGTAGTATAAATATCAATATCAGTCGCTTTTCTGTATATTTCTGTGTGAAAGTCTTTTTCCTTCGGTTTAATAAGTAAATTCAAAAGTATTATATCAAACATGCAGGCATTCTTACACAATAATTATAAAGGTTACCATAGCATAATATATGGGACAGGAAAATCGTAATATCCTAATACTATTCCATCACAATAAAATTTTTAAATGCATGAGTGATCCGTAAAAACGAAGATGTAGAAATTTTAAATCAAAATTTAGATTTTATTGTGGTTTTGATAATCAGTCCAAATAAAATTTTAAATTAAAAATTCTAAACTTAATTTAAATTCAATGTATTAAGTAAAAGTTTCAATAATCAAAAAATCGATATTTTCCGAACGAGTGGCAAATGAAAAGTTATAAACGAATATGATATTCTATATCGAGGATGGAAATAAATTCCTAATAGGTGATTTAAAGAAAGGTTGATTAATACCAGTGAATACCATCTATCAGATTTGCATGTGTTTTATATTGAAATGTTGTTTGTGTTAATTCTACTTGGAATATTTACAAATAGACACAAACTATAATTATCATTAAAAATCCTTTTTTTTTAACTTTTTTTATTTTTTTTTAAAGATTCGTTTTTTTCTCATTACGAATTTAAATCAAATATTCGATGTGTGCAACAAGAAGATGTACCGAAAATTTCTGTCACATAGAAAAATTAAATTTTATGTCTAAAATATTAAAATAAAAATTGTTTTTATAAAATTACTGTAAATATTATATGGGAACAAAACGTGGTAATTTTTTAAATGATTAATCATTAAAATGGATGTTATCTCTGACATTGAAGAGTAGCAGATCAACAATTATTTCCAAATAAGCGATGTTGTGGTTATGAAGAAAAAGCAAAGCACTGATAATGCGAAACAATATAACGAAACTTCGAGAAAGAAACTCACAGATTGATACTTAATATAAAGAAGAAAGGTTAAATACTAATAGTACATTGTTTTAATTACGAATACTGAAAAGTATTTTAGAGTAGTAGTCTTTCTGAGTAGCTAGTAGAAATTCATTTCAATTTCCTGTTTTATCTATTGTGTTGTAACAAGCATTTGATATTATTTATCTTTATAAATCTCCAGTGCTGTGTATTAGATCAACATTTTTCTTATAAAACTCAACAGTCGCAATGAAAATAAATTAAATATTAAAAGCAAATCATAATTGTTTATTGAGGTTAAGAAATAAAATATATTGTTGATTGCCGAATTGAAAAAGTAATTTTGAATTGTGAAAAGATATTTTAATTGAAAATAAAAGAAAAGTGTGTTCGGTCTTGTTTTTTTTTGTTTTGAATAGGAACACTAAAAGTCAGATTTTGATTAAATTTGCTGACGAAATTATTATAAACTTTTAATAATGATATTACTGAATAAATTTTACCTCGAGTGCTACTTGAGCTCGGGCGTTGCTTTTCGTCATATCCTCATAAAGCCGGCAGTTTGTTATTCCGACTGTGCAAAATATTGTTATGGCCTGAAAAGATCATTTTTATCAAAAATCTTTTTATTTTATTATAAATATTTGTTGAAACCCTTCAAATTAACTCGGTTCAAATGTGTCCAATAATAAATAATAGAAAAATAACGTTTTGAATTTGTAATCTCCGTTTCTTAAATGGAGGCATCGTTTTCCTAGTGTCATAACTAGCTCACCCCCTCCCGCCTTTTTCTCAAAAAATTCCTTTACCGATTGATTAATTTTGTCATATGTTTAACTAAAGTTCCCTTGGATTGTAAATTTTTTTATTAAAATTTAGCGGGATTTTAAAATTTTTTTTTTGATAATTTGCGGAGACACTTGATAAGATTGGCCCTGTGAGATTTAAAGCACAAAGTTTTTGTTTAATAGATAAAATACTTTTCTGTCTTTTCATTGATATATAGATAGGTAAAATTTAAAAGTTTTAAATGTAACAAAAAATAATTCTTCAACTTTTTTTATATTGTGTATTGTAAATAATTAAACTTATGCTATTTTTTGCATTTACAAAGTCGGATTTAACGGATGTCGAATAATGTTCCTCATCGTGATTTTGAAACACTTGGTTTCACTCGAATTCACAATAAATAATTGAGTAAATAAAATCAATGCTTTTGTTTTAATGCAGCGATTCCTAAACTTTTGCCAGTCGAGATCCACTATTAAAACCGTAAAGTTTTCGAGACAAACCTGTAAAAAACACAGTAAAAAGTTAAAACTTAAATTGTTATCTTTAAAAAAAAGCACATATTTAATAATTATTGGGAAAGTGTTCTGTGGTAGGCATTGTGGATAAGGTCATTGAATTCAAAAATTAATGTGCAAAATGCTATGACTACGAATGTTTTAAATGTTTTTAAATAGTTTAAGTATGTTTAACTGTAATAAATTGATGTTTCTTTATTGTTTAAAAAATTCTTTTAAATTTTAATATTATTTGTAATTTGTCAAATTAAAATTTATAAAATTTAATTTTTAAAATGTTTCATCATTTTAATATTTTATTATAATAAAGATAAAACGTTTAATATTTATTAAAAAAATTAAAATTTTTAAAATATTTTTTTATTAAATTATTTAATTAGTAGAATATTTAATTTATTATTTATTAAAATATGTAATTAATAAAAAATAATTTGTTTTAAATTATATAAATAATCCATAATATCTGAGTTGGTTTTTGATTCCTGAAGATGACAGTTAAACTGTCGAAATATATCGTACGAAGAGAGTTTTATTAGCGTTTTCTTTTATTAAATCGATGTCAAACTTATTTAATTATATATATTAATATGCACACAATTAATATGAACTAAATATTAACATTTTTGGCAACCAACACTTTGTGAACCACTATTTAATGAATTGAAATAGTTATTATGAAATCATTATGATAATATAATAAAGTTACCTCCATTATGTCTTCGTCGTTTTTCGAGAAATCTCGTTCCAGTTTGTTGATAACTTGAGCAGCTCCTGGAACATTTGATAATAATAATAGGAAACTATGATTATTATTATTATTTGTTTCCTACCGATTACGTGATTTGAGGAGTCCCAGATCGGTTTGCAAATCATGCTCGAAATGCCAATCTGAATTAATTATCCATAAATTTCAAACCCAATTTTAGAAATTTTATCAGAATTGTCAAAATCAGAATCCCGGAATTTTGTTTTAATTCTTTAATTTTTAAGAAGATTTAAAACAAAATAATTTTTTATTGTTATTTATTTATTTTGAATCGGTTTGTAAAAAATTGATATCAATTATTGACTTTATTATCAGAGAGAAATCGGATTTCTTGTTCACAAGTGTGGAGGGTAGAGGCCTTTAACCATGGAGGCTTCTAGAGGAGAGAGAATTCATCTAACGTTTTTTATAAAAAAGAATCTAAGTTACAGATTGAAAGACTGGAAACTTTGAAATCCTTAAAAATTATTATTAACTCTAGAATGTTTTCTTGAATTTTGTTGAGTAATATTTATAAAGAATAAATAAATATAAAATTAATTAAAAATTGATTTAAACAATTAAAATTGACATATTGTGAGGATAATAGGTATGTATGAATAGCAAATGAGGAGAAATGTGATAAGATGCCTACCAATTAAGGTAGGTAAAATACAAAATAATTATTTGGGTACGACTTAATATGAATAGTTTATATACTAAAAACATGTATAAAAAGGAAGAGAGAGTAGAAGTTGGCCAGTGAGTTGAAGTGCTATAAACAGTCGAATCAAACAAAAAGTGTGTCAATAGTTGAATTACGGATGTGAGTCTGAAAGCGGTGAAGCTTAATATTAGCCAATTAAAATTAACATGCGTACAGGAAATAGTTATCTACCGTGAGCAAATTTAAACCTATCACAACGGTGCAAATAAATAGATATTGTGCTGACGATTGTGTCTATACTGGTAAATATAAATAACAGTTTCCGGTGTTGAGTTCTGTTAATTTACTTTGCAAAATTAGAACACGAGGATTCAGAGAGCAATCCTATTTATAATTAGAGTTTTGATAACAACATTATTTAAAAAAACAATTTTGATTTATCTTAAGCTTGGCGATTTTCAAATTTTTAATCTTTGAAATAATCAGAAAAACTTTATTTAATATAAATGTTTTAGGTTAGGTTATATATATATATATATATATATATATATATATATATATATATATATATATTCTCACCTCTTTAAGTTCATCTAACTTCTCTTCACTTTTACATTTGAAAGACTCGCCGTTAATGCACACCATTTTTGCTATTTTTCTGCTTCCAATTTTCCTGAAAAGTTTCAAGTTTTAAGAAATCATCTAATAATTTTGGGTAAAAAAGCAAAAAGCCGAAGTTAGGAGAAACAAATTAAGACATCATTCGAAAATTTTAGTGAAAGTTGTCCTTCTGAAAAAGTGCTTGATCTGTTATAGAAGGTTGTCCCCTTGTATAGCTCAGATCCTTCACTGTTCCGTCTAAAAATCTTCAACTGTAAAATAGTTTGGACAGAAGTCCCATTTAAGTAATATAATGTCCTGAATATTGAGAAAACCAATTTAGTTTTAATTGATCTCTGAAAACCAACTGATACCGGCTCATTCTGGCTGCGAGAACGCTTAAAGGAAAATAAAAAAAGAGATGAGTAGAGAAATTGGTGTTTATCCTATCTATGTTGCTGGGCTTGAGTAAACAAGGAATTGTTTATTTTAAAATCGTCTTATCTGTGCTGAATTTTGTTGAGAGACGGATCCGTCTCTATCAAGATGTCAATCTGTCAACATTATGTGTTTGAATAGGTAAGCAATCTGTTGGCGACAAAATATTTATCTTGCTCCCGGAAAATATTGGGGAAATAATGGAATGCTTATGTAGATGGAAGAGTTGAAATTTGGTAACATCTCAAAAATGGTATTGAGGCATGATTTGGACTTTTACTTGAGAAACCATATTGCTTTTTATATTGGAACTGGAAATGTGACTGTATCATACGATGATCAACATTATAAACTCTTCCAAATAAAATCTCTCCCCTGCATATTATTGAAGGTTTCTAAGTCACTGAGCAAGAAAATATTTACAAAATATAAAAATTTCTCAAATGTATCGAGTTTTAAAGTTTCCTCCGCTTGACAAAAATGTGTAAATAGATGTTGGTTATCTTTATCAACACTAATCTCATTTTTTGAAGGTTTTCAGAGTTAACCTCTCTGGTAAGAAACCGTTAATTGTTTCCTTGTTATCTTAAAGTTTCTGTTTATAAGAGTTTTTCTGGCAAAATTTAGAGTGACCGAGAATTGCGATTTGTCACCCCGGCAATCATGGGGCCCTACATCAGAGCTAGCGGAGGATCAATTGCATATAGAGAATAAATAGGTCTTATCAAAGTATATCGAAATGTTTTGTTATGACGTTATTTCAAATTAGGTTCTACATGTGAAAATGACAGATTCTTGTTTAAACTGATTAAGAGATAAAATGACAACAAATCCTTTTTTTATGCCTAAAAACTTAAAATGACTTACTCAGATGTCAGTGAAAATTTGTTTTCCGTATTCAGGGTGCAATGGAATCCAAAATTGCTAGGTTTCTGAAATCATATTTTTTATTATTAAATAATAATAATAATAATAATAATAATAATAATAATAATAATAATAATAATAATAATAATAATAATAATAAAAATAAAAATAAAAATAATAATAATAATAATAATAATAATAATAATAATAATAATATTAATAATAATAATAATAATAATAATAATAATAATAATAATAATATTAATAATAATAATAATAGTAATAATACTAATAATAGTAGTAATAATAATTATTATTATTATATATTGATTTTCAAAAACTTATGTGTGACGAAAGCCCTTTTTTAAATTGAAAAAAAATTAAAAAGAAAATATTAGTCTCTACATTCTCATGTGATCTAAACTCGGCTTTGACCCAACATCCGTCCATGCTTCAGTTTTTATAAGTACCAAGCACCTCATTATTCGACAATTACGATGTGAATCAACAGCTTCAAGAAGGAACGACTGAAACTTGAAGATGAGGATAGCGTCTATTGACCATAAACAGCGACAATGACACCAAACATCGAAATGGTTCCTGTAGTTACAGAGAAAAATCCGTTCTCAACATATTCAACATAGACATATCTTTATTACGGTACAATAAACCATGAAATTCGCAATTGTTTAAATATGCGAAGGATCACTACTCGGTGAATATCACATGCTCTGAACGAAAAAAGTAAGATCTACCGTGCTCAGATGTGCATCGAAAATTTAAATAAATTTTTAAAAAAGGCTTAGCAGCTGGGCAGTGTTGTGACAGAAAAGCATAGGCCAAATCCTAACATTACAAATCATCCTCTCTTGTTGCTAAATTGTATTGAATCATTTTTGGTTGGAAGATCACAAATTTACAATAATGTGCCATCTGTCGCCCTCGGCAGATCTTACACCTTCAGATTTTTGGCTCTTCGACAATATCAAGAAGCATTAGACTGACTAAACAAGATCTTAGAGTAAACAAAATTATACGGATATGCTAATCAATACCCGAAAATGATCTTGAACGACGTTCCAAGAATTCCTGGAGAGAATGGAGCATAAAATTTGAAATAGACTATTTTGAACATTTTTTTATACAAAGGTTGAAAAAATATGCTTATGAATATTGAATGCCAGAAGTCATCGGTTCCAAAATATTATTCTTTGCGAACCAACAACTAAAATGTTTGAAATTTGCGTACCACTGAAAAGTTTCTGCAGTCCACCAGTTTAATAACCGCTGGCCTTAGTAATAATAATATTTATTATTACTAAATTAATAATAGTAATAATAATATTAATAATCTTATCCATTCCGATCCGCTCTATTTAGAATGAATTTGGCGGGATTTTTTAAATCTTTTGACAATTTCTTTCATAGAAACTCTTGAAAAGATTGAACTAGCAGTTTTGTTGAAATAAATTTAAATAAAGTTTGGCACAATATTAATAATAATAATAATAATAATAATAATAATTGATAATCATAAATTTAATAAATAACTGTGTAAGTGATTTCCGCAATGTTTATTCATAAAATATAAAATATTTCGATCTTCACAAAATTCTGATCACTCATAATACAAAATACACAAAGTTTTTCTCTTTCTGCTCCTTCTCTGTTTGATAAATGATTTTTTAATAAATGACAAAATTTAAACAAATTTTTAAAATTTTTTAAAATTTAATTTGCCAATATTTAAACATGAATAAATTTAAATGATATATTTTTATAAAGATTTAAACATAGTTAAAAATATTTTAAAATATTTTAAATCTGATTATTTTAAATCTGAATAAAATCAGTCATTTGAAAGTATTTTGATGAATTTTGATTTTTCGACATTTACCTTACTTTGGCTGATTAAAATAAGCTTAAAAATACTTTTTTTTTCTTGTGAAGATCGAAATATTTCATATTTTATGAATAAACATTGCGGAAATTGGTTACAAAGTTATTTATTTAATTTATATTTATATAAATGATTCCGCCATCGATAAAAAAAATTATTTTTAAGTTTATTATAATAAATAATATTATTAAATAATTATAATTATAAAAAGCTCACCTCAGCACATACGTCTAATAGAAACACAGCCACTTCTTCACATTTTATGATTTCTTTCATTTTATGAACGCTCTTTTTCATAAATTTTTCCAAAGAGTTCTGCTCTTCATAGAGTTCATGTAGACTTTCTAAGAGAACTTTATTCCTAGAGAATTCCGATGAATATGTTTCGAAAAGAGTTGCATTGTAAAGTCCTTTGACACAGCATTGGGTAAATTGATTGAGATGCTTAAGAATCATCATTACAAGGAAATAAAATGTTGATAATTTTTATTTTAAAATTTCTGGGGTGATATAATTCGCATTAATCCTTTGCTCCAATGTATACTTGTAATTTGCTTAATATTAGTAATATCCTTCCTTTCATAAGTGCAGTATGTTCACATCTTTCATATAATTATACTATAAATTTGTATAAAAGTATTATGTATTATCAGATCTACCCCAAACAATGTGTTAATGGTGCTATAGCACATAGGCGCCAAATAAATAATATATATAATATAAGTTTATTTTTAATATTTCATGAAATTAATGCAGTTTTATGTGATAATAAACGTTACGAAAATTGGCTAACACTGTTATTTATTTAAATTTTATTTATATAAATGATTCCGCTATTGACAACAAAAAAAATATTAAAGTTTATATAAAACTGGTGGGTTTCTGGGTGTTGATATTTTGAAACTATATGGTTGTTACCCAGACAACCCCATACAAATATCTTTCGCTTACCACTCAACACCCGTTGCTGAGCAACGTTGGAACTGTGTTCGAGTGGGTAGATCGTCCGCAAAAAGTGAGCGCTATTGCTAATGCTATAATTAACCGAACGATCCATGGGTCCAACGAGCTGCCGATAGAAGGTCTGTGCTCGGTTTCGATTTTTAGGTCCCATTATTCTCCTATCTCCTTCAAATGTTAACCTATACTCTCAAATCATTTATCGTTATGCCCATTCGCTTAGTCCTTCTTATCGTTGTCCGTGTTGATGATTATTCTATGGCCTGTAAACCCTTTGTTTTGTTAAATATTCATACAGTATCTCTCTTACTCTTATCCCTATTATAACTACAATGTTCTCTATTATTGATACTAGCATTGTCATTGTTACTATTATATGTATTACCATTATTAATTGTTACTACTATTACATTTACTATTATCCTTATTACTATAATTACAATTATATTTATTATTACTACTACTATTATTATTATTACTATTAATATTATCATTATTATTATAAGTACCATGATTATTATTATTATTATTATTATTATTATTATTATTATTATTATTATTATTATTATTATTATTATTATTATTATTATTATTATCAAGTTTTTAGTAGGGATCCTTCCTTATTCCTCAGCTTTATAAAATATTTTTCTTATATAAAGATTTAGCCGTAATCCATCCGTATTTTACAGTTTTCGATAAAGTATATTCATCGATTCGGAAATTTTGAGCAGCGTTCCGCCCTTATTTTACGCGTTCTATTTTTACTTTACTATTTTTGTTAAGTATTTAAATTAATTTGGAAAATTTGAGCAGCATCCTGCCCTTATTTTACAGTTTCATAATAATTTTATACCAACAATTGAGCTGCATTTCACTTTTATTTTACTATTTTCTATAAGTATTTTAATCAATTCGGAAAATTTGAGCAGCGTTCCGCCCATATTTTCCGTTTCAATTCAACATAATTTATTTAATTCTTATTTAAAAACATTATTTTTCATGATTTTGGTCGTTTGGATTAATCTTTTTTTCAGATGGCTATTCATTTTAACTGTTGCAACGATTTCGCAATTTTCCCCGCTACCCATTCCCTCTCTTTGTCCTTAAGATCTATGTATGTTCATTTCATAATTAATGAGTCCCCACTGGACTACTCAGTGTTAGTGATTTTTAGCCGAATGTTGTTTAATATTTATGTCGATTTTATCGAAATTAAGTGCAAGAAAGTTGAGCCAAAAGACCCACTCTCCAGCTACTCTCTTTCGCTATTTAATTCAATACTTTGACGTTTGGGTTCCAGCGTTCTCACTCCGGAACCTTCACGGGCACGACTGTTGGCGATTATACACGCACTTACACAGGTCAATAGTGTGTTTTATTTTACTGTCTTGCGATATGTTTTGCCGAAAAAGAAATAATAAATTACCAGATCCATTGGGTAAAAGTCTCGACTGCATGAAATAATTGTCGGAAGTTTGTAAGCATATAATAGAAATTCATAATTCATCCTATATTGGAAAATTTGTAGTAGCATGATTCATCATCTATTGAAAATTCGTAGCATAATTCATCATATATTGAAAATTCGTAGCATAATTTATCATATATTGAAAATTCGTAGTAGCATAATCCATCATAAATTGAAAATTCATAGTAACATAGTTCACGATTTATGGCATTTACAGTACCAATCTACCAATCAACAAGTGCTGTTGCGCACACTACTACAACCAGTCTCCAAGTGAGACTGAAAATCGATATTTAAATCAAGTTGGAAATAATACTGCCAAGTAGTCGTGTTGATTTGTGAAAACACATCAGTATATATACCTACAATTTGGCCTTAACCTTTCGTGTTAATTTTATTGCGATTAAACAAAATTCGACCTTGAAATTATTTGTGTTATCTAAATTAAATTTTTATTAATTTCTTAATTTAAATTGGCAATTTATTTTTAACATTTTTAATTAAATTTATTCGGTCAAAAATATTTTATTTTTATTCATTTAATTCATTAATTTTTACTTTTATATAAATGGTCATTTTACGGTCAAATTTTCTTGTTATTATGTTATTTTTTATGTAGATTTTGTGCAGTTCTTGATGCATTTTGTATTTATTTTATTTTACTTTTATGTTTTTGATTTTATATTTATTTATATTCTCTCAGATTTTAAAATGTTTAGTTGGTGTTGTATGTTATATTTTAAATTATCTTGGTGCTGGGTTTTCGTGCTGTATTACTGATGCATTTAAACAATTCTCAAGGCTATTTGTGTTCTGGCCCAACAAAACCCTTGCCAGGTAAAATATTGAAAATCCGAAATTTATTAAAAAAGTTGTAATATATTTATTTTCACTTCTGAAATGCAAATTCGTTTTTAAAATATTTAATAAACATTTTCTAGAATTGAAATAATAATATTTAATTTTATAAGATTTAAAGTTTTATTCGAATTTATTAAATTTTTATTATTAGTAAATTGAATTTGAAAATTTTAGAAATTTGTTTAAATAAATATATTTGTTGAATACAATTAAGTGAAAGAAAACATCAATCAGAAGAAAAAGAGAAAGTCTAGTTAAATTTTTGTTATAAGTGATCAGAATCGATTTTTGGTCGAAATATTTCATATTTCATTTATGAATAAACATTGTGGAAATTGGCTAACATTGATATATTTTATTATTTCTATTACTATTATTATTATTTTGAATTAATAAAAATTAAGTGTTTACTTACGAGGTTTGGGCTACATGGCTCTTCTAGCTCTACTTCTACCTGGGCATATATTTGCATATCTTTTTGAATAATATATTTTAATGTCAATAAACCTGTAATTATGCAAAAATTCCGATTATAAAATGATCCTTTTCAAATTATTATTATTTTCTAGGCCACAAAACAAAAATTTTATGACGAGTACTTATATAACAATTTTAATGTGATCCTAAAAATGGAAAGTTAAATATTTCTAGGGTGGGAATATTCAAACTGTAATTGATATGAAAGACAAATATCCAAAGTTATATTGTAGCTTTTTAATAAATATTAAAGATTAAATCACATTCACACTGTTCTCATATATTTGATTTATGAATCTATTGGTGTTCCTCAAGGATTAAAGTGGCCTCTTATAATGGATCTTGTTGAGACTGCTTGGTAAGATATACTGACATATATTACATAAGGCCTTCGGTTTTGGTTCGGGGAAATGAAAACATTAAGAATGTGTAATTTTTCAAAATTATTAGATCAGAACTTCCAAACTCAAAAAAGCCATTTTTCTTAATTAACCTATAAATTATTCAATGAACTTTGACGTGGAAATTTTACAAATTTAAGTATGAAATAGATGCATATATTCATATAGACAATATATAGCATAGGTGAGCAACTGTAAGCCTGTGAGCCTTATGTGGTACACGAAAGATTTAAGGATTATGGGGAAAATAAAATTAAAATCGAAATTTGTGTAAGAAATTTTGTTCACTTCATTTCAAAAGAAGCAAAACGAATTAATTATAAATTAAGTTCTTAAATCTAATTAAATTTATTAGATGAATTTAGGTAAAGCTTTTATAAAAATTTTAAAATTTGTATTGTTTGAAAATTGTAAAATTATTAATTTGTTAATTAAATAATTTAAAAAAAACAGTTTTAATTTAATTACAAGAAAGTGTCATTCAAACACTCATTTATGATATATTTCGACAGCTTTTCTGTCATGATCAAAAGGGTTATAAAATGCTATACATATTTTAGAATCTAATAATAATAATAATAATAATAATAATAATAATAATAATAATAATAATAATAATAATAATAATAATAATAATAATAATAATAATAATAATAATAATAATAATAATAATAATAATAATAATAATAATAATAATAATAATAATAATAATAATAATAATAATGTTCTCTTGTATTTATGAATATATTATTAATAAACTTAAATAATTTATTCATAAATATAAGAGAAAATCATTTTTTTAAATATATTTTTTCAATATATTTCGACAGCTCAACTGTCATCATCAGGTACTAAACAACTTCAATAAAACGATTACATTTATTGGTTTATTAATAAACACATAATGTTATGTGCAGATTCTATTAAAATATATTAACACTAGTACATTAATTTAAAAATCAAAATGTAATCTATAGAATTTTACATATTAACTTTTGGTTAAAATGATTTTATTATCTAAGCTTCATAAGCAATATATTCAAAAAAGTTTCTGAAACCGTTCGATAACACTTAAAGTTGGAAATATAAATTTTCAACTTACATGTTTTATTATGCGCAATAATATTACTGTGTTCACTCAATTCGGGCATGTTCTCAAACTTGTGTCCAGAAATGACGGAATGTCTCTTCAATGAATGTTTTATAACGGCCATTACAAGTAAAACGACATATGAGATCAAAACATATGCGAAAAGGATTTTACATATTTATTACTGAACACATCACAAACTTTGAAATACTTTGAAATAATTTTAACATTGATACTTCCAATATTATTTAAAATAGCTTTTTCAAAGTTCCTAAAACTCTCAGCAAACCGTAAAACTTTCAATTATTTTGTCAAACCTAGCATTTTTGCTTTCATTACTATGCAATTAAACATCATCAGGCATATTCATTGCATTACTAGTCGTGTTAATCAAAGGACCATTCTTAAAGAAATTAAGCGAATCAAAATCAGGTTAATTACTTCATCAATTTCATTTAGGTTATTAACACACTTATCAAGAGTTTTATACATCAAAGGTTGTAAAATAAACTTAGAATATTTATTCTCAATCAATTTATATTATATCACTTTATATTAAATATCAATTTATTTATTTTTAAATATTAAGTTTTAACAAATTTTAGTATTTTTGATGATATTCATACTTATATACGCAATACAAATGCAATAGCAATGCAAGGATTTGGTTGATTAGTGTGAGCGTATGTATAATACACCACATATGTGTGTATGAATGTTACACTATCTTTTGTCAACTTTGAGAAAGTAAAACATCACAATGATTTTCATTTTCCGCTACTACATCCTTAACTCTACATTTTTTCTAACAAAAATCAAACAAAATTAATATAAACAATGTAACTGGTATTTCCTTATAGAAATTCTAATCAAAATTACAATCTTAACGAGCTTCAAATTCTCTACAATATTCACATAGCTCATATTTTGATCCGATAATTATTTGAACATTATAAGTACAAAGAAAGTTCATGATCGCATTTTTATGTACGCCATTTGCGTAAATTTGAAATTCTAATCCAATAGTTTTGTAGAGAATAAAATTCTGAACAAAGTCCCTTAAATTTTAAATTTTTTGTAACAATTCCTTCTATTTTTAAATTAGCATGCTTAATGTCCTTGTCTGGGGGGCTCAATATAAAAAGACGCAACAAAGCGAGATGTTTCGGTATTTGAGAATTTTACATATTGCTTATTTTTGGATAGGGCTCATATTTAATAATATTTTAAATTCTTCACTAGATATTATTTTCAGAAAACACGGTATAATGTTGTAATTATTAAGAAAATATAAAGAAACACATGTTTGTAATAAAGTTTAAAAAGAGTAAAAATAATTGTAAGAGAGAGAGAGAGAGAGAGAGATAAAAAGTAATAGAGATTGAGATTAAGGTTGTGAAATGTGAATCAAATTGATGTTGTAGCGCAAATAAAACTTTGTTGAGTTTAAAAAATGCAGTTGTCAATTGAACAGAAGAGGTTAGACAAGAAATATTTTCTATAGAAATATTCTAATTTCAAATTCATGTTTTAATCACCTTTTGTAATTTAAAACCTTAAAACTTTTCAATAACATTATTTATCGTTCTCTTCTTCACCTCTGGATGGTTTTCATATAGAATTTCATTTATTTACTATTCGTTTTTGACTATAGATCAGTGTTTTCGATTGTTGAAAATTGAATGAAAATATTCAATTTTAATTTTCCGCCTATTTTTATTTTCCCTTTATAATTTTCTTTATTTGGGAATAAGTGCCGCTATTTAGAATAAAGTTTTAATAGGCGTCAGCAGAAGTTTATGTTTGCAAAGTATACGGACGCAATACAAGTGTTGAAATGTATAAAATCTGAAAAACTGACCTGGAGAACATTTTTGCTACTGGTAGGATTTATCAATATTAAGGCTGCTGATAATTTGGGAGGCCTAACTGAGTCGTGAGATTTCAAATGGAGCGAGATGCAGAGCAGTTCCCCAATTCCGGAACTGTGAAGACATTCAGGTACTTCGTCATTCTGATAAATTTTATTAATGTTAACATTATTATTATGGGTCAAAGTTGTCATATATACTTGATACTTTTGCGGCTTGTTTTCTTTTCTGCATTTTCGGGAGATTTGTAAAAAATAATTGACAATTTCCGGAGAAAAGTTCGAACTGCCAACTAATTTGTCATTTATGTGCATGACACAGTGATCCGAATACGTAAGGATTCCCATATTTGTGCGGATTTTGTTAATAACTGATTGGTAATCCAAATCACTCAAAACGCCAGAAACGATTTCAACAAAGAACTCCGTCCAATTCGTTTCTCGTAAACATTTCAAATGGTTTTCGTCTTGGAGAAACTTTGGCAATGTGATTTTCGAGTTGATTAACGATGCAAGATTATTCGACGTCGTCGATGGCAATGAGTTAAATTGTCTCATGGTCTGAAGACTTCCTCGACGTTCATCATACGTCGAATCGACTTTGATCGGTTCCAAGTTAGATGCGCCTCGAATCATTTGAATTTTCCTTTTACAATCGACAATTTCTCCTTGTTCAACAAATTGGGTTTTTTTGATTTTTCCAGTGCAAAATTTGTTGCAATTTTCAAATTGATTGTTAATATCATTCGGAATGCCTAAATTTATTATGCCAAACTTTTTAATCCACTTTCTAATCAGATCAGGAGTTGCAAGCTGGAAAAATCTTTCTTCTATCTCTTTGGAATCCATTAAAAATCTTGAAAAACTGGTATTCTTTGATAATGCAAATTGTGAAATATCAATAATATGATTGAACAATTTCTGAAATTTTTTATCCAATCAGAATCAACTAATATAATTAAATACTGAGCTGATATTTGATAAGGAAAATTTTGTTGCGTAAACAAGTTTATTTGATTTCTTAACATAATTATAATAATAATAATAATAATAATAATAATAATAATAATAATAATAATAATAATAATAATAATAATAATAATAATAAATAATAATAATAATAATAATATAATAAATAATAAAAATAATAATAATTATTTCTAAGTAGAAGCATATATTGAAAATCAAATTAAAAAGGATTATTTTATTATTATTATTATTATTATTATTATTATTATTATTATTATTATTTGATAATTTTACCGTGGTCCCTTGAAAGGGGGACTTTATTGTTTATATTTTAAATTGTTTATATTTAATAATTTTAATTTAATTGTATTTGAAGGTGCCATCAAAGTAAAATACAATAACACAAAAAAATTATTATAAAGGGATTTAAATTTTTAATTCATTAATACGCTAAATCAGTGAGAACCCTGAGCTAGTTCCTTTGCAACGAGACGATTTCATCTGAGGTTAATAGGAGACACTGATAAACCGATGTGTTTTGCTTTGGTTGCTGTCATCACAGTAAGTAAAATGGAATTACTTTAATGTTTCTTGGGCTGCCCGGAGGTTGGGGACCACTGATTTAACTGATTATACCTTTAACAGCATCATTATTAAGGAAGTGTGGAAGATTTAGAGAAGTGGTACGCAAACGATTTTGCTAGCGGTACAATGACACGATTAAAGTGATAATCTAAAATTTAAAAAATTAAAGCAAACATAAATAGAAAATTTGAATCCACGCTGCTGCAAAATTTGCTGAAATAAACTGTTATTTTTATCAAATGGTACTTGATAAATTAGGAAATAATTTTTATTGTTACTTTTATATGAAAAATAAAAAATTTTATAGCAGCATACTTTTAATTTGATTGTGTCACGCCTATAGTTTTCGTACTACTGAGTTAGAGAAATGTCATCATCACGAATTCATCACATAGTTTATTATATCCTGTGCGATATCGTTAGTTAACGCAAATGTTAAATTATCATCAATTAATTTAACATTGCAATCAAGATTGTTTTATTTTTATTAAATAAATAATTGGTAATATACAATTTATGTTAAAATATAATCATTCAGTGAACAGCAATAAATCGGCGTTGGAAAGTTTCCGCCGGGATGTCGCTCATAGAGAACCTTTGACTCAGTCACAACACCCAGATTCTTTGATCCCAAACTGCCGACAAATGTACAAAAATCTAGTTGAGGCCCGATCAAGCCGAAAAATTAATTCATCAAAACGAGTTGTTGAAGTCCTAATTCGAGAAAGGAATGGCAAAGTTATAGTAGCTACAAAAAGAGAACTATCAGCTCAAATTAAAAGAAGCTATCTTAGCTGGTACAGCATATCACACCATCATCTCGGAAATGTCCAGCGCAAGTCACGGAGAGACTCTGTGAGCGAAAAGCTAGATGAATACAGGTATTCAGTAAAAATGGGGTTTACTCTGAGATGCAGAATTTATCCCGGTAAGCCGCTTTCAGGAATAGCCGAATGTGAGCAGAAGCAGAGGCAAAAGGTGGCCAAGTTGTTTGACCAGGTTTGAAAAATGACTTCAACCCATTTGAAAAATTTCAACATTGGATTAAGGATGTGTATATGTGGTATATTAATATGATTATTTTTAATAGAGTTTTACATAATTTGTTTGCTTTTGAGTTTCAATAGTAAGTTAATTATCAGTTGATAACGGGACCATGATTATAAATACACACAAAACCTTTTATGGTAGCTCTTGAATCCAGAGGTATACCGGGGTATCAATAGTCATGTCGATATGGCTCAAATTTTACTGGTAATTATGCAAATTCGAATACATTTCCTGTGTCATTCGTGACAGGTATCTAATGGTAATGTTTTTTGATGCGTGTATTTTTATGGGAATCCAATTGGAAGATTTATGTTACCACGAAAATATGATTCTTTCTAAGGATAATGAAAGAACCTAAAAATAGCCCTTAGCTGCCTCTGAGACAATCGTATTTCGTGTGACACTTATGTTCATACTTGAACTGCCAACATTGTTAGTCAGATACACGTTTATTGTTTACTGTGCCCTGATTTTGACATTAAATGTAAAAGTCATTATTTGAACTCAATATATTTTATGTTGTAAGATTTAACATTCGAGGGACTTTTAAACCATTGTTCTAACTTAATTTAGTGAACTTCGCACCACAATTTTTTCTTTCTTTATAATTTAGTAAATTTCAAATTTCCTTATTTTATCTTCATTTTATCCCAATAAGATTTATTTCCAATCTATATATCACAACTTTATTCACAACCTTCACAAAAATAGATTCAATTCACAATACTTTACTCTGCACCAATTCACAAAAATATCAAAGCGTAAGGAAACGTCTTCCAAAGGGAGATGTCCTTGTCTGGTGCGCAAGACTTTAATTTGTTTGACTGACTGATAATCCTTTTAAGATTATTACTTTTGCTGAACGTTGATTTGCTTTCTCCTTTTGTACCCATTTCATAATTAAGTTATTTGTAAATCAAATTGGTTATGGCATTTTCGACATCTCTCTTTTTAAACTAAATTGGATACTTCAGGGCTCCCGGGGTTTCTATTTATTTACCATTATTACATTAGTTATCCCGGGTTTCCTTCGTCACCCAATTTCGTTTTCCGTAATTAAATAATTTTGTTTACGGCCCGGGTTTCTCACACTGCTCAGGTTTTATGTTGGCTCGGACTTCTCATGAGCTCGAGTTTCCTATTAGCCAATTAATTTTAAGTAATTTTTATTTTTAAAAAAATATTTCCTTCTAAGGACCCCAAATCGATTAAATTGTGTTATATTTAGATTCGTCTCGTCATTTGGCATCCCCCCATAAATATTTATTTTAAAATTTTTAATTGATTTTGCACTTTTAATTATTATCAATGTTTTTATCGATTTTTCTTTTTGCCTTTGTGAATTCTGCCAATGCAACCACTTTATTAACATTTTAGTATGTATTAAGTGTAATGCTGTACCAATATCGTGTTGGGCCAGCACACAAATAGCCTTGAGAATTGTTTAAATGCATCAGTAATACAGCACAAAAACCCAGCACCAAGATAACTTAAAATACAATATACAACATCAACTAAACACTTTAAAATCTGAGAGAATATAAATAAATATAAAATCAAAAACATAAAAGTGAAATAAAATAAATACAAAATGCACCAAGAACCGCACGAAATTTACATATAAAATAACATAATAACAAGAAAATTCGACCGTAAAATGACCATTTATATAAAATTAAAAAATAAATGAATTAAATGAATAAAGATAAAATATTTTTGGATGAATAAATTTAATTAAAAATGTTAAAAATAAATTACCAATTTAAATTAAGAAATAAATAAAAATTTAATTTAGATAACATAAATAATTTCAAAGTCGAATTTTGTTTAATCGCAATAAAACTAACACGCAAGGTTAAGGCCAAATTATAGGTATAAATACCGATGTGTTTTCACAAATTTTCAGTCTTATTTTTCGGAGAAAAAATTTCATACAGAACTGTATAACTGGTTGTATAACTGGTTGAGAGCCGTGCATTCAGGCAATTAACACGGGTAAGTGTTTTGCCTGAACACGATCACTCTCAACTGGTGCAATATTATTAATTGATTTTTTCGAAGGGAATTGATGGTTAATTTTTCAATTGAATTTATGGATGACTTTTCAGATCGAATTTATGGATGATTTTTGTTTTTCAAATTGAATTTATGGATGATTTTTGTTTTTCCAATTGAATTTATGGATGATTTTTCGAATCGAATTTGTGGGTAAATTTTCAATTGAATTTATGGATGATTTTTCAGATTAAATTTATGGATAATTTTGTTTTTCAAATCGAATTTATGGATGGTTTATCGAATTAAATTTATGGGATTTTTGAAGTAAATTTTATGGAATGGATACAATGAATTTCAAATGTATGTGGCCGATGTAATATGCTGAATAAATATTTTCTATCTACAGCCTTAGTGCATCGAAACTTTTATTCCAAATGCTATGGTAAAATATTATTTGTTATTCCTTTCCCGGCCCACAGCCAAAGACACATCACAAGTTAATAAAATCAAACATATTATTCGAACCATGTAAGTGCGTGGAATATCGCCAATGATTCGTGCCCGTGAAGGCTCCGACGTGCGGAACGCAGGAGTTGGAACGTCAATATTATCTGTAGATAGGGAAATTGGAGGGTAAATGAGTAGCCCTTTGCTTGCTCCTTCATCATCCGTTTCCTGTAAAATTGACATAAATTTTTAACAACAATCGGCTCAAAATCTCTAACACCGAGTAGTCCAGTGAGCACTCATTAATTATGAAATGAACATAAATAGATCTTAAGGACAAAAAGAGGGAATGGGTAGCGGGGAAAATTGCGAAATCGTTACAACAGTTAAAATGAAAAGCCATCGGAAAAAGATTAATCCGAACGACCAAAATCATGAAAAATAATGTTTTTAAATAAAAATTAAATAAATTAATTTGAGTTGAGGCGGAGAATATGGGCGGGACGCTGCTCAGATTTTCCGAATTAATTCAAATACTTAACAAAAATAGTAACGTAAAAATGGAACGTGTAAAATAAGGGCGGAACGCTGCTCAAATTTTCCGAGTCAATGAAAATACTTTGTCGAAAACGGTAGAATAGGGATGAACCGTAAGGTAAGGACGGAACGCTGCTAAAATTTTCGAATTTACAAAAATACTTTATCGAAAACCAAAAAATACAGATGGATTACGGCTAATGTTGTATATCAATAAAAAAATTTTAACGCTGAGGAATAAGGACGAATCCCTACACAAAATTTTGTTAATAATATTGATAATAAGTATAATAATTGTAATAATAATAATAATAATAATAATAATAATAATAATAATAATAATAATAATAATAATAATAATAATAATAATAATAATAATAATAATAATAATAATAATAATAATAATAATAATAATAATAATAATAGTAATAATCATAGTGGTAATAACAATAGATATAATGGTAGTTATAGTAATAAAAATAATAATAAAGGTAACAGTAGCAACAATTAATAAAGGTAATATATATAATAGTAACAATAATAATGCTGGTAATAATAATGGGAAACATTGTAGTTATAATAGGGATAAGGGTGAAAGATATAATGTGGGTGTATTTAACATAACAAAGGGTGTACAGGCCAAAGAATAATCATCAGCATGAACAATAATAAGAAGGACTAAGCAAATGGACATAACAATGAATGATATGAGAGTATAGGTTAACATTCGAAAGAGATAGGAGAATAATGGGACCTAAGAATCGAAAGCGAGCACAGGTCTTCTATCGACAGCTCGTTGGACCCAGAGATCGTTCGGTCAATTATAGTATTAGCAATAACGCTCACTTTTTGCGGACGATCTACCCACTCGAACACAGTTCCAACGTTGCTTAGCAACGGGTGCCGAGTGGTAAGCGAAAGAATATTTGTATGGGGTTGTCTGGGTAACAACCATATAGTTTCAAAATATCAAAACCCAGAAACCCACCAATCGTATGAAAAAACATATATTAAAAAGGAGTCCCTGGAAAGCTGAAATTAGTATAAAGTTATGTTGAAAAAATACAAAATTTAAGATATGACGTCACAGTTCTTAAACACCTCGTCCCCCTATATGCGTGACGTCATTTATGGAGGGCTCCATATTCAGAAAATTTGTAAAACATTTGCAAATAACTTTCGGTAACAGATTAATTCTTAAATTTATATAAATTTAAAGAATGTATTATACCTTGTAAATTTAGGCGTAATAAAGATTTTAAATCAAAAGTTCTTGTTAATGCTAACACGAAACTTAGCAGACAGTGCTATTTTTCTTCATTTCGATTTTCTCAAAATTCAAAAATATAATCACTTAAAATAAATTTTTAAAATTCATTTCAAATGAAATAAACTTTAAATTTGATGTCCTTATTCACTTTTCATCCCTTTAATTTAAAATAACCGACATTTTGGATGGCTCGGATAATGCTTGTTTAACTAACATTGACTTTAAATATTTTTGGTGTCAAAAATATCTATTCAAATAATCATAAGAAACTTTTCAGTTCCATAGTAATGTTTCATGGATGAGATTTATATTTTATAATTATAAACGAGGACGGTAAATTTTACATTAATTAATTATGTAATTTATTATTAATATCTAGTAAACCATCAATTATGCATGTTTATTTTTGAAAATGAATTTATGAACTATGTGATATGCTACGACTGCATATTTGAATACAATACCAATTGGTAAATATTGCCCGAGAGGCAAGTAGCAACACAGATTTAAGGCTAGATTTCTTAAATTTATATGTAACATTATTATTAAAATGGTTCTTTTTCAACCTATTATATAGTAATTTGCAATTTATTCTTTTATATAAAAAGCATTGATTTACACTAATGATTTCAGAGAAATTAATAATCGCTTTTGACACGTATAATATATTATTTGTGCATTTATAAATCGGCGTTTTGTTTTAGAGTCAATATTGTAGATCAAATTTTAATAAGAGGCATAATAAAATTAGTAAAAATAAAAACAGTTAATATAGATCCATATTGAATTTAGGCTTAATGTTTTGTTACAGAACTTATGTTTATGAAACTTTAACCTATATTATTTTATTGTATTTGAAGTCTCTTTTTATGTTCTTGAAAATTTAAAAGCTGGAACAGTTCCACAATGGTTAATCTTATATAGAAAAAGCACTCGGTTATTTTGAGTGTTTGAAGCAGCCTGTTAGGTGTAGTAAGTAACCATTATTTATTAATTATTTTATATTAATATTTATTTTTTAATATATTATTTATTTATTATTGCTGAGTATACAGAAAGAGAGGAAATTTCAAACAGAAAATAATTGCTTCCAAATTCACCTGTTGTACAGTTACATAAAATGTCTTATCAATATGCATCCATTGCAAGCGAAATTGGTTAAGTAATGCATTAAGATTAGCACAAAATTATATAAAAACATAACAATAAAACATTCAATAAAACTCCAAGGCAACATTTTAAAGTTTAACATTCTCTTTTTTGTTGAAACGCAATCATAACTTCCTTTGGGATTATGATTCGTCTCACTCATCATATAGTGACTGGCCAAGCATCAAAAGAAAACATCCAACGGTGAAGAAAACCACCTAAGCATCGCTATCTTCCGGTGGATATTGACAAGGTCTGAGATCCAACATCGTAGAATCTTTTGACCTTGTAGTGAACTCACATGTAAAGCGCACCCTCAACGATCAATCGACCTCAAGAAGCACTCACTATTAAGAAGAATAAGCGTAGCAGACGTGAAGCCGCTGTTTCTGCAGACCAATCCCCCGTTGCTTCGATGTACCAACTGGGCAGGTGCACAGTGTGCATCCTACTAAACAACGCATTGCAGTTTCTACAATTTATGAGTCCATTCAACATCTTATTAAGCTGCGAGAGGTGGAAACTAGTGAACTGGCTCAACAAATTAATTAAGACTGCTGCCCACTTGGGAAATGTATCAAATGACAAAAACGATAATATCTTCCGAAAGCGATTCTACTTAAGGTCCTTTAACCTCCGCTTGCCATATTTCAGAGAACATGAGGACACTACGAAAATTATGGTTGGACAATGAGATTACAATATTCTTTACCTACTAGGAAGAGATTGGCGATACAGGGTTCCGGCATTTGCCGTGTATACTCGAGACTGTTCGAAACTACACAATCTCAGCTGTTCGGGCACAATTTAAAAGACCCTTTGCTTAAGGGCATCCCGCTTCGGAGAGAACAACCGTCTACGACTACTACACTAAGCGGAAAACAAAGTAAACGATTTTATGAAAATAATTTTAAAAATTCACTTAACTCTGATACTTTTTCCGAAGCATTGAATGTGATTAAGGATAAAGAGCCATTTCATTATATAACTAAGCACAAAGTAATTATCAAGTCATTGTTAAATAAATTCGGTAAGCCTATGCTTCCCAATTTGTGGATTTTGTTATTCCTGCAGTTGACGTTCACGATATGCGTTCTCATATTTTTGTTGGTCCGACTGGGTTTGGGAAGACCAACTTTGCTTTAAGCCACTTTAAAAATCCAGTTAATGTTAAACATGTACAGCTGCTTGGTAAAATTAGTCCAGATGCTTCTAAAACAGACGATTTTGTCATTGAAGACTTATATTTTAATAAATTTACCAGTAGTACACCAACACAATTAAATTTGGGTATTAGCAATGGAGCTGCTTCAACTAGCTGTCATAGATACTCAATTCTAGGAACTTTCGTTTTCACAAATGGGCTGGTTTCTATTGGAGATTCCTCTGCTAATGCATTTGCAAGAACATATGTCAAAAATTGTCTGAAATCAATCTTTTTCCATTTTGTTAATAACACAATGCTGAGCTATGGTAGGAATGCTACCTTTCGCTCTGATGGCAATTACATCCACTGCTACAAGTTTCATAATATCTCACTTAGACTTTATTTATGATAAAGCTTCGTGGGAATGATTTCGATACCACAAAAAACACCTAAAACTTCTTGAATAGGAAGCTGATTTATAGGAAGTACACTTGACTGACCAAATATTCCATGGTGACAACTGGATCTAGTTTAGCTATTAGCCATTTAGAACTAAATTAAAATAATAAAGTATTTAGTTAAATTACAAATATACCATAAAATTATACTTGTTATAGTTTTTTTAATCAGAAATACAGATGGATTATCGAATAAGCGCTGTATGAGACAATGATACAGTAAAACATTTAAATGAATTATAATTTCTTATTTTTATGAAATACGATAATAATGAAAGGTCAGTACCAACATTTTATATTTTATTCGTGTAATTTTAATAGGGAATAATCCATTAAAATTTACAGTGTTGGGCCAGAACACAGACGGCATTGTAAATGTTTAAATGAATCGGTAGCACATGCAAACATAGCATGCGATTTAAACTTAAACCTATTAAAACACCCATTAACCCTATCAAAATGCGAGAAAGAAAACAATTAAATATAAAATTATAAAACATAAAAGTAAATTAAAATAATAACAAAGTGCAACAAGATCCGCACGAAATAAATATAAACATAACACGAAAACCCAACAATTTGACCGAAATTTGACAATTTATCAAAAAATGCGAAATTTCATGAAAATGAAATAAAAATCAAATAATTTGAATTAGAAATAATTCAATTAAAAATTCAAAAGAAAAGTTGTCAAATAAAATTAAGAATAAAATATTCCAGAAAATCCCATGGTCAAATTTTACTAAATCAAAAAGAACACGCAAGGTTAGGGTCGTACAATAGGTATATATACCGATTCATTTTCACATAATAAAAATCAGTTTTTCATAAACTTTAAAGCGTTTTTAAATTCGTCTATTCAGTTTTTACAAGACTTGAAACTAATTTCGAGGAACGATACTATTTGATGTGAGTGAGAGAATTGTTAGAAACTACCCACGTCGCATCCTCGCAACCTCAATGGAGCTCTGCTTGGATGTCGGCGTGGGGAGAGAATGTTGTTATATGATATTCAAACCTTACGAATTTATGCTCCAAAAGTTTATGCAATGTGTTATATGATGTTCAAACCTTATGAATTTATGCTCAGAAAGTTTATGCAATGTGGTATATGATAAATATAAATATTAGTAAAATGAAATTTTTCCGTCAATGCTATAATTGTTATTTGACCCACAGCCACTCACGCACCGCAAGTTAGTAAAATATACACACAATTCAGGCTGTGTAGGAGCAGTTCATCTGCCAATAACCTGTGCCCGTGAAGGTTCCGGCGTGAATAACGCAGGGCCCGAACGTCAATTTACAACCGTTATAGGGGAAATTGGGAGGAGGGGAAGTAGTCTTTTGTCTGCTCCTCCACCGCCCATTTCCCTATAAATTCGACCTAAATTTTTATTTCACACATCGGCCTAAATCATAAACATCGAGTAGCTCGGTGAGCACTCTTAAAATCCTAATATAAACACAATCGACCTAAGATCAATATTCAGGGAAAGGAACTGGGAAAAAGAATTCGGAAATCGTTATAATGTCTTCTAACCGTCTGAAATAAAAAATAAAGTATAATAGATCTAGTAAAAAATCATTTAACCGAGAAATCTCACCGCAGTTATAAGGAAATGATTAAACTGAATAAAACGATAAAATTATAGAATACTTTAGGTATTACCACCCAAATATAATAACGTTATGACTAGATCATTAATATCATTATTCTTAAACTAGAATCTTATCAAAACCAAAATATAAAAAATTTACTTCCCAGTAATCAAGCCGCAAAAATCACCAGAATTAACCAAGCTCTAGCAATAGAAATCTAACGTAGTCCCTCTTAAATCAAATATAGAAAAATTTTAACCCAAAAATAATCTAAGTTGTTTTTTTGATTAAATCAATCATAACCCTCCACCGAATAAAAGAGCCATAAATTTAAAATTGTCCTCAATAATTACAAATTGTTTTCCAATAAAATAATCTGATAGTGAAACGAAATCCGAAATCACGTTAACGGAAACAAGCACCTATTACACCAAGGTTTCGCATAATCTAGCTCCATTTTCACCCGCATGGAATACCATAACAGATTGAATAGAAATACAGATTGAATTCCCAACTATCTCGATTTGACCACGAATCACCCACGAGTGCCGCCATGACGAATAATTAGCAGGATATATAAAATCAAGCAGAAGTTAGTTGTTGAACGAGGAACAGCTAGAAACCGAAGTAACCGAATGAAAAGTTCATAAAACCAATTACCTGAACCTTTACCCAGCATGAGAAATCCGAAATTGACGAAGCAAACAAATCCATGACATATTGTTGAAATATTTTCAATAGGTCGACACATTAATTCATAGAAAAGTCACGAAAGGAAAACTATAGAGAATAGCCAAAGTGACGCGGCTAGCGAGCGATTTAAGTGAGTAATTGACAAACTTTCACGTCGCATATAAATAAAGTACCTAGAGAAAAATTGAATCGATTAAAAACTCTAATTGACAAATTTCCACGTCGCACATAAATAAAACATTTAGAGAAAGATTGAATCGTTTGAAATCTCTAATCAATAAATTCCCACGTTGACAGTAAATCAACCAATCGGGGTGATTACAGCATACACATACGTCCGATCGCCAATGTAGACATGCGTGTACCACAACGAGACAACATAAATAGGCAGACGAAGAAAAGGAAATTTTAGTCTAATCTACTATGAATCACGCAGCTAAGTTCAATAGACGAGGGAAAGCAAGAGTCCAGGAACATGCTTCTCAGCATCGCAGTGGCGACGAGATAACTATGGAACGCCGAACAAGCGCTCAAAGAGGTAAAATTAACATTTATATAATTCCGTGTTTAATCATTATAAATTTATATACTTCGATCGACCATAACAATCGTCCAGCTTATTAGGCGAACGGGAAGTGCAAATTCAACCCGGAGGGATTATAGAGAAAGATGGAGCCAGTTCAGAGGATTGAAACATAAATGTTAATGACACAAATAAAAATTTAAACATTATTAATTCCGATTTGATTTCTTTTTCGTGCAAGTATCGCAAAACAAACGCACATACTGTGAAGTCGTAATCTCAATCATAATGGTGCAATTCGTGAAATAAAAGTAGAATTATAAATTCGAAAACTATCCATTAAATCAAAGCTAGATAAATCCAACCATACTAGTGCACGTAAATCAAAATTAGACGAACCCGAGCATACTGGTTCGAGTTACGAAGTATGAGTAGGAATATCAATTCAAGATAATTATTGAACTTAAAACCTGACGAATTAACACGCGACACTCCCATAATGCTACGTTCTAACAATCGAAAGCTATATATTCGGCCAAAACGAACCTCTAGAGTATAGAGCTTATTACCTCTCAGACGCGATAGGACTGCACAAAAATGCCGACGTAATGTACGTGCGCAGGACCTTAGGATAGGTGAACACCAGGTCAAGCTCATTTTACAGTAAGATAATCACAATAATGTATTCGATTTCTTTACCTACTCGTCACTCCACACGAATACCCGCAACGCCGTTCGAAAATATTCGCTACACAAGTCCAAGAATTTAACCCGATGTTTTTCATTACCGCCGAAAAGAGCATTATTTTCATGTAGAGAAACCCGCCTTAATATAGCATGCGATCTTGTTTTTTGCTTTTGATTCAAATTAATGATATTTCTTTAAACAGACTCCTGGATAGACGAGTCCCGCATAACTATGAGATTCACATCTCACACCGCCGCGAAATACAGACAAGCGATGTGGGATGAGGGTATTCAATCTCTCCATTCCGAGAATCAATGACCGGAAGACAAGAAGGAACGGCAGACGAAGAACGGACTTTTGTGGCTATTAAACGAGAGCCTGGGCGAAACCCAGCTCGCGAACTCCGCGGACAAGCCGAGGATATACTTACTCGAATGGAAGAGCATCAAAGAAAAACGAACAGAGAAGTAGCTCGAGCACGTCAACACCTCCATCAAATAAATCGAGAAATTCCGCTGGAATAATTCCGAGCACAGATGGACACGCCCCCTCTTACGGCGTCTCATTTGAGCTCGATGACCCGAGGATAAATCATTCAATCCGACCACTGACCGTGTCTTTACCAAAGAAGGCTCTACCGACAGTGATGAGGCCCGAATTAAGAGAAGGAGGATAAAATAGAAACCACCCCTACACACGACGAGTAGATAGATCAAACTCGAACCGCCGTTATCCATCATCTTAATGTTTTGGAGTTCTTATTTTCATTTCTTATTTTTAGTCGTATAGACACTGTTTTATTACATACTGCATCACCTATAACCCTTGTAATGTAGATAGTTTAATGTATCGGAAACACTAATTCAAATAATAAATCGATTAAGTTACTTACGAGCTGTTTTATTGTAGAAATGAATGCAGGTGAAATCTTGAATACGGTTCTCAAAAGCACCCGGAAGGAGAATGCTGATCTACACAAACAACTGATGGAAATATCTCGGGAAATCCACTGTATAAAGTCAACATGGGTGGAACCATCCAAGGCGAAAGTCTTATACCAACGTATAATTGCCGCCCAACGCGGATGGGCTGAAGAGAAACGGTTAGTACAGGCCATGAAGACGCAGATCCGAGGGTTGGAAGTGACGCTGGCGGCCTGTCAAGAAGGCCAAGCCGTCACGTACCCTCTGGTCTTCGCGCCGGCCCAGCTGGCGTATCGTGATGCCATCAGTACATCAAAGCCGGCGACAAAATCACCCCAACGGCGACCAGGAAAATTCGAACAGGCGAGACGACGAATAATGAGGTCGTCGGAGCAGAAGAAATAAAAATTGTTTTAATAATAAATGTTTTAGTTAAAATGTGTGTACTTTTGTTAATATGTAGTAAGGTTCTAAGCAAAACAATGAGATCGAATCAGCAAAATAGACGACGAATTGCACTTGCAAGCGAAGGGGACCGAAAATAGAAATCGCACGCGTACCTTCCATCGGTGGTGCGTTGAACCCGCTATGGGATCGGGCTTTAGCAGTTCCTACGTGGCTCTCACCTTTGGCGATCCCATAACTAGTGGTTGCTCTACCAAAACCCCACAATAGATATATTAATATTTATGTGTTAATCAAATGTGAGGGGACCTAAACATTCTAACACACTTTTAATGACTATTGTAGCACTTGTATGCGTGATTGGCAAATTTTCTTATGTAAGTCTTAGGTAAGCATCATTGTTTCTAAATTCGTTCAACGAGAGCTTCTGAAGGATTGCACTTCATTAGCCACCGCAAATTCTCCACATCTTCATCCGAGTTTACGTCAATTTCATTATTTATAATTATATTGTTTAGTTTTTCTATTAACAAATCTTTTTTATTTTTATTAAAGTACTATTATCCTTTTGTTAAATATAGAAATTTTAAATGTTGCCATATTAAGGGTTAAGCATATGAGACATAAATAATAAATATTCGACTAATAACTTTTCTATAATAACTCCATTTTATTACAATTATTTCCGTGATTTTTTGATTGGTTATAATTTGCGAACGATTGGTCTGAATTTAAATTTTTGTTTTTAATATTTTCTTTTAAACTAAATTAATTTATTCAATTATTTGTTTTTTAAGGTCGCAAGTTATAAATTCTTTATTTATCACAACTAATGTTTTAAAATTTCACACAATTTTAGAAATAATATTATAATAGATTATCATTAAAAGTAAGACATGATAATTTAAAAATCATCTTTCACATAGTCATTAATGAATATATTGTTTCATAATTCCTTATTT
Source organism: Schmidtea mediterranea (assembly GCA_022537955.1). Classification (NCBI taxonomy): domain Eukaryota; kingdom Metazoa; phylum Platyhelminthes; order Tricladida; family Dugesiidae; genus Schmidtea; species Schmidtea mediterranea. The sequence continues at coordinate 39,675,692 of CM039681.1, forward strand.
AATTATATACATGTTGCTATTTCAAATATTTTTGTAAAATTATTACCTTTATTCAAATTATTTTATTATCATATTTAAATGAATATAAGCATAATTCAATAAATCAGTTTTAGAATCTTAAACAAAATAAAAAGTATAAATCTAAAATATAATTTAATGTTAATTAATTAAACTTATTTTAAAAAATTACCATTTTTGAAATTAAATTTGTAACTTAAATTTTAAAAATTAATTTTAAAATTAAATTAATTTATGATTCAAACAAAAGAAAACTTTATCTTTCAATCTTATTGAAGAAATTGATTAGTGGGTATATAAATAAATTAATTGTAAATCGGTATTTTCATATTTTCGAAAAATCAATTTATATTTTGACTAACCTTTTATTAAAACTAATAATAAAAGTTTCATAAATTATCTAATATTTTTTAAAAAGTTATTTGAAATATTGTTGAATAAATAAAATTAACTATTATAAAATAATATAAACAGTATTTTGAAATATATACTATAATTTCTAAAAAACAGTTATAAGATAATAAAATAACTATAAATATATATATATATATATATATATATATATATAGCAAAAACTTTATTTAAAAAAAATTAAATATGTATGATTAATTTTATATAAAATAAATGAATAACAAATAATAAAATGGTTTAAATAAAATCATTACTAAAATATTTAAAACATTACTATTTTAATAAAAACATTACCAAAATATTTAAATAAAAATTTTAAATAACCTTACATTTAACTTTATAGTTCTTCTTTAATTTGTCTGCTTTTGGCACTTCCATGGGTATGTTGAACAAAGCTCTTTATCTAGTTTCATTTTTGAAGCATATGACTTTTGCATTTGCAAAATTGGGAACTTGAAGTTATCTAAATTTTGTTTCAAAAATAATAATTATAAATTATATACCCATTTCAAAATCATTTTCATAATCATTCATTTCACCTATTCATTTTTACAATAGCTTATACAATAATTAAATTACATTTTTCGTCATTATTCATTTTCATTATCATCTAACTGGTGCCTTTAAAAAATTGACATACAATTCCTAAAATATAATTTTTTAAATTAAAATACAACAAAATATAAAATTTTTCTTTTTCGTAAACTCTCGCCTTCTTTAAAATTTTTGTTTAATTTGAGACATGGTTTATAAAAATCGAAATTATTGAAATGTTTATACTTAATAAAGATTTAATTTAATCTTTAATCAATCAACTTTGTTGTTTAATTTATAATTTATCCTTTATCGTCAAAAGCAATTTGCTTTAAATATCGAAAAATAATTTTTTGTTAATTTTTGTGATGATGCCCTTCAAGTACGAACCCAATTGGGCTCAATCGCCTTTAATCTGGGGCTGAATTTGATAGTACGAATCATTTTGTAAATCCATTAATAAAACTGAAACCATGATTTAGGCACGAAATTGTAATTTATGTAATTAAACAAAGACAAAAACAAATAAACATTAAACACCGACTTTCCAATGGCAGATGACACGAACATAAAAATAAACAAAAACTGCGCTTTGTATTATAGGGTCGGTGCACGAAGTAAAATAAATGTGGCTTTAAAAATTCTTGGCGGTACTTTTGCAAGCTAAATGATAAAATTTATAATTCAGTGAATTATAAATGAGATAGAAAACCAACTTAAATTTGTAAACTTGTTTGATCTTTTCTGTAAATTTATTACATATAAACACAAAATTAAAAATTAAATAATTTAACTCACCTCAAGAGGATTAATTTCATCAAAACGTTTAATGACCCAAAGTGTAATTTTAGTAAAATTTAATTCTTTCGAAATCAGTAAATTTAATTCATTAACGTATGAAAATTACGAAATCAAATACGGTTGGTTTTCATTATTAATAGATAAATTTGTCAAAAGCTAAAAAATTAAAATCAAGATGCTAATTTATTAAAGGATCTAACTGGTAGTAATGTCAGATTAGAAAACGTTGAAGATACAGGAATCTCCGAACTTGACCGAAATTTGAACATTATAAATTTAACGATACTTCATGACTATTGTAATTTAATAAAATACCCTATTACCATATTTCCTTTACAAACTACTGTGGAGGATAGAAATGACGACGAACTATCTCGTATTATATTAAACTCTCTCATTACTTTGATTTGTCAATCATTTTATTGATGTATTTATGGAATCATGTATGGTCACAATTTAATAAGAGTCCAAAATCGTATTCATGCTTTGGAATAACCTACATACATCTTTTTAATAACGCCGAGAAAATTGATAGAAACGTTATTGTCTCAAGTGTTAACAAAGTAAAATGCCCAAATTAAATACAATAAAATCAAATTTACTCCATAAATATTGAAATGAATTGCAAAATGAAAATCATAAAGCGAATTATTAATAATTTCGTAATATTGTATAATAGTTGGCTAACCCATAAACGACGACTATTGAGAACTTCATTAGAGAAATAGAGAATATATAAAAAGAAAATTTTCTTAAGTACCCGAGTTAAAAGATATTAAAATATTTAAATTTATTCTTACTTTTGAGTTCGTTGTAATCTTATCGATGAAATATTACACACCTTATTTCTGAGAAATACTTCTTGAGAAAAATCATTTCGCTACTCAAAGTTAACGACGATTTATATACCCAGGAGGTTAATTTCCTAAATACAGGAAGCCAAATTAAAAACACATAATCTTGTCATCGATAATAACATTTTTCCCACATTTTCTTCGAAATAAATTCCTAAAGAAAATAAATATCGAGTGAGTTATATATAAATCAATAAAATCACATAAAAATATAGATACTTGCATCTATTCTTTAGTCATTCTTCAGTTTAGGGAGAAAATTTAAAAACTGACCTCTTCAAATGCCATATTTTATGCTGCTTGATAGAAGTGCATTTCATAATAATCTTCTGGATTCCGTCGTCACGTGCCAAATTTAATGAATAAATGTAACTCAATGAATTCAGATGAAATATTAAATAAAATATGATTAATCATTTTTGGTAAATGTTGATAGTAGATAGATGTGAGTTGTCTAACTCAGAATCATACCATCTTCCATCGGTTATTTTTAAATTTTCAAAAATTCGACTAGCTCCATTAAACAAAGAGCATAACTAATCGGATGTGTCATAGCATGAGTCATACTTTTCATTGACAATTTTTAAGTATTTTTCAAAAATTCGTCTGGGCATTAAACATGGAACATTTTTGTTTAGTCAAAGGGTTGAAAAAATTCGTTGGTTATATATAAATTAAGGATAATTATGATTTTAAAGCCATTTTCGTTGAAAATTTAAGATTTAGCTATATTTAATTGTCCATATGATGCAATAAATAAGGACAAGATAATTTATCGTCAAAAATTATAGTTTAAAAGTTATTTCTTCGTTAGATAGGATCCAAATTTAATGGTCAGCTATGTGAAAATCATAATAATAATAATAATATCATAGAAGTTGGAGTTATCTGTAGTAAACGAATATTTCAAGGTAAAGGAGGATAAGATAAAGTGAATGCTTTTAATATTATCAGGTCTTTTGAGCTGTGACGAAATAGCTGGGCATTCGTTGGTGTTCACAATGGTCGTCTGTATCTCCTAAGTTCGGTCCAAAAACTACTTCTGAATCATATCACAAATTTAGCCTAGTTTGCCGGGGTAGTCAACTATCATCACATTACACAACATAAATAAATTGTTTATTTTTTCAAAGGCCTCCAACTAGCAATATTACTGCCTCTCACCACGACTACCAGTTTGCAAATAAAAATTTTAATAAAGGGATAAAATGGATACTCCCACCCCTATTATATTTAAAAAATACAAAGTAATTGATATTTTTTGTCATCCAATCTTTGCATTTATTTTCTAATAAATAATCTATATAATATTCAAAATGTAAAAAATTGTTAACAAAAATTATTAATTATACCAAAAAATTGTTGGGATAAAAATTAATTACATGAAAACGCTGTGATTTATCTATTAGATAATTTAGCAAATAAAAAGTAATTTAGTAAAAATATATATACCCAACCCTGATTGTACACGGTAGATACGTTTCTCAGACCACCGTTTAAAAAAATCCTCTAAAAAATACTCGCAGTAGCACAAAAGCACGAGATAGGTTCCACAAATAAAAACTCCTACAAAAATTAATAATTAAAGAATCAAAATCAAGTTTTGTAGTTTAGTACATTTATCCATACATATTTTATTTATCTAATATACATATATTATATAGCTATTAAATTTTTAATAGTCTTAAAAACAAAAATTTTAAAAAATCACATTTGTATTCATGAACATAAAATGGTTTTTAATATTAATTATTTTTATTCTGAGTCGGTTTCAGATAGAAGCCACATTTTCTTTTTCTGTGTTCTCTTTATCAGAAACAGTTTCACGACAGTGTTACTTATTTTAATAACAAATTCCGTTATTTTTGGTTGTGCTCCTAGTCTAAGCAATTCCATGTACGGCCATACAAGATTTCAGATCATATTGAAATTTCGCAGCTCGTTCGGTTAAATGATCTGCCAATTTATTTGCCATTTGAATGACTACAAGAACTGGATTAGATGTTTGTGAGGATTATTCATCCTCATCATTGCTATTTTGTGGATCTGTGTCTTCGATCTCCAATGCAATATCTAGTAACTCATCTTCGTCAACAGCCATTTTATTTATATCATAAATGGCAAAATTTATCAAAGCCCTCACTTCCAATTGCTCATGCCAAAGCAATTTTCGCTTCTAACACATTGTGGCCAAATTGGTCGATGGTCGTATTGCCGATAAGGCTACATCTGCATGTTTCATACATTCCAGTATTGAAAACTTTTCCAAGCATCGATCACACTGAGATTTACATCATTATCTATTTGATTCAAAATGTGCTGAAAAGAATTCTGTATGTAATACTGATTAAATGTCGCAATTATACATTGGTCCAATGGGCGCAGAAGTAATTGGAGGCAAAAAAATAATTTTTACATTAGGGGATGCTCCAAAATGGGGTGGCCAGGAGTTTTGTCTATAACCAAAAGAATTTTAAATGGCATGTCCTTATCTTTCATATAACCTTTTACTTCTGGAACAAAACAAGTATTGAACCACTCACTAAAAAATGCTGAAGTAACCCATACTTTTTTGTTAACCTTGCAATGGACTGGCAGGACATTCATTGGTACTCCTCTCATTGGTCGTGGCTTAAGTGATTTACTTATCAGCAGAGGTTTTAGTATACGATGTACATTGCTACAAAATAAGAAAGTAATTCGATCTTTCGCCACCTAAAACCACTAGTACTTATTTCGCGTTTTTGTTAGGCATCCTTTTACAGAAGAAACCAGTTTCGTCGGCGTTAAACATTTGATGACTATTGTATCTATCGTCTTCAATTATTTTGGCAAGGTCCGAAGGATATTCTTTGGCAGCTGCTATATTTTCTGAAGCAACTTCAACAAATCCTTGAAACCATCCATTGCTTGCAGTATATGAAGAACATTTAGCATACAATTTTGAACCAGGTGTCACCGATTGATTTATAGAGGTTTCATTTTTATGAATTATTTTGATCGTAGCTTCGTTGAAATTAAAACATTTTTCAACAAAACTGGAACTTTCAACATTTGCTAGTCGATCTAGGATTATTATTTTTGTTTCTAAAGAAATGGCTTTTCGTTTTACCTTTTTTGTTGCTGTTGTATCTGTTATTTTCGTCTTGGCTTAAATAAAAAGTTTATATTGAATAATTTACTTAAGTGTTAAAAAATTTGCAACTTACTTTATTTTATTAATTGACGTAAAAATTCAAGCAATCTATTTTGTGGATTTTCAATTCAACAAAATAAATAATACGTGCATATTATAATAAATTAACGATAAAAAAATACGAACTTCAAAAGATTTCATGACTTCACTTAAATGTTCAAACCGTAATGAAAAACAAGAAATATAACTAGAATGAAATATTAAATATAATTGGGATTCCCCTATTAGAGCACATCAGTTGAAATAACGTAGTTACGTAATTAATCATACTTTTTAAACATTTTGTTTTTCGAAAAAAAGATGTATTCAATTCTTAATAACTCACCTCAAATTAAAAAAAACTAAATCTAAATAAAAAATTATTAATTTTTTTATCACACCATGGCTGGCCTATGTACATTTTAACCAAATCATAAATTTTTTTAAAAGTAGAATTTTTGTATGTCTAAAAAATCAAATCGCGTAAAATTTATATTGTTTATATTTCTTCAACCGTGTTATTTCAAAATTGTGCGAAAAAGATTGTAAAACAGGATGGGGTTGTATATTAAAGATTAAATTTTAATTAAAGGTTTAGATTGTACCTTAATTTTCTTGACACCTTGGACAATTTTTAATTAGAATTGTTGGACCAATACTGAGTTTGTTTAATTAAATTGTAAATAACACGCAAATACAGCCATGCAAATTTGAAATCAGATCTATGAACACCAAGTAAAACACCTTAAAATATGAGAGAAATATTATTAAATATAAAATCAAAAAACATAAAATTAAATAAAATTATATACAAACCGCACAAAATTAACATAGAAACAACACGAGAACATAAACATTTGACCATAAATAGATTAATTTATAAAACCAACCTTTTTACGAATAGAATTGGTTAAAAATAAAATATTTCTGGTTGGAAATATTCAATTAAAAAATTATAAAAATAAATTAGATATTACAATTGAAGTCAAGGTCAAATTTTGTTTGAATGCATCAAAAAGAACACGGTTTCTCCTCCTATAATCTGTGTCCATGAAGGTCTGGTCGTAAGTAAAATCAAGTGTAGAAAATCAACCATAATTAAATATAAAGCTATGATGAAAGTATAAAAATAACATCAAAATTAAATAAGAGACAGTAAACCAGTTCCTGGTTTGCACACCGATGAAAACGCATATTGAATCCAAGGCCTGATTGAGTATAATAATTTCCATGAGTGCTTAGACCAGCTCGACCATGATCGGTTTACCAAAAGAACATAGTAGTATAATTCCACCAATATATGTTCGCCATCGTACACAACAACTCCCGAAACGGAGACAATATGGACCCATGTAAAATTCTCAGGCTAGAGATCTGCCTAAACGCCTTGCTCCCATCGAATGAAAAACATTCCCAGCCACAAGATATGAACTAAATAGTTTAAACCTAAATTAACCGAGTACTAAACAGAAAACTCACCCAATAGTTAAAGATTCTCCGAGAAGATGCACAAACTAGTTCACTATAATCAGGACGCCCCGAATTCTGATATCACAAACAAGCTGAGAGGAATAAAAATCATGGATTAAGAAAATGCGATACTCCATTACCACCGAAAAAATATTCCACAACTTATGACTGAAAATCTTCCGCATCAAGTACTGAGAAAATCAAAAAATAAAATATTACTGTTCCAAAGTTTTGTATTAACGAGTAATAAATAAAAGCAATTGGCCAATAAGATAAATAGACGATTTCTAACGAAATCTCCCTATAGTTCGATCGTTAATCACCGGTGGCAGATAAATGTGAATTGCAATTATAAAGGTCATCGGATTGCCGATTCACCCCACGGCAAATTAAATGTCAACCTTCCACAAATCAATTTAAAAATTTTCGATCATAACAAATTTTACCAATTTGACTTTTTAGAATAAATGTAAGGTGACTCACCCAGCGAATATATATATATATATATATAGTGTGAACCAGTTTAATTATCATTTCTGTAAACATGAGACCGACTAACAATACCAAAAAGACAACATTACCCGCCTCTACAACGAGCCTCGGAGAACAAGCGAATAATAAGGAATGGACTGTTAATGCGAATACCCAGCAGCCTTCTAGCAAACGACATAATGATGCAACAGTTACCTTCTAGGAAAGTAAGGAGTTATATTATTTATTACTAACCCAAATGGCCCAATATCTCTACATGCACGACCCCGAAATGACAAAATAAGATTCCAACAAGCAGAAAACTATTAGTGTGGTTACAGGAATCTGACAGAAGGCATCAACCATAGTGCCCTACTCACGAGGGATGGCAATTCTAATCCAAACTTGCCAGTTAAATCACAAATAACCACAGCATCTAGAGATATAACTGCACAAACCAATTACTCCTATTAACGGATTTCGAATCGGATCATATCAATGTATTTTCTTATAGCCGATAACAAGCCACGATGAGCTTAATCTGGTGTGACGAGGATAGAGTAACCATTAAAGTGACCCCAGACATGGCCGCACAATATCGGCAATCGCTGTGGGATGTCAGTTACAGTTTGGCCACGCTAGGAGACAACAGCTGGCCGATCCGAGATAAATCCAGAGACAATGAGATCGAATTGCTAAGCCTCGCCATCAAACGCGAACCTGACCGGAATCTTGCTCGAGAACCGTGCCAGCGCGCGGAATTCTCCCTATACCGATTAGAGGAGCTCGTGAGGAAATTCCAATGGAAAGTTCGAATGACTCAAAGACATCTAAAACAGATAAACGCGACAATCGCGACAGGAGAAATACCCAGCACCGATGGGTACGCACAAGACTATGGCTTGTTATTTGAACTGAATGACCCAGTGCTGACTCAAATGCACACCAATGCAATACTTCCAGCGCAACTATTCAATGAACGGATTCGACACCAGATAGTCGACTGGAGATACGAGTGCTAATATCAGTGCTATCACCCGATGAGGAACGAACAAAACCATTACATGCGACCCATCGAGATAGACGACAAAGAAAGCCGTATTGAGGAACTTCCACTAATCTTAGTTTTGTTCAATTGGCTCATTAATAATTTTAATCATTGATACGAATTTAAATTATGTTCACAATAGAAAAAGTGAAGTCCAAACTAACCAACAGAGAACATAACCTAACTCAAATTATTATCGAGAAAAGACGGTAATATTTTCAGGTTAAGGGATAACTGGTGATAAAACAAAACGACAACATCGACTCTCGTTACACATCACTAAACTGAACTGCACCTTAATCTAAATTTTAAGTTTAGCTTGTATATTCTAATTTAAACGTTACTGAGTGTGTAAATTTGGGTGGAATACTGTTACAGTTTTTTAAAACCATAAAATCTAGATGTTATTTTATCCTTTTTAAATTTGCTTTATTTTGCTCGTTTCAATGGATCCAGCAAAATTGATAACAAATAATTAATCCTTTTTAATTGATAATTTTTCTATATTTATGACAGAAAACAGACTATGTCATAACATGCACTGGTGAGATAATGGCCAAATTGTGATACAAACTCATTTTTTCTAATTTTTAGTTTTTGGCATATTGAACTACTTAAATTTATATATCATTTTATACTTAAAACTTTCTGGAAACTATTGTAAAAGAAACCAAATCACAAGATGGTACATAACTTATGTCCACTGATCCAATATCAATTTATATATTATGGAAAGTAAATTAATATTTTGAGATGCGTAAGAACTCGCTAGTGATGAACCGTGTGAATAATCCTTCAAATAATACCTTATATTTTTGATTTTATTTAGCGCTATCTTTGAAAAAACATTCGGACTAACCTTAAATGCGTTTTAGATATCGTTACTACATATGTTCTTATTATAGGTATTTCGGAATTAATACGAATCACTTTCATTTTTTTTCCTTGGCTGACATATTTAATCGTAACTTCCTTGACCACTTTCATTTTTTCGTATTTATATTATAGTTAGTCCTTTCCCATGACCAACTACTCTCCACTTAGGGTCAGGCGTTGAGATTCTTGGGGTAAAGATATGACCCGGCGAACTGCCATTCGTGGTTTGAAAGTTATATTGCTGACATAAGTTCAAGCACAACACTTATGTTTTATAGTTCTGTGATGGCTAAGACCTGTAATTGCATTCTCATAAGCATATAGTTTTGTCTTTTTACTATCGTCCAGAAAAAAATAGAACACCCACTTTATTTTTTAAACGCCTATTAATGGGCGTTATCGCCCAGGTTGAAAAACACTTAGCCTAGCATGAAAACCGTATTAAATTCATTTAAAATTCATTATCTCACCAAATAAAACAAAATAACTGAAGACAATAAATAATACATATTTTAATAAAATTAAAAACAAGGATACATAAAGCATTTATAATAAAACTAAATTAATAAAGAACTATAATACATGAACAATGTTTATCATCAACTTGAAACGAAAATCCATCGTGGTGGCAAAATAATAAAATTAAAGAGTTAAGTTATGGTTATATTGACAAACGAAATACCATAATTCTGCTATAATTGAATTAATTTTGACTTTATTATCAAACGAAAGAGTTATAATTGAATCCTCCATAATGTGTATCGAAAAAATTAATAAAAAATTAAAATGTGAATATCTCATAATAAAAACTAAATTAATTAAATACTGTTACTAAAAATAAATACATACAATTCACGGTAAGAGTAAGAGAGGCATGTTCATATACACTAACAAAAATTCAGTATAAATAGACGCGTAACTTTCATTCTAAGTTATCATTAAAATTATTTTCAGTAGAATTTTTTTCTCTGTAAAAAGTTTGTGTTAATGATAAGTATGCCATGCTTGGTGCGTGGCCGTTCTTAGTTGTTGGAGCGATTTATCTGGTTAATTCCATCCTAACGCAAATGCTGACTTCTTAGAGGAATAAATAGTGTTTGGTTAAATGAAATCGAGCAATAACAGGTCTGTGACACCCTTAGATGTCCGGGGCCGCATGCGCGCTAAATGACAGTAACGGCGAGTTTTATGTCTAGCTAGAAGGGGTCGGGTAACCTGCTAAATCACTGTCGTATCAGGAATAGTGGATTAAAATTCGTGTCGATGTTGATTCTTTTGCCATTGAATTGGATTGTCGATAAAAAATTATGTTGGAATATTGATTTAGAATTTTAATTTGTTGTAATTTCTAATAATTATAATAACATTGATCCAGCGTAATATTAACATATAAAATAGAAAAGAAATTGCCGGGAAAAGTTAGAAAGACTTAAATGTAAATATTTAAATAAATACTTTAATTAAATACTTTGATTAAACTTTGTATTATCGAAAATTTAATTTTTTGCTTTGAAATTGTGTTCAATATTTTAAATAAAGTTTATAAATCTTCCTGGTTATTTTGAGTTAATTGGAATTTAAAATTGCAGTTAAATTGGATTTAATTAAAATTGTAACAGTAATTTCAATAACATTTTCTTTTACAACGATGAGTTGTGAGAATTCGTGATTAAATAATGGAAATAAACATAAAAAACTTTTTATTCCTGAACAAAGATGAATCAGATAATTTTTCGTGAATCCTAAATGAACAAGACATCGCAATAGACGTTGGTATTAGACCAGTAACGATTCTTCAAGGATCTATGCACCTGTTTTTGAAGGTTTATAAGGACACCGAGTATTGATTAAGCAATTTCAAATTCGACTTGTGCGATCAAACCAAAGCAGATTTATTTAACAATTTGGGAACAATTGCAAGATCAGATCAAATCAATGATGGTTCATATACCTCGTATCATTTCATCGTATCAGAATTAAACATAATGATAAAAACTACAACAAAAGACGAAAAAAAATTAATAAATGAAATAAACAAAACATAATTCGAATTTAATACATTTTTGAAATCGCATTTTAAATGGGCTAGAGTCTATTTGAGCCTTGAACACAGTAGACGTTAAATAACTACGTAAATTTAATTTCTCTATTGCTTATTCAAAAAATCAAATATTTCAACACAAAGTAATTTCTGATCACTCAAATGCAAAATTTAACAGTCGTTGGCACATGATCTTTACTATTTCTAAGGAATGTTGCTGCCAAATATTACTGTTATCGTTCTACCACTATTCCCGAGTCACTCGATAAATTTAAGAAATTTTTAAAAATGATTGGAAAATATAAAATTAATAAATTAATATATTGTTGAGTTTTTATATAAAGTCGGTGTTTAATCAATTCAATTAACCCAACACAATAAGATTTATTTTCAATTTATATATCACAACCTTCTCAAAAATCGATTCAATTCACAATACTCTGCACAATTACTTTGCACAAATTCACAATCAATGCATAGGGATACGTCTTCCAAAGGAAGATGTCCCTGTCTGGTGCGCAATACTTTAATTTGTTTGTCTGATTGATATCCCTTCTAAGATTATTACCTTTGCTAAACTCTTGGAAATATTCTCTTCGACCAACTGGCAATTTTGTTGATTTGCCTTTCCCTTTTATACCCATCTCGCAAATCAGGTCACCCGCAAACCAAATTGGTTTTGTTATTTTTGACATCTCTCTTTCTAAAACTAAATTACATACTTCAGGGCTCCCGGGGTTTCCGTTTATTTTTAATAATTATATTGATGGTGGGTTCCCCTTTTATCCCGGGTTTCCTTCGTCGACCAATTTCGTTTTCTGAAATTAGAAAATTGGTTGACGTCTCGGGTTTCTCACACTGTTCGGGTTTTCTGTTGGCTCGGTTTTCCCATTAGCCTATTAATTTCTATTTTTATTAAATATTTTCTTCTGGGTACCCCCAATCGATTTAACTTTATATTTGAATTCATCTCATCATTTGGCATCTGCCCATACCCGTTTTTTGTAACTAAATCATTATCATCGTTTTTTATTTTATTCCATATATCATTTACATCTTTTTGAGTCTGCTGTTTGGATTTATCAGGATGTGCTTTCAAATACGCATTGTACAACGACTTGTAGAACGATGACTTATCTATAATTAGGATCTAAAAATTTTAATTAATATGAATTTTATGTTTTTACTTATTATGTATACTGTTGGAAAAAACAAAAAACACGTAATATAAATTCTTAAAAAAATAAAACTAAAACGAATGATACTACTAAAATTGTAAAGTTAACTTTTGTTTAAATATTACTTTAAAAATTCATACAGTAAATAAAAAAATTTATTTACAATATATTATTAATAATTAAACAATTCATTTTTTTGCTAAACGTATATAGCACGATCTTCAAACTGTCGAACAGATGCTGAATAGTGTGACTTCGTTCTTCATCAACTCGAACCACTGCTCTGAGTATTCTCTTACAAATCAATCTCATTCATTGGTTGATTCAAGGAATAGACATCTTGACTGAGCATACTCAAACAGTCTCCATTAAATTCAAATCTGGAGATCTGGCTGGCCAACCAATTATGTCAATGTTTTGTTCCTTGAAATATTTCAACGTCGTTTTTGCCACGTGTTGCCTGGCATTATCTAGGACCAATTTGACCTTTTGATAATTTGATCGCATAATTGGTAACACGCATGTATCCATCAGGTTTTTATAACTTTCCGTTGAAAATCTACCAGTTACAATTTTTATTGCAATTAGCCCATTTACCACCACCGTGCCCCAAATTATAATACCTTCACTATGCCGACGATATCTATTAATTTTTCTTTTGAAAATGCCCAATCTAAAGTGTTACCAGCTATCAGACTCCTTGAGACTAAATCTTTATCATCCGTAAAGACCATCTTTGTCCAGTCAATGTTGCTGCTTATCCACAACTTAATGGCTTCAACTGTTATTTTTATGTAGTTGGCTTAAAATCATTTTTTGTGAATGCTCTACATTGCTTTCTTCATTTTTTAATAAAAGTTTATTAATGGTTCTTCTACTTATGTTGAGATTTAAATTTTGAATTATGCTGCTACATGATATTTTATTTTCTTCTTTGTTCTACTCATTAATATATCTTTTAACACTCGTCTTTTCTGTATTATTGATAATACACTTTTCCTGTTTTATTTTTATGAACTTTATTTTCATATTTAATTAATGAAACAACTGCATTCTTTGTAATATTTAACAACTTTGCCTTTTCACCATAAGATTTACCCCCATCTTTAAATTTTCGTGCAATCCGAATGAAACTATAAAATAAAATTATATTTTGTAAAACATCTAAAAATTGCTTACTGTGTGAATAATTTTTTCCATCTCTGTAAATTTAATACAGTGGTACCTCGGTTTACGAACTTAATCCATTCCAAGATTGTGTTCGTTAACCGGATCATCAATTACAATAGAAATTATATGGAAATGCCATTAATTCGTTCCAATATATAATTTTTTGTTCGTAATCCGAATTTTTTAAACTTTTCAACCAATCCATAAAAAAAGCTTTGTTATCCAAGTTTTATTTTCAAACCACAGCACGTTTTTCTTTTTAAAACCTCGTGGATTGTCTGAATGGTATACTAGCATCTGTTTCAATTTAAAATCTCCGTTTGCATTGCTACATAGTAAAAGAGTTAGCCTTTCTTTCATCGGCTTATGTCCAGGCATTGATTTTTCCAGTGTAATAAAGGTTCTGTTGGGCATTCGCTTCCAAAAAAATTCCAGTCTCATCATAATTAAAAACTTGTTGTGAAACATAACCCTCATTGGCAATAAACTCTTTTTTTAAATATTTCTGTGGCTTGGTGATCTGAACTCGAAGCTTCTCCATGCCTACCCACACTATGAATACCACTTATTTAACGATATTTTTCGAACCATCCCCTACTAGCCTTAAAAAGTCCGTTGTCAATGTCATAGATTTCGGAGATCTGCTTAAATAAATCTTTATATATTTGGTTAGCTTTTTAACGTATCATCAATTAACTAATACAATCACCACAAAGCTGTTTTTGATTTATCCAAATTAATAATTATTTCTCTACCTTCTATATTATTTGCGGTCTTTGTTTTTTCATTACATTCACTCCCTTTGCAACATCGGCTTCTTTAATTAAATCTTTGTTTCTTAAAATTGTGCTAACCGTTGATTTCGGTAAATTAAAATCTCTTGAAATATTGGTTGTACAAATGCCCATCTCATGTTTCTTCACAATTTCTTTTTTCAATTGATATTTTACTGCACTTTGAATAAGATTTTGATGGTAGCATGAAGGGATAAGAACTATAAAATAAAATATTATCACAGATAGTATAACAACACATTAATTAAATTATTAAGATAAACCATGTATTAAATTATTAAGATTAAGTATTAATTAACATGTATTTATTTAAAGTTATGTAATATGTTTTAAAATATTTCATATTAAAATTGTTTATTTAAACACTAAAAATTTTAAATATCTACGCTTTGTTATTGTATATTTTGATGTTCGTAAACCGAATCATGTTCGTAAGTTGAGACAAAATTGGTTAAGATTTTTCAAAAATTTTTGTTCGTAAACCGAGGTACCAATGTAATTTAAAAACTTGCCTAAATAAATGGTAAATGGTAATATTTAAACAACAGTTAACTTTACAATTTTAGTAGATCATAATTTATCAAATAGTATCATTCGTTTTAGTTTTATTCTTTTAAAAATTGATATAACGTATTTTTCGTAGGGTTGTGAATTGATTTTTCCACCATTATATAAATACCACAATTATAATGTTTAATACTAAATAGAAATTTATTTACAAATATTTATTTTTTATTTACACTTAATTAAGAGTACTTTTAAACACATTACACAAACATTTTAATAAATATCACAAAACTTTCGTATTAAGATTTTGCTGTGTACAAAAATAAAAGTCAAAGCTATTTAGATTTTAAATTTAAAATAAAATTTTCTTTTTGTAAATACATATAAATTTTTTGTGTAAATTTTTGTTGGTTGAAAATTTATATAAAAATATGTTTAGTGTTATTTTTTTATAAAAACGAAAAACTTTGGTTACATAACATTTTTAAAAACAACGCCCTTCTCTGTAACAATTGGTAACAAATTTTTAGATCCCCATCCACTTATGCCGTTCCATAATTTATGAACAGCCCCTTAGTAAAGCAATTGAATATTTAATAAGTTATATGTTTGTTTCTCTTTTCTTTCACTTATAATAAAAATATTCTGAAATCGAAATTCATAATTTGAAGAAAAATAGAATTTTTTTAAAGGAAAATTTCTTTTTGTAAATATTATTTACATTTGGACGTTAATAAAAATTCCATAGTATTGAATATTTCTTTTATGCATGTTAAATTTTGTCGCCACATTTTTACGATGAAAACTCAGTCTGATAAATGTGTTTTGGTGAAAAAGTTTCGTTATATATTCATTGCTGACGAAACATTTTCCCACATTATCGAAATTATCAAATAAATTTACAAAAGTTTTTTTTTCATTTTCAATGATTAAATAACACTGCGGTAAACATTTTTTTAAGGTTCATGTTTCTTAAATATACGAAAAATATTTTAATAATTAAATTAAAAGTTTTTAAATTAATTTTTAATTTTAATGAAATAATAATTTTTTTTTATTCTTTCATAACATCATTTTACATATAACGTTTCCATATACCACTTCAAATACGACAATACAAATACAAATACAAATTTTTAATATTTATTTAAATTTGCAAGTTTTTTATTATTTTATAAAATTTATTATTTTGTTTAAATATTTACATTAAAAAAATAAATGGAAAATGATCGAGAATGCTTGATTTGCTATTCACCAATGAGTAGTGAGACGTTTGTAACATTTGTAGATTGTGGACATTCCTTTTGTATAAATTGCGTTATAAGTGTTTTTATTATCAAGCCAATTTGTCCTTTAGATAGGCAGTCAATTATTTTGGTGAAAATGAAAGAAAATGTCTCTGGGATTAATGAAATTCTTCCTTTTATTGATTGTTTAAAACAGATTTCAATTTTCAATTCGTTTTCAATCAGTTTTAATAAAGATATTTTCTGTTCAATGAATGAAGAAACGACAAGCGTCAACATGAATAACATATTAAAAAGTCTTAATGAACGCCACGATTCGTTTTACAATAGATCACTTAAAATAAATATTGAAAGTATTAAAAACCATTACAATCTTAGCGAAAATAAATTTGATTTACTAACATATGAATATTTTAAAACAAATGATTTTTTATTTGCTTCCGACGAGATTGAACAAATGATTTTGACGTTTGAACGACACTGCTTAAGCCGATTCATAAATCAAAAAATAAATCGAAGACAGCTTTATAACCATATACAAGCCATATCACGGATAATAAATAAAGTGAATGCTCAAAATGAATTTAATATCAATCTAATGCGATGGCTAATAACACTGCTTTATAAGTCCTGCTATAGACCCGATGGGCCGATTTTTCTACTTCACGATTGTTCAACTGTGGGGGCGCTGTTGGATTCTATAACCTTGGGTAATTTCTGTGAAAATATTCAAATTACAAATTATATAGAAAATCTTGATAGCATACTATTTGATGACACGAATGTAGATGTTGACCAGTATCTCAATGACTGTGGATTAAATATGGTTATTAATGCTCTGAAGCACTTGAAAGATATCATTGATAATATACTGCATATTTTTACATTTCCAAATTGTTCGTCTCTTGATCATGAACTTATCATAATTGATATCCATTTTTATCTGTTTTGGGTCTCTGAAAGCATTAATCACCTACTATATTTTAATAAAGACGTGTTAAAGATGATGGAAAATGTGAGAAACGTTTCAAAATACTTTTGCAATAATTTGAAGAGAATGGCTAATAAACCGTTTGTCTTAAGAGATATGAACAAGCTAAAAGTAGGATATCATTCTCATCTCGAATCTGTAAAACGCATTTGTGAAACTATTGAAATAACTCCAAAAGTTTTGATTATTAAAAACTTAGTGGAAAGTTTATTAAAATAAATTCTTTACAATCAATATGCACAGTAAATGGAAATTCATTTATTTATTTTAGTTTTTTGTTTTATCTTAAAAGTTTTTAAGCTTATACGTAATCGTGTTGTATTTATACAATACAAGTCGGTTTGTTTTCGAACTCGTCTTTTTCTCATTCTGTAAACGAAATTTATAATACTCAAAATCTTTTTTTTCTATTTACCACAATAAACACAATCGCCAATACAATATTTCTTTATCTGCACGTTTGCGATAGGGATAATTCCACCCACGGTAAATTTCCCTTTCTTTCACACAAATTAAGTTGAATTGGCTAATGTTAGGTTTCATTCGTTTTCGGACTCATCTTTAATTTTTTCTTAATTCGAATTGATGGCCGCTTTGGAATTTTTCTCCTCCTTTTTCTACATTTTTCTAGTCAACTTACTAATCAGATTAATTTTCAATAAAATAATAACATAATTACTTCTCACCTCTACTAAACCGAAACTAATTTTGTTAATTAATTTTATGAAAGAATTAATCTCCTTGGGTTTCCCATATTTCTCGTGCTTTCTACATAACTAATAAATTATTCATTTATTTTTTATTAATTTTTTATTGAATATTTTTCTTGTTTTATATTAGTATACTTGTATTGATCTACTCATTGGCTATCCATACATACTTGTTTCGGGCACAATATGCCAATTTTTAATTTTAATTATTTTTTTACATTTTATTTATTTGTTTTAGTATTTAGATGTTTACCATTTTATTGATCAGCTTTCAATTCGAACTTACGGTTGTAACACTCTTAAAAATGCACCTATTTTATGCCATCAAGTATGCCAGTGTTACATCTCGTGTAGTTTTGATTTGGCATTAACTTAATTCGTAATAGTT
The DNA here is from genome assembly GCA_022537955.1 of Schmidtea mediterranea. Classification (NCBI taxonomy): domain Eukaryota; kingdom Metazoa; phylum Platyhelminthes; order Tricladida; family Dugesiidae; genus Schmidtea; species Schmidtea mediterranea. The sequence goes on from CM039681.1 coordinate 39,694,376, forward strand.
TTTTAAATTCAAATAATTTTTGTTACAAGTCATTTTTAAAATTCACTGAATTAATTTTTTTAATTTTAGATTTTAAAAATTATGTTATAATATGGGAAAATGTCGATATTATAACACTGTTTGGGTGTCAAAAAATGTGCCAATAAATTTGAAATTAAAAAATATTCATATGTAAACCAAGTAAAATTCAAAAATTTTAATTAAGAGTAAAATTAATTAAAATCAGACATCAGTATTTTGTGGTGAAAATTTATATGAACTGGGCAAAAAAATTAAAACATAATTAAAATTTGAAGCGGGTTCTATTAGATTGAGGTTTATTTAAAAAATTTAAATCTTTTTACAGCTTGACAATTATTTTCTATCTGTTTCGGAGACTATCGGCTTATTTGGATTGATAATTTACTGAGAAAATTCTTGATTAAGTAAATAATTATTTTTCTACAAAATGGTAAAAAGCAGGAGTTACAATATATCGGAGAGAAAATAAAGAGAAGCTCAACAAATAAATGAAAGTCATGGAATTTATAGAATCCTCAGACAGTCACATCTTGACCCAAAGCATCAATCGATCCTCGTGTTACCTGAGTTGCTTGACTTTGTTAAAAGTGTATAGTGATTGTCATCGGAAAGAAAATCAGATTACTATTTCCTTGGTTCTGGTTTGTTTAATCAAAAGGATGCCCAGGGACAGAAGTAAAAATCCTACCGGAATATTTATTAATAAAACCAAACTAAATTGTGTATAGAATATAATAAGTATAGAATAAATATTCAAACATCAAGTGACTAGATAATTTTTTATTGGAATGCGGATTTTGTTCAAATCAAAATCTTTAAAAAACGATTAACACATTAGCAGATAAAATATTCTTAAAATGTTCGTTATAATGCATTTATTCAATAAAAATAGAAAATTTATTTCTAGTAAATTAATTAAACAAAATATTTTTTGTACTATAAATAATTTAATACCACATTTGTTGGTGCTTAATTGGAATACGTTATCTAATTTGAATTAGAGGAAACAGAAAATTCGTGAAAATGTTAAAAGATTTAATAGGATTTAATTGCGAAAATGTTAAAAGCGTTACATGTCTAACTCGGACATTTTTCTGGACAGTTTTTATTGAGCGAAAAACAACTCAATTCCGGTCTGTCTGGTCACTTTATGTTAAAGTGTTGTGGAATAAAAATAAGTAACAGTTATATAAATTTTGATTATACAGTGAATTCTCGATAATAGCTACCTAGTCTGATTTTTTTTATTAAAAGTCGCCAATGACAAGGAATTGTTGCTATTATCAAGTCAAAAAAAAGAAAAAATAAAAAAAAGCATTTGTAGATGAATTTATAATAAAATTCAACGCTATACAATATGAATTTAATTTGTTAGCTTCTTGTATTATTTTAGTCTTTTATAATTGCTGGGCACCCGATGAGTAAAAAGAAATAAGATTCGAGGAAACCCATCAGATACGCGCTTAAGAGATATAACCATTGGATACCCGTCAAAACGACTTTGGAAATGTATTCCAATTGGCGGTTTCCACAGAATATATTCGTGCTGATTTTAACTTAGGGTCCCTCCGTCGACAATTTAGTTAAAACACTATTGAAGATATTAAAATAAACGAATTATACAAGACCTTATAACGCTAACTTCAACTATTAATTTTATAATTGTTCGAAAAAGATTTGAATAATGTGTTGACTACAGAACATCTTTTATGTAAACTCTTCATTTTATATTATTAGTTAAAACGAAAAACAAATTGCTTAAGGTTTTTTTTAATTCGATATCATAACACCTGGGAAAATCTGACATTCAAATACATTCAAAATTAATTTCTTCCCCTGGCCCAGCATTTTGGCTGTTTTTAATCTTCACCTTATTTCTCTCTCCGCTTTCCTGTTTGATGTTTGTATGGTTTGGGCTTGTCTGATTGAGAAGAAACATGTGCATCAATATTCATCTGAGCTATTTGGATACTGGCTTGTGGGACCCATGGATGACTTGTATTTGTTATTTCCGTTGTATTATCATGTTGGAGTATTTCGTCCCGGATTGTGGCTTTTAATTTTAACTGGTTATTTTCTCTTCACAGTTTCCCGAGCTGTGCCATTATCTCCGAATGTTGTGCCTTCAGAACTCATTCTGTTGCGTCAACTTCTTGGCTTGATTCGGTCGCGTCCATGTTTCTTCCATTCGCCGGAATTTTCGGATCATCGATTCCGCTCGTCGACTTTTTTTCAAGCGTTTTGTCGTGGTATTAGGGCAAACCCCGATGAACTTTTTCAACATCCAATGCTTTGGTTTTATCATTGTTTACTAAAATCATTTTAAAGATTTAATTAGTATATTATCAATTTAGGCTAAGATGTTTTTCGGGAATTAAAATCATGATGACAATGGTGACAGAAGCTGTTGAGCTTTTTTATCTCAATGGATGATAATTTAAATTTGATTTGAAACTAAATAAAACATTTAGCAGTCTCTGCTGATATCATTGCTTAAATTCTCAAACTCTACTATACATAATCATTTTGTAAATCACTTATACATATGGATAAGGTTCCCTGGTACCATCCTGGCTAAAATTTTATCTGATATTCACGTAGTCGACCTATATTGTGGGCAGAACCCTATAAAACTTGGTTTAATAATAATAAAAAAAACAAATTGACTCAAGAAATTTCAATCTATTTTTAGAAAGGAATTTCTTGTTTCAACATACCTATTATATACCTATAACGGAACACTAATAACGAGGTAGGTCTAATATTTTTACCGAAATCAAAATTATAACAATAAATTAATCGTGATAATTCGAATTAAGATCTCCTATTATTTATAATAAAAATATAATAACTCTTTCATATAGATAAAATCATTGATACAATTTTGTTATTATTATTATTATTGATCTAATATTATTATTGGTATTGTTGGACGTATAGGAATTTTCAGTTCATTATATCACTCATCCTATTGGTGTGACCTTCTCATTTAACTACTAGGGATACCTTCCTGATACGCCGCACGATTTTGAAAAAACCATTGCGTACCCATGACCGAAATCATGTTGGTACTGTACGCAATAGCCGAATGCCATTCGAGCAGGTGAGCGCCATTGCTAACACTACTCCTCGAAGGACCTTCGCTTCCCGGATTATTTCCTGCCGATGGAAAGGCTTACGCTTTTTACTTCTTAATTCACTTCTAGCCCCTTGTATTTATGTTAACTACGTCGAGAAAACCGTGGAAAACATTCGCGCCCCATCATCAGTTTATAAACCCTGTCCGACACTTTACCCTGATCTATTACGGATTTTTCGTCCCGATTAGCTTAAGACGGTTAGTTCTGATCCAACAGGAAGAAAACAACAAAAAAAATGAACACAAACCAATCAGACCAAAATAACGTATATTGCTAGGCACATTTATAAAGGCAGATAGTTCATAAAGAAAATCTTCGGAGATGAGTGAACGTAGTCCGTTTCTAACTCAGTCCTCCTCGGCATCGATATCGGTAGACAGGTACTTGCGTTTTGCCGGCCGGTATGGCGGGGGGTTTGCACCGTAATTGCCCTCAATGCAAGTAGAGGGTCCGGCGACTTCAGGCTGGGGAGTGTCACTAGGAACATCGCCTGTGAGGACAGCGATGTCGTTGAAGTCCAAACCCAGGTGGTCGAGAACTTGGGCGACCCGGGGAGGACCGGGATCCTCATCCACGAGATTTATGTGGATGGAACGGGCGGGCGACGCCAAGGTGATATTGGGAGCGTATAGTATGTCTGGATCTAGCCCCGGAATTTCGAATTCCTGGTATGGGGGCGGTAGATCGTCGATCCGGCACGGGCCTTCGAGTGGCTCGTTTCTCGTAGCAGCTCCACTTCTCTACGACGACGGTCTCGACGTAGTCGATTGCGGTTTGCCCGCGATGGGCGGGGTTTGCAGTCGATTCTGCCACTGGAATTCGAGGCGACTCAATTGGTGGAGGAGCCGAGGTGGTAGGAGTCCGGCTAGCGGTAAATGATGTTCCGGGATTATGTTTAATTGGCGAGCCCGGACGCTCCCGGGGACGTGAGTTTGGAGCTCCACGTCCGTGAAGGCCTGACGAAGGGCTGTGGTTTGTTCTTTAATCAGCAGCCGTTGGCTGCGCGACTCCGCGATCAGATCTTCCCTGGTTCGAGTTAGTCTTTCTATTTTTCGGTGTAGGCCCTGAGTGACTTCCGGCGAGGACCAAATGCCCTTGATACTTTCATATTTGGTTCTTAAGGAATTATATTTCGCCTCCATTTCTTCGAGTCTCTGCCGCAGAGCGATGACCGACGGAGAAAGTCGGGGAATCCTTGAGAGATTATTCACTGAGGAACTTGTTCCGGAATTCATAATCTGAAAAGGGAGAAAAGAAGTTCAGGAGATGGAAATGAATCGGGAGATAAAAAGAATTGGCGGGGAAGTGGCGGGGGAAAATTTCAGATTTCTAACGTGGATTTTTGATCCCCCCAAATTCATTCTTATCAACGTTTGGGCTCCTATCGTTAGTCAAATTATCGGTTAAATCGGGTTATGATCACTCGTCACTCGACTTGGAATTGCTCGCGAAACCGTGAAAATCATCCTTACAATTACTCAGTATCTTCGGCAAAGTTAACTTGTCATGAATTATACCATTACTACGACTACAGTTACATAATTAAAATTTTCTATTCGTTAGGGGCGACACTATTACCAGGATTAATATTATAACAACTAGGATTGATATTATTACTAATCAATAAATTTTGCTGAATTAAGATTGATAAAACTCACTACATACTCGTCCCGTGGTTGTTACGATATTTACTATTATTAATTACATTAATGTTTTCGAGATACACCTGCATATGGTGGAATCCGGCATCACCCGTCTCTTCCTGTCCCACCACGAAACGGGTGAAGGAAGAGTCATTGAATGTTTTTTGTAAATCAGCTTCCAACTCTCGATACTTGACAATAGATAGGTTGAAACTGAAGCTGTTGTATCTTCTAGCTCCTGAATAATTGCGTTTTTCATCATATTGATTGACCGGTTGTTGAACAGAGTCCGCTGTAGGCAACGCACAATCTCCATTTGGAGAATTGCATCTTGGTATTCGTTCAGGATAAATCTGTAGCTGCCCGCCATCCAATCGAGGGCTTTTACATATGCGTTGACTCGATGAACTAGTTCGCAGATCGGGCAAATGTGTCTGAAGCACATTGGCACAATTCGAGTTTGCGCTTCCTTTGTTGCGAATACTATTGTTTGTGGACGTATTCCGGTTCGGTAAAGATTGTCTATCTCCTCCAGGAGAACTTGAAGCTCTGCGCCTCCTATGAACTGACGAAATTGAGGCGTCAGATTCATAAGGTTCATTGCATATATCGGATGTCTCATGAAATAAAGCCATAAGTCTGCTTTGTCTTGATCAAGTAATATACCTAAATTTTAAATATAAAATATCCACATAAAATTGTCAAAATTACTATGGATTTTATCAAGTATTACGAACAATTGGTTCGCGTGCTGACCAATCAAAAGTGGGTTATATTTATCCAGCTGCGATTTATAAGCAGAAAAAAGACCAGCCAAATAGTAAACTGGCTCACACGTCTCGATATTATCGCGTATTATAAAAAAATTATTTATTTTGAAATCTTGTATCTGTGTTAGAGGCGATATTAAATAGTTTTTTAGATTTTCACAATTACGGTATTGCTCAGAAAAGTAAGAATCCGGTCTTAGATTTACAATCATTATGATTATTTTTTTAGAATGACTGCGATTAAATATCGCGGTGAAATGCACGTACCCGGCTACAACTTCTGTGGGCCTGGTACACGAACAGATCTCAGATTGGATGAAAACAAAAAACCTGTGTCAACAAGTTTACCAGTCAATCAAATAGATGAATTATGTGTGTTACATGATATTGATTATTCAAGCAAGTCTCGACTTGTCAGACATGAATCGGACCTGCGTCTTATCAAAGCACTAGAAACAATGAATACATTAAACCTGTCTAAACAAGATAAGATTGTACGTAAATTAATAATCTATGTTTTCAGGTTAAAGTCAAATAGTTACATAATTAAAATTTTCTATTCGTTAGGGGCGACACTATTACCAGGATTAATATTATAACAACTAGGATTGATATTATTACTAATCAATAAATTTTGCTGAATTAAGATTGATAAAACTCACTACATACTCGTCCCGTGGTTGTTACGATATTTACTATTAGTGATTATTATTAATTTTTAATTAACTAAATTTGTCGAAATAATATTAATACTATTAGAACCTATCGTCCGTAAATCCGGATTATTATTATAAATAATCTATCATTAACATCTCTAGTGTTACTATCGATCCTGTTGAAAAAATTGGATTTTTAAATGATACATTAAAAAAAAAATTTATTTGATATAAAGATTATTCGGGTTAAGATAGTTAGTAAGAATTTTATATTGATTCTAATAAATACACTTACAAGTGTTAGATCCCTGCAGGTGTGACGTGTATTTACTCCTAAGATCCTTAGCGCTTCAGGATTACCGAATGATCGATCCGCGATACTGGATTGTGTGAAATTTAGTTATGGCGGTGACTATCGATTGATATTCACTATTTGCGATGAGTATGTTAAATATAGTGTACTGAAAACCGTCAATGACAATTGAAAGCGTAGGTGAGTGTGTATTTATTGATTTTATCAAACTCTGTAATATTGTTTAGTAGACCGTGATATTCGTCGGAATTTCCAACTCACGAGTCATGCAGGTGGATGGATCCTTATCGCGATGGATATCATGTCTGAAGGAAGATCCCATCAGCCCCACGGCTTCAAAGTCCCATTTTCAAAATGTGAATTTTCATGTCACCATGAGTCGTATCTGACCATGTAATGCGTTCAGCCTATTTCTCATCACAGCACTTATCGGCTTCTTGCGAACTTTTAAGAAAAACTTAGAAAAATATGTAGCGGGGACTCATCGCCTTCTCTGAGTATACTTATGGCGTCAAACGTCAGAGACATGGATCTATATTTGCTTACGGCCATACTAACTATTCATGTCGATTTTTCGCACAACTCCTTCGTGATGGAATTTTCTACTGGACTGGAAAATGGTGCTTCGCGTCTACCCGTATTATGGAGTTTGTTCTACTTGGTATAATCTTGTCTAACGTTTTCCGAACAAAAGTTATGCGATTTCGCTTTTTAATTTTTAACTTTATTTCTGAGCGATAATGCAGTCAGTCAATTGTTAATATCCCTGCTACCCACTCTCCGTTTGTTAATTGGTTCGAGATTTCCAAAAATTGTTTTCTAGATCAATCTATGATCGTACCTAATATCCCCTTAACTGAAACAACGCCCTTCCCTCGATTTTATTTCTACTCGCTCCGGCCACTTTTCAGCAGTCGCTTCGACTTATGTCTGATAAAATCTTCGACAATATATACAAAAAGCTTTCCTTTTGATTAATTCCCTTTTTCTATACGGCTTTTTGTTAATGAAAAACACAGTCAAGAATAATTATTACCATATTTTCGTCCATATAACTCACACTGATCAAACCAACACACTCATATAAACAGTGAATTTTAACTAAACCAGTAAAATATAATTGATATTCTGCAAGAGTTGATATAAAGTAAGTTAAATTTGATAAAAAAAAGTTTGAATTTATATGGTCCATAGATAGTATAGCCGGCGTTATATGCGCTAAAATTAAGATAAAAGTGAACCGTAGATTATTTTAAATCTAATTAATGATGACAACTTAATTTCATATTGAATAATTTTACAAAAGTTTTATGTTACAAAATTGAAAACATAAAAAATCTTAAAAAATTCTTTAAATATAATTCATTGTTCTAGAAATTACGTAATAGAATATTCATTTTCCGAATTGTTTATCTGCATCAATTATAATCGCATATATAATTGAGAATTTCATATATCTTCATCAGTGCCACTTAAGGTAATTGATTAGAAAATGCCTCTTTTCAAAGAAACGAGATCTCCTACTGATAACGAAATCAGAATAATAATCAAGGCAAAATTTTTCTAATATTAATTTATTTAGAGTTTATTTTATTTCTCATTTAGATTCGACATAAAATCGACAAAGAGCGACAAACTAAATCAACTCTATTCAAAATCATTCAAATGAGGAGTCCGATTCGTGAAGGATTGTTTCATTTGGCAAAGGTTTTTCATCATATTCATCTGATTGTTGATCTCATTCATAATTGCAGATTCAAGTCGATCATGATCAATTCATTCATGCTCAGATTTTCATGCCGACGGAAACGCGAAAAGAATGCCAACTCGACCACGTTAAGCCAGCATTTGAAGATGATGAATTGTTAATTTTTACTTCTGATCATGATGAATAAAAATTGTGCTTTATTGACTTGTTTCTTTTAGTTTCTGTAGGATTTTCTGAAGTATACATTGATTAACTTGGGGATACATTTTTATTTGCTGTTAAGCCTTCTAATTGGTTTATTTTTTTGTTGTTATTGTTGCTATATAATGCGAATATCAACTGTCATATTAACTGAAAAGATTAATGCTCCAGCCAATCATATCACAGCACAATTTTGATATTGTTGTGCACCTATTATTTCAATATTGATGCTGAATATATTTTGAATACAGGTTCAAATTGAAATAGCAGTAACTAGCCAACCCCATTACGGTAATTTGTAATTCAACCAATTGGATCACAGCACAGTTTTCAATATTGAAATTCTTAGTTTTAATGACGAAATATATCTCGTTTATTTCAATTGCTGTATATCATTATGTCATATATATTACGTAACTGTTTACTTATTGATGTGACGCTTTAACGGTTCCAATATTCAGTGTTAATTCGGTTGCTCATATCTGAATATCCGATTGCTCTCAATGAGTATGATGCAGTATTTGCTGGTTCCTGTTGATATTATGAATTATTAATATGCATGGAATAATTGTTGCTGGTAAAGAATAAATTTATGCGTGTGACAAGCTATTGGATAATTGTGATTAGCATTGCATTTCTATTGGTCGCGTATTTCAGTTGATCACGTTTTCCACCAATTATTGAGTGACAATATATTTCATTTGATCACGATTTTTAATATTTTCAAGTGAATCGGTATATAAAAAAATGCTTGGACGACACAGTTTTTATAACCTTTCAAAATTACTGTTTTTCACGAATAAACAATTTATTTATCTAACTAAATCTAAACTTTTAGACTCTTAATAGACAATATTTTATTATTTTGAATAACTATTTTTTCTAAAGTGAAAAGTTAGAAGTTATGATTTTTATATGATGAAATGGAAAGTTAGAAATGAATAAATAGACAAAAATATTTTGTCGATTTCATTCAACGTTCATACATAATGAGCCAAGTGAAAAGTGTCAATTATGACTGGAACGTTGCTACAGAGAAATCTCATAGGCCAGAGAAAAGAAATGTTAATTTTCAACATCAAAAAATCACTGATTCGAGTGAAGAGTTATTGGATAGCAGAGACCTGATTGAAAATCTTGACTCTACTTATGAAGAGAATAAAAATTTTGAAGTATCGAATTAGTTTTTTTGTCTATCCAAGCTTCTGAGGACCTGCATTTCAATGGGTAACCATTTTCAATACAAACTGTCAAGTGCTAGTCTATTATAAATAATAACCGAAGATTAATACAGAAAAAGAAATCTCATATATTTGAACAATTATAACATTTTTTCAAGAAAAAATATTGTTAGTTCTTCGTCTCTCAGGGCTGGCTTGATGCTGTCCAATGCAACCTTTTGACGAGTCCTATTAGGGAAATATGCTTGAACGTGAATAAATTCATCACTATCGACTTGAATCTAAAGAAGAATTAAAGTACGTCAAAATAAAGTCTCAGAAAAATAACTTTAGCCAAATGAAAAAGTTCTTCGTGAATTGGAGATCTTACTGTTATAACTTTGAAAATCTTTGCTTCCAATTCTCTGTTCTTGGCAATATCTGAACTGATCTACACAATATAGAATCAAAAGTGATCACATAACCCTCCATTACCTCCATTAACATTCTAGTTTCCTCCTCGCTTGGATTCCTGATTTCTTGAAAGAGCGGCATTTTTACAAAATGAGATAAATAATTTAGAAAAAAAATAATTTGAACTAATATATGAGCTCCTGTATATCGATTTTGTCACTGTGCACAATTAATTTATTGATGCATTAAAACAAATTAATGAAAACAACTAATGAAAATTTACAGAGACGAGTGCTTAGGAATGAAATTGGAGGAAAATGTGGTGAACTTCAGATATTCACATATTTCAAGTTCGATTGGATTAGGTAACAATATTTACACAAGCATTCACTACAGCTTATTACGTAATGAAATTATGGTTGATATTTCAGTCAATGAGAAATATTCATTGCCCGACTACTGGGAAATGTGCAGGTCACGTTCCAATTCAATTAATCCTTAAGGAATATATTATGGGATTTATTTCACATTTCGACAGACAAATTCGATTATGAGGGTCGGAACCGAGCAGTTCATTATATTCAGAGAGGGAGTATAAATGAGTGTCTAAGATATTTTAAATATAAACTCTACATTTTGTGTATGGAAAGAGAAATTTATAGCATTTATCTTCACTTAAAATGAAGAATTTCTGAAAATTTTAGGAAAGATAGTTTATTTCAAGAACCTTATAAATTCTCTTTCGAAATCTATCAGAGATATATGAAGGATTATTTTAAGGTAAGGCAATAAAGTTAATAAAGTTCAAAAGAGTCTGATTGATAACAATGATACAGAAGAGGGTGCCAGTTCAATGTATTAGGGTTACATTTGAGATGATTTTCGCATCAATTACTTGACCCAATTTCTGGTTTGCGGTCCAGATCACAATAATGCAATCAAATCTGATTTCATTACTCAACTAATCCGCTTTTTCCGGCTTTTTTTGAAAAAATAGTCAAGAAATGATTTAGTAAAAATGCTAAAGCTACAAACAAAGTTAACCAAATCAGTTTGCTTATATTTTTGTTTTAATTAATACATTTTTGGTATGGGTTTATTGTCGAAATTGAAACAACATGTTGTAGAAGATATACTCTAAAAACTATAAAAAAAGATACTCTCTTATCATGCCAAATAATCATTAGATCTTTTTAAAGATTTCTTCAATCAAAAGAACTTGAGAAAATATTATAGATACACACAACAACAATAAAGTTTTATTAAAGTAGATATTTTGCAAAAAAATAGCTAAAAAATTAATGAAACATTATTTATTTATATTTATTTATTTATATTTATAATTTTTAAATTCAAATTTATTTTGAATATTTACCTTAATTTTACTGTGGATATTTTGAAAGGAAAATTTTAAATAAAAATAGAATTAAACCAATATGGAAAGCGAGAGGGTGCCAAAGTAATACTGGAAATAATACTGAAATGCTAAAATCTGAATTAACCAATCCTCATCAAAATCTTAAAGATTTGATTGGCTCCGAAAATCTTCAAACTCTTTCGATTGGATATTAAAAAGAAACTTTCCCATTTCGTTAACTTTATTTGACAAGAAAACTTTCGTGTGTTATTCTAAATCAAAACTCTCGACATCCGAGTCCATTTACACATGTGAGAAATAAATCAAATAAATAGTTAATCTTGAAAAATTAAAATAATTTTAAAATAATAAAAGATCGTAAAACAATAGTAAAATAGAAAACTGATTATGCAAATGATATTTAAAAATAAAAAAATTAAATAAAGTATCACTCTTCGACTAAAGATATTTCTTCCGCAGCTTCATTAACTATTATTTGAGTATCCAACATTGAGTGTGGTCGGCTGGTGTTGCCAAGCCGATTGACTGAACTGGCCATTGAGCCTTCTGTAGCAGTTCTGTATTTTTGAAGTTTCTTGTGAGGAATTATTTCAACATCTTTATCACCGTATATTTCCACTATAAATGGTCCTTCACTTTCGTCGAGCATCCGTAACTTTACAAGTGTACTTAACCGACAACTCACAAAACATCCTCCAAAACACACTAGACATTCAAAACTACTTATTCCAAGAGTTACCAAAAGAAGAGTATCCATTTTGTCTTTCCGAAAGGTCTGTCCATCAGTCGTATGATTCACGATTCCTAATCTTGATAGCTGTATGCCAACAATAGCACAGACAAACGATACGAGCGTTGACGCAGTGTAACAAAGCATCTATAATGTTTAAAATTTTTATCACAAATCTAAAAAATCGTTTAAATTTTATATAAATTTGGAATTTGATTTAAATAATTATAAAAAATAATTTGAAATTTTTAAAATAAATTACGCTATTTACAAGTTTGAAATCGGTGATATAACTTGATAGTATGATTATATTCTCTTATTTTCATTAGTTCATTAATATCCGGCATAGGCGATGTGTAACTGTGCTACCACTTATACCAGCAAAATAAGCAAATATCAAATATTGTTGAAATTATCTATATTATAAGAATGAAAGTTTGTCTGTTTGTTTATCTGTCTGATCAGCAATTTACCATATAACATATATACTAATTGCTATTATCATATTAAACATCGTTTTATTTTTTTACTGTTTGTGTATTGATTAATAAATTAATTTTATTTAGAAGATAAATTCAAGTGTCAGAGATTCTGTTTAAATATAAAAAATTAATTTAAATGAGTTATTATAATAAATGTAAACTCAGGCGAAGCCGGGTACAACAGCTACAGATGTTACTGGTTTGGCAATATTACTTGTTTTTGTGCGTTTTGTTTTCAACTCAACTGTTTACAAGAATATATTCATATGTACCTCTCTTACAGGTGTTGATCTAGTGCTGGAAATTTTAATTGAATAATCAATCAATTAATTGTAAATAATCAATTTTTAATAAAAAGGCATCAAATACATAGCATGGAAACCGCACCAAGATCATTTAAGATTCATTATCTCACACCAAGTAAAACAGAAAACACAAGAAAAGAAAAGACACTAGAAGAATAAATAATACACGTTTAAGTAAAATAAAAAATGCATGTAAAATACAAAATATTTATTAAAAAATAAAATAAATAAAGCACTATAGTGCATAATTATCACCATCTTAAATTAGAAATCCATCATAGCGAAATAAAGAAAAGAGCTTGAACTATGGTTATATTAACAATCGAAAGACCATAGTTCTGCAAAATAAAATGATCATAAAATAAAAGAGCTTAAATTATGGTTGTATTAACAAACGAAAGACTGCAATGATTCTGCAATAAATGAATTAATTTTGGCTTGAATTACCAAACGAAAGAGCCATAATTAAATCCGCCGTGATGATTATTTCAATTACTCGGTGATCGCGTCGAGTTCTGGATACTGTACACAGGTTCTGTTCAGCAGGTCATCGTTGTATCACCTACTGCGGCTGATTGTAACGTCGGTCGTAGTAGGCACGATAAAATTAGGAAAGTGCGCCACAAGTCAATGGACTTTTAAACAAATTCGAAATACAGGGAAATACAAGGGGTAAACTAGAACGAAAGTACAGTTGATACAGTGATTAAACAAATGAAATAGGAAATTTACCATAAAATAAGGGCGGAACGCTGCTCAATGTTTTCAAAGGTATTTTAATAGATAATAAGTAAAGATGACAAATTGATATAGAAATTATAGAAATAGACGAGTATGAACCATGGTATAGAAGAAAAACACGTATGACTTTCAATCGGCAGTCAGGAACCCCAAAGTGAAAATTTCATGAGGAGTAGTTCTAGAAAATGAGCTCAACTGCTCATGGATTTTCAACTCCTATGTACATTACCAACATGGTAACTACCATGGCTACATAGGACGAACAGAATAATAACTTTGAATGCGTTTAGGTAACAGTCATACAGGAACCCTTGAAAAACAAATTAAAATGAATCCTATATGTCAACATAGGTATGATTTTAGGTGAACACATTTTTGAACCAAACAACGCCTATATGAATAAGCATAAACTATCTTGGAATTCTTGCTTCCAGATTTGCACCGATGGTGCAAAGTCGTTGCTCGGGATTTAAAATGGTTTTATTCATTGGTTTTCATTGTTGCCTTCATAGTCATGCTCTTGTAATTTAAAGAATGCACACTGATGCGAAAGATGTTTTTGATAATGTAATAAATATTTTCAATTACATTTAATATAGATTCCTGATTATTTAAACTGCTTTGTGAGGAATTGTCTAGTGTGTATATGATATTACTTTTACACACAGAGGTACAACATGGTAGATGCCCGATGGGTATAACACTCAATAAAATCATAAAACAATTCCTTCTGCTATCTAATTTCTTCCTCTAGAAATTGTATTAATTTGGAAACGAATTTGAGGTTCCGCATCTAAAGCATTTCTATATTTAGTTTTAGTATTAACATGTGTTGGGCCAGGACTGGATATTGTTTAAATGAATTGGAAATAGCACGCAAACATAGCAATGCAGATTTGAAATCAGATCCATAAACATCAAACAAACAACCTTAAAAATATGAGAAAAAATCAAAAACATGAAAGTAAATCAAAATAATAACAGATATGCACCAATATCAGCACGAAATTAACATAAAAATAACAAGATAATATAAAGATTTGACCGAAAATTGAACAATTCATAAAAGTTAGCAAATAACGAATAAATGGAATACTTTCAATAAGAAATATCCAATTAAAAAATAAAATAAAATGTTCGTTTAATATAGAAAATCGGCAAAATAAGAATTAGATATTACAATTAAATCAAGGTCAAATTTTGTTTAAGTGCATAAAAAAGAACACGCAAGGTTAGGGTCGCATAACAGGTATATATACCAATTCATTTTCGCAGAATTTAATCACTTTGTGAGCAATCACTTTTTCTGATAAAATGCTCAATTGTTTTTTATCAGGAAAAATAGCATTGTGTAGCAAAAGCCTCAGTCAACGAAACTACAAATTCCTATTAACGGAACGCTATCGGGCAACACTTTCGAAGTGAGGACGAATGATATGTGTGTAAACTTAGTGTGAATATGAGACAATGTAATGGAACTTCCAATTATATGAATTCAAAGAGACTAATTTTTTCAATATGTCTAAATTTATACGACCCACAGCCGAAACATACCGCAAGTTATTAAAATCTACATACACGTAGAGATGTGTAAGTGCCGGTATATCCGCCAATATCTCGTGCCCGAGAAGATTCCGCCGTGCGTAACGATGGAATCCAAACGTCAATTGTCACAATTTATAGGGATAGATGGAAGATAGAGGAGCATTCTTTTGGCTGACCCTCAGTCATCCATCTCCCGAAACATCGATCTAAATTATCATTTACTCATCGGCTCAAAATCTATTAAACCGAGTAGTCCAGTCAACACTCATAAAATCTTAATATCAATATGTCTAACCTTAGGATCAAATAAAAGAGGTAAGTGGAGGCAAAAAGAGCGGAAAGTCATTGTAACGATGAAGTTAACTGTCTAAATCAATAAGAAAATTTAATAAATCGAATAAAAGCCTTAAACAAATTAGATTCACCTGATAACCATAAAAAATTTATAAAGTGCTAGACCAGAAAAATTAAATCAAGACTATAGAGAACCACTAGAAAAAAACCAGAACATCATAGTATTCAAAATCATTCAGTGAATAGTATGCAGAATACCACATAAATTTGTATAATTAACATTATATAGTACTGGCAAGAAGTGAGTTAAATAAGTCGAGAATCCCAGAGAACCTTAAATTGGAAAGTAGAGATGAATAGGAATAAATCGATGATATTGTTGGGCCAGAACACAGGCTTGTTTAAATGAATCGGAAATAGCACGCAAACACAGCACGCAGATTTAAAATCAGACCTTAAAACATCAATTAACCATGCAAAAATATGAGAAAGAAACAGGGTCGTGCCTGACCGGCGTTCATTACGTGCGCCGCACGCAGGCGGCCAAATTCAAAGGCGGCCTGACGACCAGGAAAAAAAATGAAAAGCAAAATAACAATGTTAATATATAGTCATATATAATCGTGGAAATAGACAAATAGTTGATTGAAGTGTCATTGATATTTTTTTATTGATATTTTATTTTATTATTGATATTTTTAAATATTTTATTAAAAGGCCTAAGAATGACTGGAAGAAAAACGAAAAGATTGTCTGGAGCACATTATAAAAGAAAAAGAGTAGAAAAACAACGTGTTACTAAAAAAATCTTTGGTTCACTAACCAAATATTTGGAAAACCATACAGAAATACAAAATGCTTGCAGTAGCCAAGCAAATCCAAGCAGAGAATTTTTTTCGAATGAAAATGTATTATCTGCCGAAAAAACAAATGATAATGACAATATTGGTAGTAATGATGAAATAACAGATATTGCAGCTCCAAATATCGACGATATCACTGAAATTAATGAAGAATATTTTGATATGTGTATAGAACTAAATGATCCAGCTTGCTGGCCTTTGGCACTTACCGATAAAGTGCTGGATATTTTAATTGAAAAAGGCCCTGTTCAAAATATACAATCTACATATCCACTAAATGAATTTGGAAGATCATTTTCAAAGGTTTATTTCTATAGAAAACTGCCAAATGGGGAAAAGTTTAATCGTGAGTGGTTAATCTATTCTCCAAAAAATGATGCCACATTTTGCTTCTGTTGTAAATTATTTGGCAAACAGGAAATAAAATTAGTTAATGAAGGCTTCAAAGATTGGCAACACATATCCGACAACTTATCTCGTCACGAAAAAACAACGCTGCACATCGAAAATTGCACCTGTTGGAAAAAATTGGAATTAAATTTAAAAAGAAAAACCACAATTGATAAGAATATGCAACGGTATTATGACGCCGAGAAAAAACGATGGTGTCAAATTGTAAAACGCATGATATCTGTGGTGCAATTTCTAGCAGGACAGTGTTTAGCTTTTAGAGGTTCTTCGGCAAATTGTACGAAAAAAATAATGGAAATTTCCTGAAAGCAATTGAAATGATAGGAAAATTTGATGATATAATGGCAGACCACATAAAACGCGTACAAGAACCAAACGCCCCAAAGAACCGCATGCCACATTACCTGGGAAATCGCTTTCAAAATGAAATAATCGCTATCCTTGCAACCCAAATTCAAAAATATATATTAACATCAATAAAAGAGGCAAAATATTTTTCTGTCATTTTGGACTGTACGCCGGACACTGGACATGTCGAGCAAATTACAATGGTTATTAGGTATGTACATATTAAAAATTATGAAGTTGAAGTAAGAGAAAATTTCATTGGCTTTTACCAAGCTAAAAAATGTACTGGAGAATCTTTTTACGACTTCTTAATTCAAAAGTTAAACTATCTTGAATTAAATATTAGCGATATGAGGGTCCAGGGATACGATAATGGGTCTAACATGTCCGGAAAACATAGAGGATTACAAAAACGAATTTTGGACAATTATCCCCGAGCTCTGTTCATGCCATGCAACGCGCATACATTAAATTTGGCCATTAATGACGCAGCTAATGTTTCGTTTTCAACGGTGGATTTTTTCAGTAATGTATCTGCAATATACAACTTTTTCAGTGCATCACCATTTAGATGGCAAGTTTTAAAGAAAAATGTAAAATCTTTAACATTAAAACAAGTTAGTGAAACTCGATGGGAAGCAAGAATTAAAGCGATTAGACCACTGCGAAATGAATTAGGTGAAATTTATGACAGCCTTATAGAAATAGCTGAGGAATCTTCAATGCCAACAGTTCGACATGAAGCTGAATGTTTGGCAATGAAACTTAAATCTTATAAATTTATTTCTTCAATAATAATATGGTACGAAATCTTGGAAAAGGTAGATTTTATTAGCAAAATGATGCAGAAAGTTTCTTGGAATATCAGTTCGTGCGCTGAATCAATTAAGGAAGTTTTGAAATTTTTTAAAAGCATTAGAAATGACGAAAGTTTCGAAAATTATTTGCCGATTTCTAATGAACTTTGTGTAGCACTTGAAACTGAACCGGATTTTCTTGCCGAAATTAGTGTACGTAGCCGACATCACCGAAAACAATTTAGCTATGAAAGAGATGAAGATATTCAATTTACTAAAAAAGAACATTTTCAAATTAGTTTTTTCTATGTAATACTCGATACGGCTATTTCATCTCTTACCACCCGTTTTGAAACTTTGTCAGGTTTCGAACGTTGTTTTGGATTTCTATACAAATTTATTGATATGGAACATGAGGAAATAAAAAAAAGTTGTTTCGATCTCCATAATAAATTTAAAGATGGCGAATCTTGTGATATTAGTGGCGTAGAATTATATCAAGAGTTAGTTTCAATGACTCAAGAGCGTCTCAGTAATATATCAATTATTGCAATTGAAAGTGAAATTGCTGATTCCACAAATATTGAAGGTGCGGTTGAAGAATTTGCCTCTAAAAAATCGCGTAGAGTAAATTTTTGATTGTAATATTATAGATTTATAGGCGTGTCAAAATATATTAACGTTTTATATTCAATGGTTATATTTACATTAGATATATAAGTATAGTAATAAACATTATGAATTAAAATTTGTTTTTTTTCTTTGATTTTGATGTTATATCAAAGGGCGGCCGTGCATACCAGCACGCAGGTGGCCATGTACCCAGGAACGGCCCTGGAAAGAAATAATTAAAATATAAAATTAAAAAAACATAAAAATAAATAAAACTATTAAAAGAATGCAACAAGATCCGCACGAAACAAACATAAAAATAACACGAGAACACGGAAAATTTGACCAAAAATTGACGATTTAATTAAAGAACAAGAGTTCATGAAAATTGAAACCGAAATCAAATAATTGAATTAGAAATAGTTCAATTATTTGCTAAAAGAATAAATTGTCAAAATATACTAAAAATTAAGAAATTAAAGTTAGGAAATACAAAGAAATTCCCAAGGTCAAATTTTGTTTTAATATATCAAAATTAACACGCAAGGTTAGGGTCACAGGATAGGTATATATACCGATTCATTTTCACATAATTTTAAGGATTTAATCACTCAGTGGTGAGAAACTCGAAGAAGCCTAATCACTTTTATTGAACTCTGAACGATTCAATTTTGAATTTTAGGAGCATTTTATTCTGAAACTCTATCCAGAGAAAACGTGAACTTAACGAAGTAAGCAAGAATGACTTGCTGATATGTTAACTGTGAATGCTGTTTACTTATGACAACTGGAACTCAGTTGGTATTTGACAAATATATATTATGAACGATATAAATTGCTTCTCATGTCGAAATTTTTCCGGCCCACAGCCACACACCGACAAGATATTAAAATCTGACATAAACAGTCGAGCAGTGTAAGTGCGGTGTAAGTCCGCCAACAGCCCATGCCCGTGAGAGATCTCGCCGTGGGTAACGACGGACTCGAACAGTCAATTCATACACCATTATAGGGGCAGCAGGGAGATCGGGAGACAATCTTTTGGTTGCCTACCTTTCTACCTACTCCCGAAAAATCGACCTAAAATACCTTTACACATCGGCTAAAATATTAACACCGAGTAGTCCAGTGGGCACTCTTAAAATCTAACTTCGACACACAACTTTCCTAAGATCAACTTGAGGATTAAAGGGAACGGGTTAGCGGAAATCTATGTATCAAATTCATGTTAACTATGAAAGACTTCAGAATCGATAATAAAATAAAAGTACGGAGTCGCTAAATAAATCATTAGTAATAATACAACCCGAAGATAATTTAAAAATTATGATGGGTGGGGAGACCTAAATTTCTAACTGAATAAAATTTCATCTCCGACGATAAATTCTGGGAGCGGTTAAATATGGCAAAAATGTCCCAAAATTACAGTCCTCTAAGAAATAAAATTTCCCGTTAATCGAATTAAAAAGTAGCCCACATCATTTATAGGCCGTAAATAACCACCAAAATCATTTATTAATGTATAAAAATGCAACTCATATGGAATTACGAACACGTACCGATCCTCCTAACCATCAAATATATCCGCAGTAGGAATAGTAATAAGTAAGACTTAATTGACGTCATCAAATCGGAAAATCACTTTTATCTTGAATAGATCTTGTCAATAATTTGGACGCCCGATGTAGCCCAAATAAGGACTTTAAAATCTCAACATTACCAACAATAATCCGAACGTTTATTTAATAAAAGTTAAGAAAAAAAATCTGATAAAAAAATCTGGATGAGTACTGTTGGGAGACGGGAATCTTTTCGTAGTATCCGACGATTTATTGAAGAACCCAGTAATGCGAGTAATGAAGACAACCAGTTAGAGAGGCGTTTCCTGGATAGTGTGGAATCTAACGATCTAATTAATAAACATATACCACAATTAAATAACAAACCTCAAATAATTCATCAAGAAAAAATTTTAAATTGAATGTTGCATAATAGCAACCGAAAGAATATGGCGGAATTACCACCACTGAATGTTGAAATACAAAATTCACCGAGAAGAGATTACTACCACTGAATTTTGAAATACAAAATTCACCGAGAAGAGATCGGTCAGGAATTTTCCGTTACTCTTCTCTGTTTTTATCGATAGTTGAGTAGAAGCACTGCCTCTAGCAGCCAATCTGTAAATGTAAACAGCGCCTGACCGATCGATAAAAGAAACAGAGAATAGACTGAGAAAATTTGCTAAACAGCAGGTAGAAAGAAGTCAATTAGATATTCATTATCGGTACACGACGATAGACAGCAGGAGTATAAAAGGGATCGTCCAATCACATCCCGCTAGTCGAGACAACACTGCTACGTGGCGACACACATGCAGTGATGGTATAAATAAGGAGACGGGCTCAGCTGAAATGAAAACTGCTATGAAAAATTTACCAAAAATGACCGAAACGACATGCGGAGATGGAAACGAGAAAAAGAATTCGATCGATCGAGGAGAGTCCCGGATTCAATCCTGCTCAGTTAATCTCTCCCCGAGATATGACCAGCGATGAATAGGCCACCAAGATCTTCCAACAAGTACGGCTGTTTCAGCCCTTCATCATGTTCATGAGAAAATAATAAATCTTTTATGTTATACTTCGTAATTCGATTCATTTTATTAGAAATTTTGGATGGAAATCTCGTGCATGGAGTAATCAAAGCGTAATATGATTTAAAATTTTTCCTTTTCGCATAACTAAACCTATTCGCCGCGTTCTCGACCCCTCCTCCTTCTCAGTGAGTAAATCCTTCCGATCGAAGATCCTGCCACGACATATCAATCATTAAATTAAACCCAACGCCGTAACGTTCAGATCATTTAAGAATATCTAGCCTTGGCCGACCAATTCCAGATATTAAAAAATACTCAATTCATGTTTTAGCTAATGTAGATCAAGATGATCGTTCAATTTGCCGTTAATTATGACATATAAAACGTTGGAAACATAAAATTTCATTAGTCATTATTAGTAAAGGACACTTCAAGCTACCCACCGCTCTGTTCCGCGGATTGTTTTTAGTTTCGAAATCGGTAAGACTACTTAACTTGGATTTCACGATCAGGACAGCAATGCCATAATACGTGTCCCTAAAGGAAGTTTATGACGAGTGAATCAAGTAACAATCCTATAACTATGATCCATTTCACCGGAGTTGACGCGGAATACTTGATCGATCGGTTCTCATCGGGAAACTGCCTTATTTTTCTTCCAGATTCCCCGTAAGGGAGGAGCCTCAATCAGGCTACTCCGTATAAACGTTCCATTTGACGAAACTACCGGATATAACCCAGTAATAATGACTCCAGACAACCCTGTATCGACGCGAAACTTAACTAAAATTTATAAAACCTTGGATGGGAAAAGGGGAAAAACAATAATAATGTATTTTATTATTTTTATGTCTAATTTATTGTTAAGGCAGAACGTCTATGAACGTCATACGAGAGCTCAGTAAAGAATTGAAGGACCTCCGAAAGGAGCCCACTGATCTATATCAGCAGTGCCTACAATTTAGTCGAGAATTACAACGGGTTAAGGCCACTTGGTCTGAACCGACTAAAGTGAAACGACTCTACCAGAAGATCGATGCAGCACAGAAGAGCTGGCAGGAAGAGAGAGCCCTGAACCACGCCAAGAAGATCCAGATACGTGGATTGGAAGCAGCTGTAGCGACGGGGCAGGAAGGACAGCCTGTTACCTACCCGCTGGTATTTGCCCCAGCCCAGATAGCTTGCCAGAATGCCACCAAACCGACGCAAGCACCGTTCCAACTTAAATCTCGCGCAAGACCAGGCCGTGCCGAGAGGAAAAGGCAAAGACAAGGCAAATTGCGAAACGAACAGAGTTGAATGTGAATAAGTGGTAGAGGAATAAATAAAATTTTTGTCTTATTGTTTTATTTGACTTCACGACGTAAATGCAGTAGCCTAACAATGAGGGATGAAAACGAGTACGCAGGAAAGTCAAGCAAGTAAGGGACCTAAAGTATGTAAGACGAGCACAAACCTTCTAACGATAGCTCGCTGAACCAGCTGTAGACCGGGCCATAGCAGTTTTGGAAACAAAGCTCACCTTTGACGGTCACAGAACCATTGGTTACAGTACCAACGTTGCCTAGCAACGGGTAACCAGTGGCAGATAGTTAGTATTATTATGATTGGGGTCAAGGTCATATCGACCACTAGTTAGAAAACCCCACAATATTTAAGATTAATTAATAATGATAGATAGGAATATTAATAATGTTAAAAACCATAAACAAATAGTCAGGAAAAGTAAAAGGTGTCGTTTTCAACTGATATAAAATTTAAATTTTTTCAAATTATTTAACCAGTTAATAAAATATTTTAAAACTGACCCTATATTAAATCTTTTTAAAATCTTTTTACAAATTTGTAAAAATTTTAAATGTCGCTAATGTAAGGCTATAAATAAATTTAACAGGAATAACAGAGAAGGATTCAATTATTGTATTTAATTATTGTATTAAATTTAATAATTAATTTCGCTAATATTTGTTTAAATATTACCTTTTAATGTCGTAAGAAATTTTAGTTTTAATTCAAAATGAAATTGAAAAAATCAAGACATCATTCTAGTTCTAGCAGTCCAGGAAAAAAAGAAGAAAAATCTAAATCTAATTATCACCGTCATCATAAGCATGACAAAAAATATGATAAATTATCACCAGAACTCGTTTATCACATAGAAAATGAATATAAAGAAAAATACGATGCAACTGGTTATAAACGATCTAATATTCGGAAAAAAGATATTTGTGGATTCACCGATGATGTAAATCCGTTTATGGATCCAAATCTCACTGAACAATTTATTTGGAAGAAAAATAAACGTCAAATAAAAATGGATTGCCAAACTAAAGAAGCAGAACTGGAAAAAGTTCAAAAACGAATGAGAGAACATGAAAGATTACGAGAGGAACGTCAAATAGAACAAGAAATTATCCAAAGGGCTAAAGAATCTCAAAATTATCTTGGCCGTAAAAACGACTCTACTTTTGATTTGGATCAAGCCATTGTACGATCAAAAATACGAATTAACAGTGACCGTGGACAACCGATTGATTACTTAATCCAATATATAAATGAAGAAAATGAATGTTCAACCGACACTAACGTCATAATGAATGAACCAACACAGTATTTATTAATGCTGGATAAACAACAATTAGGAAATCTGCTGGTCGACATTGATAACTACTCCTGCAATATGGTCCCAGGTAAAAATACGCAATATTGGGCCGATTTTAAAATCATAGTCGAAGATGAGTTATTCAAATTAAATCGAACAGAGAATGGTCGGGATGAAGCGTTGAGCAAAGAATCTATTGAAGCTATGAAAGATATGGTGTTGTCTGGTACAATTGACGAAGCTATTGAACTGTATAATGATTCGAAGCAAATGCTGGAAACTGGTGATCGCAGGCATATCGATATATCATATTATGAGTACTTTTGCAACTTTGCAAAGATCTTGATAGCTAAGCGACGGCTCCAGGAAAATCACATGAGAAATTTGCAAATTCAGTTAAAGAAACTTAAAGAAGAACAAGGACTTGACAGTTCAAGTCTTCCAACACTAAAAGATAACATTAAAGAAGAAGTGAATAAAACAAAACCGAAGGATGAAAGGGAGGAATATATTTACAAACTGTATGAACCAGTTTTAATATCAGAACATGAGTTAGGAGAAGAAGTAATCGATTATGTGATTTATAGGGCTGAGGACGACGAGCGGAAATTAATATCAATGAGGAAACAGTTTTTGACGTTTGGTCATCTTTCTTCAACTAAAGAAGATCAACTTCTTTTGTTAGCTCAAAAGGGTGATGAGAAGGATGATGTAAATTTCAATGATCAAGTGATAGTCGAGGACAATTCTTTCCTATGGTCTGATAAATACCGGCCACGCAAACCACGATTTCTGAATCGTGTTAATACTGGATTTGATTGGAATAAATATAATCAAACTCATTATGATATCGATAACCCGCCACCAAAAATTGTCCAAGGATATAAGTTTAATATTCTCTACCCGGATCTTATTGATAAATCGAAAACTCCGACATTTGAATTATCAGTCTGTCCAGACAACGATCAAGAAGCCATTATCAATTTCAAGGCTGGTCCACCTTATCAAGATATTGCATTTAAAATTGTAAATAAAGAATGGGAGACTAGTGAAAGATTTGGTTATAAATGTCAATTCTATTGCAATATGCTTCAGGTTCATTTTCATTTCAAACGATATCGCTATCGGAAATAGATGTTTATATACTTTAATAAATTTTTTTTTTAGTTTTGTCTTTAATTTTAATGTATTTAATTTATTTGCTACAGTTTAGGTTCAACAACGAACGCTTGTGTCATCAAGCCGATTCCTCCAGTGCTATTAGAACGACCTTTTTTTGTTAACATAAACTTCAGCGTAATTAATTTATTAATCTCGATTTACAGCAACCGAATGACAACGAAATGTAGTTAAAATATGATAACTTATGGATAAAGTCAAAGCCTTTATCCCTGTACTTGCAAGTTTGAATATAGGTAAGATGCTTACAGAATTTTTGCTGGTTCTTGTGCAGTATAGTAATTCTGTATAAATAATAAGGTTTATTATTATTTTTTATTAAATCATGAATAATTCACTACTCTAAAGTGTATATTTAACAAGTTCTTCTATTGTAACAAAATGTTTGAATAAAACTTTAATTAATGGGGAGGATGGCTTTATTTCTTGTAAATTATTATTAAATGACCTGTTGCTGTAATATAAAATTAATTAAATCAAAAATATTGATCACTTTGAAAATATAAAAATATCTTTAAAAATTAATAAAATGTCACTTACAATGTAAGAAGTTTGATATCTGAGCGACAATAATCCAATGACACCGGTAACAATGAACTGGTAATAAATTCCCAATGATAATATTTATCTTAGAAACAACTTACTACTGCTCCGCTCCATATAGGAGATACTTTATGAGCCATCCATATTTTCCCTTTTATGCTACTGATGGTCCCAAGACAAATTGAAACTACGCCCATTAATATATGCATTACGGATAAACCAACAACTATAAGAACTACAGAACGATATTGTAAACAAGAACATAATTTTGTTTTACTCGAAAAAATTGGAGTAGTTTTCATCATAATAAAATCAATCTTAATTTACAATTCCTATCTTTTCTCAAACACACAAATTAATTATACATACAATCACGTGAGTGTGTTTCAATCTTTAGAATTTGAAATTTAAGATATTTTAAAAGAAAAAATTATGAATTAGTAGAAATTTTAAAATTTATTATTAAATGTTTTTCGAATACTATATTTATTAAGTTTAAGTGAGTAAAACAAAAAAATAACCGATCAAAAATGATCTTTACTAGACTAGAAATGCTCCAATCACAACTCAAACACACAATTAATTTTAACTCAATGTGTGTATTTGCATACAAAATTTGTTTTACATACATTCACGTATTTTTCATCTAATTTCATCCAGTAACATTGCAGATGTCAGTAAACACTTGATACTTTTCCTATGTTAGTATTATTACAATGTAATGTAACATTTTTCTGTAACACTGATTGAGTAGGAAAGTATGTTGGAAAGTTTCCATTTGGTAAAAATCTTTTTCCTTTATCATTTAAGAAGTCTTTTGCCATAAAATAATTTGAATCTATATAAGGACAAGGTTGATGAGCTGGAAATGGATTTAATGTTCCCGCTTTCATTCCGCCATCTTTCTTCGGATAAGACGCTACTATAAATGGTTTTTCCAAAGGTATTTGAGGTTTTACTGGTTTGATAGCATTGCTTCCTCCTTCGAATGGATTAACAGTGAAATAGTCACAAAACGTGCTGGGTGGTATGAAAGTTGGCCTTCCAGCTACTTTTGAAAAATGATATTCACTCAATTTTTTATATAGCGTTTCAAAATCGTTATACTTATTTCCTGTGATGTATTCCGGGTATTTATCAAAGCAAACATTGCTGTAACCGTACCCGCAGCCTTTTGGGCCTGGATTTGTGATTATGTTCTTTTTCTGGGGGATATATGGGTATTTTTTCGTTTCATTACCAAATGCCGGAATGTGGGCTTGAAACGAGCCGTCCCGACTGCCTAATCCACACAATTTTACAGTGTTGCTACTTGGAATCCAATCTTTCCCAAGGTTTCTCAATCTATCCTCTAATCGCCATTTTCTACGGATATTAATAAAACTAGTAATTCCCCTTTCATTATCGAAAACCCTTTGAAATCCATTGAAGTAGCCGTCATCATTTCCACATGGAACTTTAGATCCTGGAACGACAAAATTTTTTCCGGAAAAATTATTTATTAAAACTGTTTTGAAAGGGTCATTGATGGAAATATATCCCAGCTCTTTAAACAACCCAATCCTGTCCAAGTCTGCCATTATATAATTAATATTTTATTGATTTTTTAGAAAAAAAAATGATTATTTTCTGTATTTTTGTTTTCCGTATTTGAAATGTTAGGATAAAACGATCGTTAAAGAAATAAGTTGTAATAATGATATTTATCTACTAAACATTTGGTGACCCACCTTCAGTCAGCTTGTGACCTACACTTTGGAATCCATTAACTCAATGATTATATGTTGTCAGAAATTGAAATAAAGATTATTGAAAAGTATTGGTAATTCGGTATGGTGACCTTGATACTTTCTAGCCATGGCGGCGGAGTAATCGCAAGATATTTTTGCTTTTTCATGTTTTGTTGCTTCTTTGATGTCCGTTGTCTCAAACTGAGTTTGATCCTTCACCATGTAGTTTTTCCATTCTTTGATAGTTAACTGAAAGTTTCCCAGTTACACTCCCAAAGCCATAAAGAGTTTCGTAAGTAGATCGGTTCAAGTTGGCCTCAACCTGTAGCCACTTTCAATCTTTGAATCGATTCTTCTCCTCATTCTTGAGAATGATTCATTTTCCATTTGATGAGCAACGAAGCTGGAAATTTCTTCGATAGCTGCTGTAGAAGATAGCCTCTCTTCAGATCGTCGTATCTACCAATAGCATGAAAACGGACTTCCATCGATTCCAATAAGCTAACATAAACATCAAGATCTTTCATTTCTTGTTCTCGCCCCGGTCTGAACTTTTCAATTACTTCTAGCATAGTGTTGGGCAAAAACTGATATAAGCCCTCAATTTTGTTTGTTTAATACGAAAATGCATATTTGCTTTTGAGCGGTAAAACTAAAATATTAAACTGAGAAAGAAAAATATAAAGTTTAAAAGAAAAATAAATACTTAAAAATTTAAATCAAGTTTGATACGCAAAACTTGAAAAATTAATAATAAAATCGAAAAAATTAGAAAATTTATTAAAAAAATTAAAATTCCTTGTTTTACCGCATCAAAATACAAGAAGTGCTGAACAAGCAAAATTCAGTACGTTTCCTTAAAAATCTATTCTCATATTTCGCACGTACTATAACATTTATTATTATTTAAAGAATCTTTTGGAAAATATCAAATAGTACTGTAAAAAGTAATTTTTATTGTTATTTATTATTTTTGCCATATATTGATTTTATTTTCATGGATATATTTATTTAAATATTAATTTTGGTTAAAATGCAATAAACTACGCGCAAATAAAAATTAATAAAAATTGAAAACTTCGCAAGTTAGTAAAATGAATTTTTCATGACCGATTACGAGTGTTGATAAACCACGGACTGTAGTGTCCAGGAGGTGAAGAAGCTGTGAGGACGGTTGTCAGAACAGCCCAGAGTTTTTCCCCTGAAACCTTATCGCCTGACCGTCGTAAAACTGATAGTGGTCATGAGGAAGGATTAAAATCTAATATCATAAAAAGAAAAATAAAATGATTAGTTAGGAGGAAGAATTTAAATCCAAAAGAACGTTGATAATATCACGATAGACCTTATTAAACGACTACTGTTATGTTGACTTGAAATCATTAGGAGAAAATTAGGCAATTTGGAAAAAGGCTAAATTCAACGATAATTGGACGTATTTTTAGAGGATAGTATATTTTACGAAATCAAGGTATAAAAATCCGAATTTTGGTAGAAATGAGTAAGAAGCTCCATTACTAATTGCGATAGAATTTTAATCCATTAGTTACCTTATGATCGTTAAGTTTAAAAATCTTAATATTAGAAATACATTTACTGAAACGTAATCATGTGTGTTTACCATTTAAATAATTAAACATCGGTTTACAAATAATTTATTTCAGGTGAAGGAATTGATAATTAACTTTGTTGGGCCAGAACGTAAACGGCCTTGAGGAATGTTTTAATGGATCAGAAACACACACGCAAAAATAACATGCAATTTAAATAAACCTGGAAACACCAATTAAACCCTATAAAATATGAGAAAAAAGGAGAATTAAATATAAAATAATAAACATAAAAAATAAATTAAAATAATAACAAAATGCACCAAGATTCGCACGATACCTACACAAATATAACAAGAAAACACAACAAATTCGACAAAATTGGAAAAATTAATAAAAGTTCATTAAAGTGAAAATTAAATCGGAAAATTTGAATTAGTAATAATTCAATAAAAATTCTAAATAAAAAATTATAAAAATAAATCAAGAAATAATAAAATTAAAGAATAGAATTTACTAGAAAATAACAAGGTCGAATTTTGTTTTACTGCATCAAATTTAACATGCGAGAAAAATAGGTATATATACTGATCCATTTTCACATTTAACTTAACAATTTATAAACCATTTTGAAACCGTTTTCCAAACTATTTTTAACCAGTTTTAAAAACCTTATTTTCAAGCTATTTTGAAACTAATTTTGAATTCGTTCTTTAGAAACTATTCAACTGATTTTAGGTGAGAAATATTTATGTTGGAACCCTCTTTCCACGTCACGTCCATTGCATCTCGGTAGAGCTCTGCTTGGCGTCGAAGTGGGGGGAGAGGCATTTATGTTATTTTATGCTATTTTATGCAATTTTATGGAATGGTTATGAGGGGTAATTATGTTATTGTTGTTTATAATTAATAAATATTATTGACATATATAAATTGTTTTATATATATTTTCATATATTAAATTAAAATGTCGAAATTTTTCCGGCCCACAGCCAACACATAACGCAAGAAAGTAAAATCTACATAGTACAGATGCATGTAAGTGCGTGGAAAATCGCCAATGATATGTACCCGTGAAGACTCAGCGTGCGCAACGCAGCGGTCGTAACGTCAATATTTATCCCTATAGCTGAAGCGAGAAATAAGGAAGAAGTCTCTGGCTGCTTCCTCGTTTCTCAATTCTGTAAAATCGACCTAAAATTATGTTACATACGGCTCAAAATCATCACACCGAGTAGTCCAGTGGGCACTCAGTAAATATAATATAAACACAATATGCGTCTAAGGCCTATTAAAGGGAAAGGGTACGGGGATTAAATTAACTGAAATCGTTGTTATAACTATTTTGGATGAAAATTTTGAAATAGATAAAATTTATTGGAAATCATTAAATTCGATTAAATTGAGATTATTGATAAAAATTAAAGTAACCATTGATTGTAAAAGTAAAGTGTTTTACGGCTTAAAATTACAGTAAATATTGGGTAAAGGTAATTCGTGATTTAGATTATTGATTAAAATTAGGGTAATGGCAAATGATCCCATCAATTAAATTATTGTAATTCGTTTCTAATCTGATCTTTGAGTAAGAACGAGTAATGTACTGATCTAATCAAAAATCAACCCCCGATAAAAATGAAAGCAATTAAGAATCGAATTCATTGATTTCAAATAATGAAACGTATCAATTAAAAGTAAAATGAGTCTTGAATAAAAGTGCGGAATCCCTTAATTAAATTGTTGATCAAAATTCACTGATAAGTCATTTTAACAACGTCAAAGAAGTGATTGAGTAAAATCAAGTGTTTAGATTAAATTATTGATTAGAAATAAAATGAATAAAAATAAATATATCGTTGATTAAATTAGATCAATTCATTGATAATAGTAAAATGATTTTCGGGTAAACAGAAATATTTCATTGATCAAATAATTATTGAATGAAACCAATGTAACCTAGTTTTAATAGAGTAACGTATTGATTAAGGGTAAATAATGTAAATTCTTCGATTAATAAAAATTCATTGATTAAAGTAACTCATAGCTTAAAGTAGAAATGAATAACCGTAAGATAGTTGCTTTGGTAAAAATCAAGAAATTTTCGATGTAAATTAAAATAAAACTGGATTCACGGATTTAAAATTATTAGATTAGTATTAAAATAATTTTTCGGATTAAAGTAATGGTTGATCCAGCTAACCTTAGGAAAAACTATGAAAATTTGAATAATAGACGTCGATATATATTACTGATAACACAATCTCTTAGTTAGAACTAGAATAATTTATAGATTTAGAAAAAAGGTTTTCTCTAATTATTATAAAGGCAGGAATTACAGCAAACCGATTAAAGATAAAATGAACGAATTATTACGTAAATTAAATCAATATAATTGAAAAAACCAAAGTTTAATATAAGAGAAAATTTGTATTAATATCACATAAATTGTTACCGATTTTATTGAACAAATAAAATTCCACGTAGCGAAAATGTTCCAAGAAAGGTTATCACATCTACTTCGAAGCCCCGGTAAGCGTAGGAAGTTTTTCTATAAATTGTCAGTAAAGTCCATTCAAACTAATCAATGAAATCACTTGCCATAATTGATTTAATCGAGTGTAGGCGAAGCAGTTGAACAGTAATTCTGAAAATATGGCATGAATAATGTAATTACCGGATGTAACATTATAAATCACCTTTAGTCAATCACTTAAGCTGCAGTGGCAAGATCCGCCGGAAACCGTTCACCCACCATGATACATCTACGCACGACTAAGCTATTACGGATCAATATCCGGTCTAGATCTTAAAGTTCGATTAACCGTAAATGAAACTGTTAAACAAACTGTAAATCAATTTACAAATTCTCTTAGGTCAATACACGATTATCCGCCTACTATATTACATGTAATATTTTAAGGTTAATATGTATACATCGAATGAATTAAATATCAGGTTTATCTCACTTATATGATTAATTATATTATACCTCACCCTATAAAGGAGTACGTACCAAAGAGCCAGGCCCGTAAAACTTGTAGATAAACCGCTCACCCGTTTCACAAAAGTTATGACAGAAAGTGACGCTAATAGAACTCGATAAGTTTAAAGTTAGATAAATTTAATGGCAAATAATACAGGCATCCATTAATTGATTCTTACGTAAAGCAGATAAATTAATTAGATAGGATCATGATAACATTTCCGACCTGCCATTCGAACAATAGGGAGTCAAGTACACGACCCGAGTAAACTATTTAAATGAGCTGTTTTCATCCCATATATGCAAGTAGTTGACCTTGATGCCTTTTCAGAAAGAATATGCCACTCAAACGGAACGACACCCCAATATCCGAGGAGCTACCTCAGAAAGAATCACCCCCAAAGGCGGAGATTTTTCAGAAAATTCAACAGCAATGGCCGTATCCCACGACTTGGAGGTTACTGGGCCTAACAAGTGATCCGTGCGGACTCGACGGGCAGCAGTACCCAGCGGCAGAGATTTATACCAATGCTCGGAATCTCCTCACCCAATGGGAACGGGTGCAGGAGCAGGTGGACTTACAGGTGGTCAAGGCGAGGATGTATCTCGCCAATGTAGAAGAAGACATCCTCGCCGGGCGGATCTCAGAAGCTTATCCACCTCGCCCGATTCGTGATACTCGACGGCCATACCCCGTGGTTCCTCCAAGGAAGGATCGAAATCATCCGCACAAAAGATAGAAAGCTCAGAAACTCTGATAATCTCTAGGAGCTAACTTCGATTTGTTTGTGGTTTAAATAGAAATGTTCGTTAACCGTTTTTTGATTTTGACCAGTTGCCTTTGAAGAATCGGATCTATCTGTTTGAGATAATCACCACTATAAATTATATGAATTGTTTTAGAGATATTTAATGAGTTTATCCTTTATAGCTATGTCCGCTACTCAAATATTGCAAGCAGAAGTGGACCGTGTGAGAAATACAAACGCGGACCTCCTTCACCAAGTCCTCCAAATGACTAAAGAGGTCCAACAAATTAGAGCAACCTGGACGAAACCGGAAAAGGTGAAAGCATTGTACCACCGCCTGACCGCAGCACAGAAAGGCTGGACAGAAGAGCGGCAGCTCAATCAGAGCCTGCGCACGCAAATTCGGGGACTCGAAGTCGCCCTAGCAGTCTGCCGGGAAGGGGAAGCGGTAACCTATCCGCTCATCTTCGCCCCATCCCAGATGACGCAGAAAACTACCCCAGCAGCGGAACAATCTACTTCCCCAACTAATAATCGTCGACCGGGACGTAAGGAACGTGCCCGACGTCGAGCAACCCAACTTCAAAACGTCAAGTAGGAAATATTGTACATGTTGTTGATTCCAATAGAGTGGTTCTAGCCTTAGTTGAGTTATTTCTTTAATATAATTGTATGCCAACATTGTCATAAACATTTGCATCACATCGCTGAAACGCCGTCTCAGTTTTCCACAGTCAATTAAGAACCTGGTCTAGAATTTCCACAAGGGACAGAGCTAAGCGAGCATAGGTCTTCTATCGACAGCTCGTGAACCCGAGGGTTGTCCGAGCAACTATAGTACTAGCAAATGGTACTCAATTTTTGCGGGCAATCCACCACTTGAACACATTACCAACGTTGCCTAGCAACGGGTGCCAAGTGGCGATCAGAATCATTTTGTATGGCGTTACCAGGGCTACCATGAGGGTAAGCAAATAACGAGACCCTGTAACCCACCAACTTTAATAATATATTGAGTGAAATGGTTAAAATCAAAAATTTTTTTTTCGATTAATAAAAATTTTATTTTTGTTATAAAATTCAAACACGAAAATTTATTGAAATGCAATTAAATCTATCGAAAATTTCCTCACCATTTTCCACGCATAGTATATTCGAATTTGCATAAAATTTCCACGAGAGATGCCAGAGATCTCTGTAAATAAGTCGAATCACAAAATCAATATTCGACGCGAAGAAACTTCAATCAATAAGAATACCATCCTTGAAATTGCATCGTAATACTTAACATGATATGCGATACGCAGTGGTGTTGTGCTAAATTATTTTACGGTAACGCGTCTATATAATTATATAGATAGGGCCGATCCTGGTTAGGCGGCCGCTCTGTGCGGTTTCATGTCCCAAATTTAACGACGGGGGTGATTTTCCATGATATTCCTGGCGGCGACGTTTTTTTTAGGTCTCATATCCCAAATTTGACGACGGGGGGAGATTTCCCCCAGTTTTCGCCCGTCGCCAGGATCGGCCCTGTATTTAGCATAAAAAGGAAAGGAAACGAAAATCATTACGAAACCCATTTTGTGTATATGTATATATATATATATATATATATATATATATATGGTAATAAACAAAAATCAGCAATTCTTTTTAATTTTTTTTTCAATACCTCAGCCAATTCTCGTTATCAGAAATCATCTTTAGTTCTGGAACGCGTTCCTGTCCAAAAAGGAAGTACCGGAACGACGTTCCGGCTTGACAACACCACTGGCGATACGAAGTATCACATAAATATTTTCGTTACAATTAAATGTATTTAGATATTTTATAGACCCGATAATGAAGTTTGAACCATTAAATGTAACCAAAAATTGCTTGACATTATGATTGAATATGTTATTATCATAAAATTTGTTTCTTTCATTTAAATCACCATTAAAATTACACTTCGTAATAAACTCACTGAATTGTTCCATTGAGTAGGAGCGAGTTGAGTTCGCCTCCTGGTGAGAAAAGAAGGAAAGAGAAGAGATATAAAGAAGGATGTATGTTGTGGAGCCACACAAGCAGTTGGGGAGGAGTCATGAACAAGTAAGGTTGTGTGTCTGGGGATATTGTAATAACCAATGAGAGCTATCGATGGGTAGAGATGGGGTGTTTGCATGCGCCTGAGACTATTACACCAGCTGTCACTGAGATAAATTACCTATAATATAAAAGAAAATCAATAAATTTATAGCATATAAACACACCAACTCACCTTGAGGTTGCTTGTAAAATCGTCAATGAGACAAACCCTAAACTATAGAGACACAAAAAGTGAGAGAGAAATAAAATAATGCACATTAACTCAACCTATCATAAAACATGCATGCTAACTTTTAACATGTAGCCATCCGAAGTTGAAAAAATTCCTATAATAAATAATTTTATAGACATTTTTGAGATAACTTTAGAAAGAAAAATGGCGGAAAAAATTTTTAATTTAAATTTTGAGGTTTTTGCTAGTGGTGGGTTACTGGGTTTTGCTATTTGTTTGAATCTTCCTATTGTTGCCCCGGTAACGCCATATAAATATTTTCTAGCTACCACTCGGCACCCGTTGCTAGGCAACGTTGGAATTGTGTTCGAGTGGGTGGATTGTCCGCAAAAAGTGAGCGCTATTACTAATGCTGTAATTGCTCGGACAACCCTCGGGTTCAACGAGCTGTCGATGGAAGACCCATGCTCGTTTTGTAATGTCCCTTGGGTGAGAAGTTTCGAGATTAAAATTATGTTGGTGAGTATTAGCTGTGGTGGTGGTGTGCTTAGAGATGGAACGACATTTATCTGACGAAGCGTGAATACTCACGAGATTTCTGTAGGGTTTTTAATATCTTTCGCATTTTAAAACATCACCTTTTGAATATTGAACAATGTTTATAATTTAATTCAATTCATGAACAACACAAGATAATTTAGTTGAGTTTATTTGCCCCGGCCTGTACCCGCTTGAGAGTGTAGTCGATGGAGTCGCAACTGGCGTTGGGTTGTTGGTGGAATCTCGATACGCCAATTGAGATGGGGCGAAGACAAGAGGGTAGGTTACCGCCTCTCCCCCTCGACTGGCAGACAAGGCAACTTCTAACCCCCTTATCTGCGTCCGGAGGTTCTGATTTAATTGCCGTTCGCCGGCCCAACCCTTCTGAGTGGCAGTGAGTCGGTGATAGAGGGGCTTAAGTTTCACTGGATTCACCCAGGTGGATTTCACCTGTTGGATCTCTTTCGTGAGTTGTATTATCTGCTCATATAGAGCCTTGTTCGATTGTTGGGCACGGGACAATTCTTTCTGTAAGAGTTGAATAGGCTCCATTTCTAATAATATGAATAATTAAAGGTTTAATATTGCAAAAGGACCATATTTATACGAGTTACATTTAAACAAATAGACAAATAAAGAAATTATTTACATTTTAATAAAAAATCTAAACCAATTATTAAAGGACACTCAATTTATTTATTACAAAAAACATTTATCAAAATTTAAGTCTTCAGCTAGTTTATGATGAGATGGATTAGGGAAAACCCTTCTCCGCCCATTCTTCCGGCGTATAACCGGAGATGGTCATGATCGGCCGCCGGACGTCTCGAATCCGGGCCGTTGCTGGTCGGGAGGCTCGTGCGGTAGTACCTTGCCGAGGGTGCCAGTAGTTGTTGGCGATCTGACCCGCCAATAGGTCCTCCTCGACGTTCGCCATATACTGGCGAGCCCGGACCACTTGTACGTCCACCTATCGTTGGTGGGCCTCCAGTTGCTTGAGAAGATGCTGAGCTTGACTGCGGATTTCCTCGACCGGACTCCACTCTTTGGCCACCCATTGGTCGCGATCGTCTTCCGTGGTGTTGACTAATTTAAGTCTCGACCGGGGAAATTCTGGGGACGTCTCCTGCCGGAAACGTCCCCACGCCCATCTCCACCGATCCACAAGGTGAGTTGAGATGTAACTCCTTGAACTAAGTTTATCTGAATGCAAAAATCATTAACCACGTGTATATAATTTTATCAAAAACAATGAATAAATGAATAATTACACAATTTGGATTTACTCCCGTGTGAAACCATACTGGGAATTCAAAACTGTCCAAGCCCCTTCGTCAAATCAAAAAAAATCTTACGGTTCAGTGGGTCATTTACTCTAGTAGTTAACATTTAATTATTTCCATTTTCTTTACTGTGGTATAATTTTCGGCAATATATATATACATAATTTTAATTGATTTTCCAAATATCTTATAGTTATTATAATTTTCATATTGGCTATTAAAAATAATTTTCCTTTATTTAAAACATAGAGTAAATAATTGTCTAACACGACTGGAGAGATATTACTAAAATTTGTCAGTAGAAATATTTTATAACAAAAGTGGTCTCTTAATTCTCGAATAGAAATTAACATTTTATTGAAAAGAAACACGACTAAAGTTTCATTATGTCTAATTAATTGTATGAATTTCAAACAAAAATAACGATAACAAATTTACTAGTTACATATGTTCATTGGATAAGCTCTTTTTTCTAATAAAAATTGATTGAAAATTATTTTTAATTAAAATATTGCATTTTGAGATATAATTAATAATTTTGTGAGAAACTCCTGGCAATTTTACATGATTAATAAAATAATAAACATATAGCATATTGACAAGCGACATGTGAGTAGATTTGATGGTGATAATGGTAATTACGAGGTGAACAAAACTGATATTAATATAGTGAGGTGAATAAATTCTATGGGGGTCGTGATGTCAAAAATTTAATGGGCCAGATCCAATAGATCAAGGATCGAATTAATAATGATGAGATGTTATTTACGGAGGGAACAGGGTGAATGATTTTTATAATAAATGATAAAAAAAATGTTAGGGGTGACAAGATTATCATTAATATATTATGAACGTATAAGGAGATCATTTAAATATTATGGAAATTATTTATGATTATCACTAACTATCGTTTATTAATCAAATATATTTTATGAAATTCTTACCCTCCGTTGTCATATCCAGATTTGTCGTGACCTCTTCGCTGGGTATCTTAGGCGCTGATTCTACATTATCCAAAATTTGTTGAGAATTCATGTTAAAAATCCAAAAGTTCTGTTAAATGGTAGTTGTGATTACACTTTTATTGAATCGATAGAGTTGGTGTCTCTTATACGTACTTCCTGTTGAAATTATTTACACACTGTGCCAGATAGTAATTGATAAAATTCGGTTTATTTGTTTGTTGAAAATTGTATCAACATGAATTCTCAATCGACGGTGAATGTTTATACTGAATGACGTGGTAATTTCGATCGGATGCATCGAGATTCGGTTCGTTGATTTTAATTACGTTTGATTTTATTGATTTTATTTAGAGATTCGCCGTATATTTTTTGTTTTGGGGAAAAGATTTTGTCAACTTCCTCAAAATTGGCCTCTGGTAATGTGTACATTTTTTTAATCGATTTTTTTAAACTCCTTTTAGTGCATTAATTATGGACATTATGAAATTGTTAACGCCATCCTAAATTCGAGCTGGTGAACGGGACCCTATATGAGATAGTTAATTGACGAGACTCTGTCTTCTTGGTTGTACAGGTGATAAATGACATTCAATTCCCATTTCTATTCAGACTTCATTGGGGTCTCTTCGGTTATTTTCACGAACGGTGAAGATTTGTAAATTTTATTGCGTAGGCTCTCGGGACGTATCAGGAGTTTTTATTAATTATGGGTATGGTTTTGTAATTGTTCTTAGCACCTTTAGGGATCTTAATCAAAACAAAATTATTTAGTTTCAACCTGTGAGAGTTAATCAAGATCTTATTATTCGTCCGGAACTTTCCGTGGATTTTTACAACGGGTTCTGCTTCTAATGGATTTGGATATATTTTATTCTATTAAATTGATCCAATTTGAACTTTCTATGACCCGATTGTGCCCCTTGGGTGGCGGTTAGTAGGTTGAGATAATTATGATGATTTTGGGGTTTCGTCTTTATTCTTCTATGATCATTATTTGGATTTATAGTTTATTTGTGTTCGCACGGTCAATTCGGGGTTATCAATAGTCAAAAGAGGTTGTTTCATATTTAGAACGGTCGGTTAAATATTTACAATTTATGAATATCTAGCTTTATAATATTATTTAAAATTTTCAATTAATTCATACAAAATACTACTCTCCCCACGCCGACATCCAAGCAGAGCTCTATCGAGATTGCGAGGATGCGACGTGGAGAGAGCTTCCAAATAAAACTCTTACTCACTTAGTAAAATAGATTTTTAAAAAAACTGTTTTATCAGAAAAAGATTAAGATTGTGTGAAAATGAATCGGTATATATACCTATTTTCTGTCCCTAACCTCGCGTGTTCTTTTTGATTTAGTAAAACAAAATTCGACCGTGATATTTTCTAGTGTATTCTAATCTTTATTTTCTAATTTATTTTGATAATTTTTTATTTGAAATTTTTATTGAATTATTTCTAATTCAAATTTTTGATTTAAAAAAATCATTTTCATGAAATTTTCATTTTTTGTTAAATTATCAAATTTCGGTCGAATTTGTTGGGTTTTCATGTTATGTTTGTATTTGTATCGTGCGGATCTTGTTGCATTTTGTTATTATTTTAATTTATTTTTATGTTTATTATTTTATATGTAATTATCTTTTTCTCATATTTGATAGGGTTTAGTTGATGTTTTAATAGGTTTGAGTTTAAATTTGCATGTTACATTTGGATGTGTGTTACCGATTCATTTAAACATTTTACAAGGCCGTTTGTGTTCTGTCCCAACACTAGGAAATTTTGAGTAAATGAGGATGTATCTTCATAAGATTTACCCTTAAAACTAAAATTAATCTAATATTTCAGATATTTCTGTAGAAAAAAGAAAAACCTGAAATCCGAAAAAAAGCATAAATTTAAATTATTTTTGTAAGTTTTAAAAAATAATCATAAACCAAATTATTTTGTGTACATAATCGATGATTTTTTACAAAATATTTATAAAAAATATAATTATTTAATGCACATAATAATTTTTATAAGTTCAAAAATAATTTAACTCACATTTTTTGAATAATAATACATAATTTTGGAGAATAGTTATTGTTACTAATTTTCCTAAATATTATTTATAATAATATATATGAAATAGTTGATCAAAGTTATATTTAAGAGCTTGAATTATGATCATATTTCCTTATGAAATCATAATTCAACTCTTAAAATTTAACTTTTAGTTATATAACAATATAAAAAACAACTTACTTAGCAGCCATTTAAAAAATGGCTGAAATCCATTCACAAAAAATAAATTCCGCTAAGTTGATTTATGTATCAACTTGAATTATAGCGGAATTTATCTCAGTGACAGCTGGTGTAAGTATTGATTAATCAATACGGAGGGAAGAAAATCTATGTAGAGCGAAGCATAAAGTAATGATGATATTAACACACCTACTCTCGATGA
Source organism: Schmidtea mediterranea (assembly GCA_022537955.1). Lineage (NCBI taxonomy): Eukaryota > Metazoa > Platyhelminthes > Tricladida > Dugesiidae > Schmidtea > Schmidtea mediterranea. The sequence continues at coordinate 39,734,347 of CM039681.1, forward strand.
AGAGGGACCCATTTTCAATCTCCAACGTTTTCCCACAGTAAACCAACCAATTCGCCGTTTTACAATATAGAGTGCACACAACCTTATACGAACATGAATATCTAGCTTTATAATATTATTTAAAATTTTCAATTAATTCATTACACAAATTATTACATGTAATTTGCGATGAAATTTAACGTTTCAGCTTCACGATTAGTAAAATATTTATTTAGTTTGATTTTCGTAAATGACAAATGAATGACACGACATTTATAGTCATTTGCGAAAATTAGTAAATTACAGTAGTAGAGGGATCTAATTAGAATATTACACAAATTATTAAAAATGTATAAATGGTATTACTAAACATAAAATCACTAAATATAAAACATTAAAACAATAAAGTAGGAAAGAGTATATTTAGTTTATGTTATCAAGCTTAACTTATGCATTATTGTGTTATTTAGTCATAGTGATTATTGGTATTAGTGCAGCTTCAGATACCATTATTATTAAAATCATTCTCATTGTACCATCATGAATGACACTATTATTATTACTATTATTGTTATTATTCGTACTATTATTATTCAGCATGTTCACGTATTCATTTACACCCACGTTATTTTCATTTCGCCCGATCATGCACGATCATTAATAATGTTACTGTTTATGGGAATCCCGGAAATGTTGAGGTTATGATTGTGGTTATGGAAAGGGTTCCGATAGGATAACATATTGCAGTTGTTTTTAAATATAGACGACCCACCCTAACCTGTCGTTCGTCAGCACATACTGTCCCATGATCTTGTTACGACCCCAAACATTTGAAGTGAGAAAACCACCCCGATGAACAGGTTTACCCCACGTAAAGTGACGGGCAACTACAAACGAAAATATTTAAGACGCGTTAGACCCAGAAGTATTCAGCTATATTAACATATATTCATTGATTTAAATGTTATCATTTGCGTAATTATTCAATTAGAAATTAAAATCATATCCTTTTATCTAGTGCAAGACCACAAATTGGATTTCGAGAAATTCAGAAAATACGTCGTCAAATATCATGAGGAGACGATGAACCAGTCGCAACGCACGGAGTCTCTCGTGCAGCACTGGAGACGCATGGAGGAGGCATGGATCAGGCCAGACGAGACAAAAAAGCTCCACCAACAGATCGCCAAACTGAAACAACTTTACGAAGAGGAGTTTACCCTGTCCAGGTAGTTGAAAGTAAAAATACGTCACAAGCCTGTGAAACGAAGTCGCAGGTCCACACTGATCTCGCTCCAAAACCCACCTACGCCGAAACCGAATTGTTTCCTGCCAATGACACCTTCGTGGTCGAGACAAGGGCTTCCACCTCCGCACCTCCTCCGGAGCCGACCAATACAATGGTCACGCCTGTCCGAAAACGCCCACCACCACCAAAACCGTGGCCGGGTAAACACGAGAGGGCCCGAAATCGAACATTGAAGGAAGTCCGTCTATTGGGACAATTCACACATATTTTTGACTTTAATTAACATTTTTGTACTATAAATTGACTAACCTGTGAACTTGAGATCGTTTGAAGTTATAATTGTAGTTTTCGTTTATTAATAAATTATATGAATTGAAAAATCTCGTAACTTAATTCACCTTGTTCCAAGATTACTGAAGGGATAGTTAGAAGGGGACTTTAACGAGTTGAACAATAAACCTTCTATGGTAGTCCATGAACCCACGGAAGGTTAAGGCATTAGCAGTTCTTGTAGAGGAGCTCACCTTTTGTTAACCTTCCACCCGCTAGTACACAGTTCCAACGTCATTCTTTGACGGATGCCTAGTGGTAATAATTCTTATGTGCGTACTGTATGGCATTAGTGACCATTGCGCTGACCATTTAGGTAAAGTTCTCCCCTATCAGTACCCAGCAATAGCCAAATAACTCCTTTCTTCTCCGCTATAGCGCCGTTCTAATTTCTCTTTTGCAACTTTGTAGGCTTCTGATCAGTAGCCCATTTTCCCAGTCAACTGGAGTGGTTCTCTTGCTAGATATTATCTTAGATGCAGCATCTTGTCTTCAGAACTTTCATCTGCTTGGTCGATACCTATATTAAATTCTGCCTTCCATGTTTCGAACTCAAGTACCTTTCCATTGAAAATTGGAATATTTAATTTTCTGCAACCTGCTTAAATTTTTCTTTTTCATTGATCATTCATATTCCCACGTTTCTGACCTTTTGCTAACAATACTTTGTTTCGTTCTTTTTGCATTAACTTATCTATCTCTTCCTTCTACATTTCGAGCTCACAAATTTATTTTTCAACCAAATCCCTTTTCTCCAACTTATTTAAATTTTCACACGGCTCAACAAGTCTAATCCATTCATCCAATATCTATTCATACTCTTTTTAATAGGCTATGAGTGTGGTCATTATATCCCCAACTCAAGTTGTTTTCCATTTCAGAGAAGACCACCATGCCCATAAGTTTTTGTATTCTTCATCATTACCACCTCCTCTTAGATATAAGACCAAATAAACAGTCGAGCCATTTTTAATTGCATCAATTTATTTATCTGTTCCATCTGACTACACGTGCTTTTTAAATAACTCACGAAATAACACCGAAATAACTCAACACAGGGAAAATTTTTATTGATACCAACAATTACACAACAATTCACAATTTCAAATTAATTCAATACTGACAGGGATCGATATAGGAATACAATTTTAATCTATAAAATACGAGATCGATAAAAATCTCCTTGACCCAAGTCTAACTAGTTTTTCCGTCTTGTTTCTCTTAAAATAATTTTCTTTCTTTTTTAATCTCATAAACTGGTATCGTTTCTCAATAAATTTTGTAACTTTAGATAGGACTCTCTCCTCAACAACAAATTTTATTTAGTGAAATTTTGATTGAGCTCCCGAGGAACTAGTGGAGTAATTTGTTTTTATCTTCTGGTCGCTTCGGTCGTTCCCGGGAAGAATTCTTCATTTTAAATTACATTATGGAATAATTAGTTCCTTTAGATAATTAAATTTATTAAAATCGGAGAATTTCTCCCAAATTTAATTTATTTGTTTTAGTCATTTTAATTCATTAATTTGTATTTTCTTAATAAATTTTTCTAGGGGTCCTAAATTAATTTAATATTATTATTTTCGTACTCGTCTTATCAATTGGCATCGACACATACTCATTTCCCCCAGAAAATATTGATTTTGATTATTTAATTATTTTTATTTTCCCAATTTTTCCATTTATTAAACCGAAACATGTATAAAAATATTAAATTTGAAAATTATCAAAATCAATTAAAATTAATTAAAATTTAGAAAAAAGTTAAAATCAATATTTTTCGGTGGGAAAAAGTGGCGATTGGTGGCAGTAGGTAGTTAGTAGCTCACTGACCCCACACACCATTACACAATAAAATAGGGGGTTCGCAACGGTTTAAATTACATAATGACATAAATAATCTCAATTATATAATTACGTAATTAAGATAATTGATTCTGTGTGTATTTTTATTTTTCTTGAATTTTTTAAATTTATTTTCGAATTTTTTTGTGCAAATTTAGAAGGTGTGTGTGCGATTTTCTCATTCTGGCCCCTTTCACGTCAACGTTCATCACAATCAATCAGTTATCTTTCTTTCAAACCTCTATAAAATTCTTACTGCTTCGCATGATTTATCTTAGGTCACTATCGATTAAATGAACAATACGATAACGATTAAAGAAAATATTTATTGATTACGACATTTACGCTTGTACCTTCCCCGAGAGTTTCATCGATCGTCGTTTTGCTCGTTCTATCTTTCCTGGACGACGTTGGGCTGGTTTCACCGCTGGTTTGGTGGTATCGGTTGGGATTTGGTAGGCCAATTACGCGGGCGCGAAGACCAGGGGGTAGGTGACGGCTTGACCTTCCTGGCAGGTCGATAGCGCCACCTCCAGGCCGCGAATCTGAGTCTTCAGGGCCTGCTCCAGTCGTTTTTCTTCGGCCAATCCGCGTTGGGCGGCCGTTACTCGCTGATACAGGGTTTTCGCTCTGGTCGGTTCTATCCAGGTTGATTTTATCTGGTGGATTTCTCTGGTGAGTTATAATAATTGCCGATGGGGATCAGTGTTCTTCTTGCGTGCGCTTTTGAGAGCCTTGTTTAGTATCGTGCAGGGGCACATTTCTACAATAAGACAAATCATTAAAAGGCTACTTCGTCAAAAACATAACAAAGATTATTATCGCTAGGATATTTTAAGATGAATTCCGACTATGCTAATGCTACTTGATGGGTTTTTTATTAATTTTAAATAATAAATTCATATACAAGAATAAACATTATAATTAGAAAGATTTATTTTGTCACATTCAATAACGTCGAGAATCCTGATAATAGTTCCTTGAATTCCTCGTCGATGGCCTTCGCGAGTAGGAGTGGTCGCACTCCGTTCGCCGGGTTTCGGTTTCTCCCCTCATTTCTCTCGGGAGTATTTTTCTCGGCACGGACACATTCATTGTTTGGGTTGGCCGGTTCAATTTGGGATCGCCAAGCTCGAATGAGATGCCATAGGAAGGGGCATAGCCATCCGTGCTCGGGATCAGGCTAGCTGCAATGTCCTCGTTGATCTGGGCTAATTGGCGGGGTGCTCGTTCTACTTGCTTATCGGTTTTTCTTTGGTGGGCTTCCAAGCGTGCTAAAATATCCTCAGTCTGGCCTCGGAGCTCTCGGGCCGGATTTCATCTTGGTTCACGTTTGATCCCCACGTAAGGCAACTCTATGTCTTCATTTTCTCCTTGTCAACCCGATCTCGATTCTCTTACAGGAGAAATCTAGAATCCCGCATCCCACATCGCCTGCCTACACCTGGCAGCGGAGTGGGATGGGAATCTCATTGTAATCCGAGATTCGTCCACCCATGAGTCTGTCAAATGAATAGTGAAATTATTATATTTATTATTATATGATACGTATGGAAACTAAATAAAATAATTTAATTAATACGCGGTCGATACAGGCTTTGGTTCGGGGTAGTCACACAGTTTTTTGGCGACAAATCGTGGTCGGTGTAGAAATATCATGATGTAGGGTTTGTTATGACTATTTCTTAGAACAGCAATTTAGTGAGATATCGTCGGGTTTTAGTTTTCGACAGTATACGGGGTGTCCGTGCAGATCGGAACAAAATGGGTTTAGAGTTCATAGAATTTCATTATGTTTATTCTCACGGATTGTCTGCATCTCCTGGACGTATGGTGTATCTAGTACGAGTGTTGAGTTGTGATTTTGTACGTAGTGGAGCTGAACTGCCGAAAATCGATTTATAGAATTTAACTTGCCTCAGGCGTTGGGTGGTTCTCGCTGGTTAGTTATGTTGGTCTTACGTACCCGCTTGAAAATTTATATTCGTTTTATTATCCTTTACGCAGATGACTTAGATAAGGAGATCTGCGACTCGTGGCAGCGTAATGGTGACTCTCGATGGATGATCATCTTGACCAGTTCATAATTCTGGCGCGGTTCGGCATTTCATGCGTTGTGCGTTTAATTGAGGTCATTTGTTAAGTCATGCAGTCGATGATAATCATTTATTTCTGACGTGAATTATAATTTCATTTGTTAAATAATGAAGTCGTTGATAATCATTCATTTCTGATGTGAATTATAATTTCATTTGTTAAATCATGAAGTCGTTGATAATCATTTATTTTTGATGTGGAAGGCACAATATTATAATTGAATAAATAAGGAGCTTTCATCTGTTTTCTATCTTGGATTATTGGCGGCATATACTGAAGTTCTCTGGTAAAATTTGGGTAACAAGAACTGATGGATTAAAATTCAACGATAAAATTCAATCCTTACTGTCTTGGGCATTGATCCTTCGTTCCATAGTCACTCCTTCTGGGTCCACCGTGCGAGAGGGACAGCCTCCGGTCTTGTAATCTCCTCGACGTTGGTTTCTCGAATTCATTTAATCAAAAATTACTAACTTTTAGTCGATGACCTGACTATTTATATCTCACTTGCAACTAGTGTTGGTGTGCATGTACCTAGAAATTCTCATTGTGCCATTTTTCAATTCAGTCGGCTTTTTCCTACCAAAAACATTTTTATGGCGAGTGTGTCTGAATTTTCTGAAATGTCATCGTCTAATTTTCTTTCTGGTGACGTGACGATTCCCTGCCTTGCTTACAGGATCGTTCGTTTTATGCCTACAATTTTATTCGTAGATATTATTGATTCGAATTGCTGGTCGTCAATTTTTTAATTTGATCGTTTCCAGGTCGCTCCGTGATTGTTTTTTCACTGGGACTTATGTTTTGTTTTATTACCAGAAATTCGAGGTTAGATAAATTTTATGTAATTTAGGTAAATGAATTTTTGATTATAGCTTCACATTCAATTTGGAACGAAATAAAAATTTATTTATGATTCCAGTGGATTTGCAGATTTCAACTACTTCAAATGATCCCTAACTCGGTTATTTCTTATTGATTTGCCGTCGATCGTTGTTAAAGATGTATTACCGCATGATGTGCTTTATTGTGGTTAACATGTTTTATAAATCGAATATTCTATTGTTCTTATTTAATTACTATTTGGGGTCAGTTAGAGTGGGTTTCTACTGGCTGGACGTTTAATAAATATTTGGATCGGGAATTCTCATTATGGGTAGAAAATCTAAAAACCAGTTTGAATATTTCTAGGAATTTTATGTACATTTCAATTCGCGGTGGCGGCAATTTTGGTTATATATTTATTACCATTTTTAAATATTATGCTCGTTCGATTAATTTTGGAATTTTTAGCAAAGGCCTACTTACTATGATTTCGTTTATCATTATTTTGTTTATGTGGTTAACATTGTGGATTATTGAATTGAGGTCAAATTAAGCTATGCATATAGTGGCGATAGTTTTAGTACCGGGATTTATCAAATTTTTATCTACGGTTCTTAAGATACTCTAATTTGTACAATTAATTTCTCGGGTTTTTCGTATCGCCTCGTTTCGATATTTTAATTTAAGATTCAGTTAGAGTAGTTTAAACACAGCAATTATTTCTGATTCTTTCCCCACTCCATTCCCTTTAATTTGACCTTAGGATAGTTGTGTTAATATTATGATTTTAAGAGTGCCAACCGAGCTACTCAATGTTTATGATTTTTAGCCTTTATGTGCGATGATTTTAGTTTGGTCAAGATTACAGGAAAATGGGTGGTGGAGGAGCAGCCAAAAGACTACTTCCCCTCCTCCAAATTTCCCCTATAATGGATAGTATTGACGTTTAGGCCCTGCATTATTCACGCCGGAACCTTCACGGGCACAAGCTATTGGCGGATAAACCGCACTTACACAGCCTGAATTGTTGTGTGGATTTTACTTTCTTGTGGTGCGTGAGTGGCTGTGGGCCAGAAAAATTTCGACAAAAATCACCTTCATCAAGCTTTAATTCAAGATTTAATTAGTATCGACATATTTGACAAAATTCATTTCAACTTCATCATAAAGCCTTTCCCCACGCCGACACCCAAACAGAGCTCACACGAGGTTGTTTGTGCGCGACGTGGAGAAAGTATCGGACATCCTCTCACTTACATCAAAATGAGTATTGCTGGAAAATTCGTAAGGTAAGACGAGAGTTCGAGTTTTTTAAAACTGATTCAGGTTATTAAAACTGATTTAAGTTGTTAAGAACTGATTTAAGTTGTTAAAAACTGATTAAAATTCTGTGAAAATGAATTGGTATATATACCTATTGTACGACCCTAACCTTACGTGTTAAATTTGGTGTAGTAAAACAAAATTTGACCTTGTGATTTTCTAGTATATTCTAATCTTAAATTTTATTATTTTCGTAATTTAATTTGATAATTTTACTTTTGATTTTTTAATTGAATTGTTTCCGATTCAGGTTATTTAATTTTAGTTCCATTTTCATGGACTTTCGCTTTTTTTGGTAAATTGTCAAATTTCGGTCAAATTTTTGTGTTCTCATGTTATTTCTATGTTTATTTCGTGCGAATCTTGTTGCACTTTGTTATTATTTTAATTTACTTTTGTGTTTCTTGATTTTATATTTAATTGTTTCTCTCTCATATTTTAGCATGGTTAGTTGATGTTTTGTGGATCTGATTTTAAATCTGCATGTTGTATTTGCGTGCGTATTACCGATTTATTTAAACAAAACCGTGTCTTAGCCCAACAATTGGTTTATTTAAACTGTATGCTAATTGATCAGATAACCATTTTTGAGTCTCTTAATTAGAACTAATCACTCTTTTTGATAATTTTTCTACACCACCAAAAGCATCTGGAACTTTTGGGTTTGTCCATATTGTTTTGAGTTGATTTTTGGTTAATGGTTCTTTCATTATTACAACAAGATGTTAAAATATTTAAATCTACTTTATCAGGTATAGAGTGATCTTAATGATCAAATTGCAGATAAAACTATTGAAATTAATGTACCAAATAACCCACCTGTTTCGGCCAAATAATTTTTTAAAAAAAATATATGTTTATTGTAATATTGTAAAAGTTTTTTGTTTGTATAAATCTTTGTTTCATCCCAAATTATCTGAGCTTTCTCACATAAATCTTTTGTATAATACTTTCCTTTTTTTCGTAAGTTGGAAGATTTTGTTAAATTATTTCAATAAATAAAATTAAAAATTGTTTTGTTCTTCGATGTCATTTGTGAATTGTTTTTCAAAATGAGTTGACTTGAATGTTCAACTTATGCATTCAAGAAGTTTATCTCCGATTGAAAAATCTCACCATAACGATTTGTTAGTATTATCAGCACCATCTAAATCTCAATTGATGAATGAACTGAAAACTGGTTGGAATTACTTCAAAACTTTGAGAATGGGTTGACAGTTTGCTCAATTCTATTAATGACATTGGATCTCTGTTGATTCTGTTATAACAGACATTAATGCAACGAAATGTGGATATACTATGAAGATGAAAAGTGTGACTTCGTTTTTATTGCTGAGAGAAGTAAAATCGGCAAAATTAATGGTAAATGATTTTGAAATTCAATCTCAGTTCTTTGTCTCCAGTACAGTTTCCCATATCAGTGTGGGAGGAGTGGAACCGGAATCAAGTGTCAATCGGCCACTAATCGAGGAAATACCACCCTTTTGTTTATACATTATTCTTTTTATTAAACGTATAATTTTTGTGTTTACCAAGGATAAAAGGGATATCTTATGTCTTTGTAATACCACTCTTTTTGCTTTACTAATATTTACATTACCTCAAACTATATTTACAATAACTGCAAGCAAATCGTCAATAACATATGGAGGAAAAGCTTGTAAAATCGACATTCTTTTATTAGTTTGAGCCTTTACCAGGGCATTTAAATATGGTAAACTTCTTTCAAATTTCGTGTTTACTATTTTCAATCAATTATTATTGTTTATAATTTTATCCACTTCTTTTTCTTTAAATTCTTCTTTAGAATCTTCTTTACTCTTGGTTTAGGTTTACGAATCAGTTTTTTGGTATCAATTTCGTTTTTGATAATTCCTTTTTTAAATGTCATGATTTATTTAATTTTTTTTATTTATATTTGCCTCTTGATATAAATCATCTATAATTAGTACGTCGCCTTGACGTAACCTAGACGACCAGTTTTTATCGAATTCCTTAATTATTGTCATTTTCAATTTACAAAACTTATTTTGAGTCAATCCGTATTCTTCATCTGCACCGATATGCCTATATATTTTATTGAATTTTGATTTGAACATGTTTGACTGCAATAAATTACATACAAATAAAGTTTTTCCGCTCCCACTTGGCCCTACAATTTGATATACTGCATCGTTTCTTAATTCTATTTTAATTAATTTAATTTAATTTAATTTGTTTATAATTTGAATGATAGCAGAAAATGATTAGTAATATTAATTATAGAGGAAGATGACAAGTAGCCGGAATGAAATTTCCAACTGGAAAACCTCAACATGTCGTGGACAGAAGCGGAAAGTTTCCAATTTTATTCTTCAAGAGTGTAAAATGCAGAATAATGGGTTGCAATAGACCATTACAGGAACGGGATCTCACGTATCAGATTCAAGATTTACAAATTCAATCATTATCTTTAAACATTGACATGGGTTGTCGAATCAACTTGTACGATTTTTTTACCAAAACAGAAAACATTTACAAACCAAAAATTTTCCTGCATTAAGACTTGTCAAGTACAAACCACTCTGTGTTAATGTGTTTGCAAGCTGAAAATCTAGAAATACTAGATTATTTATTAAGCACCGATTTTTTTAAATCGTCAGATTTCTGTTGAAAGCAAAAATTGAAAATGATCGACGAGCAAGAATCATGCGTATTCGAAACAATTCTGATGAAGATGGAAGAGCTCTTTCCGAATATGAAAAACAAGCTTTCGTAATGTGCATCTGAATTTTTGGCAACACGCATCTATCAAATGGCAGGAATCAACATTGAAGAAATTGTACGAATGCATTACGAATCGGTTCAGGGGTCGGGTTTGAAATGTCTAGATGATTGTATTATTTGTGCAGATCCCTCGAAGCTTACATGTCTATTTAGATGTAGATGTTGCAGGAATTACAAGAAGAAGGAAGTTGCCTATATTCTATTGGCAGAACTAAGAAGAGATTATTATAAGCCGATCTGGGACGACTTTAAGTAAATAAATTTTTAATTTGATCTTTAAATTTTTATGAGTTCATTTTTATGTGTTTATTTGTTGAGTATCAATTTTTAATAAGTATTTAATAGGCTGTATTAATGTTGATATCATGCATATTTGTCTGTAGTAGAATTACTATTATTATTATTATTATTATTATTATTATTATTATTATTATTATTATTATTATTATTATTATTATTATTATTATTATTATTATTATTATTATTATTATTATTATTATTATTATTATTATTATTATTATTATTATTATTTTGAAAATTTATTTTGTTAACTATAAATTACTTTGAAAAAATTCAAACCAAAATTACAATAAAAAGTTAAAAATCATGTATAAAAAGTTTCAGTCTTAAAATCGAAAACTAAAATTACATTTAAAAAATTAATACCAAATTAATATTTTGAAAAAATTTAAAATTCGAAAATAAATTCAAAAAATTCAAGAAAAATAAACATACACACAAAATCAATTATCTTAATTACGTAATTACATAATTGAGATTAATTATGTCATTATGTAATTTAATCCGCCGCGAACCCCCTCCCCTATTTTATTATGCAATGGTGTGTGGGCCAGTGAGCTACTAACTACCTACTAGTGGCAAGTTTAATTTTGAAGACGAATAAAATACTATTAGATTGATCAGAGGTATATTGAACTGTCAGGAGCCCAAAAACAAACTAATTAATTAATAAGTTTATTTGCCGACGAACCTATTAATCAAGGGCCGCTGAGCTGTTCGTCAGAGTAATGGATTTCCCAGGATTATCAAATGGGCAATAAATTCAATAACTCAGACCCCCTGGAAAATATCTAGGTCAAAATGTTATGTAGGTCACGAAAATCTATATATAAATTTTTTATACACATACTTTTCTTTATGGAGCCAATCAAAATAAAGTAGGTCACAAAAAATTTTCAAAGTTTTTAAAACCTTACATAAATTTTTGAAAAAATTATGTAGGTCAACAAGAGTTTTCCAAATATTTAAAAACATAGCCAAATTTTTGAAAAATTTAATATAGAGTAATTCAAATTTTTTATACGGAAATACATACAGGAAATTAATAAATTTATAGAATATTTTAGAGTCTTAATTATTTTGAGGATTTTAAAAGAAACTTTGAGTAAACAACATTACATTGACAATGGGATATTATTATATTTCAACATTACCATGGGAAAAATATCCCAAAATTTATTTTCCCTAAAAAATATTTCCCCTACTCAAAAATTTCCAAAATTTTCAAATTTTGAAAAACTTTGAAAAAGTTTTTTCAAATTATCCCGAATATTTACAAGACTATAATTTATACATTCAAAGAATACGAAATAATTTTGATTCTACATTTGTTTGATGATATTACGTCATTAACAAATAAACTTTGATTTATACATTGAATGTTATCATTCAACAACTTTTACATGGGAAATAAATCCCAACCACAATTACCCCAAAATTTAAAATCCCTAAAAACTAATTTCCAAACTCGATATATCCCAAATTTTTCCAAGTGTAAAACTTGTAAATTTTTACAAAAATTATTCACAAGTCTTGAACATTATTTCATTATACAATGACAGATACCATGAACATTTATTATGATTCTAGAAATTTATAGTTTTAGTATTTCAATTTGTAATCATCAAAAACAAGATTTATCAAGTGAAAATTAATTCCTTCTCCACCCGCCACCAGCCTCGCAGGGGCTGGTGTGGTAGTTTGAATTTAAGTTTTGTTATTTTATCCAATTATATTCTTTCATTTTAAATATTCTCAGCAGTAATAATAAAAATAGAGACATATTTCAATATTTTTATAAATGACACAAACAAAATACTTTATCAACCTGTTAAATGGTTTAATCTCAAACCGAAAAACGGATGAAGTTATTAATAATCCTCATTTTCTTGTTAATTGTACAGAAAATATAGTCAAATATATTCCTATTGAATATAGCGTCATTCTCAAGCAGGATTCCACTGAACAAAAGAAAAAATTTTCAAAGGTGTATTTTAATATAATATTATATTTCCCAGTTTTTTCAACATGTTGTTGAGGTTTACCTATAGGGAAATATAACATTCTGATAGTTTTCAAAGATGCACGACCCTTATAATTAATATTAGTCAACATTTGTATAATAATTAGTTTAAATTTATAAAATCTAATATTTATATATATATATATATATATGTGAATTTTAAAAAGAATAATTAAAACAAGATATACATTACAATATAAACAATAATATACAAACACGTATATTAAAATGGAACTAAGAAATGATGTTGTATATCAAATAGTTGGACCAAGTGGTAATGGAAAAACATTATTTGTTTGTCACTTACTGAAGTAGTCTTTGTTCAAATCAAAATTTAACAAAATTTATTGCCATCGAGGTGCTGGTGATTAGCATGAAATGACACAGGATAATTTTTGAAAGTTGAAAAATATGAAAATAATCAAGGGTTTTGATAAAAATTGGTCAATTAGATTAATGAAAAATGATGTCATCATTATAGATGATTTGTATCAGGAAGCTAAAAAAGAAAAGGATTTTAATAATTTATTCACAAAAATTAGTAGACATGTTGGTGCTACTTTTAATTTTATAACTCAAAATTTGTTTCATCATGGAGGTGCACATTGAACTCGTAAATTAAATGTTCAATATTTTGGTGGGTTACAGGGTTTCAAATCTTGCTTATCCTTCTAGTTGCCCTCGTAACGCCATACAAAATGATACTATCCGCCACTTGGCACCCGTCGCTAAGCAACGTTGGTAATGTGTTCAAGTGGTGGATTGTCCGCAAAAATTGAGTATTATCGCTAGTACTGTAATTGCTCGGACAACCCTCGGGTTCACGAGCTGTCGATAGAAGACCTGTGCTCGCTTTTGGTTCTTAGGTCCCTTTATTCTCCTATCTCCTTCAAATGCTAACCTATACTCTCATATCATTCATTGTTATGTCTATTCTCATAGTCCTTCTTCTTGTTGTCCATGTCGAAGATTTTTCTTTGGCCTGTATACCCTTTGTTGTGTTAAATACACCCACATTATATCTTTCACCCTTATCCCTATTATAACTACAATGTTTCCCATTATTATTACTAGCATTATCATTGTTGCTATTATATGTATTACCCTTATTAATTGTTACTACTAATACCTTTATTAATATTTTTATAGCTATAACTACCATTATATTTATTGTTATTGTTACTATGAGTATTACTATTATTATTATTGTTATCATAATTATTATCAATCATTACTACAAATACCATGATTATTATTATTATTACCATTATTATTATTATTATTAATATTATTATTATTACTATCATTACCCTTATCATTATCGTTATTATTATTAAGATTTTGTAGGGATCCGTCCTTATTCCTATTTTTCTTATATAAAAAATTTTGTTGTAATCCTTCCGTATCTTTCGGTTTTTGATAAAGTATTTTTGTAAATTCGGAAATTTTAGCAGCGTTCCGCCCTTATTTTACGGTTCATCCCTATTCTACAGTTTTCGACAAAGTATTTTCATTGACTCGGAAAATTTGAGCAGCGTTCCGCCCTTATTTTACGCATTCCATTTTTGCATTACTATTTTTGTTAAGTATTTGAATTAGTTCGGAAAATTTGAGCAGCGTCCCGCCCATATTTTCCGCCTCAACTCAAATTAATTTATTTTAATTTTTATTTAAAAACATTATTTTTCATGATTTTGGTCGTTCGGATTAATCCTTTTCCGATGGCTATTCATTTTAACGGTTGCAACGATTTCGCAATTTTCCCCGCTACCCATTCCCTCTTTTTGTCCTTAAGATCTATTTATGTTCATATTATAGTTAATGAGTGCCCACTGGACTACTCGGTGTTAGAGATTTTGAGCCGATTGTTGTTAAACATTTATGTCAATTTTACAGAAAACGGATGGTGAAGGAGCAGCCAATAAACTACTCATTTACCCTCCAATTTCCCCTATGTACGGATAATATTGACGTTCCAACTCCTGCGTTCCGCACGCTGAGCCTTCACGGGTACATATCATTGGCGATTTTCCACGCTCTTACACAAATCTGTACTATGTAGATTTTGCTTTCTTGCGTTATGTGTTGGCTGTGGGCCGGAAAATAACAAATAATATTTTACCATAGCATTTGGAATAAAAGTTTCGATGCACTAAGGCTGTAGATATAAAATATTTATTCAGCATATTACATCGGCTACATACATTTGAAATTCATTGTATCCATTCCATAAAATTTACTTCAAAAATCCCATAAATTTAATTCGATAAATCATCTATAAATTCAATTGGAAAAACAAAATTATCCATAAATTTAATCTGAAAAATCATCCATAAATTCAATTGAAAAATTACCCACAAATTTGATTCAAAAAATCATCCATAATTTCAATTGGAAAAACAAAATTATCCATAAATTCAATTTGAAAAACAAAAATCATCCATCAATTCGATCTGAAAAGTCATCCATAAATTCAATTGAAAAATTACCCATCAATTCCCTTCGAAAAAATCAATTAATAATATTGCACCAGTTGAGAGTGATCGTGTTCAGGCAAAACACTTACCCGTGTTAATTGCCTGAATGCACGGCTCTCAACCAGTTATACAGTTCTATAATGAAAATTTTCCTCCGAAAAATAAGACTGAAAATTTGTGAAAACACATCGGTATTTATACCTATAATTTGGCCTTAACCTTGCGTGTTAGTCTTATTGCGATTAAACAAAATTTGACTTTGAAATTATTTATGTTATCTAAATTAAATTTTTATTCATTTCTTAATTTAAATTGGTAATTTATTTTTAACATTTTTAATTAAATTTATTCATCCAAAAATATTTTATTTTTATTCATTTAATTCATTAATTTTTAATTTTATATAAATGGTCATTTTACGGTCGAATTTTCTTGTTATTATGTTATTTTTTATGTAAATTTCGTGCGGTTCTTGATGCGTTTTGTATTTATTTTATTTTATTTTTATGTTTTTGATTTTATATTTATTTATATTCTCTCAGATTTTAAAGTGTTTAATTGGTGTTGTATCTTGTATTTTAAGTTATCTTGGTGCTGGGTTTTTGTGCTGTATTACTGATGCATTTAAACAATTCTCAAGGCTATTTGTGTGCTGGCCCAACAATTTGACTGTTTTCAAAAATACTAGAGATGCTACCGTTATTGATTTTCTAGCAAGACAAGCTTATCCAAATAATCGTAATTTTTTAATAAATGTATTTCAAGATTCTACAAATATTTCTCATGGTTATATATTTCTTGATTTCACACAACAGTGTCCCGATGATTTAAAGGCTACAACAGATATTTTCAATAAAGAAGGGTTAATGGTTTATAAACAAAGTTTAAAACACTTTATACTAAAAATGTTTTTGAAAGCACGAGTTAAAAATATTAGAAAATCTATAAAAAGTAATAAAAAAGTGGTCGAAACTAAAGATGTATCAAAAATTAGTTATACACATCCTAAAAAACTTGTTACCAAAATTTTTCGGCAATGAATCTTATTTCCAAAAACTTGAAACCCGATAAAAAGTTAAAACAAATAAAAATCATCGTAGTTTTCCATTTTTTAATGCATTGTTAAAGGCCCTAAATATGAAAAGAATGACTATTTTACATTCATTTCCAAATTTTGTCATTTATGATTTACTAGATATTATACTCAAAGTAGTCAAAGGCAAGATTAAAATTAATCAATCCAAAAAGAATATATTAAATAAACACAAGAAACCATTGTTATCGTTAGTTACCAACAAAAGCAGAAAACAAATGAGAAAATTTTTATATAAACAACAATGAGGGTTTAATTGCTCATTAATACCATTTGCATTATCATAATTAGATGGGGCTGGTTTATTAAGGGCGCAAAAATAATTATTGAACATAATCATAAACGTGGGTTCAATCCCTTCATTACCTAATTTTAATCTTAATTTTAAATCTTCCGGTTGTAATGAAGAAGATTTGGACAAAACCAAAAGGATAGGCAGGTTTCGATGATGTCGAAAAATTACATAAAAGAGTTCTAAATTTGAAAGCAGAAACTCAGAAGTGGTTATCGGGGCAGTAAGCGTACATTTTAAACAAGTCCATGCTGAAAAGATTTCCAACATGAGCATATAAAACGTTTGGTATTAACGATTTATGGCAAAATTGATTTGATGGAAATGATACCATACTCAAAGATTAATATAGGATATAAATATATTTTGACATGTATTAATGTTTTCAGTAGTTTTGCTCGTGCAATTCCTACCAAAAAACAAAGTCTGCAGATGAAATGTCTATCGCAATTAATAAATTATTTAAAAATGAACATACAGATAATTTACATACTTTATTGTTATTAATATTAATATTATTATAGGTAAAGAGTTTTACAACTGTAAAGTTAAGCAGATCCTGAATCGTCTCAAAATAAATCATTACTCTGTACATTCTCAATACAAAGCCGCTCATGTTGAGAGATTTAATCGAACGTTGAGAGACAGACTAAAGAAATGGTTCGTGCACCAAGGTAATAAAATATGGATTCATATTTTACCCAAAATAATTCATAGTTATAATTATTCATCACACTTAGGTTTGAATGGCATCAGTGAATTTCATGGCTTTCTAAAAAAAGTTAAAAAAATTTAAAAACAAAAATATAGTATCGGTGATCATGTTAGAATTAGTAAAATAATTTCTACACCATTTATTAAAAATTTTGATACAAATTGGAGTGACAAATTCTTTATAATTTCAAAAATAAATGTTAAACAAAGTCCAGTCATGTATGTCATTAAAGATTATGATAATAATGAATTAGGTGGTAAATTTTATGAACAAGAATTACAAGTTATTCCTCCACCTCAAGTATTTAGAATTCAAAAAATATTGGAAACTAAAATGATCGGTAAGGATAAACAATACTAGGTCAAATGGCATGGATATCAAAACCAAACATGTATATCAGCAAAAGATTTAATAAAATGAATTTCTATATGATTTTACCTAGTAATAGTTGTCCGACAACACATCCAGATAATCAAGCAAGTAAATTCATGGTTGATCTTCAAAATCCAATTTATTTACATAGAAATTTGAAGTTGCTTCGTTGGATTTTACCTTTGTATACAATTTATTTCCATTCTATAGCAAATCGAAAATTGAATACAAAAAGACTGAAATGATGACAAAATACAAAACAATTAAAATTGATAATGTAAATGATGATGTCGATATCTCTAATCCTTCTGATGCACATGTTTCATTGTATATTGATAATAGATTTTTATATGTCCAATATTATTATAAACCATTTCATGTATACTTTGATGATTTGACTAGTGCGAAAAAAATGGGACATACAAAATTGAGTATTAGTAGTTTAGAGGATACATTGAAGATACCACTACCAGGATTTTACAAAGTTTGCGACCAAATTTAAATAGTTAGATTAAAAATATTATACCTGTTTAATAAACCATATACGTTTCCATTTAAAGAAGATTTATACATTTCAAAATTCGATAAACTACAATCATATTTAATTCAAAATTGTGGATTTATTTTCCAAGAGTTTATACTTATAGAAGATCAATATTTCAAATTCTCATTGAAAACTGATATTAATGAGATTTCGTTTGATAAAAACATGATAAATACATTAGGGTTATTAATTCAAAGATATTTACAAGATGCAAAAATTAATGAAGGATCGAGTAAACCAAAATAATTAAACTTCATCAACAATTATTCATTTATACAAACATAATAGATCCTATAATTGTTGGTGATTCAAATGTTCCTCTATTAAAATCTGTATGGATTGAAAATATGAACATGATGAAGTAGTGCAAATTCAAATCGAAAATCCAATTTATTTACATGTTTCAACTTCTTGTATAAACAATATAGAAATTTATATTCGGGAAGACTCTGGTAAATTGATAAACTTTTCAAAAGATACAAAAACTCATTTGACACTACATTTTCGTAAATTAGATGGCTAATAAAGATATTATTTCAATGTATAGTGGTAGCCAAAATGGTGGTGGTTTACCATATTTTATTGGTAAACAATATGGATCAGGATGGTTGCGAAAACTAAGAAGATTTGCTCTTCCTATTCTTAAACGTATTGGTAGTTTTGGTATGAAAACTGCAAAAGATGTAATTATGAATGATCAGAAAACATTACCATCTCTAAAAACTAATGCTCTGTCAGAAATCGGAAAGATTTTACCAGGTGTTGGGAGTGTGTTTACAAAAGATACACCACCCGCACCTGTTACAACTCAAGCTCCAAAACGTAAAAAAACATCGATCATCGTATATAAACAAAAGAATGAAAGGTCATGGAATTATATTTGCAAAATGATTTGCGGCAAAACTGAATTGGGTATATTTGACAGGCCATCACTTCAAGCAGTAATTGAGTATGAAGCATTTGAAGAAGTATTCCCCATGAATTCTCTTACAGATAGTAGAAATGATGTTGAATTTTTTATTAGTGGTTCTCAAACTGAATATCTGGATTTGAATGATACTTTATTAACTGTTCAAATAAAAGTCATAGATAAAGATAGAAAACCTTTGCTTGATGCTTCAGATGTTGTACCAAACAATTTCTTGTTCCATACTCATTTTAAGGATTCAATGCTTTGTTTTATCAATATCAAGATTGAAGGTGGTAACAACATGTATATTCACAAATCTTTAATTGAAACTATTTTAAATTATAATTATGACACTAAAAATACATGCCTTGCTACTATGGGTTATGGAAGTGATGACAGTAGAAAGGTTTGGATTAAAGACGCCTATTATCCATTCTTTACATTTGTTTTAGCTCCGGATTTTGATTTGAATCAAAGTCAATTACCTCAAAATGGAAATCTACGATTGGATATCAAATTTGCAAGTGCGACAAAAGAACCAGTGCATGTCGTAATATATGGAGTTTTTGAAAGTAAAGTACAAATTACTGCAAATAGAACAGTATTGGTTTAAATATTACTAATATGAACATAGTATTTTAACTACATATATTGTCATGGAGTAAGTATTTTTTTTGTTGATTAATTTATTAATATAGTTCTATTCAGGTTAATTGACTCTGACCTCTGTTATTAGGAAATGAATTTGTTGGTGTATATCCATTGGATAAAATACCATATTTACTTAATAATCAAGCCATAATCGTTAATACTCAATCATCTCATCTCAGTGGTGAGCATTTGATTGCTATTTATATGAAACCTGACAAGATACACGTATTTGATTCTTTGGGTTTCTATAATCCTGCTTTGATATATCAAAACTGCAAACAATGAATAAACCTATTATGTATAATAAAACAATGTATCAAAATCCAATGACTCGTACATGTGGTCAGCATTGTTTGACATGGTTGATAAATAAAAATTTGATGTTTAATAAATTTTTAAAATTCATTTATTTTATTTTAATTTATTGATTTATTTAGTTTTACAATATACATACATAACTAGTATGTGTGTGTGTTCAATTGATAATTCTGTTTTACCAATGTTAAATCATCGATTTATATAATCATGTATATACATGACCTTTGACTAGATAATATATACAAACTATAATCATGCTATAAACTTTAACAATTAGATTTTTATCACAATTTATTCTCAAATTTAAAATGGCATCATAGAAAAATACTGAATCAGCGATTCTATCGGAAAATGGTAAATTTTTATTTTATTTTATACATTTATATATTTATTATTATCATTTAGAAAGTCGACAAGTCAAATGCTCATATATTTCAATGAAATTTAAACATTGAAAATATTCCGAGTAATTTTATTATTATTTTAATCTCCAATTATTAATTATTAATATAATTTAGGTAATTTTATTGGAGATTGGTTTGAGATTACCGAAAATGATAATATTATGAATCTTTCATCAACAAAGAGTAAATATTTTAATTAAATTTATAAATGTTTTGAGTGTTGATCTAAATAATAGTAAAAATGGATATAAAAAAATTGAGTCTAAATATGTGTTAATATTGCCGTACTCTGAAGGTTTTACAAATTATAAAAGGAATTTAAGTAAACAGATGGGAAATTTAGAGTATAAGATCGTCTCTAATTCGTGTAAGGTACGCAATATGTTTATTAATAAATCAAAAACTCCTGTTAGATTATGTTCTGATCTCGTTTATCAATTTACATGTAATGGGTGTAATGCCACATACATTGGAGAGACTTCCCGTCATCTCTGTACTCGAGTTCTAGAGCATTTTCGATTGAAGGGTTTGACCAATATTAGTGAGCACAATAGAGGCTGTAAAACTGAAATAGGAATGTCTGATTTTAGAATAATGTTGAGAAATTTTAATAATTATTGGGAACGCGTGATATGTGAAGCATTGCTGATAAGGTCATTGGATCCAAAGATTAATGTGCAAAGTGCTGTGACTACGAATGTTTTGAATGTTTTGAATGTTTTTAAATAGTTTACGTATGTTAAATCATGTATTTTTAATATTATTAAAATAATTGAAAATTTTAAATTACATTAATTTTTAAAAATTAGAATATAAATGAAAATTTTAAATTAATTAAAAATGTTTTGAATATATTTTATAAATATTTATAGGTGACGATGATGATGATGTCACTGAAATACAATTTAATCAAATAGGAGACTCTATTAATATAAATGATGAGCCTGAAATTGAAGTTGATTTGAAAGGATCACGTAAAAATATTCGATTTGACATGGGACATCAAAACTTGATTCAAATCATCATCACACAAAAAATGTTAAATAAAATTAAAATTGAAGTAGAAAAATGGGAACTGGAAAAGTTCAATTTACAGTTCTCATACAATTTGAAAAAGAGGGGAATTTATGGATAATTTCATTTGAAATAGTACGATTATTTTTTCTGAAAACTTTCTTGAAGACGGTGTAAATAATTTAATTGAAAAAATAGAGAAATTTACTCATTTAGGTAGTGGATGGCGGGTTGTTAAAATTAAAGAAATTGATTTTATTTTAACCAAATTTTACCACATAAATAGATTATCTGGTCATAGTTTTATGCCAACACCAGCATCGTTAATTAGTAAAAAATCACTTGTAAATGTACAAAACATGGACTATGTATAGTGTATTATCATTATTGAAACATGATGTAATTATTAACAATAGGGAGCATGTATCATCATATACAAAATACTTGAATGAATTAAATTATGACCCAATTAACGATTGTCCTATGAGGTTATGTAACATCAAAATTTGAACGGAAAAATGAACATTTAAAACTTGGTATAAATGTTTTAGAATATAAATCAATAATAACACCAGATGTTATAAATGAAGACATTGACTATGTACCCCATCATCTGCAATTGGATATAATACACCGATCCAAGGTTACTAATGGTAAACCTATTTATCTTTTACTTTTGCAAGACGGTGATATTTATCATTATACCGCAGTTTTTAATTTAAATAAATTACTGAACTGTCATTTGGACAGTATATGTAATGTTAGAATAAGAGTAAACTGGTATCCTCATTGTTTAAATTTGTTTTAAACTTGATAAAACATTTTAAGCACATGTTGCGCTGTGTGCTAAAAAATCAAATAGGAACTACTCTATACACGCTCCCCACAAATTAAAATTTAAAAATTATTTAAAGATGAATACCCCGCCATTCGTAATATATGCAGACTTTGAGGCAATTTTGTCTCATGACATAAGACATAAGACATTACCAAATACACATACCGATAACAGCAGGTCTATTATTAATAAATAATTATGACAATAAAAAATCATATTTTAGTT
This sequence comes from Schmidtea mediterranea, assembly GCA_022537955.1. Taxonomy (NCBI): domain Eukaryota; kingdom Metazoa; phylum Platyhelminthes; order Tricladida; family Dugesiidae; genus Schmidtea; species Schmidtea mediterranea. The sequence goes on from CM039681.1 coordinate 39,756,937, forward strand.
TTATTGGTGAAGATTGTGTTTTGTCCTTTTTTAAAGAAGGTGAAGGAAATTGCTGTCACGATTGTCCTGCCATATTATGATGTGCATGGTAATAAACCAATAAGTTCTATGACTTTCTTTGAGGAACAGGAATTCAAAAATTGTTGGATCTGTTATCTTTGTAGAAGATTTATACGAAATAAAGTTAAGAATTATTGTTTCTACTCAGGTAAGTATCTTGATGCTGCTTGTAAAAATTGTCATGTTTCTAGAAGAATTCGAAAGAAGTAACCTATTGTCTTTCATAATTTGAAAGGTTATGATTTGCATCATATTCTGAAATATGGATTGAATAATTTTCCATTTTGAATATTAAATACTATTCCAACAACTACAGAAAAATTCATTTCCCTCATTGAATATATTAACAAATTGGCTGTTCATTTTATTGACAGCATGCAGTTTGTCAATTCTTCATTAGCAAAATCTGTGAAGACTCTTACTGATTTACCGTTAACTTGTGCTGTTTTCAATGGTATAATTGGTAGGCAAAGGTTGACTACACGTTTGTCATAATTCATGTACATTCCTCAAGTCTGACAACAGCCTGAAAATTGTGTAGTGAACGTCTTTGGGATGATTGCGGTTGGTTTGGTTACCTATAAAGATGTTGAGGGATTGCGTGAGGCTGACTTCCCAGCGATGTGAAAACACGAAAAAGCGAACTGTCCTTTCTCGCACCGAAGATCATACTAACAATCCCATCTACCACATCTTTTTCGTGCGCACAGGATGAAAGATAGTGTTTTTCCTTCATAAATATTTAGGCACTTGTTAAAGACTTTTATTGTTGTACCCAATTTCTAGGTACTAAAAATGTTCGCTAGCTCTTGACGTCATAAAACTCAATGAAGTTTACCTGTCGCTCGTCTTTTCATTATGAGTAGAATATGTTCAATTTTCTAAATTTACTCCAAATTTTTGCGAAATATCTATTTATGCTCCGTGGAGCATAGTTTGGAAAACTCTGATATACATTATATTACTTTATTAAATTCATACTTTATATTTCAAAGTTTTTAAATGAAGCAATAGAACAGGGTTCTTACAAAAAATACTATATATTATTTATTTAAATTTAATTTCAAGAGTTTTAATAAAATGACTTTGTTTTTATTTGAAAATTAAGTTAGATTTAAATTTTTTGGTGCTAAAAAATGCTAAATATAAAGTTTTAGAAATAAAAGTAGAGCCGCAGTCAAACAGATAGTCATCGTGTTCAGTGGCGTAGCGAGAGTACTTGGAGACCGGGTAAGGTATATTTTTGGCGCCCTGTGCTTATTTAAAAAAAAATTGGATATCAAAATAGACATAAGTAAAAACCAAAAATATAAAATGTATATTAATAAATTCTAAAATAATATTTTTAAAAAAATAACAAAGATAAAAATATAATAAAATATATAAAAATATATAATAATAAAATAATATTTTAAAAAGTAAACAATAAATATTGTTTATCACTACATTAAAAATAATTTTTTCTGGCTTTTACTGCCGCAAATGTATCAATGACATCATCAAAATATATACTATCAAGAGTGTCGCGTTCTACGCTTAAGAGTGCATTGATTTTGGTTTAGATTTTTTTAGTGCTTAACTTTGTTAAGCGGGCATATCTGTTTGATGGTACCGCCGCCGCGTTACCGCGCTCCAGCTTTAAAGCGCTCGGCGCTCGAGATTGCAATCACAAACGCATAGAATTCAAAAATGCCTACCCTTAGCATTGGCTTTATTTGTTTGAAGGCACCACATCAAAAAGAATAGCGTTAGAGTTAACTTTTTTTAGCGCTTCGTTGCAATGTTTTTTTGGTGGTACCGCGATTCTAACGTGCGCCCAGCCGTTCAGCACTCAAGACGATACAAACTTGAGAGTGAATTTTTCAGTGCTTGACTACATGTATAATTTTTTTTATACATTTCGTCTATTTGGCGCCTCATAAGAAGTGGCGCCCGGGGCAACTGTCCCCTTCGCCCCATCCTCGCTACGCCACTGATCGTGTTAGGAAAAACTACGAAATATTGTTATTTTTAAGTACTCAATACTCGAACCGATTAGCCGTGTATTTGAATACTCGATAACCTAACCTACAACACTGGACACTCGAGACCAAAGCTAAGGAAGATTGAAAAATAATGATCTACTGCCATTTAAATAAGCCGACAATATTTCCAAATAATTTGTTTGTTCGAATTTTTTATTGAGAGGAATTGCAATTGGAAAAATATAGAATTTGCACTTATCAAATTATGAAGTCGATTCCATTGAGAAGGACGAGGGATAAAGAATTGCTCAGATCGCAACATGCGGAGATGATGATGGAAATAGAAAATTTGAAAAGGGAAAATCAGCAGTTGCTACTGAAAGAAACCATCCGAAATGAGATCGGACATCATCCAAGTATGATGGCAAGTATCAATATATTCAACACACGCCTCGAATCATTTCAATGCACTCCGTCGCAGTACCCATCCAAAAACTCAAACATAATAAGCCTCGTCCCAACAAAGCTGAGATGGGAAGGCGCGAAGGCGAACGAAGGCGAACGAAGAAGTTTCTGCCAAACATCATGAATTAAAATTTAATTGACGTGGTTTTGATATTAAATTTTAATAAATAATTTGTTTTTGTTCGAATAGATGATCGTTTTTGGAATGAACCTAAATTATTTTATTAATAGTGACATTAAAATGGTCTAAATATCTCAATTATCGATATTATTTCAATTAAAATGACAATAAATGAGCATGAATACCTTCTGTGGTAGCTGGTAAACCCAAAGGTTTTCTAGGGTATTAGTAGTCATAGCAATATGGCTCACCTTTTACTGGAAGCCGCTCATTGCAATACATTTCCGACGTCATTTTTGACGGGTATCCAATGGATATATCTCTTGTGCCAGCTTCTAGTGAAAATCCCTTAAAAATGTCCTCAAAAATCTTATATATATTTACCTATCAGGTGCCCAGCACTGGTATACACTCATTAAGACACAATTCAAGCGTGACGGTGTCTAATGAAAATGTTTTCATATGGTTGTATCTGATGAGAATACTCTTGGGGTGTCTGTGTATTAAATTCTTCTTTTCCATCAGGTACACAGCAAATCACTCATTTGAGATAGCACGTTTTGTTGGCCGGTTTTAAGTTCATTTTTCACCTTTCTCATACTTCTTATGTATAGTTTTTTCTCAAAACTCGTAAATTAAAGAATTTAATACAATGTTCCTCACAGTTTTCATGTAATAAGCTGTCAATCAAATCAACCAAATGGTTGAAAGCGCAGAAGGTCATCCATGTTCCATTTGAAAATACATGTTTCGGTAAACAATCAGAAAATTCAAGAATTAACAAAAATTAATGAACTTGTTACACGCAAATTATAAATTAAAATCCAAAAATAGTTTTTTTATCGGTAGATAAAAAAATAGCTCAGTAGATAATAAATAGCATTCTAGCCATTACATCTATGCGAGTTCCTTCAGCAGTTTCTGTAACACGTCAGTTGTTACGGCCTTTACACCGATGTTTGCATCGACCATTGTACAAACTCTGTCTTACAGCTATACAGAGGAAACTGTAAGTAGAGATTACTAGTTACTATTATGGATAAAATTAACGTTTCTGGGGCTGACTACGTTTCGCATAATTAGTTCTTTTAAAAAATAAGAATCGGTCCAAAAATATCCATTTCAACACTTCTGTTAGTCAGTTTTTACTGTCAAAAAATTGTGATCGTTTGTGAGTAAATTAATGTAGATTAGTGTTGGTTACCCGTCTAAATTAGAATAAGTATTTAAGGACCAAGTATTGAATACTCAAATTTAAATAAAAATAATTACAACCTTTTAATAGTGTCAAAAGTGACCGGAGCAGAAGATATCGAGCGACAGAAGACCCAAAAAGAGATCTCAGAACTTTGGGCCAGGATTCAACAGGAGGAAAAGCAACGGTAGTGGTTCAAGGCAACATGGTTTTGCAAAGAGTATGTATAGAAACTGTATCCATAGATACAATTGCTACGAAACGCTTTGAGACTATAACAAATACAAGACTAAGCACAGATCAAGGCTCTGAAAACGTCCCTGGCACTAGTTAACTTCATGATCTTCGCCCAGCAATAATTGTTTATACTGGCGAGGCTACCAACCGATCGGAAGCTAAATTGTTAGCCCATGGAAAACGCCTGAACTCAAGGAAGGTGTTCAACAAAGAAAACTCCACATGACCGAGGAAAACGGCACAAAACAGTAAACGATTGCTAAGGTCTATCTTTTATCTGAGTGTAAAGAATGAATTTTGATCGCGGAGGAATCCGATCGATAAATAGGGACCAAAAGAAAACGAAGACGAGGACATGTCTTCTAACTGCAGCTCGCTGGACCATTGGAGCGTCCGGGACAGATTAGTCTTGGTTTTTGTAATCACCTTTGTCTGACGCACAATCATTTTTAATAGTATTATCGTTGCTTAGCAACGGGTGCCAGAGAAAAACTATCATTATTGTGTTCATGGGTTAGGTGAAGTTAATAAGGGCTAAGATCAAATCCCCAGAACCTACTAATTACAATAATTTGAAAAAATAAAATTACTCTGTCTAAATTCATTTTTATATCACCAATACTCTTAGACACATGGAGCCCAAGGGAATGATGGAGTGATAGAGAATAAAGACGAGCACATGTTTTCTAATGGCAGCTCACTGAACAAAGGGTTCATCCTCAACATAACAGCTTTTGAAACATATTTAAATTTATACGGACAACCAACCATCTAAGAACATTATTAACGTTTTCAGGGAACTGCTGCCAGATGGGTGAAATAAGTAATGTATGATATCGAGTAGATGGATTGATAATTATATAGTATTAAGACACAGAGGTCCAGAATACTTTTCAATCCACAAATTGTAAAATAAGAAATTTATAACTCGGAACGCAAACATCCTTATGAAAACATACTACTAATCATTTTCAAGTTTTAATATTTCTTCTATGTGATAAAAAGTTATCAAGTGTTCTGAAATTACTATTTTAAATTAGAAAGGTGGTAAATTATTTTAAAATTTATAATTTTGTTTATTTTTCTCTTAACGGAAAACGGGAAAAAATACGTCATTGATCTGATGAGTTAAATATTAAAAAAAGCCGCTTAAATGTTAAGAATATATAATATATTGATGGAATATAATAATTGAATAAAATATTCTATTTTAAAATTTCCTTTTTAGGTAATCTATTACAATGATTTAAACGATAAAAAAGCTATAAAAGTTATTTTTTCTCTATGCAATAAAATTTTAATAATTTTAAATACAATTAAATTTTTTTTAATTATAATAAATGTCTATTTTATCGAATAATTTTAATTAAAGTATTAAAAGATTTGTTTTAAAAAGTAGTTGAAATCCAAAATAAAAGTTTCAAAAAAGTAATTTTGCATTTTAAAAATTAGTGAATTTAGTTTATAAATAGATGTCTAGTGCTCTACTTTGGGAAATTACAAAAAATAACAACTGTTATTTAAAAACTCAACGTGGTATGACCATCTCAAAAGACCCCATGAATATTACTGGCAAAAATTGCTTTCGTTATTCTGGTCTCATCCACAAAAAAGCAATAAATGTTGTTAAAGGTCCTAATAACAAAGTCATTCTTTTGAGTAAAACCCAAAAACAAAAGCAACAAAGAAAACCATCTACTCTTATCAAGAAAACTCAATTTAAAGATGGAAAGAGAAGAACCTTGAACGGAATTCGATCCAACATTTCAAATAATAAAATGAGAGAAGAATTGACAATGGTAATAAATATTTATTTAGATTATTAAGATTTTTAATAATTCTTTTCAGTTGGCTTTGAGAAAGGCTAGTGCTTTGATGAGAGATAATACCAAGAAAGTTGAAAAGAAAAAATTGTAAATTGTTAAATAAACAGTTTTGGATTTATGTTTTAATTTGTCTTCTATTTTAATAGAAATGTATAAAATGGATTTATTATTGTTGGTGCTAAATCTCTTTTCTAAGAGACATAAGTTCAGAAAGTAAAAAACATTGATGAATTTTTAGATTCATTTTATTAGTGTTAAAACTAAAATTTATGAAAATTATTGATTTGGTCTATGAATATTTTTATTAAAACTAATAGAATTTTATTGTTTATTGAATTTCCAAGGTAATCGAGGTCTTAAAATATCTATAATCATTTATTATTTGTATGTTTTATTAAATGAATTAGGACTTTTGTGGTTAAAAAAGTTGGTTGCATTAACTTAACGTTTAATAATTTTTGAAATTAAATATGTTCTAAATTGTCTATTGTCATTTTTATAAATTTTTATCACAACATTCCTCATCAAGCATCTTTGCTTTCAGATGCTACATCTGTATCGTAATGTAATCTAATTTGGTCAGAAAACTATTTACATCCAAATGAAAAAAATGTTTATAACACATTTGCAGATATATATGAGACATTCCACTAAGTTTTTTATTTTGCAAGTTTTCATCTTTTGACACAAGTTTTTGAAACTGTATTAGTAAAGGAAAAATAATGAAAATAAAAATAAATTACTGCTTTTCCTAATAGTTTTCCTGTGATCAAGGTGAGGTGTCAGTTGGAATGTGCTAATCAACTCGTATGAATTTATCACTACTGAATTCAATGAATCAATATGAAATCACCGGATTGGTTAAATTACGCATTAAGCGCTACCAATTATTTTTGTCAGAAATATTCGGGCCTCAGTGAAAACCTAGGCTTTAATATTTACCGAACTACATAAATATTAAAGCCCAAATTACAAATAGAGGATATATTTCTTCGTCTAAACCTAATATTAAATGAATTACTATGGAACATTAAAACCAAAATTTTGGTTGATCATCTAATAATAATGAATCCTAAGATGTGAACATCTATTGTTATTTGAGCTATCAAATTGCTAGAATCATTTGCAAAGGTTCGTTTGTGCAATCAAGAATTATAATTTTAATTAAAAATCCAGCATTGGTATTTTATCTACAGCTCGTTGGACCTGAGGTAAGTATGAGCAATTACAGCATAAGTAGCAATGTTTATTTTTTTTACCTGATGACCATTGTTGAGTTATAATTTTATCTGGTTCGGTAGGAACTGTTTGCTCTGACTCCACGTGCTCTTAAAATGATACTTGAATAATTCAACACAGGAAAACTTTTATTCGATACCAACAATTTTGCTACGATTCAAATGTTACTTTTACAATATTGGCAGGAATCTCCACAGGAAGCCGCCTTTTCAGTTAACTACTAAAATGTCCTTGACAAGTCTGATTAGTTCTCTTTTCTGATCTCATGAATCTTTTTGTACTTTTCTTTTACTCGCAATTTTCATAACTATTTGTGTCCTTGTTGTTGATTTAAGACTCTCTTATATAGGGATCTCTACTCAACAGCTAATTTGATTTGAACTCACCGGGGAACTAGTTAATCAAATTACTTTCATCTTTTGGCCTTTCCCCGGGAGAAGACTACGAAATAAATCACATTAAGGAATAAATAGTTCCCTTTGTAATTAAATTTATCCAAATCGGACAATATTTCCTTAATTTATTTGTTTTCGTCATTTTAATTAATTAATTAGTATTTTCTAAATAACTTTTTCTAGGGGTCCCAAATTAATTTTATATTAGTATTTTCATACTCGTTTTGTCAATTGGAATCGGCTCATACCCATTTCCCCCGAAAAATATTGATTTTAATTTCTTGATTATTTTTAATTATTTTATTTTATATTATTTTTTTTGAAAATAGCCTAACCCCAACATCATCCACTCGAATGAAAAAACTTTCAAGTGAATTCCCACTGGGTACACGCATAAGAAAATATTACCATTGGATAAACTTCATGAAAGAATCAGAAATAATCATGAAGTCGTCAAATCACTCAAGCATACGCATTTTAAGATGAATGTTTGAGAAATTACGGATCAACTGAAGCATGGAGATATTATAGACAAATATTCTGTGTAAAAGGCAAGAAGTCTCTCATTATGGTCAAATCCTAAAGATTGTGGGCGTATCAAACTTCTCGGGAATCTTATTGACAAAAATTATTCATATACCAATCAAATACGGCAACAGTAAAACTGTGAGAGACTTTTAGATAATCTACTAGTTTATCTTAGATGTTTTTGCTGTTGGCTGATGTTTTTGAAGCTTTCGGAGAAGAAAAATTGTAGAAGATGGATTGGAAGCTTTATATTTTGTTTTTATACCAGGATTGAGTTGGGCTTCAGCTCTCAAACAATTATCTGAACCACTTGAGCTTATTCAAGACCCAGAACTCTAACGATTATTAAAAGCAAGTATTCGTGGTGAAATTGCATTTATCTACAAACATCATGTTGAGGCAGATAATTCAATTCGAATGAAATATCAAGATGCTAATAATTCATGAGGCTTACCTGACATAGTATACTATTTATGACAATCGGCCATATAATACCAATAGGGTTTTGTGGTAAATGTGTAACTGACAGCGGTTCAGAGGGACATGCATTGTGGTTGGAACTCATCATCACCTACTTTACTAACTTTAATATTAAATTATTTAATAATTACAATCTAGTTGAATGCGACAAGATTATAACGCAAAATAACTTATTTATTTCGAGTGGAAAAAATATTGCACTAATTCAGAACAGATATCTACAGATTGCTCGTCGAAAAAGATGAATATCGAATACAAGTGGAGCGACTAATAGAGTTAGCACTGATCGCGATCAAGTGGAGAACCAGACACTCTAAAAAAGAATCCGGAAGATGGAAGTTAGACGCCAACAGATATGCGTGGACAGTAGATTCACAAATACTCTACTACTGGAAAATAAATATGAGTATTAAGCTTAAAATGTAGTTAGAAACTTTAACAAAAAAGAATCATGAGAATCTGACAACTAAGGGAAATGTGATGAAATATGGTAAAAACGTGTAGGCGTTTTGTTTTATCGCATCAAAAAACATGCGTGTAAAACCCGCTATATAAGTCGATGCTAGATTGTCACAATTTAATGTCATTTTTCAAGAAATTGTTATAAAAATCTTTCATTCCGAAGTAAGGAAAAGTTTTTTTTATTTTTCATGCTATTATTATTTTATCATTATTTTTATGTGTATAAAAGATATAGGATAGGTACTATCATATTGAATTTTTATAGGTTATCACCCGTAGTATTTAGGTCTAAAAATGTATCGAAATATTCTTTTCATTCGAATAATATGATTTGATTTATTTTTAGTTTTTGAAATTTCATCAATTTATTTAATAATAAACAAATATTAATGAAAAACGAAATAGAATGATTTTTCATCGTATCGATCAAGTCACAGGGAAGCTTCGCTTCCATGGTACTTGACCTATACGAGATGCCTCGTGTCCAATATTTTCCATCACTCAAGAAAAGTACTAATGAAATATTAATAATGATTATTTATTGCATTTAATATTATTATTATTGTTGGGCCAGAACACAAATGGCCTTGGAAAATGTTTTAATGGATCGGTAACACACACGCAAATATAACATGCAAATTTAAATAAACCTATTAAACACCAATTAAACCCTATCAAATATGAGAAAAAAGAGAATTAAATATAAAATAATAAACATAAAAATAAATTAAAATAATAGCAAAACGCACCAAGATTCGCACGATACAAACACAAACATAACAAGAAAACACAACAAATTCGACGAAATTGAAAAATTAATAAAAGTTCATGAAAATGAAACTTAAATCAAAAAATTTGAATTAGTAATAATTCAATAAAAATTCTAAATGAAAAATTATTAAAATAAATCGAAAAATAATAAAATTAAAGAATAGAATTCACTAGAAAATAACAAGGTCGAATTTTGTTTTACTGCATCAAATTCAACATGCGAGGTTAGGGACAGAAAATAGGTATAAATACTGATCCATTTTCACATTAAACACACCGTTTTTACAAACGAAAACCATTTTGAAAACATTGTTTTAAAAATCATTTTTGATCTAGAATTTTGTTTGCAAATCTTTATCCAGAACTTACTTTTAGGTGAGCAATAGTTTTAATTGGAGCTCTCTCTCCACGTCACATCCTCGCAACCTCGGTAGAGCTCTGCTTGGATGTCGGCGTGGGGGGGATGCATTTCATGCTTTTATGAATGTATTTGGTTGCAAGTAATTTTGTATATTGTTCTTAATAATAGATTTTATAATATTAATAAATTGTTCTTATATATTTAATAAACTAAAATTAAATCTGTCGAAATTTTTCCGGCCCACAGCCAACACCTATCGCAAGTAAATAAAATCTACACACAAGTCAGATTCGTGTAAGTGCGTGGAATATCGCCAATGATCTGTGCCCGTGAAGACCCGGCGTGCGGAACGCAGGGTTGGAACGTCAATAATATCCGTATAGATGAAACGAGAAATAAGGAAGAGGTCTTTTGGCTGCTTCCTCGTTTCTCATTTCTGTAAAATCGACCTAAAATTATATTACACACGGCTAAAAATCATCACACCGAGTAGTCCAGTGGGCACTCAGTAAATATAATATGAACACAATGTGCGCCTAAGGCTTATTAAAGGGAAATGGTACGGGGAATAAATTAAATTGAAATCGTTGATATAGTTAATTTAGATTAATAGTCTGAAATAAATTAGATAAAAAGATTGGTATAATTAAATTAAATTTACATTTCGAAATAAATTAGTAAAAATCTTTAAATAAGTAATTCATTGATTAATTAAATTAAGTTAGTGATTAAAAGTAAAGTAGCTATTGAATAAAAATAAAGTAAACATTAAAGTAATTCATTAAATTATTATAATTAAAAGTATAGTAATTATTGAGTAAAATTACGTAATGAAATTATTATAAATTATTGATTAACAGTAAATGATTTTTTTGAGTAAAAATATCATCGATTAAATTCCAGTAATTAAAATAATTATTAAGCAAAACAAACGTAACTCATTAATTAACAAACAAAATTCTCTTTAACGAAATTTGCGGATTAAAATTAAATAATATAAATTCCTCGATTAACAATAAATCAGCCCAAAAAATTTTATTTAACTTTGAATGAGAATTCTAATCATCTCAAACTTCTAATAAATAGGGGAATTTAATCGAGTCCTGAGTCTAAACCTAGGCGCGTTTGCGTTGACTACCAGATAATAATCGAAATGTTTAAAAAACAAATTTCACTATAGTGCGGTTTATAGGGCTAATCCTAACCATGGAACGATCATATAATTGGTTTTATCTCTAAAGTAGTCATCGTATGCTATTCCAAGTAACCAAAACTCCCTATTAATTAGCATAAACATAGTAAAACGATTAATTTAACATATTAAAACACGAAAGAAAAATCGTATACAATTTATTTCAGTAAATTAAAAATATTCGCTTACTAAAATCTAACATAAAATAACGCAGATAAAATCCAGGAGGTAAGCAGAGTAACTTGATATTAACCATGAGATTCCAGCAGAAGTCGAACAAATTTCCAGTATCTTAATAGTCCGACAAGATGATTTTCTTGGAAAACGAAAACCCCTGAACTTAACACAAAAATTAATTAGTTAAATGCATATAATAAATTACCGGATGACCAGAGAGAAACTTTTCAACGAAACCATTGACGATCAGTAAGCAAATCCATTGACATAAAGTTCCGAGATATAATAGCGTGGTCCGGTTTTCCTAAAATCATCATAGTATAAATTCATTATAGCGAAAGTTGATTCATGAAACTCACCGATAAATCACTAAATCAAAATCCAAAAGTTCATTCGCCTAAAATAAAATTCGTAAATTACCAGTTGAAAAATAAACAATCTTACTCGTTGACATTTCCGGAGATATAAACATTCACTGTCGTAGTCGAAATCACGAGTGGCATTCACTTCCTGCCCGCCTGATCTTCAATTCTTCATTATATCTATCGTCAATAATAAACCATATATCATTGTATCAATCGTCAATAACCAACCATATATTCATTGTTCTTTATCAAGTTATGCATTCACCAAACATCTCAGACGGGGACTTAGAGTTCCAATCTCCAAATGTTACAGAAGCTCCCCTAAGTAAATTTTTAATTAATTTCTATAACAAATTTATAATCATATTCGAGCCACAGAAACGACCCAGAATCAACACCATACCATTAGTGAGTAAACTCCTCGAATTGAAGGCCGTGAATCAATAAGCCATACCTGTTAACGTATCTCAGTGTTCTTGCATCAGACAAACCCCAAAATCCTGTCATTTCACCATTAAGCACGACAAATCAATTTTGGCTACGCATTTTTCGTCAACCCAATAGGACAGCAGCGTCGCAAATATTTAAGTGGAAATTATTAAACAAAAATTCCGTCTTGGTCATATTAGAAAATTGTCAACGATTTATATTTTTTTTTGAGAAACGAATTTCTCGAATAATTACCCAGGTATTTTAATTGATCAAGGGATCAGACACTAAGTGTGAATTTTGTAACTTTTGTAACTGATTTGTTTTTCAAATAATTAAATGATAATTATTAAAATCATTTTAGTTTAAAATATATGAATGTTTAATCATCAAGTTATCGTTTCGTAAAAGTTAACTAACTTAATTTTGTTCTATTCAAAAATTCATAAATACCCAAAGAATATTTTACGAGGTTTTCTTAACGGATTATTTATTTAATTATCTTATATTAATATTTAAAATACATCCAGTTGAACATTTTAAACATATACCAACCTTAATACTAGGAATGAATAAACCACTTGTGATCGAAATAAGGTAAAGTTACAAATGATTTGCATTTTTGATTTTCGTTAACATCCATACAAAATTCTTGAACCGACCCTTAGGGTATGAGAACGCGTAACCCAGTAGCTTTGAAGTATCGTTCTCCCCCTCTTCCCATACCTTGCCAGACCAGCCAGAAAAATACGTTCAACTCCGAGTTCCGTGAGTTTTAGCACATTTGAAATTGAGATAATCCAGTTTTCTTAAAAACGACGAGAAAGGTTACCTAATTGCGAACCCCCAGATCACCGTCCTAATCTAAAAATGTCCAGAGAAATACTGAGTAAAAACAATTTTTCCATTCAGGACAAACTGGAGCTATGGTTGAACTCCCTGCTCATGTCGTGGAACAATGGAGGCAGGCATGGAATCGGGTGTATCAAGAGCGATACACTGGCGTGCCCGAAGAAGACAAGCAAGAGGACATATCACCGGAGGAATTTATGAGACAGTTCCGGAAACCGTCTGATGAACCAAACCCATCCCAGCACATCCTAACTCAGGCCCAAGAGCTCCTGGAGGGCCTCCTCCAACACCAGCGCCAAGTAGAGGCAGCTGTAGTACGAGCCACGGAATACCTGGCCAACGTCAAAGATGACCTGGCGGCAGGACGTCTGGCCAGTAGTTACCCACCTTCACCGAGACCAATCCGGAACCTCAAGAGACCAGTATTTGTGATCCCTGGTTATTCCCCCGACGAAGGGATCAAGCGATTCCTCGCAGACGATTGATCATCGTAATAAAGAAAATTAATGATTTGAACATTTTGTTATTTGGTATAATATTAGTACTATAGATCTAAAAATTCTTTCTCTTCTTTTATTATTGTAGCTTTCATTTCATAAATATGTTTAAGTTTAAATACAACTATCATTATAACAGTCATCATAAAATTCAACCCTTATTATTTTAGAAATGGACCCCGTGAAGTTACTCCAAAATGAACTGACCCATGCGAGACAGGCCAATAAGAAACTCCATGACCAACTCGTTCAAATAGTCCGGGAAACACAGCAAATTAAAGCGACATGGATCGAGCCCACGAGAATCAAACAATTGTATCAAAAACTAACCGCGGCCCAGAAGGGATGGGCAGAAGAAAAACAGTTAGTACAAGGCCTAAAAACTCAAATCAGGGGGCTAGAGGTAGCGTTATCCGCCTGTCAGGAGGGAGCAGCGGTGACCTACCCTTTAGTCTTTGCCCCTGCTCAATTAGCCTGTCGCGAAACGAACACTACCCTATCGACGACGTCAAACACAATCACCCCATCAACAACCAGTCGTCGACCTGGACGCAAGGAGCGGGCTAAGCGCCGAGCCGCTCGATCTTCCAATCAGTCTGGAACCTCATGATCCGTGTATTTAATAGACAAATAAAGCATCGTTTATATATATTGTAGTTCCTGTATACCTCTTATCGTATTGATATCATTTTAGGGTTTTGAAATAACATTGTGGAAGGGTTTAAATAAGGAACATTACCCATTTTTGTTCCCAAACTAACATCAGTAAAATAGTCAGATAGACGATAGAAATTTAAACGCAAGGGGACCAAATGATTAAAAAGCGAGCACAGGTCTTCTATCGACAGCTCGTGAACCCGAGGGTTGTCCGAGCAATTACAGTACTAGCGATAATACTCAATTTTGGCGGATAATCCACCACTTGAACACATTACCAACGTTGCCTAGCAACGGGTGCCAAGAGGCAGCTAGAATAATTTTGTATGGCGTTACTGGGGCAACAATAAAGATAAGCAAGATTCGGAACCCTGTAACCCACCATTATTAGGTTTAACCATTATCATTAATTCCAAAAATTACCATTTATCTAAAAACTTTTTAAGGAATCCAAATGATGCAAATCTGAATGTTATTTCATCCACCATTATTATTTATGTTATTGATTATCCTACAATCACATGCATACAAGAGAGCAAAATTAATCTTCACCAACTAGTTAAAAGCTAGTACTTTGGTGTGGGAGGTACCCGCAGTGAATGGTAGTTCGCCGGGTCAGATCTCCTCTCCAAGAACCTTAACATCAGACTCTCTGTAGAGAGCGAAGGATCATGAGGAAGGCTTAAATATAATATAAAAACGAAAAAAATATACGTACTAGAGACAGCCAGAAGAAATAAATATATTAAATGAAGAAAAAATTCAGGGTAAATGTTAACTAAAAGATAATTTAGGAAGTGATTATATCGAAACAAGATAAAACTAATAGACAAAAGTGAAGTAAATTAATTCATAATCAAGGAAGAAAAGTCAAATGGCGGAATCAACATGATTATTAAATTATCATCACGAAATGGTAATTAATTTTTGCATTATATAAAATGAAAGAGAATTTTTTTTATTTTTTAATTTTTGAAAATTTTTTTTGGAAAGTTTGCAGCATCTTATTCAGGCTCACGATGGAAACAATTGAATGATTTGAACCTCAGGAGGAGTAGCCGCGAGAAATGCTGGTTACACGTGAAAGAAATTGAATTTTTCAACAAAAGAGAATTTTAATTTTCCATTGTGTTATGTTGTAGTTATTTTAATTAAATCGATTTAATAACCCCTGATCGATTACCATTATTGATACTTTTCTTATCTTAGTAATAATTAAAACTAATTCATTATTTTAAATTGATTAATAAATTTTTACATTCATGCAACCCTCAATGACCAAAGCTCTAGAGAAGATTATTAAATGTTATGAACTAATTCAATAAAATTGCTATTTTAAATTTTTTTTGGTCGTTAAAAAAAGAATAAAGTGAATGTATTTTCTGACAAATGTGTTATAATTTAATTTAATACACAAGATTTTAATAAAAATAAATAAAAAAGCTAAACCAAATAAAGAGATTTTATTAAACAACAAATAAATAAAAGAGGGATGCACTTACTAATAATCTGATGGAGAAAGATCATAAAAATCCACAAATGAATAGATAAAATTCCAATATCAAAAGTGATCGAGGGAAAAATCTGAAAAGAAAATCAAAAGAATTAGGGTAGAACATAAAATAAATATCTCACCTCGAGTCGGCATGTGGAATAATGAAATTCCGTTCTAAAAATAGAACGGAATTTCTTGTTTAAAATGACTGTTTTTTGTTTAAGTTGAAATCTGGGATTTTCAAGGGTAAGGGACCCGAATCTAAAATTTTAATCATATATTCAATTAAAAACCTATTATTAGGATTCCATACATACGTTACTCGACCGACCTGTTCCTGAAATAACTAAATTAAACTAAAAAACTCCTCGAAAGTGATGTAATTCTTCATAAAGCTTCCATCAGTTCATGGCTCATTATATTTTGTCTAAATATACACGTTTACCTTAAGTAGTTTTTCATCTTTATGGCCATAAGATTATTTCGAACTCGAGTTTCAACTCAATCTGAAATTTGCTCCATTATTTTAGTGCAATCCAACCAAACCAAAACAATAGACGCAGAAAAATTCAGACGGGATGTAGCCCACTATCACAACGAGGCCCTAAAACAGAGCTGAGTCGATGATCTGAAGATGTCGTCGAATGGAAGTATGACTCACCTTTTACTAGAAACCGCCCATTGGGATACATTTCCAACGTCATTTTGACGGGTATCCAATGGTTATATCTCTTGTGCGCGCACCTGGTGGGAATCCCTTGCAAGTGACCGCAAAAATCCTATATCTTTTACTCATCAGGTGCCCAGCACGAGCATTGATCCAAATGTCACATGGTATATCTCAAGCTCCGCTCCAATTAATACCCAAAACAATAAGGATCCACAATCAAAACCGAATCACAAGAAATATCACCCCAGCAAAGCGGAGAGAGAAAGAAGGCGCAGATTAAAGACAGCTCGTTTACTGGGTCAAATAAAGAAATTTGGACCCACATCTTCTGACAACCACAGATAATCTTGTGATATATATAATGAAAATGTTTTGAGGTCTTGATTTTAGTGAGTCTCAACTTGCACTGGTGTTCTCTTATATAAATCAAAAGACAAAGTCAAATATATATAAATGATTTATTAATAAATAAAATTTACCAAAATCAATTTCTACAATTTCCAATTTTTTACTTTTCAATCACTCTTTATTCAACAGATGAAATTTGGGTGCGTGTTATGTAATTTGTTAAAATGTATGTTGGTGCGTGTTATATATATGCGTGCAAAAAATTATGGTGAACTAAATCTGTTCGATTTTAAGATCTTCCAAAGATTACCTTTTTCAGATCACTTTTTTGTGGTAATGATTTTAGTGGGCGATTGAACTGAAAAATACTTCAGTATTTATACTAAAATATTTGGGTTGTTAAATAATTTATTTATTTTTCTAATAACATTTTATTTATTCTTATTATTTATTCAATTGGGGAATTCATTTCAAATTTTTTTTATTTATTTACTTTATAAATGGGGGAATTCATTTCATTTTTATTTGCTTATTTAATGGGAAATTTGTTTCATTTTTTTATTTGCTCTGCCAAATTGATTTATATTTTTATATTTGCTTGTGGATTTTATATTGTTCAATAATTTAATTATTAACATTGAACAAAATAAAAATTGTTCAAAAAGACAAATAATAAAATAAATTTCCTATTAATTATTTACATTACACCAAAATAAAGATTGTTCTATTACAAGAAATGATAACTGTTTACCCATACCCATATTTACTATAAAATAAAAATAAAATTGTTCAAATAAAATTAAATATCCACATCGAATTATCAACTAATAATAATTATTTACAAATAAATATCCACACCAATTAATAAGTGTTATTCATCAATTAAATAATAACTGTTCATAATATTGTTCAAAAAAATAATAATTGTTCGACACACAGGGAATGGATTTGATTGTTCGAATATTGATTTGACATAAGGAATTGATTGTTCTGCTGGGATTCTGTTTCTTTGAAAATACTAATTTATTGGGGTTCTGCATCCTGACTCATTTTATACCCGCTCCTCGGCGTATATGTTGACTCTATACTTTCCACACCCTGCTTTAAAATATTTATTCAAGATAAATGTGGTGATGGGTCTACCCTCATCATCCAACAAATGTTCTGGGTTTTAAATAGATGATCGTTTTGCAATAACTTAAATTATTTGATAAATAGTACCATTAAAATAAAATAAAATGGTTGAATGATAAATATTATTTCAATTAAATTAGCGATAGAAGGACCCGTAAATAAAATGAGGATGAATACCTTCTATGGTTGCTCGTGAACCCAAAGGTTTTCTAGAGTATTAGCAGTAATAGTAATATGACTCACTTTTTACTAGAAACCGCTCATTGGAATACATTTCCAACGTCATTTTTTACGGGTATCCAATGGTTATGCCTCTTATGCTCGCATCTGGTGGGATTCCCTTGTAAATGGTGTTGGGCCAGAACACAAACGGCCTTGTAAATGTTTAAATGAATCGTTAACACACATGCAAATATAACATGCATATTTAATTCGAACCTATTAAAACATCAATTAACCCTACCAAAATATGAGAGAGAAGACAATTAAACATAAAATTATAAACACAAAAATAATTTTAAAATAATAACAAAGTGCAACAAGATCCGCACAAAATAAATATAAACATAACACGAAAACCAAACGATTTGACCAAAATTTGACAATTTATTAAAAATGCGAAATTTCATGAAAATGATATAAAAATCAAATAATTAGAATTAGAAATAATTCAATTAAAAAAATCTAAAAGAAAAATTGTCAAATAAAATCAAAAAATAATAAAATTAAAGACTAGAATACACCAGAAAATTCCAAGGTCAAATTTTGTTTTACTAAATCAAAAAGAACACGCAAGGTTAGGGTCGTACAATAGGTATATATACCGATTCATTTTTACACAGTTTTAATCGTTAAATTATTTTACGAATCGTTTTTCACAACTTGCAATCGTTTTTAGAATTTCAATGTAAGTGAGAGTTTTGTTCAAAACTTTTTCCACGTCGCATCCTCGAAACCTCAATCGAGCTCTGCTTGGGTGTCGGCGTGGAGAGAGCGGTGTATTTATGATTTTTATTTTTATGGCGAATGTATCGGGTAAATTATATTTTTATTTTAATAAAATATTTAAGTAACATAAAAACTTTGTTTTATATTGTCGAAATTTTTCCGGCCCACAGCCGAAACACACTACAAGATATTAAAATCCGACATACAATTCGAAATCGTGTAAGTGCGTGGAATATCGCCCATGATTCGTGCCCGTGAAGGCTCCGGCGTGAGGAACGCAGGAGTTGGAACGTCAATATCATTCCACATAGGGGAAGAAGGGGAATAGGAAATAGTCTTGTGGCTGTTTCCTCATCTCCCAATTTCCGGAAACTCGAGCTAAATTATATTCACATACGGCTCAAATTCATCACACGAGTAGTCCAGTGGGCACTCATTAACTATAATATGAACACAATGCGCCTAAGGTCAACCAAGGGAAAGGTGACGGGGAAATAGAAAAAAAAATGATATCGTTGTTATGAATTTAATACGTATATTCTTAGCTAAAATGAAATATAATTATGAATTTTAAGCTGTTGTTTCGCACTAAAATCAAATAAGTAGTTGTTATGAACTTAAGGGGTGTATTTGACAAAAAGTAAATAAACTATAGTCATAAATTTGGAGATGTTGCTTCCCACCCAAGCCAATAAAGTAATTATTATAAACTCTCATAGTTATAAATTTCCAATACCGTGTGAAGAGTCGAAATTTACTTGAGTAAACGTAAATTAATGTAATAGTCATAAACTTCCACTATCACGTTGAGAGTCAAAAAATGTCGTGAGTAAAAATAACGTAATTGCAGTAATTATAAATCTATAATATAAAGTCCAAAGTCAATATGATCATTTAAAATAAATAATAGATTAATGTAGCTATGGTAAATTTCGAATTAAAGATAATAGAATTTCTTAAATAGGACATAGTAATTGTGGTGACTCGTAATGTGATATTCGAGGTTTAATAAAACTACAATGTAATAAATAAAAGGAATTAATGATTAGGAACTCCCGAGATAACGTTTAAAATATACGAAAATCAAACAGCTCGAAGGTAATAAAATCGCTGAACAACAATTTAATTGACGCATAAATCGAGGACTAGTAGCAAAGCAAGTATAATCAAACATAAAACATGCAAAAGAAAATGAAGCCAATTGGTGGGTTACTGGGTATTATGTTTTGTTTTAATCTTCCTGTAGTTACCCGGTAACGCCATATAAATATTTTCTTTACTGCCACTCGACATCCGTTGCTAAGCAACGTTGGAAATGTGCTCGAGCGGGTAGGTCGTTCGCAAAAAGTGAGCGCTATTTCTAATGCTGTAATTGCTCGAACAATCGCTGGGTCCAACGAGCTGTCGTTAGAAGACTTGTGCTCACTTTAGGTTATTAAGTCCCTTTACTGATGTGTTTTCACAAATTTTCAACTACTTTGCAGTATTGATTTAAACCAAAATTAAGTTGCATACTTTTTATCTTGTTTTACTGTGTGCTTTTCAACTATTGTGCAGCAATATCTTCAGCAATATTTTCAGGTCATTAATCTACAGTTATGTTTTGTAGCAATATTTTCAGGTTATTAATTATGTCGTAGGCTTTATTGTTAGAGTTCGTCATAGTGTAAAGGGATCCGACAATGATTTTTGAAACGAAACACTTACAGAATTTCTGAAAATACCGTTTAAAAATATCGGGAGATATGTAATTATAAGATAGACATATATGATTTACAAATTAAAACACATTAGAAGTTAATTAAGCTTTATTCAACAATCGAGCGGCTCGGCGTTTCGCCCGCTCCTTTCGTCCTGGGCGATAACTGTTCTTTATCGTTGTCGGGGTTGAAGGTATGGTCGTCATCGAGGTTGCCGCCGTCTATCGGTAGGTCAATTGGGCGAGGGCAAAGACAAGGGGATACGTTACAGCGGCTCCTTCTTGGCAGGCCGATAAGGCGACCTCCAGCCCCTTTATCTAAGTCCGGAGACTTTGATTTATCTGTCTCTTATCTGCCCATCCCTTTTGGGCCGCAGTCAGTTGCTGATGGAGTAGTTTTACTTTTCTTGGTTCCACCCATGAAGCTTTGGTTTGTTGAATCTCTTTGGACATCTCGCTAAGTTGAGCGTAGAAATCCTTATTGAGCTTACGGGAATATTCTAGCTCCTTCCGTAAGATTTCCAGTGGATCCATAGCTGTAAAACATGAATGTCAACTTAGATTTCACCAGTCGTAATTTAAAATAATGTTCAGACAAATCTTTGGGATATTAAACTCTGGTTAACAAAATTCAGAAAGCAAACACGAAACAATTAATTATTTATTGGCAAATGACATTCAATCCTAGTAGAGTCACTAGGGATAATTTCAACTATGCCTGCAAGTGGAGTCGGACATTGATGTTACTCAACCACTCTCTCATCCTCAGTTGACTGGGTGGAGGGGTGACCGTAGTATACAAAGACGGGTCTCTTTGTATTTCGGGTGGACCTGGAGCTGGGTTGTGTCATGAAATGATAAGACTCCGCGATCCTACCGTCGGAAATGTCATCCTCGACGTTTGCCAGGTAATTACTGGCCCAGTCTACCAGAAAGTTGGCCCGGCGCTGACGGTCCTTGAGGCATGCTAGAAGTGCTCGGGCTCGATCATGAATTTCTTGGGCCGGGTTTGGGTTACCTGGTTGTCCTCTCTGCCTAAATTGTCTCATGGTATTCTCCACCATGAGCATATCGTCCCGCCGGTTTTCTTCGGGTTTGGGGCATATCGGGGTATTTTTCCTTGCAGGTGCGTCTCCATATTTGTCGCCACTGATCTGCGACGCGGGTGGGAACGAAGACGAGGGATCCTGATCTTTCTGAATGAGTAGTAAATTTATGGTGAACTAATTAAAGAATTTTCGTAATTAAATCTGTCTATTCGATTGGAATATATTTAGAAACGTCACCTCCTAGGTCTTGGTCAGGTGAGCTAATATCCTAGTTCAATGGATAGTTTCATTAATGCAGAGTCGCGTCAACATTCATTGGAAGAAGAACCAAACATGTTACGCCCGAAATTATAATCATTGTAGTAAAAGAAATTAATTACAAGCGATTAAACATATCAAAAAATAAGTCAAACCCCTAAACACATCTCGAAATAGTTAGCTTACGCAAGGGTTCCTAAGTTAATTCGAAAATAATTGATATGCCTATATTTAAACGTAATTCTGAGTGAATGACATAATTAAAGATTCCGTAAAAAAAATAATTCGAAAAAAAGGTACATGCCTAAAAACTTCTCGTAGCTAAACTACCTAAAATGATTTAATAATGGTTAAAATATCTAAACACTTCAAAAAAAATAGTTCGATTTCTTAAAATAATTCACATGAGTTGAAAATGCTCAATGATAAGAACTTTTCTTAGAATGGTTTAAATTAATTAAGAATCTCGTAACATAATGCAAATAATTAGAACTTCCACAACGATTCAAAATCATTAGAACTTGTCATAACATAATTCATATAATTAGGGTTTCCAAAAGATTAAGCTAATTAAAAATTTTATTTCCATAAATTACTCTAAAAAATTTGGCTTTTCTAAAAAATAATAATGAAACTTCGCAAACTAGTTTAAATAATTAGAATTTTCTAATAGGACGAAAAATAATTCAAACTGCTGTTCATGATTTAAATAATTGGAATTTTCTAAAATGGTAAAGTAATTCGAAATTTCATTACATAATTTGAATAATTAGAATTTTCTAGAATGATAAAATAATTCAAAAGATTAGCATTCTCAACCCAGATAATTGAACTACCTACTAAGTCGTAAACCTGATTCTAGCGGTTAAGGTCTGGATTCATAAAGTTCGTAACCATGGGAGTTGAATGAGAGCAAAGTAAGATTATGATTTATCAACATTAAATTTCATGGCCACTGCACTTGGATCGCTCATCTTATTCTAGTTATTGGGCTTGACATCATGGTTTTCCTACGGCTTGCACCAGATAAATAATAAAATCATGGTGGGTTACTGGGCTTTGCTATTTGTTTGAATCTTCCTATTGTTACCCCGGTAACGCCATATAAATATTTTCTAGCTACCACTAGGCACCCGTTGCTAGGCAACGTTGGAAATGTGTTCGAGTGGGCGGATTGTCCGCAAAAAGTGAGCGCTATTACTAATGCTGTAAGTGCTCGGACAACCCTCGGGTTCAACGAGATGTCGATGGAAGACCTATGCTCGCTTTGTAATGTCCCCTGTGTGTGAGAAGTTTTGAGATCAGAATCATGTTGGTGAGAATTAGCTGCGGTGGTGGTGTGCCTAGAGATGGAACGGCGATTATCTGACGAAGCGTGAATACTCATGAACTTTCTGTAGGGTTATTTAATATTCTTCAAATCTTAAAATATCACTTTTAAATAATTGAACAATATTTCTAATCTAATTAAATCACAAATGAAACAAGATAAATTAATTAAGTTTATTTGCCAGGCGGGCGGCTCTACGTCTGGCGCGCTCTTTGCGCCCCGGCCTGTAACTGCTTGAGGGTGTTGTAGAAGGAGTCACAACGGGCGTTGGATGGTTTGTTGAGTCTCGATAAGCCAATTGGGACGGGGCGAAGACAAGAGGGTAGGTTACTGCTTCTCCCTCTCGACTGGCGGACAAGGCAACTTCCAACCCCCTTATCTGCGTCTGGAGATTTTGATTTAATTGTCGTTCATCGGCCCAACCCTTTTGAGCGGCAGTGAGCCGGTGATGGAGGGGTTTAAGCTTCGCTGGATCCACCCAGGTGGACTTCACTTGTTGGATCTCTTTCGTGAGCTGTATTATCTGCTCGTATAGGGCTTTGTTAGATTGTTGGGCACGAGTCAATTCCTTCTGTAAAAGTTGGATAGGCTCCATTTCTAATAATATAAATATTTAAAAGCTTGATATTTGTAAAAGGACTATATTTGTACAAGTTATATTTAAACAAATAAGGAGATTTTTTCATTCCAATAAAAATAAAACAGTTATTAAGAGGACACCCAATTTATTTATCATAAACATTTGTTAAAATTTAAGTCCTAAAATAGTTTATTATGAGGAGGTGGATTAGGAGGAGGGAAAACCCTTTTCCACCCACTCTTCCGGCGAATAACCAGAGATGGTCATTACTGGCCGCCTGACATCTCGAATCCGGGTAGCTGTTGGTCGGGTGGCTCGTGCGACAGTGCCTCGCTGCGGATGCCGATAGTTGCTGGCGATCCGACCCGCCAGTAGGTCCTCCTCGACATTCGCCAGGTATTGGCGAGCTCGGGCCACTTGCACGTCCACCAGGCGTTGGTGGCTTTCGAGCTGCTTGAGAAGAAGACGAGCCTGCTCGTGGATCTCCCAGGCCGGGCTCCATTCTTCCCCTGGTTGATCGGCCAGCCATCGGTCGTGGGCATCTTCCGTGGAATCGGTCAGTTGAGGCTCCGGTTGAGGGAACTCGGGGCATTTTTCTTGTCGGAAACGTTCCCATGCCCATCTCCACCGATCCGCAATGTGAGTTGAAACGTAACTCCTCGAACTAGGTTTTTCTGAATGCAAAAAAGTCATTAGCAACGCAGTATATATTTTTATCTTAAAAAAAAAAAATAAATACGAAATTCGAATTTAATCTGATTGGTGTATAACATCCGTTATTTATTTAGTATTTCGGATTGTTAATACGGCATGCGAGGTAAGAGTGAAAATTCTATTAAATTTATTTATCAATTTTTAGACAATTCAATGACCTTTTGGAGTTTATTATTAACGCGGAAAATTTCAACAAGGCAATTCACTAATAAGTTTTTGGAATTCATTAGTAACTCTTTCATCAAGACAAGTCGATATACTTTTGGAATTTGTTATTAACTCGGGTAATTTCAACATGATAATAAAAGTCGTTGGAGCTTCTTAAGGTAACTTTTCGTTCATTTAAAATGTTCTTACTACCTAGCCGTGTAGATTTCACTATGTCGGAGTCTTATCAATTAGTTATTGGAATATTAGGTGGATAGTCTACTGGGTAGTTGTTAGAAGAATCTTTCTCTAAGCTTGCAGAAAGCGTCGATATTCGCTGACTAGTACCGAATGCTTGTTCTGCGATATGATTTTATTCCTAAAGTCCTCTGAATCTGGGATGACAATACGAAACCCGTTCCAGTAGAATTATTCAGTTAAGCCTGTGAATTCTCTAAATATAATTTCCACTTATTCGTTTCATTTGGTAGCGGTTTTGTTTTAAGTAAATTATTTTTATTAATTAGGACGTGTTCGTTTATATTTTATTGGTAATCTTTTTATTTAATTCGAATTGGGAATTGTAACTCGTGAAGTTGATGTCGAAAAAAGGGGGTCGTAGACCTATCACAGGTATTAGGTTTAAATTTTTCTCTCTTTATTCTCTTTAGGTACATTAAGTTGGGGTGGTTATTATTTAAGTTTATGACTTATTTACGGATTCCTGTGGGTTCTCAATAACTTGCTATTACTTTTTAGGTTTTTAGAATTTTATTCGCTTTTAATTCAAATTGTTAACAACGATTTCATTTTATTATTCCCCGTTACCTTCCTTTAATTAGCCTTAAACGCATTTTATGTACATATTATATTTAATGAGTGCCCACTGGACTACTCGGTGTGGTGATTTTGAGCCGTGTGTAGAATAATTTAGGTCGAATTTAAAGAAAATTAGAAACGAGGAAGTAGCCAAAAGACCCCTTCCTTATTTCTCCTTTCTTCTATATGAAATAATATTGACGTTCCAATCCCTGCGTTCCGCACGCCGGGTCTTTACGGGCACAGATCATCGGCGATATTCCACGCACTTACGCGAATCTGAATAGTATGTTGATTTTACTAACTTGTAATGTGTCTTGGCTGTGGGCCGGAAAATTTCGACAATTAATATTATAAAGAAAATGAGTTTAGGTTTTATAAATAATTTATTAATATTAAAAGTAATATAACAAGTACTTGATCCAAACATATCGAAACAAAAATACATCTCTCCCCACGCCGATATCCAAGCAGAGCTCTATTGAGGTTGCGAAGATGTGACGTGGAGAGAGAGTTTCAAAATAAAACTCATACTTACATCAAGTAAATTTATTCAAGTTTGAAAAACTGAAAAACGATTCTAAAACGTTTAACAATTATGTGAAAATGAGTCGGTATATACACCTATTTTTTGGCCCTAACCTTGCGTGTTCTTTTTGATTTAGTAAAACAAAATTCGACCTTGGAATTTTCTAGTGTATTCTAATCTTAATTTTTATTATTTTGCAATTTTATTCGATAATTTTTCTTTTTAAATTTTTCTTGAATTATTTCTAATTCGAATTCTTTGAATTTTATTTCATTTTCATGAAATCTCACATTTTTTGTTAAATTATCAAATTTCGGTCAAATTTGTTAGGTTTTCGTGTTATGTTTATATTTATATAGTGCGGATCTTGTTGCCTTTTGTTATTATTTTAATTTATTTTTATGTTTATTATTTTATATGTAATTGTCTTCTTTCTCATATTTTGATAGGGTTTAACTGGTGTTTTAATAGGTTTGAATTTAAATCTGCATGTTATATTTGCATGTGTGTTACCGATTCATTTAAACATTTACAAGGCCGTTTGTGTTCTGGCCCAACACAACCAATATTTTACCCATCATATGAATATAGGGACGATCAATTAAACACCGCATCAACAGAATGTTACGATAAATCCAGTCATATCCAATGTACGCCGAGTCAGATTTTCAACACATATTTTGGTTTTTTGAACGCGGGAATACATCGCGGATCGACATCATTTTTGGTTTGAGATCGGATGGAGAAATGACTCTCAGGCTCCATTCAGCAGGAAGTTCGAAGTAACCTACAGTAACACCTTGTTGACCCAAATCGCCGGACACGAATAATCACAACCCCCGAACGCACTCCACCACCACATTAAGGGGATACCCAGAAAACATTTGAATTATTTAGTCTTCAACGTGGTAACTAGATCTAGATAACATTTTATATTTGCATATAACGAATAACTTACCACGGAAATAAATAACCATTGGAGGAGAAGGGCTACCATTAGTAAATAGTTAAAATAAATCAGAACTATTCAGTCAAAGGGAACAGTTATGCCAATTTGGTATTCGTCCAATAGATAGTGGTCGGATATAATGAAAACTCCTGAATCCACAAAGTAAATATGGAACGCGACATTTTGCGAGGAGGTCACGATCGATAATTCAAAGAAAAATCTCCACATATAGCGCATCAACTATTAGGCGATAGCAGAGGAGGAAGAGTGTGACAATGATTACGCCAGCAAACACACGCGCCCAGCCAGCAGATCTATATGATGTAAGATTGGCTAAACTAACTTAATTTAACACCGACATGCACGCACCACTACCAGACTACATAAGGAACCCGATGACTCGGATTGACAGTCAATTAGTAAAAGTTTAAAAATGTATCGCCGATTAAATCACACTGATAGGAACCCGACGGCCAGGATACCAGATGAAGATATAGATCTAAATCCCGGATCTCAAACTTTAGGTAAATTTGGTTTTATGTGAATTACATCAGTAATCCATAAGAGTAATAGATAGGAGGTTCGCCGCAGCAATCCCTTTTAATGATGTAACGTTTTATTGATTTCGATGACCCATCCAACCTCAGGATTATCACTAAACTAGATATTTAAAAATGTACTAAATTAATTTGATTCATTTTCCGTTTGGAGTATTCATTATTATTCGATAGATGAAGTTTGATTCTTAATTTTATTTAATAAATATTTTTTATTAGTTATTATGCGATGGATGCATTTTTGATTTGTAATTTCATTTAATAGGTAAATTTTATTAGGTATTATTCGATGGATGAATTTTAATATTTAATTTCAATTAATAAGTAATTTTTATCAGTTATTATGCGATAGATGCATTTGTGATATGCAATTTCATTTAATAGGTAATTTTATTAGTCATTATTCGAGGAATGAATCTTCTAAATTTTTAATTTCATATGATAAGTAATTTTATGAATATTAATCCTTATTCGATAAAAGAAGATTATGATTTTTATTTCCCGTAGTAAGTTTTTTTTGAATATTAATTATTATTCAACAAACGAAATTCGGATTCACTTAGCAAGTATTTTCTTTTTTTTTGTTGAACGCTATCGATTACCTAATGAATGAATTTCTGACTTTAATTCCCATAAACAAGTATTGTCCCGGATTACATCTACTCTACGATGAACAATTTTCGAAAGATTTTTTGGACGGATATTTTCATAAATGTTAACCCGATAAATAGAATTTTTGATTTCCCTCTTAACAAGTTCGGTATTAGCGACGTAGTTAATTTAAGCAAAAACTTAAGGGATTTAGGGCGAAGAACGTGAGGTCTAATAATCCAGGAATTTGAATAATCAATCTAATCCAATCTTGTTCAGGCGAACCGAGAGGCATCATTCGATTCCCCGCACAGGCTGCTGATCGATGGCGACAGGCCATGTGGGATGCGGGCTTCACCGCATCCCAGCCGAGAGAACTCCGATCGGGAGCGCTACGACAAACAAACGACGTTGAGCTACCATTTGTAGCGATAAAACAAGCATCGAGCCGAAACCCTGCCCAGGAAATTCGCGAACATGCGGTGTTCCTCCTCGCCAACGACTACCCTCTGCCGCACAGATTCTCTTTCAACCGGGTTGACGATCGGTTGAACGTGAGTTCTTCGAACCTCAATATTGCCGTACTCCAGAGGACCCGTCTCAGCCACCGGAGAAGGACAGAGAGACCCATCTTTGTGTATCGGGAGCACCCCTTCGCTCGGCCGACCCTTGAAGGAAGCACCGTCGAGTATCCCCAAACCCAGCATTCTCATCAGTAACTCGATTGCGAACCATATGAATCAGTTGTGAAACCGAATTTGAATAAATATTTGGTTATACTCGATTTCCTTACTTTTCTAGAAATATTTTATTAGCAAAATACATTTGTATGATTATCTAATTGACTTAAGGTTCATAAATAAAAGTTAATTTCACCTTTTACAGATATGGATTCACTGAGAGTTCTGCAACAGGAGTTGGAACACGCCCGAAAGATCAACAAAAATTTCTATGAGCAAATCCTCCAGTTATCAGGAGAAGTCCAACAGATAAAAGCTACATGGATAGAACCAAAGAAAGCAAAGTCGCTCTATCAAAGACTCACAGCAGCACACAAGGGCTGGAGAGACAATTGGATCAAAGTCTGAGGACTCAGATCAAAGGACTAGAGGTGGCAGTATCAGCCTGCCAAGAAGGGGCGGCGGTGACGTATCCCCTCGTCTTCGCTCCTGCCCAACTGGCCTACCGAGAGGCAACTACGGGCCCAAAGACTACCCCAAAGGCTAGCGGTTACCGACCCGGACGTAAAGATCGGGCTAAACGCCGAGCCGCTAGAATCGCAGCCAAAACCTGATTGACCCTCCTAAACGTGTTGTTTCGACCGTAAAATATATGCCTGGTTGTCGTTTAACTACTATCTTTATGATTATATCGAACACCCATGAAGTGACACTCCAAAGAGATAGGAGAATAAGGGGACCTAAAAGCCGAAATCGAGCACAAGTCTTCTATCGACAGCTCGTTGGACCCAGAGATCGTTCGAACAATTATAGCATTAGCGATAGCGCTCACTTTTTGCGGACAATCTACCCACTCGAACACAGTTCCAACGTTGCTTAGCAACGGGTGCCGAGTAACAAGCGAAGGAATATTTATATGGGGTTGTCTCGGTAACAACCATATAGTTTCAAAATATCAATTCCCAGAAACCCACCAATGGTCTCGAAAATCTTATATCTTTTACCCATCAGTTGCCAAGCATATAAATGAAATTCGATTGTGTTAATTCTAAACGTTAAAGCTCTCGTGATTTATTTTGCAGTTTAGATTTTTTGATGAATCTTATCTTTGATTCCAAAGCTTTCGCATTGAGCCCTATGGAAATGCCATATTCTTGTATAATTACTCCTTTACTAGCAGCTTTCAGAATTAAGAAGTTATTGGTGGGTTACAGGGTTTCAAATCTTGCTTATCCTTCTAGTTGCCCTCGTAACGCCATACAAAATGATACTATCCGCCACTTGGCACCCGTCGCTAAGCAACGTTGGTAATGTGTTCAAGTGGTGGATTGTCCGCAAAAATTGAGTACCATGTGCTAGTACTATAGTTGCTCGGACAACCCTCGGGTTCACGAGCTGTCGATAGAAGACCTGTGCTCGCTTTTGATTCTTAGGTCCCATTATTCTCCTATCTCCTTCAAATATTAACCTATACTCTCATATCATTCATTGTTATGTCCATTTGCTTAGTCCTTCTTACTATTGTCCATGCTGATGATTATTCTTTGGCCTGTACACCCTTTGTTATGTTAAATACACCCACATTATATCTTTCACCCTTATCCCTATTATACCTACAATGTTTCCCATTAATATTACTAGCATTATTGTTGTTACTACTATATATATTACCTTTCTTAATTGTCACTACTAATACCTTTATTACTATTTTTATAGCTATAACTACCATTATATTTATTGTTATTGATACTATGAGTATTACTATTATTATTATTATTTATATTATTATTATTATAATTACCATTACCCTTATCATTATCGTTATATTTATTAAGATTTTGTAGGGATCCGTCCCCATTCCTCAGCGTCAAAATCCTTTATTGATATACAACATTAGCCGTAGTCCACCTATATTTTTCGGTTTTCGATAAAATATTTTTGTAAATTCGAAAATTTTAGCAGCGTTCCGCCCTTATTTTATGGTTCATCCTTATTCTACAGTTGTCGACAAAGTATTTTCATTGACTCGGAAAATTTGAGCAGCGTTCCGCCCTTATTTTACGCATTCCATTTTTGCGTTACTATTTTTGTTAAGTATTTGAATTAGTTCGGAAAATTTGAGCAGCGTCCCGCCCATATTTTCCGCCTCAACTCAAATTAAATTATTTAATTTTTATTTAAAAACATTATTTTCATGATTTTGGTCGTTCGGATCAATCTTTTTCCGATGGCTATCCATTTTAACTGTTGCAACGATTTCGCAATTTTCCCCGCTACCCATTCCCTCTTTTTGTCCTTAAGATCTATTTATGTTCATATTATAATTAATGAGTGCCCACTGGACTACTCGGTGTTAGAGATTTTGAGCCGATTGTTGTTAAAAATTTATGTCAATTTTACAGGAAACGGATGGTGAAGGAGTAGCCAAGGGACTACTCATTTACCCTCCAATTTCCCTTATGTACGGATAATATTGACGTTCCAACTCCTGCGTTCCGCACGCTGAGCCTTCACGGGTACATATCATTGGCGATCTTCCACGCACTTACACGAATCTGTACTATGTAGATTTTGCTTTCTTGCGTTATGTGTTGGCTGTGGGCCGGAAAAGGAATAACAAATAATATTTTACCATAGCATTTGGAATAAAAGTTTCGATGCACTAAGCCTGTAGATATAAAATATTTATTCAGCATATTACATCGGCTACATACATTTGAAATTCATTGTATCCATTCCATAAAATTTACTTCAAAAATCCCATAAATTTAATTCGATAAATCATTCTGAAAATCATCCATAAATTCAATTGAAAAATTACCCACAAATTTGATTCAAAAAATCATCCATAAATTCAATTGGAAAAACAAAATTATCCATAACTTCAATTTGCAAAACAAAAATCATTCATTAATTCGATCTGAAAAGTCATACATAAATTCAATTGAAAAATTACCCATCAATCCTCTTCGAAAAAATCAACAAATAATATTGCACCAGTTGATTCAGCATATTACATCGGCTACATACATTTGAAATTCATTGTATCCATTCCATAAAATTTACTTCAAAAATCCCATAAATTTAATTCGATAAATCATTCTGAAAATCATCCATAAATTCAATTGAAAAATTACCCACAAATTTGATTCAAAAAATCATCCATAAATTCAATTGGAAAAACAAAATTATCCATAACTTCAATTTGCAAAACAAAAATCATTCATTAATTCGATCTGAAAAGTCATACATAAATTCAATTGAAAAATTACCCATCAATCCTCTTCGAAAAAATCAACTAATAATATTGCACCAGTTGAGAGTGATCGTGTTCAGGCAAAACACTTACCCGTGTTAATTGCCTGAATGCACGGCTCTCAACCAGCCATACAACCAGCTACACAGTTCTATAATGAAATTTTTTCTCCGAAAAATAAGACTGAAAATTTGTGAAAACACATCGGTATTTATACCTATTTTTCTCGCGTGTGAAATTTGATGCAGTAAAACAAAATTCGACCTTGTTATTTTCTAGTAAATTCTATTCGTTAATTTTATTATTTTTTGATTTATTTTTATAATTTTTTATTTAAGATTTTTATTGAATTATTACTAATTCAAATTTTTCGATTTAAATTTCATTTTAATGAACTTTTATTAATTTTTTCAATTTCGTCGAATTTGTTGTGTTTTCTTGTTATATTTGTGTAGGTATCGTGCGAATCTTGGTGCATTTTGTTATTATTTTAATTTTATTTTTATGTTTTTGATTTTATATTTATTTATATTCTCTCAGATTTTAAAGTGTTTAATTGGTGTTGTATATTGTATTTTAAGTTATCTTGGTGCTGGGTTTTCGTGCTGTATTACTGATGCATTTAAACAATTCTCAAGGCTATTGGTGTGCTGGCCCAACATTATTATCATTTAAGAATTTTCTTTTAAACATTGAAAGGAATAAAATAAACGTAAAAAAGTTATTATTGAAAAAAAGAATTATGAAAAATTATTAATTAAAGATAAAAAACGTATTAATTCTCTATGTTCAATTTGAATACTTAAACGCAAAATTACTATATACAATATTAAATAAAATACGTATTATAAAAGTGGTCAAATACTGAAAACTTGAGAAATCTGGGAAGCATAATAAATTTAGATATACAAAGAATGTGGAAATTAGTTGTTTATTTAAACCATTTTGATCATAACTCATGTGATTTTATTTCAAATTATAAATTAATTTCATTTGTAGTTAATTTTTATTAAATCATAAATCGTAATTTTTATTTTTTTTTTGCTAAAAATAATGCTATTTATTCTATATATTAGAAGTTTAATTAATGAAAAAAATAGGTGATTTAAATAATGCCCTGGAAAATTTATTCAACAAAAACGGCATATTACGATGTAGTTATTTTAGTGTTTTTGAGCCACATTTTGAGGATCTTATTCAAGAATTCCGCAGGTTTACCACTATATAGTATTTTAATTTCACCATTAATAGATGCTTTCTGTATTTTATTGATACGAATAATCCAAAACATGACATAATTTTCTTTTTCTACTCAATTCTCAGCCATTTAACAAATGAATATTTGCATGTAGATGTTTCAAAAGGTTGATTTACAGGTCATCTTAGATCAGTTTAACTAACCTGTTTAATTATAGCTAAACAATTTTTTGATGAATCCCTTTTGCTTATTCACGGGAAAATTGCTAATTTAGAATTGAATCTAGAGGAAATATATTTCGAAGATGTCGTTTCACAGAAGTAATGAATTTGAAACGAATCGATTTGGATAAAATATATATTTTTCCTTAACGATTTTCAGCTGCAAATATTTCGTGAAATTGATCGAATTAAGCAAAGAAGATCACGAAATATTTGTCGATGCCATCAGAGTTAAGGAATAATAATTATTCGATTTACATGAATTGAATGTTTGATTTCAGCAAACCGAGAGCGCATATTTGCCGGTCTTTCTCAGACAGAATATTGTTATAAGAGGTGCTTGGAAATCATTAGGGGGAAATTTGACAGTTTTATGTTCCAGTCGTTGCAGAGGATCCCGGAAACATGGGGAACGCCAGCGCTACTGAGAGCCTGGAAATAAAACACCTAGAGGAAGCAATCAATAATCTGGAAAAACAAATTGAAACGAGTAGGGAAATTGATTTGCCCCTTATAAAATTGGATTTCTGACGATTGGATCGATTGTAGACCCGGTCAATGATTTGGTGAATTTCTCGGTTGTCACGGTGAATGGAGCTGGCCTGGGAATATCAGCCGGGCGCATCGGGGATCGCAGCTGGGATCGAGCCGTATTTGGCAGGGAGAATGGAACGGTTGTCGTAGCGGATTTGTCGGGCGTTTCCAGCTCGCTATTCGGCCATTCAATGATGGTAACAAGCGTTCAGTTCACCAGCCAATCGGATCAAATTCTCACCAGTTCATTGGATGGATCAAGTACATTGAATTTATTTTAAATAAATAATTAAATTATTGATTAATTTATAACGATTTTATTGATTACTTTATTACAAATTAATTAATTGATTCAAATACCATTTATTAAAAATCGATTAAATTTATTCAAATATTAATAATTAAAATTTATTTTATTAATTGAAATTAAATTAAATAAATATTAAATTAACATTATATAATTAATTTTAAAAAATCGATTAATCAAACATTAATAATAAATAAAAATGCTATAAATTAAATGATTAATAAAATATTTTAGTAATTGATTAATTAATTAAAATAAAAATAATTAAAAATCAATTAAACTAATTCAAATATTAATAATTAAAAATTTATATATTAATTAAAATTAAATTAAATAAATATTAAATTAATATTAAATAATTAATATAAAAAATTCGATTAATCAAAAATTAATAATAAATAAAAATGCTATAAATTAAATGATTAATAAAATATTTTATTAATTGATTAATTAATTAAAATAAAAATAATTAAAAATCGATTAAATTTATTCAAATATTAATAATTAAAAATTTTTTTATTAATTGAAATTAAATTAAATAAATATTAAATAAATATTAAATAATTAATTAAAAAAATTCGATTAATCAAAAATTAATAATAAATCAAAATGCTATAAATTAAATGATTAATAAAATATTTTAGTAATTGATTAATTAATTAAAATAAAAATAATTAAAAATCAATTAAACTAATTCAAATATTAATAATTAAAAATTTATATATTAATTAAAATTAAATTAAATAAATATTAAATTAATATTAAATAATTAATATAAAAAATTCGATTAATCAAAAATTAATAATAAATAAAAATGCTATAAATTAAATGATTAATAAAATATTTTATTAATTGATTAATTAATTAAAATAAAAATAATTAAAAATCGATTAAATTTATTCAAATATTAATAATTAAAAATTTTTTTATTAATTGAAATTAAATTAAATAAATATTAAATAAATATTAAATAATTAATTAAAAAAATTCGATTAATCAAAAATTAATAATAAATCAAAATGCTATAAATTAAATGATTAATAAAATATTTTAGTAATTGATTAATTAATTAAAATAAAAATAATTAAAAATCAAATAAACTAATTCAAATATTAATAATTAAAAATGTATTTAATAATTGAAATTAAATTAAATAAATATTAAATAATTAATTTTAAAAATTCGATTAATCAAAAATTAATAATAAATAAAAATGCTATAGATTAAATGATTAATAAAATATGTTAGTAAGAGATTAATTAATTAACATAAAAGTAATTAAAAATCAATTAAACTAATTCAAATATTAATAATTAAAAATTTATTTATTAATTAAAATTAAATTAATTTAAAATTAAATAAATTATAAATAAAAATACATAATTAAAAATTGATTGGATAATTAAATTAAATAAATAATAAAGAATTGCATAATTAATTAAAAATTAAATAAGTAATAAATTGAATAATTAATGAAATTTAATTAATTAAAAGTTGGTTAATTAATTAAACAGTGATTTATTAATAAATATCCGCAGTAAGAGTGTGGAACGAAGAGACAGGTGTCTCCATCGAAACGTACACCGACAATGCGTTTCCGATTTGGGACATCGCGTCTAATCCTAGAATTGATGCCTGCTTTGCCAGCGGGGCATTCGACGGCTCTGTCTGCCTCTGGGACGCCCATAGAGAGAATCCTGTACGGAAAATGATTGGCCATTTGGGATCGATTAAAGTAAGCGCAAGTTTTGGTTATTTGTTAATTTCCCAAATATTAATAAATAAATCAATTCAAAAATATTAATAAATAAATCAATTCACAAATATTAATAAATAAATCAATTCACAAATAATAATAAATAAATCAATTCACAAATATTAATAAATAAATCAATTCACAAATAATAATAAATAAATCAAATCACCAATATTAATAAATAAATCAATTCACAAAAATTAATAAATAAATCAATTCACAAAAATTAATAAATAAATCCATTCACAAAAATTAATAAATAAATCCATTCACAAAAATTAATAAATAAATCAATTCACAAAAATTAATAAATAAATCCATTCACAAAAATTAATAAATAAATCCATTCACAAAAATTAATAAATAAATCAATTCACAAAAATTAATAAATAAATCAATTCACAAAAATTAATAAATAAATCAATTCACAAAAATTAATAAATAAATCAAATCACAAAAATTAATAAATAAATCAATTCACAAAAATTAATAAATAAATCAAATCACCAATATTAATCAATAAATCAAATCACAAATATTAATAAATAAATCAATTCACAAATAATAATAAATAAATCAAATCACCAATATTAATAAATAAATCAATTCACAAATATTAATAAATAAATCAATTCACAAATAATAATAAATAAATCAAATCACCAATATTAATAAATAAATCAAATCACAAAAATTAATAAATAAATCAATTCACAAAAATTAATAAATAAATCCATTCACAAAAATTAATAAATAAATCAATTCACAAAAATTAATAAATAAATCAATTCACAAATATTAATAAATAAATCAATTCACAAATAATAATAAATAAATCAATTCACTAATATTAATAAATAAATCAATTCACTAATATTAATAAATAAATCAATTCACAAATATTAATAAATAAATCAATTCACAAATAATAATAAATAAATCAATTCACAAATATTAATAAATAAATCAATTCACAAATAATAATAAATAAATCAATTCACTAATATTAATAAATAAATCAATTCACAAAAATTAATAAATAAATCCATTCACAAAAATTAATAAATAAATCAATTCACAAAAATTAATAAATAAATCAATTCACAAATATTAATAAATAAATCAATTCACAAATAATAATAAATAAATCAATTCACTAATATTAATAAATAAATCAATTCACTAATATTAGTAAATAAATCAATTCACAAATATTAATAAATAAATCAATTCACAAATAATAATAAATAAATCAATTCACAAATATTAATAAATAAATCAATTCACAAATAATAATAAATAAATCAATTCACTAATATTAATAAATAAATCAATTCACAAATATTAATAAATAAATCAATTCACAAATAATAATAAATAAATCATTCACAAATATTAATAAATAAATCAATTCACAAATATTAATAAATAAATCAATTCACAAATAATAATAAATAAATCAATTCACAAATATTAATAAATAAATCAATTCACAAATAATAATAAATAAATCAATTCACAAATATTAATAAATAAATCAATTCACAAATATTAATAAATAAATCAATTCACAAATATTAATAAATAAATCAATTCACAAATAATAATAAATAAATCAATTCACAAATATTAATAAATAAATCAATTCACAAATAATAATAAATAAATCAATTCACTAATATTAATAAATAAATCAATTCACTAATATTAGTAAATAAATCAATTCACTAATATTAATAAATAAATCAATTCACTAATAATAATAAATAAATTGAATATTTAGCAGTTTTTATTAGAAAATTTTTGTTTGTGCTTGTTGATGGATAAAATCCTCTTTTATTTCAGGCAGTTCTTTTCTATAAATCGGGTAATTATATGGTGAGTGGAGGCGATGATGGACAGGTGAGACTGTGGGACATCCGGACTGGGAATTGCGTCCGGTTATGGGAGGCAGCAGACGGGTCAAAGGGCATTGAAGCGGTTGCATTTAGCGAGACCGGCAATGAGATAATCTGTGGAACCGACGCTGGATTGATCGAATGGATGGGAATCGAGGGAAGCGCGCGCGTTCCACTGCACTTGGAGGAGACAATCTCAAATATAGTATGCCACCAAAAAGATAGAGTGATTGCAAGCACGATAAATGGTGGTCTCTTTTTGCTGGACCAAACCAGGCTTGTATCTAGGCAATGTGAGAATCAGTTCAGCAGGATCATCAATATCCAGAAGCAATCGGACCAAGGCAATCAGGCGCTTGTGCTGCGGGAGTTTGAGTGATCCGATTTGTTAATGAATAAATTATTATGTCATTATTATTATTATTATTATTATTATATTTTTATTATTATTATTATTATTATTATTATTATTATTATTATTATTATTATTATTATTATTATTACTTATTATTATTATTATTATTACTTATTATTAGTATTATTATTATTCCCACAATAATAAATTATAACTTTTTTTTTCGATTCTCCGAATTGTCTGAGGTGATGCCCGAGTTGTTGTAAAAACATTGATAATCTACCAGATGTTATGGTGAGAAATTCTGGACACACATAACCAGGGAAACTAACATCATTTATCTTGAAATATGATGATGTAACAAGTTCACTGTAGTAAATAAACACTTTGTAAAAACTGATAAAAGCACTGAGTTGCTTTATATAGATATTAATAATTTATACGGTTGGGCTTTAAGTCAACTTTTACCTTGTTGCAAATTCAGTTGGATACTTGATGGTTTTGATTGTTTTTCTTTAAATCTTGAATCTTTGTCATATGGGTATACTCTTGAAGTAGATCTTGAAATTCCTTCTGATCTTCACGATAATTTAGACGACTTTCCTATTGTTGCTGAGAAAATGAAACCTGATGGATCTAAGGTTGAAAAATTGTTATTGACTCATTACCCAAAAAAGAATTATGTGATTCATTGGCGTTTACTAAAATTATACTTGTCTCTTGGTGTTAAGGTTATTCATGTGAATCGAGCTGTAAGATTCAAACAGTCTCCTATTTTTAAAAATTACATTGATACCAATACAGAGTTAAGAGGAACTGGTACAAACACGCTAGATAAAAATAATTATAAGCTCCTAAATAATAGTTTGTATGGTAAAATTGTCAAAAACCTGAAAAAAAGAATGAATTTAAGATTATGTAATACAGAAAAGAAGATGATTACATATGCTTCTAAACCAACTTTTCAAAGAAGTATCAAAATTTCTGATGATCTAATTGCTTCTATGTTAAATCCTGACTCGGTATGCTTAGATCGACCGAGTTATATAGGTCAATCGGTGCTTGACTTGTCGAAACTTAGAATGTATGAGCTTCAGTATAAGGACTTGGAAAAGTATCGACATCAATTTAATTGTGAGATTAATATTGTTGCTGGAGATACTGACTCTTACTTTCTCGAAATCAAAAATTGTAAACTGGATATCCTTTTGTCTGAAATGGTTAAGGATAATCTTTTGGACACCTGTAATTCTCCGTCTAATCACCCACTTTACACTAAAAAACTCGATTCGGTCATAGGTAAATTCAAGGATGAAAGCAAGGGAGAAGGTTATGACGAATGGGTATTCATTAGACCCAAATGCTATAGTTTACTAGGAAAATCAAAATGCCTAAAAGCTAAGTGAGTCACATTGAAGGACACAAAGTTAACTCATAAATCTTATAAGGACTGTTACGAGAAAAACACTACTTTTTCTGTA
The DNA here is from genome assembly GCA_022537955.1 of Schmidtea mediterranea. Taxonomy (NCBI): domain Eukaryota; kingdom Metazoa; phylum Platyhelminthes; order Tricladida; family Dugesiidae; genus Schmidtea; species Schmidtea mediterranea. The sequence goes on from CM039681.1 coordinate 39,796,713, forward strand.
CCTCAATTTTGTATTGGTACAAACAATCACCAACTTTATAGTTTTAAAACTTCTAAGGTTGCAATAAAAACAAAGAGGATAAAAGGGTTTGGGTAGAAAAGAATGTAAGTCTGGCATACGGTCATTATATGATTGAGACTGACAATGAATAAAGATAATAATTTTCCACATGATTATCCAACAGCACATCCAACAGTCTATCAAACAGATCATCCAACAGCTCAACCAACTGTTCATTGAATTAATAAATGTATACCTATATACGTTCTTGTTCTTATTCATTATTTTTGTAATTTTTTGTGTTTACATTATATTTTAGTTGATGATGTGTAATAAAATGTCTAGTCAAAACGGAATGCAACCAATAATCATTTTCCATAACCAAACAGATATCATGTATATTCTATGAACTGATAATACTTGAGTTATAATTACCTTTATTGTTACCGCAATCACATAAATGCCAATTAAACCAGCACATGCTTGTCCTAGGATCATTAACTTTCCCTGTATCTTTTCCAAAGTTTTATATGTAGCCTTATTAAAATGACCAGGTGTCAATAGATATTCATAATTTACCTTGCTTTCTTAATTAGGTAATATAGTGTCAATCATCTCTGAAATCACACGTTTTTTCTTTGACGGAAATAGTAGACTTATTTGAGCATCCTCAATATCTTCACTTGCATATAAGCCTATTTGTGCCATTTTATTCAATGACGTGAAATTTACTAAATATTTCAGATTAATCAATTCTAATTTATCAGGAGTTTTAACTCCTCTGTAATCAGGTAATGATATCCACGAATCTGGTGCTAATCGGTATAATTGAGCAATAAATCTATTGGATTTTAGAAGCTTCGGTTTAGTGTCATGTAATATTCGTGTTATTGGTTCCATAAATCGCATTTTGCCATCAAAACTCCTGGCAATTCATTTGCACATTGTTCATATTTTGTAATTTTAACTCTTACCTCTTTGCGTTTAAAATTGTGTAATGCTTCTCCAAAGATTCTCGCAAATACACCGTCCTTTAGCCTCGTCCAATCATTTGTAATAGTTCGTTTGTCAATCTGTTGCCAAGCCTCTTTTGCTGCTCCTTTCAAATATAATGGTAACCATTGAACCATAATTGCTTGGCTTCATCCATAAGCTGTAGCATATATATAATAATCTGTCATAAAATCTACAAATTCAACTGGATTCCTTTTATATTGATTTACTGGTAATTTCTGACAGCTTGCAAAATCATTGCCATTGCTTGCCGAAATAATAGATATAGGTATTTGACTATTAGACATATTTGTTTGATTAGTATGAATAGGCGTTGGGGTAGTCGACACAGGGGTCTGATCACTGTTACTTGAATTACTGACCATCCTTTTTACTTGTCTTTTATTTCTCAAATTTGTTGGGTTATTATTATTGAAAGTCGGTTCCCTCTGACTCATCGTGTCCTTTTCAAATCAAATAAGTAAACCCAACACAGAATAATTTTATTTGCACTTTACCACAGTTACAACTCAATCCGATTTATTTCAACGTTTTGTAATTACAATTTATGATTTATGAATAAATTTGATTACCTTAAGGTAGGTTATCCAATGGATAATCACCTTTTCTGATAGATAACTTTTGAATTTACTTGGGTTTAGACTTTTTTACTGACCTGTCTAGACTACTCATTTGCTTTGACCACTAGCTCTTTCGTGTTTTTCCCTTTTCCTTTTATTCTCCTGCTCAGACTGTTTTCAGACAATTGTCAACAACACTTGCTGCCATACTAAATTATTAAAAATAATAACCTCCCCATAGATCAGTGGCGCCAATTTAATATTGTTTAGGCCAATTTACCCTTTTCTATTATTCCGTCTACACGCTGGGTTTTTCTCATCTCTCGGACTTCCCATTGACTCGGGCTTCCTATTAGTAATTAAATTTTTTAAATTAATTTGTTTTTGTCTTATATTCCAATGTCACCAAGCTTGGTTTTACCAGCCTCTCCAAAGAGTAGGCACAATCCTTTCGGATAAGCTGAAACATGAGTGTTTCTGCTGTTTTTTGAGCTTCTACTATTTGTTGGTTGTACTGTGTTCCCCATGGGGATCATCAGTCGTCGCCACCACAACACTTCGTTCAAATTGACAGCACTCCCGCCAATCCCTTCCTCCAGACCATGTCAGTTCATCGGCATCATTATGTGGTGCTTCACAGACATACCTCTGAATGGTTATGTCTGCTGATAGGATGATAATGGCAAGTTATCAACCCACTGTCTTCTATTAAATAGGCAGTAGCATCTAAGTGCCAGTGCTCTATTGGGAAATATTTATCTCTTACTTTTTAATTATAGTAAGAGTATGTGGGTTAATAAGTATCTAATGCCTTTAATCTCACTATGAGGTGTACCTTGATGCTTACCATGTGTCATGAGATATTTGTTATTCTCAATGACATGTAGCACTCGTATCTCTGAGTTATTAGTGGCACTTTGTGTCACTAGTATCCCAATCTTATTTTGCGGTACTATTATTTATTTATTAATGTATTTGGAGGTATGCCATACCCCAAATAACATTTTAATTTTCGTTCATCTGGGGAATGCACTAGTAGGCATAATATGCCACTAGATACATGTGGGTACATTTTATGATTAGTTACCATTATCGGGATATCGACTTGTTATTATTATTATTATTATTATTATTATTATTATTATTATTATTATTATTATTATTATTATTATTATTATTATTATTATTATTATTATTATTATTATTATTATTATTATTATTATTATTATTATTATTATTATTATTATTATTATTATTATTATTATTATTATTATTATTATTATTATTATTTTTAGAAAAATGAAATAAAGTCGAAATCTCGTTATTTAAGTTTTTTGTGTCACTAAGCACTCAGTGCCTGTGACATCAATTTTGTGACCTTATTTATTAATACATTTTCAAGGTATGTCATACCCAAAGTAGCAAAGCTAGGGTTTAATTTGGGGTATCTATGATTAATTATCCTATTAAGGTCGGTGATCTTAGGGACCCCTCACTAAATTTTTATTATTATTTCTGAACTCGTCTCTCAACTTGGCGTTCAAACATACAAATTTCCCCCGATCAATACTACTTTCGAATTTCCACTTTAATTTCACACAATTTGTTAAATATTTCAATCAAATTTCCCTCGTAAATAATTTTCTCAAAAATTTTCTCACAATCTGTTTTTCCCCAATATCACAATTTCTTTTTGACTTTATCTCTTTATATATACAATTCAATTCAAAGTATTTTCTCAAACTTTTATCACTTTATATATTCAATTTAATTTGAAAATTTTTCACCGACTTTGATCACGTCGGGCTCACCAAAATGTTGGGTTATTATTTCTAAGTCGGTCTATTCTCTGAATCTTCATGTCCTTTGGATAATAAATAAACAAACCCAACACAGAAAGACTTCATTTCACTTTATCACAAATACAAGTTGTCACTCAATTTGCACTTTTCTCTCACTGATAATTACTGATTATCGTTAGGTAAGGCTACCCAGGGGGCAAATACTTTTCTGATACGATAATTATATTTAACTGCTTTAATAATTTCCTTGTTTAACAACACTTCGTCACTATTACTCGTTTGCACAATACTTTCTTCAACCAACTGGCAACTCGTCTTATTTGCGCTCTCCTTTTATACTGAGAATAATTATCTATAATAATGCAATTATAGTTCCAAATCTTTGGGGATCATTGAAACAATACAACTCACTCAGAATGATTGTGGCAACACTAATTATTCAAGATTATAATAAATTGCTTGGATAAGTGCCTATTTGTTTATTTCCTTATCGTCTAGGTAAGTTAATTTTAAAATTTTAATCCATGGAATATCGCTTGCTCTGAGTTTTCTTCATCGCTCGGGTTTCCCATTAGCTCGGGCTTTTCATTCGCGAATTAATTAACTTAAATTAATTTGTATTTTCGGTATAACTTTTTTTAGGGGCCCTTCATTAAATTTTTATGATTATTACTGGATTCGTCTTATGGTTTGGCGTTCAACCATACCCATTTCTCCCGATCAATATTAATTTCCAAATTTTATAAATTTTTAATTAATTTGCACTTTAATGATTTTTGGTGTTTTTTGTTCACCTTTGATTTTTCAAGTGCACTCATTTTATTTCCATAATTATTATAACAACCTCAACATTATTATTATTTTTATTATTATTATCATTATTTATTATTATTATTATTATTATTATTATTATTATTATTAAATATTATTAATATTATTATTATTGTAAGAAAGAATAATAATTAATTTATGATGCAATAATATGTCAAATTGTAGTTTGAATAAAAAAATAAATAAGAAAATACTATTATCAGGCACTTATCTACTTTAATTAAACAATTATGCTTTTAGGTCTATTAGTAATACATAACCTAGTATGTATACCCGTATCTTAGATAAATCTAGCACTGCTTGGTCGATATAACTAGGTCTATCTGAACAGATCAGATCTTTATTCAGATGAAAGGTAATTAGATCGTCATCAATGTTGATATACTTTCTGAAAGATTGTGTTGACGAATATATAATACTTTTCCAGATGAATTATATAATCATAAATTTATCGGCTTTTTCAGATATTTGACGGATTTGTAATATAAACTTAAAGTAATTTTTATCCAGATCATAAGTTGAATTTTCTCTTAATGCAGTATTTATATCAATATATTACTTAAATATATAAATATATTGACAGGCTTTACACCAAGGATAAGAAGCATCTTAATGTTTAGGTTCCCAGAATCTCAACTTGATGTATTATATAAATAAAAACACTAACACCGGTTCACATACATTTATTTGAATACAGGAGTTATACACGAAAAATAATCTTTATCTTCACCAGCTTTTAACAATGACTCTAGTAAAACTCATCAATAACTATCACACCACTGTCGTAATATAAATGACCAGATTTTATCAAATCATTTTGTTGTAGTCATTTTAATCTCACAGAATTGATCTTGGGTCGTGCCATATTCATCATCTGCATCATTTCTTAATTCCATTAAAAAATATTTATATATGTAAAAATAAATAATTGAAAAATGTCAACTATTATTCTATCTATTTCGAAAGTTTATCAGTCTTCTTCAGGCTAGAAATCTTTCATTTAGTTTTTGTTAATGTGATTTCTGATGCGAAGAAATCAGAAATTATTTCTAATGATAATCGGCCGAAATATATAGAAATTATAGTTGTCGTTTTTCGATTATTAAAACTTTGCCTTCTTAAATAATTGCCTTAATAAATAATTAAATAAACAGTAATACTCAATTTAAAAAAGCACATTTCAACAAACGTCTCAGAATATATTTCGATAGACTTACTGTCATCATTAGGTAATAAAACAATCAAAATAATATGGATTTAATTTTTATATTATATATTTATTACTTTTAAATATTTTAATATTTTTTTGCCTTAACATTTTACATCACGTTTAAAAATTATATTTTACTTAAAATCAAAAGTATGAAATTAATATTAAAATTTTAAGTTTAAATCATTCAAACAATCAAAAACAAGCAACATCCTTATACTGATTCGAATTTTAAATAATCATTGACCTTATCAACCATGCTTCACACATAACACGTTCCCAATAATCATTAAAAGTTTTTAATAAACTTTTAAAACCAGACATCTATATTTAACTCAGCCAGCTTCTATTGTACTTATAAATATTGATCGATCCCTTTAATTGACAACACTCAATAACTCGAATATAGAAAGGAAGGGATGAACCTTCGATGTATATGGCATTACACCCATTACATGAAAATTGATAAACAAGATCTGAACACAATCTAACCAGAATTTTTAACTCATTAATGAGCATATTGTATATCTAACCTTAATTAAAAACGATTTTATAATTTGTAAAACCTATAAAGTACGGTAATACCAACACAAATTTAAGCTCATTATTCTTAAATATATTATTGATATTATTTACATCAACAATCAATTTACATATAGTAATTAAATTACAATCAAACCTTCTCAATTATATATCCGTAAGATTCTTCATCAACTTGTCAACAGTCTTTTTTTATCATCATTAATAATTTAAAATACCATATCTTTAACAAAAACTCAAACTATTTATCAATACTCTTACTGAATTTCGGTCATTGTGTATGTTTGTTTTTGATATTGTCGCGTCTGTGTGCGCGATGGTTTTTGTGATGGTCTGAGTGAGCACACAGACCTGAGGCAGTAATTATTTGCCTTTTGGGTTTTGTGTTAGATTTAAATTTTCGATTTTAGAATATTCGGTGAAATCAAAAATTGTTGTTTTACTCTATCAATTATATTTTTGGTATGTGGTAAAATTGGTTTGTTAAAAATAAAGATTCGATCTATGATTTAAATTAAATAGAAATTATGAGGAAGTTTTATGATGAAGAAATTTTTAAATTGAAAATTTTAAAAATTAAAAAGTTTAGATTAATTTTTAAAAAAAAAAAACAAAATAAGAAGATATTTTAATTAAAAATATCTTCGTAGAAAATTTGTTTAAATAAGAAAGATTAAAGGAGATATTGTTGAGTTTGATATTTATTGAAATAAAATTTATGGAAACAAAAACTGATTTTAATGTTTTACAGGATGAACCTCCTAATATGGTGGCAGCGGTAAACACGGACGCAATCACCGAAAGATTGCTACCAAAGGTATTCTGCCAAGGGGACGATTTGGAAAAGTTCATTAAAAGATGCGAAATTTATTTCGACGCCAAGGGAATCACGCAGAAGAAAGACCAGGAAAGATTAACATCTTGCATGATTGATGAGGATCTCCTCGAAGTGTACGCCAAAACACTGAAAAAAGCCGAAGGATTCCAGGCTAGGTTGCGATTGGCATTCGATCGTGAAAGAGATGTTTTAAAGGATCTACAAAACTTGTTGAATTACAAGCGGAAGGGTGAAGAAATAGAAACGTATTTTAAAAAGGTGGAGGACCTTGTTGATAGGTTGTTCGAAAATAAAGAATTTACCAAAGAGAAATTAACAGCAAGGATGTTAATAGTATGTGCGGAGAATAAAGAAGTTGAGAAAGAAGTGATACTACGGAAGATAAAAAGCACAGAAGAAATAAAGGAAACACTAACTCTGATGGACAAAGTAGAAAAGCAAAGAGAACAGATAAACAGTATGAAAAGTTACGCCAGAGTGGTCTATCAGGAACCACAGGGAAGAGTACAATACAAGAAGAAAGAACAGAGAGAAGAAAGTATCCGAAGAGAAAGGCCAGAATGCTGGTTATGCCACAAAATAGGACACACGAAAATTGATTGTCCAATAAAAGGTAAAATAGAATGCTGGACATGTCATAGAAGCGGACATATAAGTAGAAACTGTCCAGATAAAAAAGCTCCAAGATGTTTTGGGTGTGGGAAAGAAGGTCATATAAGAAGATTGTGTCAGGAAATACGCTGTGAAAGATGTAGCAGAAATGGTCATAGATCCGAGGAGTGTTATACAAAGATGAGGTACGGGCAAGCGACGGAGAGACAAAGATTCACCGGAAACAGATACAGTCGAATAAATGGTATCGAGGAAGAAGAAGAAAGGGAATCGTGTCTAGAGACAAATGAAGATAATTTTAGGAAGACGTACCCAAACAACAGGGCTCCACCAGTAGAGGAGTTGGTTGGAGCCATATTCTAACAGAAAATTTGATGGGATATCCTCAAGGGGCAGAAAAGTGGGAGAATGTTGGAAGGGTAAGCGAGAAAGTATACAGGTTCCTAAAGAGAGAAATGTTTGAAGAGGAAGTGGAGAGAATGGGAACCATCGAAACGGAGCAGGTTGTTGAAATTTTGTATAACAGAATGCAAGGAAGGCCTAGTATAACAGTAAGGATGAATGGGGAAAATTTCGACTGTTTATTAGACACTGGGGCAAGAATCAATGTAATGAGTGTGAACTGTTTCAACAAGCTACGAGGACAACAATTGACGAAAAGTGACGATAAGTTACGATGCGCAAACGAGAGTACGATCGAGACAATAGGAAAAACGAAGGTGCAAGTAACCATTGGAAATGTTTCGAAGGAAGTTATATTCATTGTGGCGGAGAAAGTGACACCAGACGTGATTGGAGGAATCGAATTACAAGAAACATTTGGATTTAGACTGTTAAAAATTAAAGATATCGAGGCTAGTGAAAAAGACAAGAACTATATTTGTAACATTGAAGCAAAATTTGGCAGAAAAATAAAGGATGAAGAACGATTGATACGAGCGTTGGAGCAGTTAAAGATCAGTGAAGATAGCAAATTAAAGGAAATTATAACAAACAGTGGAAACGTGTTTATGGCAGATAAATGGGATGTGGGTCGCACACATTTGGTAAAACACAAGATAGTTACAAGAGGTTAGCCGATAAACATAAAACCATATCGCCAACCACTAAATTTGGAATCAAAGATTGAAGAAGCAATACAAAATTTGTACGAAAATGGAATTATACGGAAATGTAACTCTCCATGGAATACACCGCTAATATGTGTATGGAAAAAAGAGAAAAAGGATATTAGACTATGCTTGGACTTTAGACAGCTGAACGCGGTAACAGAGAGGCAGGCATTTCCAATGCCAAACATAGACGAGATGTTGGATTTGTTAGGAGGATCCGTCTTTTTCAGCTCAATCGATCTAGGTAATGCATATTACCAAGTGGAACTAGAAGAAGAATCACAGGAGAAAACAGCTTTCTCAACAAAGAACGGACAATATTGTTTCAACAGAATGCCGTTTGGAATTGCAGCAGCACCAGGTACGTTCCAAGAAATGATGACAAAAGTATTAGGCAAAATAAAGGGAGCAATGGTGTATTTGGACGACATCTTGATTTATTCAAGCAGTAAAGAGAAACACTATACAATACTCGGAGAAGTGTTAAAGGCGATTGAGGAAGCAGGCCTAAGGATTAATCCAGAAAAATGCCAAATAATAAAGGAAGAAATCAGATTCTTAGGACACATAATCAGCAAGGAAGGAGTACAGACAGATCCATCTAAAATTCAGGCCATACAGAACTTTGGGAAGCCTAACTGCGTAAAGAAACTCCGAAGCTTTTTAGGTATTTGCAATTATTATAGAAGATTCATCAGTGATTATGCAAAGAAGGCAAGGATGTTAGAACAATTATGTAGCGGACCAAGTAACAAAAAATTAGAATGGAGTGAAGGAACGAATAGCGTGTTTGAGGGATTGAAACTAGCACTCACGACGGCGCCAATCTTATGTTTTCCGGATCTGAAAAAAGAGTTCATTTTAGATACCGACGCTAGTTTCGATACCGTTGGAGCAGTACTTTCACAAAGAGATAAAGATGGAAAGGAAAGAGTAATTGCGTATGGATCACACTCGATGACGAGCCACGAGAAAGGATATTGTATTACAAGAAAGGAACTATTGGCGGTATATTATTTTTGCATTCATTTTAAGCACTATCTCTACGGAAGAAGATTCACGCTCAGGACAGACCACAAGGCAATCACGTTTATGATGATAACCAAGAAGCCGATTACTTCACAATTCCAAACATGGATCAATTATTTGAGCAGTTTAGATATAAGAGTAGAATACAGAAAGGGTATTAATCACCAAAATGCAGACATGGTGTCGAGAACTAAATGTGACACGTGTGTTCAATGTCAAATGGCCCACGAAGAAGCTAAGAAAGGAAAGATAAAAACAAGATTACTAGACTCGATCAGAGAAGAGGGAAGAAGCAACATCCAACATGGAATTGTAGAAGAAGTACGAAAGAAAACGATGATACCTGAAAATGAGTTACAAGAAACAATAAAGGAAATACATAGACTATTGTGTCATGCTGGAGTCGAGAAGATAGCCGATTATATGAAAGATAGATATGTTGGAAAACACCTGTGGAGTAAGATTCAGGAGATTGTTCGAAGTTGTGAGATTTGTCAAAAAACCAAGGCTTTAACAATAACAACGAAAGAACCAGTAAAAAGACAAGATTCGAAGGAAATGTTCGAAATCATATTCGTAGATATATGTGGACCGTTGGCAGAAACAAAAGGACGTAAGAAGTATATATTGGGCATAATAGATCAGTATAGTAAGTATCAAGTCTTGACAGCGATAACAAAACAAGACGAAGAAACAATAAAGAAAACGATTTTAGAAAAGTGGATTTTAAGATTTGGATGCCCAAAAGAGATAAGAGTTGATTGCGGAAAGGCGTTTGAATCAGGAATGATGAGAGAATTCACAAAGATGTTAGAGATTAAATTATGTTTTTCGAGTCCATACCATCACCAAACAAACGGTCAGATAGAAAGACAATTCAGGACAATACGGGATTTGATAAATGCTACTTTACAGGATAGAAAGAAGACGGATTGGGCAGAGATATTACCAGAAGTCGAATTCACTTTAAATGCAACCAAACAAAAAACGACAGGGAAAAGCCCGGCAGAGATAGTTTTTGGAAAAAAAGATTAGCAGGGAAAAATGGTACGGGTCCAAAGAAATACCGATAAAGGAAGAACTAGAAGAACAAACAAGGAGAAAATTCAATGTAGGAGAAGAAGTATTAGTAAAAGTAGAAACACGGCACAAAGGCCAGGACAGGTATGAAGGTCCGTACAAAGTGATAGAGAAAGTGCATGACAGACGATACATCTTAAGAAATGAAGATGGAAAAAGGATCGAAAGAAATGTGGAAAAACTTAAAAATTTCTTAAGAAGGGGGATATGAGGAAGTTTTATGATGAAGAAATTTTTAAATTGAAAATTTTAAAAATTAAAAAGTTTAGATTAATTTTTAAAAAAAAAACAAAATAAGAAGATATTTTAATTAAAAATATCTTCGTAGAAAATTTGTTTAAATAAGAAAGATTAAAGGAGATATTGTTGAGTTTGATATTTATTGAAATAAAATTTATGGAAACAAAAACTGATTTTAATGTTTTACAGGATGAACCTCCTAATAGAAATAATGAGTGAAACTGAATCGTTTGGTTTTCAAGTGAAAATCGCACGATTGTTGAACCTTATTGTTAACAATTCTTATTTCAATAAAGAGATTTCAATGAATATGAAATTGGGGAAAGATCTCTTTTCAAACCATGAGCTATGGATCAATTCTTTCAAAATATCACTTCAGGGACAGACAGACACAATATATATTTAAATTATTATAAGTTCAATTGATGAGCCATTATATAATGTCATTCGGGTCCTTATCCATTGCACCTTGGTGTAAATATCACTGACATTGAGTTAAAAGAAAACAAATTATCCTACACTTCAATTTGTGAGCATTCAATGGAATGCACAGTGAAAAATTGATTTCTGAAACAATAATTGTGATAAATAAATCACCACTGAGATATGTCCATTGTTTACTTTATAATTGAAGCACGCGCACTCAATGTAATTATATATAAACTAAAGAACTTATTTTTTATTCATATCAAGCAAAACCTTGAAATGATAATTAATAGAGATCTGATTCCCGTGGAACTGATTAAGTGTTTGAAATATTTTCTTTTATTGTTAATATTCTCATCGTCCCTTTATGAACTGTTCATTTCCAAGCCTCAAGTCTCGAAAAACATGAACATATTTCAAACGATAGTTGTTGGACTTTCGATTGCCGCCGTTTTGGGAAATCTCTATCTTTTCTGCAAGAACCAAGTTCTATTCGAAAAGAGCGAATTTAAAAATAAAATTATTTTGTGTTCTACCTATGTGATAGGGTTGGTTGGGGTTGTCAACGCAATCTATGAAATAAATTATGAAACATATAGAGATATCACTTATTTTATTGATAAACTTGTTATAATAATATTTGCAATATTGCTAGCGATATATTTATACATTTCTGATTGGATGCCGCACATTCAAAGGCCTCAAGTGGATGATAATGATTACAAGAAACGCGTCTTCCGCATTAATTATTTGATAAGCCTATTTGGTACGATTTGTCTAGTTGGCTGTTTTATCATTTTTGGGAGAATAATCGCCATTAAAGAAAGAAAAATTTTGACCATGACTGAAAATATAAATTCCAGTTCCTTATCTTGTTTGTCCTTTAAGGATCATATTAAAATAGAAGTTACGGAAATTTTGGATTACTTTCTGGAAAATTATTTTATTATTTCGTCTGTATTTATCTTTGTTTATTTGAGATTTATTTCTAGACAAATCCGAGATATCCACGAAGAATTGGCATATCAACAAAATGTAGATCCGGATGTTGGCCGAGTTCTACCCAACGACAATGAAAGGCCACATCTGGAAACGAACGATCCGATACGTTCTGATCAAACAAATGAAAGCCTGAATGAGCGAACGCCACTCGTCAATATCACGGACCCTCCACGGAAATGTTGTAATAAACAAATTATTCTTTCTGCTATCGTTTCGGGTTTCTTTTTAATTTTTTTGAATAATTTGAATTTTTTGAAAATTTTGAAATATGATTTCATACATATTGCGTATCAAGCCATAAACATAGTTGTTCATTTGCTTCTCATTGGGGCTATTAGTATGTGTTGGCATCAAATCTTGTATTGGAACAATAAAAAATCTTCAATTTTACAACTAGACAATTTATTTTTGAAAATTGGAACATTTGGCCAAGTACTGAACGGATGCCTGGTGCTCATATCCGCATTCTACGTGGAATCTTATGGGAATTGTGGAGGGTCTGCGGTTTCTATAAACGCGTTATGGGCAACTTCTAATTTCTTGCAAATATTTCAGAGTATTTTCCAAATGTATCTTATCCATGAAATCTCGAAACGATCAGTTATTGAAAATGCTTTGGAACATTTGAAACCCCTTACATTATTTCTCTGTGTGACGAACCTCAGTTTTGCGCTGGAAAATCTCACAATGAAGCCAATGACAATGACAGTGTATGACAAAGCTTGGATTGTGGCAGACATGCTGATCAACCCAATGAAATTCATTAATAGGCTTCACGCTTTTGCATTTTTTGCAAATATTTTAGCTAAACAATGATAGAAATTCCATAGTTATTGTTTTTATCTTCATATATAAAATAAAGTAAATAAAAAGCTTTTTTCATGTATGATTATTGAGTTGTAGAAAATACTAAATTTGAAGATAATAATAATAATAATAATAATAATAATAATAATAATAATAATAATAATAATAATAATAATAATAATAATAATAATAATAATAATAATAATAATAATAATAATAATAATAATAATAATAATAATAATAATAATAATAATAATAATAATAATAATAATAATAATAATAATAATAATAATAATAATAATAATAATAATAATAATAATAATAATAATAATAATAATAATAATAATAATAATAATAATAATAATAATAATAATAATAATAATAATAATAATAATAATAATAATTATAATAATAATATTAATAATAAAAATATTTGCCGTGACACATGGACTATTCCAGCCCTAAAGTTAGTTTCCAATCGACTCGGATTGAAATCACACAAGACTTTTAGAAAAGTATTACGAGGAGGCAGCTAAAGGCGGAGTAAAATTATCAGTTACTTGCGTGTGTTATTCACGGAAATTGGAGTCTGCGTTTTTTTGTGAGCCGTACTGGAGTTTAGCTGATCGCAGAAAACTAGGAAAAGAACCCGCATGGGCAAAAGGAATTCGAAAATGGAAATCATTAACAATAAAAATTCTTATGCATGAAGATTCAAATGAGTGTGTTGAAGCTTGCGCAGTTTTTGTTCACTGTATGGTTCATAAAACCATTGAGGAAAAAAACGAGAAGCAAGAGTATATATCCAATTTACCACACCGTAAAGTAAAATAGAAGTTTCATTAGTTATACGACAGTAGCGGAGAATATAGCAGATTCACTTATCCAAACAAATGATTCAAAGTAAATATAGTTTATAGCCATTCTAGATATTCTCATCAATCGGATTGTCCATCGGTTGCACGTTTAAGCCTCGCTAATGATGATGAACTGCTCTTAAATGTGACAAAGTTACAACGACAGTATTAAAATGACATAGTAGAAACCTCATTCGTTTAACAACTGTAAAGCTATGGAATGGCTTTCAGAAAAGAAATCGGAAAATAAACACGATTAATAACAACAAAGAGCTTTTTCTTCAAGCTTATGCTCACCGAAAACTATCTGCGTAGTACCTTGTTGCAAGATAGACTGTTTAGTTTAGCCATTCACAGTATTGATAGCAAACATGCAAAGAAAATGGATGTTTGTGAACTTGTTAACACTGTTACAGAGTAGAAGTACCACCACATAAAGAGATGCTTTATGATATTGCGAACCAAATAAGAAAAAAGTGAAAAAATCGGAAGCCCACTCTGCCGAAAACTAAACTGCAATTCGTTCTGATATATCAACAGTCGTAACTTAACCATAGTAACTATTTACTTAGTAACTTCTGGTTATAACGTAGCTGATTATAGGGTAGAGTGGGGTAAAGTGGACACTGGGGGAAAGTGGACACTCTTTTTGCGAATTTTGTTTTGATAAAGAAATCTATGCTACCGATGAAATTTTTTAGCCTACAACTATTTATGCGCTAAAAATATACTTATAGATACCCTTTTACTTAAAACTAATCAATATTGAATTAACAAATAACTTTTAAGTCGTGTTTTTCCACATTAAAGTCCCAAAAAAAGTTTCGTGAAATTTCAAGTGTTTTTAAACGCTGACATTTTTAGCAGACAATATTGTGTAATTCATCATTGGATCAGCAAGAAAAGGTATTATTTAATAATTTGCTATATAAAGTTGTAATGAAAATGTTCAGATTTACAAACTTTTACTGTTTCATATGATAAAAAAGTTTTTAAAGTTGTTGTTTTTGAATTGGGGTAAAGTGGACACTTTGACACTATTTTGGATATTTTTGGTGAAATTAAATCTAAAATTATTTGTTTTTTGTTTAGAAATGCCTCGAAAATACACAAGAAAAACGGATATGACAAACAATTATTCCGAAGAATCACTCCTTCAAGCAGTCAATGAAATCCAAAATGGAATGCCATTATTAACAGCAGCAAAAGAGTTTGGAATTCCACGCTCGACACTGCGAAGGAAATGCGAAGGAAACATGGAAAAATGGGGTAAGAAGTCTACCCTGACACTAAGCCAAGAACAAGTGTTATTGGAAAGAGTGATGCATTTATGCTCTCGTGGTTTCCCTCTAACAATAGATAAATTTCGACAAGCTGCCTATCATTTTGCAAAGGTCCTCCATCGGAGAAAAATGCTTGAAACATTGCCAGAAACATGGACTCGAGATAAAACTGCATCCTATGAATGGTGGTATCCATACAAGCAACGTTTTCCACAGCGTGCCTTGCGTGTAGCCGAAAATCTGTCACCTAATCCAGTTCATTTAAAGGTACACATCGCTCACATCACATCCCCAACTATGATGATGAAGTTATCCCAACGCAATAACTCACATTCTTCTGGTGGAAGTGGACAAGCTCCACAGTCCTCATTTAATGAAGCGAATGCTGAATCTCCAATGCACGGATCTGCCCAAGGTCATCTTCGCACATTACCTCAAAATGTGCCATCAACGTCTTCAGGAGTGAACCATGGCTCACATAGCTACCTTCCCCAACCACCCAAAAAGCGTGCAAAACGATGTATTCCAAGTCAACATCATTCTAAAAAAACAAAGCAAGTCTCAGTGAAAGAATCAAGGACAAGTAACAATTGCGTAGTTTGTGATGAAGAATATTCCAATTCATCAGTTGACTGGTTTTGTTGTCCTGGCTGTCACAATTGGACATGTGAAATGTGCTTTGCATCAGATTTATGCTATAATTGCAGTGACTGACAAACGGTTTCTCATTAGTGCTTACTAATTATCTTTTCTCTAGGACTGTCCACTTTACACCATGATGTGTCCACTTTACCCCATTCCATTTTTTGGCTTTGACAAATAAATTCTATGAGACAGGTTTGGAGTAAACTATAAAATACTTCAGAAAATAAGTTACTAATAGATAGATATTGTTGCCAAAAAAATCAGTAAGCCTAAGTAATAACATACGCTAACACCGGCTGATTCGCAGAAAGTGTGTCCACTTTCCCCCAGTCTACCCTACCGTAACAATTGCATTAAAATATTAGAACAATATAATATTGCATACAGTATAGGTCTATTCTTCTATAATTATAAGGCTAAAATCACTAGGAATCATTATTTTTCATTTTAGTACAAAAATAAAAAAAGTTTGCTATAAATCTTTATATTATTATTATTATTATTAAACGATAACGCCAATAAAAAACCTTTCTTACGATATATTTCGATAGCACAGCTATCATCTTCAGGTACTCAAAACCAACTAAAAATATTATGAATTAACATTTAATTTAAACAAATTATTTTTTATTAATTTAATTTTTTAATAAATAAATATTTTTAAAAATATATTTTAAAT
Source organism: Schmidtea mediterranea (assembly GCA_022537955.1). Taxonomy (NCBI): domain Eukaryota; kingdom Metazoa; phylum Platyhelminthes; order Tricladida; family Dugesiidae; genus Schmidtea; species Schmidtea mediterranea. Next base: position 39,813,280 of record CM039681.1, read on the forward strand.
TAATTTTAAATTTTAAAATTTTTTACTTATATTCTAATTTTTTAAAAATTAATGCAATTTAAAATTTTCAATTATTTTAATAATATTAAAAAAACAAACATGATTTAACATACGTAAACTATTTAAAAACATTCAAAACATTCGTAGTCACAGCACTCTGCACATTAATCTTTGGATCCAATGACCTTATCAGCAATGCTTCACATATCACTCGTTCCCAATAACTATTAAAACTTCTCAACAAAATTCTAAAATCAGACATTCCGATATCACTTTTACAGCCTCTATTGTGTTCACTAATATTGGTCAAACCCTTCAATCGACAATGCTCTAGAACTCGAGTACAGAGATGACGGGAAGTCTCTCCAATGTATGTGGCATTACACCCATTACATGTAAATTGATAAACGAGATCAGAACACAATCCAACCGGAGTTTTTGATTTATTAATAAACATATTGCGTACCTTACACGAATTAGAGACGATCTTATACTCTAAATTTCCTATCAGTTTACCCAACTTCCTCTTATAATTTGTAAAGCCTTCAGAGTACGGCAATACTAACACATATTTAGGCTCAATTTTTTATATCCATTTTTACAATCACCCAGATCAACACTCAATTCACACCCATCCGACAAATTACATTCAGACTTTCCACAACATGGATCCTTAGGATTTTTAATCAATTTATCAACAGTTTCTTTTATCATCAACAATAAAAATGATTTAGAATATCCATTCTTTATCAACAACTCAACCAATTTATCAACACTTTTTACCGAATTAGCAAAAGTAGAAGATAAAGACCATGAACGATAAATCAATCCTTTCACCATATTTCTCTTATACTTAAATTCACAAAAGCTTTCTGGAGAAGTATAAAGACCAGTATCAGTTGGTTTTCTATAAATCTCTGTCTCATACTGTTTATCTTTGCGTTGAATTAACAAATCCAAAAACGCAATTGATGACTTTCTCTCCGTTTCCCATGTGAATACAATGTTTTTATGTAAACTGTTCATAAACTGCAAAAACGGTTCTACATGTTTCTGGTTTTCAAATATAAGAAAAATATCATCCACATACCTTTTATAAACAAAAGGTTTTTCAAATTGGAAAGAAGCAATTTTCTTTTCCAAACTAGCCAAAAATATTGATGCCATCGTTGGTGCTAAAGGGGAACCCATAGCGACTCCATCTATTTGTTGATACCATTCATCATTGAAAAGAAAATTGACATTTGAAGTAGCAAATTCAAGAAGTTTTCGAAATGCCCTTCTATCCAAAATGTGATGTTCCGAATCATTTTCATTCCACAACGCACAGCATAAGTCAATTGTCTCAACCAGTGGCACATTCGTAAACAAACTACAAACATCAAACGAAACCATAACATCATTCATACTTCGTTTTTGTAGCTTTGCAATACAAGAAACAAACTCAAAGCTATCCTTACATTCAAACTCTGATCGCATTAATGGTTTTAATAATCCATCTAAAAACTTTGCTATTTTATACTGGGCAGTACCAACCATCGACAAAACTGGTCTCATAGGTACACCATCTTTATGGATTTTTGGTAGCCCATATAGTTTAGCTGGCTGCGATCCTATTGGACGAATAGACTTACCTACCTCTTCATCAATAAGCTTCTTCTCAATAAAACCATTTAACATTTTTTGCACAAACTCTTCATCCTTAAGAGGAGGTAATTTTCCATTCTTCCGACCCTTTGGCAATTTCACAAACTGAGGAGAATTTAACAAATCATTCAACTTATTTACATACACATCATGGTCAAGAATGACTATCCCATTTCCTTTGTCAAACTTACAGATATTTATATTTTTTTTAGCTAAGTTTTTTAAAGTCATAAAATCCCTAATATTCTGCTTTTTGTTTTTATCGATATACTCCATCGTACTTGCACTTAACGAGCTCTTCACATAATTACCATTAATGCCTTTCATCGATCGGGCTATATGAAAATATAAACTTTCAATTTTTGCACACAATTTTGTTTCATCCAAGCGATTCTTAATACAGTGATTTGGACCAAATTTTAAAACACGCTCTTCATCATCATTCAACACTATTTTACTCAAATTTATCACAGTATTCTCCACACTAAATTTAGAAATCCCAAATATTTTTCTCAAATTAATCAATTTTTTAATATGAGCATTCTCTTTAGATTTTATTTGCACAATCGAATTTTTGATACACCATTCTACACATACCTGTAAACAAAACTCATTCGTAGCATTATTTAACATTAATCCAATATTTGTTAGTTTTTTATCAATGGAAGTTCTCCTTATTTTCTCTGATTCCAACATTCTTCTTAACGTTCTTCTATGTATTAATTGGACATCTTTACTAGAAAGACAATCACTTAGTTTCATTTTATAAACGAACGAAGGAATCATCTTTTCTTCTAAACAAGTCTCAAGAAAACTAATGTCTAGTTCCTTTCTTTTGAGGGAGTTATAAACCTTCATAAACCTTTTGAATATTGGAACAGCTGCAGCATGATTTATAAATAAATAATTAAATAAATTTGGCAACGATTTAATTAAACGATAACGCCAATAAAAAACCTTTCTTACGATATATTTCGATAGCACAGCTATCATCTTCAGGTACTCAAAACCAACTAAAAATATTATGAATTAACATTTAATTTAAACAAATTATTTAATTTTTGCTGATAAGGTCATTGGATCCAAAGATTAATGTGCAGAGTGCTGTGACTACGAATGTTTTGAATGTTTTTAAATAGTTTACGTATGTTAAATCATGTTTGTTTTTTTAATATTATTAAAATAATTGAAAATTTTAAATTGCATTAATTTTTAAAAAATTAGAATATAAGTAAAAAATTTTAAAATTTAAAATTAATTTAAAATATATTTTTAAAAATATTTATTTATTAAAAAATTAAATTAATAAAAAATAATTTGTTTAAATTAAATGTTAATTCATAATATTTTTAGTTGGTTTTGAGTACCTGAAGATGATAGCTGTGCTATCGAAATATATCGTAAGAAAGGTTTTTTATTGGCGTTATCGTTTAATTAAATCGTTGCCAAATTTATTTAATTATTTATTATTATTATTATTATTATTATTATTATTATTATTATTATTATTATTATTATTATTATTATTATTATTATATAAAAATGTTAGCCAATTTATTCATCAAATGAAATATGAAATATTTCGACCGAAAATCGTTTCTGATCACTCATAAGCAAAATTTAACTAAATTTTCGCTTTCTCCTCTTCTTTTCTGATTGATATTTTCTTTCTTCAAGCTTATGCTTACCGAAAACTATCTGCGTAGTACCTTGTTGCAAGATAGACTGTTTAGTTTAGCCATTCACAGTATTGATAGCAAATATGCAAAGAAAATGGATGTTTGTGAACTTGTTAACACTGTTACAGAGTAGAAGTACCACATAAAGAAATGCTTTATGATATTGCGAACCATATAAGAAAAAGTGAAAAAATCGGAAGCTCCCTCTGCCGAAAACTAAACTGCAATTCGTTTTGATATATCAACAGTCGTAACTTAACCATAGTAACTATTTACTTAGTAACTTCTGGTTATAACGTAGCTGATTATACCGTAACAATTGCATTAAAATATTAGAACAATATAATATTGCATACAGTTTAGGTCTATTCTTCTATAATTATAAGATTAAAATCACTAAGAATCATTATTTTTCATTTTAGTACAAAATAAGAAAAGTTTGCTATAAATCTTTATATTATTATTATTATTATTATTATTATTATTATTATTATTATTATTATATAAAAATGTTAGCCATTTTTATTCATCAAATGAAATATGAAATATTTCGACCGAAAATCGGTTCTGATCACTCATAACCAAAATTTAACTAAATTTTCGCTTTCTCCTCTTCTTCTCTGATTGATATTTTCTTTCACTCAACTGTATTCAACAAATATATTTATTTAAACAAATTTGATTTAACAATATTTATTTATTTAGATTTAAAAATGTTTTTAAAATATTTTAAAATCGAATTTGCATTTTAGAAAAATTATAAATAAATATTTAAAATCTTTAACTAAATTTTGGATTTTCGACATTTTATCTGTCAGAGGTTTGTTTAAATAAATAAATTTGATTAAATAAATATATTTGTTGAAAATGTTATGTACAGGCTCTTAGCCTAAAAATAATAAGTCATGCTGACGTCACTAAACGGTGACGTGTAAATTAATGTGATGACGTTTAGTGACGTCACGGAAAAAAATTATAAAATACGTTACAGAAAATTACCAAAATTGGAAATACGTCATCAGAAAATTGCTATATTTAGATTTCTGATGACGTAGCTCTAAATTTGGTAATTAATTTAATTCAAAATATAAATAAGGTAATTTCATTATTTTTTTTAACCAATATAAATAGAAGAGTATTTTTAAGTAGGGGGCCAATTACAAAAATAGCGAAACCTAGCCGATTCAAGAAAAAACTTATATTGGACTAGATAATAAAAAATTATTATACAAACCCCAGACAGAGTGATTGTACAAGAAAATAAGTCGAATTTTGAAAAAAACAACAATTACGGCCGAAGAAAATTGTTGGGCTCAGAGCAAAAATTAAAACAAAATTACAAAACCAATTTAAACAAAAAGGTGAAAATTATATAAGTTAAAACAAAAAAATTAATGTCGTTTGGAAATTGTCAATATGGCTGCTGTAACATAAGCACGCACCGCAAGAAGAGACCAAAAATAAAATAAAACATATTAATTAAAACAAATTAAAAATATAACAAAAATAAAATAAAACAAATAATTAATTAAAATTCGGAAAAATGCCTACAGATGCAAAAAGAAACATACGAAAAATAAAATAAACTGCCAAAACCTTGCAAAATAAGGTTTAGAAAAAACATAGGCAGAAGAGGCGACCAGAAAACAAAATATTGGGGTTTAAAAATAATATTTTAAGAAAATAATAATAAAAATAAAATCCAACAATAAAATATTAATATATCAAAAAATAAGGAAAAATATATAAAAAATTACAAAAATATTTTGAAATAAATAAAATAATTAAAAAGCCCTAAAACTGGCGAAAAATCGCCCATTGGTCGCACACAGGCACAAAAACACTATATATACGGCTGTCATTTTCACAATTTTTAGACAGACTTACAGAATTCTAGACTACAAATTTTTAGACATTTTTTCAGTCAGGTGACTACTAGACAAAATTTTTAGACTTTCTTAGACAAACAGTGAATCACTTGTAGTCAGATTTTTTATGCCAATTTATGCCAATTTTTCAAATCTGGTTGCATGACTGTGGATTGTAAGTACTGTTATTTTTTGTGTAAATATATATTTCGGAGTTAAAGTTTTGATTTTATTCTGGATGGTCGTGGAATCTTTTGGTGCCACTGACAAATCCCCCTAAAATCTTATCTATAATAAGTATTTCAATAGTCATCGATGGGACGGATCGCGTGCCGGCTGGTGGGTTAAGTCCCTTAGTTGAGCTCGTGGGTCGTGCCTCGTCGATACCTCGGCAGTCCGCAGTAGGGTCTGGCAATACGCACAGGACCTCCACGCAGGGAGCCGTTGTATAACTCGAAGCGACTGCTGAAAAGTGGCCGGAGCGAGTAGAAAATAAAATTCTGGAAGTGCGACTTTAGTTAGGCGGGAATAAAGTTTTATAGGGGAAATTTAAAATATTTACGGAAAATTAATTGGGAAATCAAGTAGGAAAGGATAGGATAGTTTAGGAATGTAAAGTTGAAAGAAATTTTCCAAAAGTTGAATGATATAATCTGACAGAAGAGAGTAGCGTTTATTGAAGTGATCGCAGAGGGTTGTAATTACTTAAAATCATGGGAAATGTACCGGGAATTAAGGAATTGTTGATCAAATTCTTAATACAGGGAAAGATAAAGGTAAACTAGGACAAATGTAGTCGATACCGCGATTAAACAAATGAAATAGAAAATCTACCAAAAAATAAGGGAGGAACGCTACCCAAACTTTTGAAGGATACATTTGTAAATAACGCGTAAAGATGACAAATAAGTATGGAAATTGTAGGAATAGACGAGTAAGGACCAGGATATAGAAAGAGAAAGACGTAAGACCTTCCATCGGCAGTCCAGAACCCGAAAGTGAAAATATCATGAGGAGTAGTTCTAGAAATGGAGCTCACCTGCTCATGAATTTTCAATCCTTGTGTACATTACCAACATGGAAATCATCATGGGTACATAGGAGGGATAGAATAATAATCTTGCTGGCGTTTAGGGGGTTGTCACACAAAAAACCCTAGAAAAAATAATTAAAAACCAACCCTATTCGCCAACAAAATTAACCAGCAGAAAATTATTTCTCGAAGAAAATTAACCAGCGGAAAATTACCGTATATTTCGGCGTATAAGACGACCCTTAAAGTCAAAAAATCACCCTTGAAAATTGTGGGTCGTCTTATACAACCGATATAAAAGAAAGTATTACAGTACAGGTAGTTGTATTTATACTACTTTTATGCATATCTAAAACCCATCAAATTCATCACCATCATCACCGTCTATTTCGAAAAGTTTTTCGAATACATCACGAGATTCATCACAGATGCCATCATCGTAGGGATTCCATTCTGGTTCTGGCAAGTCGACTTCGGCTTCATCTTCGCTTTCATACAATAAATCATCCTCACTACCATCCATGGCATTAGATATTCCACATTTTTTAAAGGATTTTATGACACTTTCTACCTTAACATTATCCCATGCTTTTATAACAAACTCGCAAAGAACATCAAGTGAGGCACCATGCATAGCTCCGTTTTTTGTAAATGACTTTTCACCATTCATCATCCACTCATTCCATTGTGCTCTAGCATTATCCTTGAATGGCTTATTTAAGCTTACGTCAAGCGGCTGAAGTACATAAGTTAAACCACCTGGGATAACCGCAATATCGGTGTTGTTGCGCGCTAAACGAGTTTTAGAATTAGCCGTTATATGGCTCCGAAACATATCCCAGACCAACAAACTGCGTTCCTTTCGCATACCACCAGGCCGTCTGTTCCAAATATTTTCAATCCATAACTTTACACCATTCTCGTCCATCCATCCTTTCTCGTGAAAGTGAACCAAAACATCAGGAGGAAAAGTTATTTTAGGTTTTGTTTTACGTTTAAAGATAACCATTGGTTTCAATTTAGTACCACCTGTCATGCACCCTAATACTACTGTAAATCTTGTCTTCTCGTGTCCTGTACTTTTCACGTTTACTGTTCTTACACCTTTAAAATCCACTGTTTTATTAACAAGCATGTCAAAATTCATTGGAGTTTCATCCATATTTCCGATATGGGATAATGGAAATTTATGCCTTTTCCTAAGCTGAATTATGAAATGGTGGAAGTTTGCTATTTTGTGCTCGAGATCTTTTGGTAGTTTCTGAGGGATTTTTGTTTTTTCTCTTATTACTAAATTTCTTCTGTTCATAAACCTACTGCACCATCCCACTGTAGCTTTGAAGTCTTTACTTTCTTCTTTGTTTGCCTTGGCCCATTTCAAAGCATGAGATCTTATTTTATTTCTGGTCACAATGTAGCATTTGTCTCTGCTGGAGTACCCATTCTGCAACGTCGTCTTCCAATTTCGACCAACGTGTGATTCCTCGCCGCATTGCACATTTGTTTTTGGGCATTTGTCTTATATCATCCTCCTTCTTTCTCCATTCTCGTACCATCTTTTCAGTAACATCAAATTGTCTTGCAGCAGCGCAGTTGTTCGAACCCTTGGCTACGTCTACGACTTTCAACTTGAAACTTGCCTCATATTTTCTTCTTTTTGTTGGCGGTTCCATTCCTGATATGGGTTTAATAATAAAATGACCACAATCTATACCAATCTATACTGAATCTATACTAATAAATCATCTTTATATAACCAATATTTCATAAGATACCGGGTGTTGCAATCTCTAGCCTAGGCTAAACAAACATGGTTTCGTTATTTAGCAGTCGTCTTATACACCCGATATATGATAAATCATAAAAATTTGCTCTAATTTTGTACCTCGTCTTATCTGACGGTCGCCTTATACGCCGAAATATACGGTATTTATAGAAGAAAAACAACCCGCAGAAAATTAGTTGACATTCTCAATTCCCAGAAGAGATCTAACCAGCAGAAAATTATTTGACAGTTACCATTTCCAGTGTGAAACGTAAACCCACCAGCAGAAAATCTTCCAAGGCAATATATATAAAAATATCTACGAGAGAAAGGAGCGCGAGAAAAAGGGAAAATAGAAGCCGTCAGACATTTCTAACAGTTACAAGACAGTTGGATTTTCCGCAGAGAATATTTTGAAGAGATTACGTGATAGTGCAGAAGGGATACATCATTATCCTGATTTCCTTGTGGTAAATTTTTAATATTTCTAATATAAAAGAATTAAAGAAAAGCGGATTCTTAAATCCGGCTTAATTAAATTAATTAAAATTAAAATCAAGCAGTATCCAAAGTAGTTGACCACTTTCGGATACTCGGGGTGTCCCAAAATCAAAAACTTTCTTGCCCTCTGTTTATTAGGATAAGTCGTTGCGTCTGTATAGTGACCATCGACTTCTTGCGGGCCATTTGGCAGGGATCATTTGATCCAGATATCTTTCAAGCATTGTAATTATACACATATACATTTGTAAATTTCGAACTACCGCCAAATAAATTTTATAAGTAATTAATTGTCTTTGTCTTATTTATTTGCATAGGACCGCAACCGACCTCTTTATATTTATATTTTTGATTCAGTTTCTATTTGGTATAATTAATTTATTGTTATTGATTTGGAGTCAGATAAACGAACTGTGTTAAGATCTTAGTCCCCCATCTCTCATATATTTTTTGATCTTAACAAAAACAGTTGAGGGAAAGAAAATATCAATCAGAGAAGAAGAGGTGAAAGCGAAAGTTTAGTTAAATTTTGGTTATGAGCGATCAGGACCGATTTTCAGCCGAAATATTTCATATTTCATTTTATGAATAAATTGGATAACATTGTTATTTATTTAAATTTTATTTCTATAAATGATTCCGCTATCAATAAAAACGGATTGTAAAGTTTATCTATTGTTATTATTAATTTGCAATGACGAATAAAAAAACGAATAAAAAGAAGAATGTTTTGGTAAGAAATTAAAAGAAAATAATTGAAGAAAGTAAGCAAGATGCCAAACTAGTGCAAATATATTATGGCTATAAGATTTATTTCTTGGTAAATGACATATGAATTCTCAAATGCAGTCAAATTGATCAAGTTCATGATTCAAGTCTCAATGACAATATTAAATAATAGTTGCGTAATAGTCACATGATAATTATGTGACCATCGATTTAAACAAAAGTCAGGCAAATGTTGAAAAATCAAAATTCAGCGAAAAATTTAAACGACTGATTTTATTCAAATAAAAATATTAGAAGTTTGATTTTAAAATATTTTTAATTGCGTTTAAATCTGTATAAAAAATGTTTTCAAAATGTGTTTAAATTTTGTCATTTGTTAAAAACATTTGTGGGAAAGAAAGGTCAATCAAGAAGGAACAAAAATAGAAAGACTTGGTGGATTTTGTTTTATGGGTGATCAGGATCTTGATAAGATCGAAATATTTCCTATTTTATCAATAAACATTGTGGAAATTTGAGTATACAGTTATTTATTAAATTTATGTTATTATTATTATTATTATTATTATTATTATTATTATTATAAAAATAAAATTATTTTTATTGTAATTATTATGCTATCATTTTTTTGTGAAATTATTAATATTATTATTTGTTTAAATGAAGAGACCTTTATTTAATTTTTATGTTTTTTCCATTAAAAATACAAAAATAAGCGATGACTGAGTAGTGATGCTGCGCTTGCTCTTTCTTTAGGGTTAGGTTTAAGCATTTGATCAATAAATATTTGGAATTGTTCTGAGACCGGCTCTCGGGGGGTAAACTCTATTTTCTTTGTATTTCCAATTTTATAGATAACAGCGAACTGGTTCATTCCATGGAATGGAGCGAGCCCTGAAATAAATAGAACTGTTATTAATGTTTGCGGCAAATCTGATTAATAACGAACCGGTAAGCATTTCAGTAATGGTGGCTCCTGTTGACCAGATATCAGCCGGGAAATCGTACGGCTCTTCATTGACTATTTCAGGAGCGATGTAATTTGGCGTTCCACAAAACGTTTTCGCATTTTCAATTGTGTCTCTTGCGGTGGTGATTTTCAATGATTTGCTTAAACCAAAATCAGAAAGTTTAATAAGTTCCTCTTCATTCATTAAAATGTTTCCAGCTAAATGAAAGAATCGGTTAATATTGAAATATAAATGACAATGAATCTTGCGTTTAATGTCTCTATGAATGATCTTCTTTGAATGCAGGAATGCTAGGCCTTGCAATATTTGCTTGGAATAGAAAATTATTTTTTCATGTGCAATAGATCCCAATTTCTTTATTTGATCTTCCAGAGAGCCCTGAACAGAGATTTATACACAGAAAGTTCACAAACAGACATTACTCCCGACAAATATTCCATATAAATATACAGCTTTCCGCAAACTTCCAAGGCCCCGAAGTATTGCACGATGTTTATGTGACGTATAATCTTTACATATTTATTTATATTTCTTTCGATATATTTGGATTCGGAATCAATTTCGGTGTATTTGATGACAATCTCTTTATTGTTCTGCGGCAATTTGTATTTAAAGGCTCTTCCGAAGCTTCCAGACCCAATAAATTCTCCTTCTTGAAACTGCTTTGACTCCAATGCTAAATATAATAAATTATCTTTTTGCTTATGTATATCCAGTTTGAGTCATTATTATGAACCTCAGACTTACAAGATTTGCAAAGGTAATGGGAGCATCCATCAAAGCATTGTATCCCCAATTCCTCAACTAGAGAGTCAATCTAAAAACTAAAGTTTACATCTTATTCAAACATAGACTAGTTACAATCTTTCTTCTAAGCGTATCACTTAAAAGTTCAACGATCTGAGAAAACCCTTTTTGACTAGCGAGATCTAAGGGTGACCAGTTTTCCTGGGGAGATCATTAAAGGATATAACAATCATTTAATTACTTTTGTACAAGCTTCAATGTTGCAATTTTGGGAAATTAAAATTTTAACTATATGTAAGTGACCAAAGAAACAGGCATAATGAATCGGTCTTCCATCATCCTTCAAAAAAAACGTATTACGAACCTCTTATAAAAAAAATTTAATTCCAAAAATACCTTATCACCGACTTCAACCTTGAAATTATTTATTAGCAGAACTGTCATCACATCAAAATATCCATAGAAACAGGCATAATGGATCGGGGTGAGTTTATTCTAAAATCACCTTAAATCTTTACCACGAAAGTAAAAAAGCAATTAACTTCATCGCGGACCTCCTTATCACATTTATAGGATACCAATAGCTTGACGATTTCACAGTGACCATTTTGACATGCATGGTGAATTGGTCTGCGATAGTTCTAGACAGAAATAAGGATCCCAATAACAAATACAAAGGGAGGATGAAATTTCGATGCCCTCGTTGTGACGCAGGACGCTTTAAAATATTGCTTTGTAAAAAAAAGAATTCAGTTTATTTTAAAATTAAATTATTTATTTAAGGTAAAGAAAAATTCAACATTTGTTTTAATGCGCTTATATTTTGATTATTTTATATATAATTAAAACAACAGAAAATGAATAAACATGTTGAAAGAATAAAATAAATTTATCATTATTTTACGGATATAGTTATACAATTTCCATATTGGAACAAAGAAAATGAAAAAAAGTGATCTTTGTGTTGACAAATTTATTTGTGATAAAATTAACTTATTGTCGCTTATCATTTGAATATATAGAACACGCAGAGTCAGATTACTAACTATTGTCCTACAGAACCAATTATAGTAACCAAACCAAATATTAGATTTAAATCGCCCAAATAGCAGTGTTATGTAATTAATACTAGAATTGGTCTTTGAACCCTTAATTTCATGATTTTTTATTTATTTTGAATGAAGTAAAATAACGTTTCTTTGACTGAATATATTATTATAAAAATAATTTATGAACTAAATCCGTTTGACAGCTTTCTAGCTCACAAGCAACACTTTGAAATGGTTAGTTCTTATTTATTTTAGGTGATCTAAACGTAAAATTCCGGTATGTAGCACATCTGCCACACTGTGCAATTAAGGGTTAACCCGATAGGCAGGGTACAATAATACCACAGACAATATTCCTTTTTTGACATTACCTAACAAATTGACAACATTTTCATTCTTACCATAATGACGATTTCATAAAATTTCCCGCTTTTGTGTAGGAGTTAACTTCATTAATATCTTTGGTAATCTAATTACCAAGTCACAAAAATCCGAAAACTAAAAAATAAAATTGTTTCGACAGAAATTTCTGAAATTTCTAATTAAGTTATTATAGGAGTTTATCTCAAGGCTAATTTACTACATGTTGAAAGTTTGCATGGATTTTTTATTGTTTTGTCTTTGTGTGTATTATTTTATTTTTCTATACAATAGAGTTTATCTTGCAATATCAAGGTGAGATCGTATGTATCTACATTAAAAGAGAATTGATTTATATTTTATAGAGAATTTAATAGAGAATTTATCTCAACGCAGCTTGATTTAATATAAATTTTCAGCGCTGTCTTAATCAAGTGTTATCGATTAAAAAATTGATATATAGTCATAAAAAATGAAATATTTAAAGAAAACAAAACAGATCAAAAGTGAACATAAAAATTCCAATTATTTTGATCAAATTTTTTACTTGATAGTTTATTATTCTTTAAAGCCTTAGAATTTAATTTTGATATTGTTTTTGTTTTATTTAAAATTCTCCCCGTAATCAGGTTTCAGAGATTTATGAACAAATTTTTCTTTTCCTATAACTGGCGTCAAAGCGTCACCGCGTCAAATTACCATACTGCAAAATGGCGGCGTCAAAACTCTCAGCATTGAATAAAATTACTTTATCTCCCGCATTAATTTCACAGCTTTGGGCCAGTAACATTTCGACAATATTCAAATGCCCTCGACAACAAGCGTAATGGATTGCTCTTCCAGAGTCCTGATAATAACATTTTACGTAATCCTTTTCTTTTTCAATCTTTCACTACCTTATCCTGCAATTCGATGTTACAGCGTTCCGACAAAAGTATCTTGACAATTTCGTCATGGCCGTAGAAACTAGCGAAATGGATGGGCCTTGATCCGGTCTAATACAAATGAGACATTACGTATACTAGTTTACATCCTCTCACCAAGCTCTCTGCATCCAGACAGCACTGGCTAGATATGAGAAGTTTAACTATTTCTACATTACCATGAAAGCAAGCGTAATGTATCGGTCTTAATCCGTTCTGAAAAAAATGATTATTATTTAATTTTCGGTTGAATAGTATTTCTACTTTATCGCTAGCTTCGAGGTTACATTTGCTTTTTAATAATAACTTTACGATCTCTACATGGTCGTTCTGACACGCGAAATGGATAGGTTTTCGTTTGTCCTTTTATAAATAAGTAAATAAAGGTTTCATCTTCATATGGATAATATACTTTGTCACAGATCTCAATGCTACAACCTTCTGATATTAACAACCTAACAACATTTAAATGTCCATTTTGACAAGCATAATGAATAGGACACCGATCAAACTAAACGCAAAAAAAATTATTTCCCGACACTCATAAACAGCATAATACCTTATCAGGAGCTTCAATGGCACTATTGTGCTTGAGTAATAAGCTTACAGCGTCTACATGTCCGTTTTGAGCCGCGTAGTGAATAGGACTTTGAGACCTCTAAAAATGCAAAGAAGATTATAACTATCTTAAGGTCTGAAATTAGGAAAGGAGATAAAGAGCAAATTTTATTCAGGTTTGTATGCTAGTGCCAGAATTTATAGCAAAAAAATAAAGTGAGAAAAACCTTTTCTTTCATACATCTCTGAAGTTAATAAAAAGGAATAATTTATTTTGACATATTTCTCAATTTTTTTACACAACAAAAATACAGAAACTAAGTCCAAAACATCGCATATGAAGAGCCTATTCATTAATTTTTTTGTGCGGAATCTTTAATGATTTCTCACCGAACTTTAAGATTCTGAACAAATGAACAATTTCAAATGGTGAATTTTCTAAATAACATTTTTTGAAAATATTCAGTTTTATTTCCATTTATATAAATAATTTAATTTGATATTTTATTTACAATTTGTCAGTAATACAATAAAGTTAGCTTAATCCGTAGCAATTTCAAATTCCTAAATGTCAATTAAAAGATTTTATTTATGTAAAAGTTTGTTTAAATAGGATAAAAAATGAAAATTAAGTTTTATCAATCCATTTTTCTAATCCGTATAAAAGACCAAAGTATTTTATTTTTACATTGAAAATGTTTTTATTTAATAAAAATACTGTTTTATTAAATAATTTTATTATATTAAATAATTAATTGTTAAAATTTTGTTTATTGATTAAATGACCTTGATAAAAATTTACAGTGCTGAATTATCTGAAAGAGTTGAGCTTGAATGAACCTGAAATGAATAATTGTTCAATGGACCTCGGGGGTGAGATTTCTAACTCCCCTCCAAAAACAGAATATGTAAAATAAAAGTTGGCTGTCCTTTATTTAGTGATGAAATGGAACAGAGTCACCTTAAAGCAAAAGTATACTCACTTTATCTACAGCGTTTACGTTAGAAACTCTTGATAACAGCAGCTCCAGAACTCCACAATGACCATTTTGGGACGCGTAGTGCAATGGCATCATGTCATGCTATAAAAAAATTCCATGAAACAAGACATAAAACGAATAACCTTATCCAAAGATTCAATTTGACATCTGTCAATTAACATTTCAACGATCTGATAACTACCACTTAAGCAGGCATAATGAATCGGCCGGAGATTTGACTATTGTGAAGATATTCATTACTAAATCTTTTACTTAATTACTTTATCATGGACTTCTATATCACAGTAATAATTAAGCAATAGCTCAACAACATTCGCATGGCCACTTCGGCAAGCATGGTGGAGGGGTCTACCATTGTTCTAAAACAATAAATCAAAAACTAAATAGGAGACATTTCTAAGGACTTTATCTTTTGCTTCTTTGTCAGCTTGATTGGATAATAACAGTTCCACGATTTTGTGGTAGCCATTTTGACAAGCATAATGAATAGGACGCATCAAGTTCTAATGGAAAATTTACAAGTTATAGGAACGAATTTTATAGAAATAAACGAACAATATCACAGACTTCAATATTGCATTTGTAGGAGAGAAGCAGCTTGACAATGTCATAATCACCACTTTCACAGGCGTAATGAATGGGCCGTTTGTCATTCTGGAGGATTCGTTTATTATTTATAGGACAATAATTGATGTTACCTTACAAAATACTTCAACATCACACATCCCCATCAGTAACATTTTTACCAGATCAAGCTGTCCATATTGACAAGCGTAATGAATCGGCCTCATCAAGTCATTCTAATAAAAAACAGTCAAATTTCAAAGAAATGTTAAAACTAAAATTCCTTTCAAGGCTTAAACCAGTAAAATCATTTATTTTTCTGTTCATCTTTGATCTGCTTTTAATTTTCTTTTAACATTTCATTTATTTTTATTACGACTATAGGCCACGAATAACAACTAAAATTGCAGTGACGAACATATGTGTAACATAGCAAAAATTAATTTATTTATAGTCGTAATGAAAATAAATGAAATGTTAAAAGAAAAAGGTTATCAAATGTTCATAAAAATTTGATTTATATTTTTAAACTGTTTTTCAATCACGACCCCATGAATGGATCGACTGACATTAGTGATCATTTTAAGAAATATACTAGTAAGAAAACATATGTCTGACTTCAAGATAATTGCAAAAAATCTGAGTAATTATTGGGAAAGAATAACTTGCGAGGCTTTGTTGATAAAATCTTTAAATTCTATAGTTAAGGTTCAAAAAGTTCAATCTACATGTATTGTGAATGTATTTAAGTAATTGAATGTAAATTGTGTATATGATGTAATTCGTTTGTGATGTTTTGTAAAAATAATTTTAAAATTTAACTTTTATTTTGTGATTTTAAATTTAATTTTAAAATTTTTATTTAAATGAATGTATGATTTTTATTTTTTAAATTAAAATTAATTTTCTGTACGAGTTGAATACGATAATTATTGATTAATTTGTTTAAATTTTCTTGTTTTCATTTAGGTTTTGTTAATGTGATTTCTAGTCTGAAGAAGACTGATAAACGGTCATCTTAGGGTAGGTAAAAATGAAAAGCGAAAGTTACAGAATTGATTTCCATAGGTCATTTTTATTAAAGATTAAATCAGATTTGTTCAGCTTGAGGAAGTTTCCTCTAGTATCAAGCGAACGTATTTGTTAATGGAATCGGAACAGTTGTGATTTTAAACAGAAAATATACTGTGTCGAGTTTCTGATTATGATCGAGAAAACAAGTTGGATCATAAGATGTTTCCTACCGAATAGTAATATTAACCACATACAAATGTATATATATATATATATAACATAAAACGGAAGATCCTTTTTTATTTTTAGTACTAAAATAATATTAGAAAGTTATAAGGTTAGATGTTCAAACCAAATTGAAGGATACTAGGGAGTTTGCTAGAAATTCCCCAATCTTCGCGAAACGAAGAGTACGAGCAAGGTAATGCAGCTGTAGAAAGAATTGAAGAAAAATTATACTGTCACTAGTAAAGAGAAATAAATGTATAATTGAAAATCTGCAACATTTTGACCTTAGACCACCAATGGAACAGAAATATCCTATATTAAGTAAGAGTTACTAAAAGCATATTTTGTCATTATTTGTGGTCAAATGGAAATTATTGTTTTAATTATATTTCTACGGGTAGGTCATGCTTGTTCCATAGTTTACTTTTAGCTTTGATGTTATAAACAAATCTGGACTTGTGAATTTTTGCACCCAATTTGCTTAGTGTTTTCTGTCGTGTGATAACATTATTTTACATCTGGGAAGGGATATAAAACTTATTTTCTGCTGTGAAGTGAATCAATAAAACGTTTAAAGACACATTACAATAATATATAAACTAATTGCTAATTTGTTTGAGGAGTTTATAAATATTAATTAATGTACAAGTAAGGATTTCAACATAAAATCACTTAAATTAATAAATTAATTTGTCCGATTGGTTGAAATGATAACCTAAGAACCAATTGGTTATAAGGTTGTTCAACAGATTGTAAATAGATTTTTAGTAAAATTATATTTTCATTGTTTTCATTTTTGAAGTCATTTTATGTTAGCTATTGTTGGTGGCGATAAAATCGTATTCATTTTCATCAATCTCAATCATTAAAATAATTCAAATTTTTTACAAAAATTGTCTTTGAACTAACTCAATATTAAAACAATCTTTATAATATTCAAACAATTCTGTTGGATGCAATTTTTTATTTAATTCTGATTTCGATCTAAATACTGGTTAAATTTAAAGCATTAATTAAAGTTAATAAGAATATTTATAGAAAAGTTTTACATCCTTTGATATTATGATTTTAATGTTTTTAACAATTCGTTTCCGTTTTATTTTCATTTGAATTCTAATCTTTCAGTTACAATTAAAAAACACTGGTCAGCACCGATTAAAAATCACGGCACAATCAATTATAGGAAACGGGAAAGCAGGTGTCAGTAAATACAAATAATACATATGCAAAATAATACAAATGATCTCTTAAAACCTCCATAAAATAACTTAATGCTTGATCTTTTACCGTTTACGTCTCAAAGACAGTATATCCCACTGCTTCCTAGAGGTATTTATCCTATTACCAATATTCTTTATGAAAAGTCGAAGTCGAGGACACGTTTCAACCGTACAACAGAACATCCAAAAAAATTAAAAATAGATAAGCAGCCAGCTTATAAAATGAAATCGATCAATAAAAAGAGCTAATCAATTTTCACCTTAGATAATAAATTTAAATTTCAAATGGAAATCTTACATCATTCATGTTGGTAAATTGTAATTTAAACGAACTAAGAGGGGTCTTAGGAGAATCGGATTTAATGGAATCGACGAATATCTGAAAATCACTACGCAAAATTCAGGATTAAAAATCGAACAATCAATAAAATAATCACTAACTTCATGATAATTGATAAATATTTATCACAATTCTATTGAAAATTCCAAATTATTAAATTATTGTACAAAATATTATTATTATTATTGATTGTGACAATCAATTTTCATTCATAATATCAATCTCAAATCAATAATGCACTTCAATAGAATTTCTTATTGGTGCGTTACTTTCAGGGTTGATGTGCCGGTGCGACCATTGGCCAGTGAATGGTTGATGTGCCGGTGTGACCATTGGTTAGTGAAGGTTTGGCACTCACTGTCAATATGTTGCGTACATTGTGAAGAAGATGTAAAAAAAATTCACAAGATTTCACTTGATTTCACAGTTAGTATCTGTTTATCTTTTTCGCCATTGATTTATTTTCATTTTCAATTTTCCTCGTGCTCATTTCAGACTTTCAATCAGTACTTTTATTTATTTAACATGAATTTCTAGCCAAGTCTTTTTTAGCCTGCTTATATGTGAGTTGAATTTCAAATGGTTTTATTGAGGATCTTTACAAAGGTATTTAAGCTTTTCCTTGGTTCAACATATAAATAATTGTTGTCTAATTATTGAATTAAGTTCAAATTAAATTCCATACCCCCCCATGATTATCCTGTAAAGTTGACACTGTTATTACACCACAGCGCGATAGATAAGGGTCTTTTTATTGGGCTAGTGAAATGGGACTAATTATTTAATTTTTTAGTGTCATAATGAAGTTGTTTAATAATTAATTCTGATTTAATAAAAATAATATTTTTAGAATTTCTAATGGATTTAATCATCAGCGTAAAATATTTTGATTATTTTCTAATTATGTTTTTAATTTCTCGATTTTTTTGTACTAATTTTTTTAATAGAAGCAAAAATGAATTTATTCAAAAAAATTTTCATATTTGTTTGTATGGAATAATTTATGATGTGGAAAAATCAAAATTTTATTCGAAAACATCCGAAATTCATTTTTTATATTTAAAATGAAGTCCTTGTTTAGAAAAATACAAAAAGAAAAAAATGAATCAGATTTGATATATTCCATAAACATCGTAGAAATAAAATGAGATATTCCATTGAAATTGGTTTTATTTTGAGGATTATATAAGAATCGATTAACTTCAATCTTCTAAGTTTTGGCAAATCAGATGCGAAATTCGATATAATATTTAAAACTGATAAATTTGATTCAGTCATTTCGAAGTCTTGAAATAGAGTAATTTGAATCCTTATTCGCATTATTATTCTTGAGTTATTGTTGGCACTTGCTTATAATAGATTGAGATTTATTGAAAAAAATGTATGTAAATAAATGTTTGGCAAATATTAAAACAACTTATATTTATCTTTCATCCGTTATCATTTTATAATTTAAATTAACTAGTTTTTAAAGAAATGAAAATTTAAATTCTGAATTACTTCACCTTACCTTTATTGTTCAATTGTGTATTTTTTATTATAAAAATTTTGCAAATCTTGCTTGTGGGCAAGAATTAATTTTTGCATTAAATTTGTGTATATGATAGGTTCTTATTTACATTCACTAGACCTTACATATCTATAATTTTGTTAATGGCACACACACACACATTTATTGTGTTTTATATTATTGAAACTTATTTTTTGTCATTAAGGTGCTTTGCCGTAATATTAAATGAAATGATTATTATCTATGACTGTCAAAACAAGAGTAGTGAGATATTTGCAATAGTTGAGATCTGACATTTTTGATGTTTGAAAAGTTTTATTTTTATTATATTTTATTTATTAAAACAAATTATATATTTTAATAAATTTAAATTATAATTGATCAATTTTGTAATAATTAAATCTTATAAGGATATTTGATAAGTTTATCAGTTACATTGCTACAAACTATACTGGGCTAGAATGTGAGTTGAGGCAGTTCCAATTATGTACACTTATGATTGTAGGAGCCTTTGGCTTTGAAGTGTATCGCGCTTTAGATTATTTTGACCTACAATCATAAATTACACAACTAGGCTGAGTATGAATTATCTAGAAGTTAATAAACCGAAAGGTCTTTAGCTTCAATTTAAGGACATATATTTTATAAGCTTATGAAAATTCAATAGCTCATCCGTCAGACTAATTATTAAAACAAATAAATATTTTTACTAATATCATGACCTAATTTATGTAATAACTTACTAATAATTATTAATAAGTAACTATAACTAAGTAGTTGAAAATATTTTCAATGAACCAATTATAGGGATAACTGGGAGATATTGCGCAACTCGTCCTGAGGCCTTGCATTAAAACGAGATTGCTTCAGATATTTTTATTTTAGTCCTTTGTATTGCAAAGGTTTTTTCAAAAGTGTTTTCCTGTCCCTCCGTGCCATTTTCCGTTGATGGTTGAATGAATTGAAAAAAATATGAGAAAATATGAGCTTCTAAAACCGCATCTCATTCCATAGACTGCGAGGCAGTTAATATTATGATCTTCGGAAGTTGGTTGGTCATAACGATGTGTTATCTCGTGTCGATCTCGATTAGGTAATAATAAGAGGTAAAAATAGGATAAATGGAACAAAAACAACGGCGTTTGGTAGTATTATCCGCTGGTGACTACGAGACGGGTGCGATTGGCTTTAGATTATTGGGTATCTGATAGTTTCATTACTGAATATATTTAAGACTTCTCAAAGAAGGGTTTAATAAATTTTAATAAATTCCTATAATATAATAGCAGGATAATAATTTAACAACCAATTTCACCTAACTCAATGGAATATTTTAAAGATGAAATTCATGGCTTCTTCGAGCGATTCTTGCGATTTGAAGTGGAAGTTTGAGTGTCGGAAGCATTTTCAAGTGATTGATCAGATTAGATAATGCAGGTGCAGTGAGAAAAATTCCCTTGACCTTTATGACAGTACCTCAGCCAGGGTCTTCGAGTGTGATCATACGATTAGAAAAGAGTGAAAAGTGTCCTATGTGTAAATAATCAGATGGTCGGCCTCAAGTGCAAATTTTGCGAGTGTTTTTACAAAAAAGGTTGTCTATATTGCTTCGAATATTGCAGGTTGGAAAGTATAAAATTCGATCTATGATACGGTCATGTAAAGGGTCTCGAAAAATTTCTCTAAGCTATAAAAAACGACTTAGATCTGAAGGAATGTTTCTTGAATAGAATGTTAAACTAGCGGATTTCGTATTGCGTGTACTATTGTGTCCATGCTGTTACTGACTAAGTTTTCTCAACTCATATGGTTGGCTTATAAGAATAATTGTCATTAATTAACATTGAAGTTTATTGGCACTGACATGCCACCATCTAAGCCATTTCCCACATTTGTCTCTTTATTTTATACCAGTGTCGTAACAAATATAGAAAACTCCGACAGCCCAGGTACGGTTGTATCGGAAAATTTATGTACTCTTCTCCAATTCCCGGTCGCCTTTAGTAGGATTTAAACAATACAAAAGAAATTCCAATGAATCGTAATTCCCAATTTCTGCTTGAATAATAATAGCCTGCTAATTTTAAGTAGTGCTAGCTGAGGATAACGAACAAATCGTTTATCCCAACTAGTTTCAGACAGATGGACTACGTTTCCGTTCAGTGTGCTGTGACCTGAACGTTTGAATGTCAGCAGAATCGACAGAAGTTTTCCTACTAAGAGCAACTCCGGAGCTTATTAACAACCGGAATGTTGCTACTATTCTGTGCTCTGATTATTCTAAGATGAATATTCATAGAGTTTAATAAAAATTGTTGGAAAATGAATTTTTTTAAAAATATTCTTGAAATAAATTATTTTGGAAATAGTTTGACTTATGGAGTTGATATGCTACATTATCAAAAATATTGTGCAGTTTCGAAATGGTATACACCAAAGAAGCGTGATTCACATGTTCTTAACAGCACTTCTCTCAGTGAAAACCAGTTTCGTCAACATTTAAATAATGACTTTCTATAATATGTGCATAAAACTTTTCTGAATCAATATGAGTCACTTCAAGTGACATGTTTCATGCCCATATATTTTTCCCATTTGATCATTTTAATTGTGTATGTATGGTTTTTCTCTATTTTTCAACCAATATTGTGTACTACTACTTATAGTTTGAAGTTAAATTTAGTCTATATGCTTATAAATTATTTAAATTTCTTCTGAAAATAAGGGATATCTATTTTTGGAGGAATGTCCACCGGAAAGGGTGCTCGTGAAAAGGAACAAGGGGAGGGATCAAAAATTGCTTATTTTTGGGGGGCGTTCTTAATGGATGGTCCTTTACCCTATAGTTTGATATTGTAAAAATCATATAGTTTCTTAAATCTACGAATTTACAGTGTTCAGACTTCAAAAATAAAAAATGCTTCGGCTTGAATCAAGTTTCAACTTAATGGAATCCAATGTCTATTTTGATCTTCAAATTATTAAATCATAATTGTTTCCTTTTCATTTGACTATTTAGTACAACCGCCTAACTGCCATATTGGAAAACTGAAATTTTCTCACAATTTCTCGTTTAATAATTAAGATAAGCACTTTTCTGATTTGAGCATTCGAAGGAAACTGTTTTTTCCGGTGAGAAAATTTTAAAAAATGCCTTCAAGCTTAATAAACATTCCTCTTGAAACACAATAATTTAGCTTTTCAGCGCCATTTTGAATTGTAACAGATCGTGAACAAAATAAATAATATGTTGATTAATAACACATGCGCTCATAATTATTTAACTGATTAATAAATTTAATATAATAATTTTCAAGCCCCACATTTACAAATTTGGATACTAACATAAATTTTAGGAATTTAAATTCTTATATTATTAAACGATTGTTTTAAATAGTACTCGCGACTCCCCAACATAGAGGACAGGAAAGGTTACTGCCCAACTATAACAAACGGAATAAATGATCTAAAAGTTTAGGATTCTACTGAATTCAATTGGCATTAGGTAAAAAACCCGCTTGATAGAAAATGGCACCTCCATATCAAACCTAGGGCCCAACCATCAGATATGTGACAATGGGGGTCACCACAATCCTGGGACAGACACACAATAAACACGAAATTAATTCTGTTCAAAGAACATAAAAATTTTTACTTTTACTTACATTTATCCCTATCATTTTTAATATTAATTTTTGAAATAATTTCACTAAATGGAAGCTCACCAATGGGAAATTGCCAACTGCCGATCAAGATGAATTTGTATTGCATATCTACAAATGATCAAGGACAAACCAATCTGTGGAATAATCAATAAATTCCCGGAGCATTCAGATCACAATAACAACAATAATAATAATAATAATAATACAAATAATATCAATAGATCAATAAATAGCTTGAAGGAAGAGGGTAACAATTACACCAGCAAATTAGAGGCAAATTCCACCAATCAGATAAATGAACACTTATAAATCAATTCAACAACACCAAAATGTAATTCACAAATTTTGGTGCAAATTATTGACCGCACTGCTCAGCACTTGAAAGGCTTCTTGTGATCGATTTGGCCAGTTGAAGCTGTGAGGCTGCCAGTAACACTCGCTCTGCTGGCCAAATTTTTGGAATTTTGCGAATAAATACCTACGCAAGTACAATTTTTATCTACCGTTTCTTTTTTTGCATAATAATAATAATAATAATAATAATAATAATATAATAATAATAATAATAATAATAATAATAATAATAATAATAATAATAATATAATAATAATAATAATATAATAATAATAATAATAATAATAATAATAAAATAATAATAATAATAATAATAAAAAAAAAAAAAAAAAATAATAATAATAATAATAATAATAATAATAATAATAATAATAATAATAATAATAATAATAATAATATAATAATAATAATAATAATAATAATAATAATATAATAATAATAATAATAATAATAATAATAATAATAATAATAATAATAATAATAATAATAATAATAATAATAATAATAATAATAATAATAATAATAATAATAATAATAATAATAATAATAATAATAATAATAATAATAATAATAATAATAATAATAATAATAATAATAATAATAATAATAATAATAATAATAATAATAATAATAATAATAATAATAATAATATAATAATAATAATAATAATAATAATAATAATAATAATAATAATAATAATAATAATAATAATAATAATATAATAATAATAATAATAATAATAATAATAATATAATAATAATAATAATAATAATAAAATAATAATAATAATAATAATAATAAATAATAATAATAATAAAATAATAATAATAATAATAATAATAATAATAATAATAATAATAATAATAATATAATAATAATAATAATAATAATAATAATAATAATAATAATAAAATAATAATAATAATAATAATAATAATAATAATAATAATAATAATAATAATAATAATAATAATAATAATAATAATAATAATAATAATAATAATAATAATAATAATAATAATAATAATAATAATAATAATAATAATAATAATAATAATAATAATAATAATAATAGGAGGAAGAAAGAAGAAGAAAAGAAGAAGAATGCTAATAGATTTAATCACTCACTTGAACCGACCGATGATTTAGAATCAAGGGCTGCATCGAGATTCATGCTCAAATTAGCCAGATCGTCCATTGTGAAATCAGATTTGATTTCACTTGACTCTGAGGATGAAATGGCACTCGACTGTACTGATCTCTGAGATTGTGAGGTAACTGGTAAATCTCCCGCTTTAACGGATTTCTGTTTGGTTTTACTCTGTCCCCCTGGAGTGACGGCATGTCGAATCGATTCCGATATTTTCCCAGTTATGAGGCCCTTGGGAAATTTCTTGTACGCAACCTGGCAATAAATGTGACATTGAAAAAAGACCGTTCAATTATAGCAATGTGGATAAATATCCGACATGACTCACAAGCAAAAGACACATACCCTCAATCCTCCGGATAGCATAAACAGGTTTTCATATCCTCGTTGAACGAGGGTGTCAGCAACTCGTGGAGCAATTCGTTCCTCTTCATCGTAAATTACGATGATTTTACCAGGTTTATTTCGACAAGCGAGCATTTCTTTGGTTTCAAAATTAACGCTACGTGATATCATAGCAGAAGGATAAGATAGACCTATTCATTTCAAATAAACAGGATAGAATTAACAAATGATCGTTCACTTTTTATGATATGACACTGATCGTATTGATCTCTGTCTCTGACGTCTAATAATAGATACGGCATAGTGTCATATACGATCGGATCACCAGAATCATTCTCGCACGTGGCGACATCTGACGACTGGACGTTGGTGTTGTTGATATCGAGTTCACCAACGCCACTTATCACACTATTGAATGGATTAATAAACCAGGAATATGAACAATAATTATCATTACAACACATGAAGATAAAAAAATGTATTCTGATGATGACATAAAAGAATCCAATAAAGAGCTAACAAATGCTGTCAGGGGTCTGATTAAACTAAAATTGAACTTTATCAATATGAAATTAACTGTGAGTTGTCGGAGAAATAGTAAAGGAACAACTTGTGGAGAAAGAGAAAGGATGCAAAAAATCAGTTCAAAAATGTCCTAAAAGATAATTTAAAGTTCCCTGCGCTCTTATTTCTAGGTGGGTACAAGAACCAAGAACACAATTCCCTAAATGCAACACTATTAATTACAAGGTTGAGAGGCATGGAACAATGGATACTTCAATTCTCCTGTTACATTTTAAATCTCTACTTGAACGCAATCGTCAAATAAATAAGCAGTCAATAAATTTACATTAATTATTATTAATTTATTATTTCGTGATGCCATGTATTGCACTATTAAATCGATAGATTATCCTCATCAGACCATTGAGGTTGTATTTGAGTGCAGTGTGCAATTTTGACTATAGTCAATGGAACTTTTAAATAAAATGCTTCTATTGCTCTCTAAAACAGTGTTAATATTTATTTTGAATGCAAAATAGTGTAAAAAGTGCAAGTTTTGTGATTTGCTTAAACACACTATAGTGAGAGGATTTGAGATTTTTGAAAATTTAGTTTGCGCAAATTTTAAATTTCCAAGGATAAAATTCTTTTTTCAGAAAAGATTCTTTATATATTTTGAAAGATTCTTTTTTACATAATAAATATAGCATCTCAATACGAAAAACTTTGGTGGTGAAATTTTTAAATTTTCGGTTAAATAAGGTCAAAATTTTGAAAAACATGATTTTTTGAGGCATCTTTCACCTCGTGACATTGTAATGACAACACAGAATAGTCCCATTTAGAAAATCTCAATTACCGACTCTGATAATAATATTATACCACAACCAAAAAAAAACCAATCATAGCTTTTGAAAGTTCTTTTTTAAGTTAGTTTTTATTGTGGAAAATTGTTAATTTATGTTTGTTTGTTTTTATTAAATGGTTTCCTCATTTTACGCTATCATAATGAACAAAGGTTAGTTGGACCAATCCTTTGTTCTTATGTATTCTGAATCTTGTTCAACATAATTTCCCATTGGAGCCTATCTACCGTATATTAATTACTTCGTTCGGTTAATTTCTACCCACGGGCTTTGTTCTCATTGGGATTTAAACCTTTATAAACTACTCTTATATACGCCCTGTGATAAACCATTAGTTTCATAAATTGTCAATAGATTGTATTAAAAAAAGAGGTAATTATGCAAGAACTAGAATGTTCCAGAGGTTTCCTAGAAAATACGGGACATTTCTAAAAAAACCGGGACAAAAGCAAAAATAGTTTTTCTACTCAGAATTATAATTTCAGATCTCGCTCGTCTCGGGATCTCGGTCTCGTACATCTCGGTCCATTTTTGAGTCTCGGAATCTCGGTCTCGACAATACGAGATAGAATCAAAAACGAGATTTTAAAAAATCAAAAAAATTAAACATAGAAATTTGCTAAATAGACCATTTAGTACTTTTATAATTTAACACCAAAACTTATTTTTAGCATATTGCTATGCTTTTTCGGTAATTATTAGAATGTTATTTAAATGTGTTTTAGACAATAACAACGTTAGTCAGTTTTGACGGGAAAAAACTGTTTGCTAAATATTCTTCAGAAATCAATTAAAAATTTGAACAAATCATTGAAAATTTGACAGTAATTTGAATATGTTTAGACAACAACGAGGTTAGTCAGTTTTGATGGATATAAATCATCCATAAATAAATTTTAAATTTAAAAAGGATCGAATGTGGAGAGTTGCGAGAGGAACTTACACAAAATGGCAAAATCATTGCAAAATTTTGAAAAACGACAAATTCATGGTGGAATGCAATCTTTGTTCTAATGACTCAAAAGACAAGCTCATCAAACGAACAGATTACAACACAAAACAGATTCATTCTCACTTGCGGAAGTTTCATCAATATCGATACGTTCAACTAGAAAAATCAAAAGATTCTGCTGCAACTCAATCTCAGCAAAAAACGATCGATACATATTTCAAAGAAAAACTCACATTAACTGATTAAATTGTTGCAAAACTGGCTGCAGACGTCGGCCTCAGTTTTAATCAAATCACGAATCCTTTGATGCAGAAGTTGATAGAAAGTTACACTAAAGTAAAAGCACCGAAAAATGACGAGAAGGTTCGACAGATCGTTTACAGAGCTGCAGCATTGGTGAAAAATAACATTAAAAACGACATTCAGTTGATGAAGTTGCAAGGAGCTAAATTTTCTTATGTCAGCGATGAAGCAACATTCAAGAAAATCAAAGTAATGAACGTGCATCTTTTCAGGTCAAATGGTTACAATCAGAATCTTTGAATGATTGAAATGGGTAAAGAATGCGACGCTAAAAGACTATTGAGGTTACAAAATCAACAATTGGTAATATTTAAGGTTGATCCTGACAAGGATTGTATTGGACAAACTATGGATGGCGCACCTCTTTGTATCAAATGCAGTGGATTGTCTAATCGACTCCACCACATTTGTTACGATCACGGCATCCAAAATTGTGTGAAACGCGTTACAACTCGAAAGAAACCAAAAACTGTTCTGCTGATCTCAATTGTGATGACAATTCTTCATCCTCGATGTCTGAGGAGATCAGCGATGGTGATTGCGACGATAACGAAGTTTTGGACGTAGAAATTGTTGGTTCTTCAAAAGGTTCTGGAAGTGTTGCAAGCAGTAATGGTATGATAAGAACAGTTGATGGCTCTCACAGTTCCGATGAGTCAGATTCCGAGAGTGATTATGGTTGCGATGTTGCAATATCTGACGAAAAAATAGTCGCAGAAGAGTACGAGTATGGCCCAGCACTGAGTATTACAAAAACTTTAAAAGATGTACGAGAAGCCATCAGAAAGTTCAAATATAATCTCAACTTGGTCAAAGTCTTGAAGGAAAATGCTACTTTTCTCGGAATCGACAGTTCATTGAAAATGCTAACTGTCTTCAATGACATGATGCCAGCTGTGAAAAAAACTCTCAAGGATTATGGACATAATTGGCATAAATACTTGGAATCTAGTGTTCCTGAACTCATTTCAACTCTGCAACCATGTAAATTGCCAATGGATGCCATAAGTGGCGATAAATCGGATTTGAACATGGCAGAAGGAGCTTTAGAATTTTTGTTGAAAGAAATGCGACTTCAGCAGAAATGCTTCCTGAGAGATCGCTTGGTATAAGAACTTGAGACGGAGATCGAGAAGAGAAGACCAAAATTAACAGTGAGTCTTCTCAAGTTTCTGAACAATCCAGGAGTTCTTAATGAGGATCAGGAATATCCATTTACAGTATTCAAAAAAGAGGAAATTTTTAAAGAAGGAATCAGACTTTGGCGAAAGCATTATTTTATCAACGACAGCGATGGTGGTGATGACGATGTCGAAGTCGAAAAAGTCTCAATTGTCTCAACTGAAACCCAACTACAAAAAAACGATGATGTTGATGATCCCAAATCACGATTACCTGCCTCGCTAAAACGACGGACGACATTGTATTTCGTTCCAAAACTGCCTAAAAAGAAGAAGCCAAGTCCAAAAGCTATTGATCCTAATGACCTTACTGTTGAGGACTTCAAAAAATATATTTCAACAGGAATCAAATCGGAAAACCTCTCCAAACTCGAAGAAGCATTGAAACTTATAAGAGGAACGTCGATCCGAAGCGAACAGAATTTCTCAATTGCTGGCAACCACCGTAGAAAGAGACGAGAGCAAATGACCAGCGTAACTATGTGTGATTTGAGAGTCCTTAAAAGTTACTTTCATAAGAAACGTTAATTTGACGATTTAGCATGTATATATACATGTGAAAAATATAAAAAAACTAAAAAATCGGTTTTTTTAAAAACAATTAATCATTTAATGAAAAATCTCGTTTTTTTCTCGATCTCGTCCTGGAAGCATAACTCAGAAAAGTATGAATAAAAAGTAATATTCTGAAGAATGAACTTTTACCTTATGAGCTCAAATAGTTTAACTTCTATCGCTACACTAAGTCAATAACAATTTATTTTTTTACGTTACTTTCTATGATTTGATACAAGCAAGGGACCGAATTATTTCGGCTCATTTAAATTTTGATTTCTGTTAAAAATGAGTATTTTTTATTTTTTTAATTTTGAACTGAAGGCAGCTTATAAATTACAAGTTATTATGTAATAATGTAAGCGCAATACTTTATGGTACCTTTTTTTCTGAAAAAAATAAAATTTGGTTTACAATTTTAGTCAAATTAATAATTCCGGAACAAATATCGTCCCGACAAATTCCGCGCAGATGGCCAGTCTAGTTATTGTACACATTATGTAAATAAGTTTAAAAAGTATTTTTCACATAAGATTTACGGACAAAATTGAATACCAAAATATTCATTGAACAACATTTTGTTCTCATTTCCGTCTACTGACAAATATAAGTAGTCAAAATTAACACAAATTTAACCAAAAATAATTTACTAATTAAAAAGTTTACAATAAATAAATTTCGTAAATTTTTAAAGATTTTGAAAAATAAAAAACCATGATTTCATTTATTTTTTTTTAACTAAAGGTTCTCGGAATTTACAGAAGATATTTAATAAACAATTTAACCAAATCCAAACTACTGACAATTAATGAGCAACTCTAAGCATAGAAATGTCATCATTCAATAACCGGAAATCCTTTGAATTTTTGTGAAAAGAAAAAACTTCCTAAAATTTGAAATTTTTCCGGATTTATTAAATTTATAATAAAATTTAAAAAAAAATTTTGTAAGTGTAAAAATTTCGATTTTGGAAAAATTAATTTGATAAAAATGATCAAAACTACCCTTGGAAGGTTGACCTGTGAGTTGTTACGGTGTCATTTGTTCTGGCAGTGGAAACATCATCCTGATCACAATGTTTATAATGATTATTGTTTGAATTGGAGTTATAATCCTCGATGTTACCGAAATTCTCTTGCTTACTACAATACAAATGATTATTTATTTCTGCAACTTGTAGAACTAGTTGAACAAATGTGGAGATTTTCATTCGTTTAAATAATTCATCTTTACGTATTCGATAATCTATTAAAATTTAAAATTTATTATTAAACAAACGGTTAAACTTTGTCTGATGTCTTCAATGCGTTTGAGATATCGATTTAAACTCGAACCTGGAATAAGTTTAAAGTAATTGTTAATTTCAGACACTTAACCAAACCTGTATCAATTGTCGATTCGATATTTTCATATTTTGGATTTTTTGGAATTCGTTTTTGCAAAACCTTAATTATGGGTGAAATTTAAATTCAGACTAAATCAAACATCAAATTACATCAGTTGATTTTTTTGAAGTTAACATTTTATTCAATTTAAGTTGCTAAGTTAAATAAAAATATTAGTCGATTTAAAGAAATAAGATGTTGCTTTTATATAATTGATAATAAAATTTCTAAACTTAAAATTGAATAATTATGTATTTATAATTAAAAAAAAGAATATCATTTTTTAAAATATTTTCTTTGGAAAATGAATTGGATAACTTATCTGGATAACTTTGCTGTTACATTAGGTACTAAGAAACTTCAATAAGAACGATTAATACTTTTAGGTTTATTAATAATTGCATAATTATATGTGCGAAACCAATAAATTTATTAATGCTAGTAAAATTAATTTAAAACTATCAATTCACATGATTGAGGTATTTTGTATGTTGATTTTTAAAGTTAAAAGCATCAAAAGTCCTGTGCACCTGATGATAAAAAAATGCTTCAGAGCATATATGAGTAAAAACACAAGTTGATCTTCATCGAATGCGCGTATTAAGTCATCCTTGGACAGGGTTAAATTGAATCAATGACTTTTCATTAATTATTGAGTAGATACAATGCGTTGAACTTGCACGCTTAGTTTTTCTCATGTAAGTCGGATGAGACTTTTGTAGAGCTGTGGCTGTTGACTTTTATTCGTCTTTTTGACGAATTAAGTATTTCAGTGTTGAGATAACTACTATTCCTCAAATGCTACCAACCTCAATCTCAAACAAAATCTTTTACGACTAAATCACACACGCCATAAGCGATGTTGATAGTGTGTTGTCTGGGAAGCATTCGAAAACAAAATTATAAACCCTGGAGCATGCTATGCTCCGGATTTCATTAAATTCATGGTAAAGGCTAAAGAAACATTAACAGTTTACTTAAGGAGTCTCGGATAGCTGTTTACTGACTTCCATGTCTAACCCTTATAATTCCAATAGCAACATCCGCCTTCAACTCTTAAGCAAATATAAAACACCTTGTACGAGGTAAGTAAGTAAATAATCATTAGGATCTTACATAACTATACTAAATGTTTGGCCAGCGCTGGATTTTGTTTGAATAAATTTGGAAATAGCACGCAAATATAACATGCAGATTTAAAATCAGACCCATAAACATCAATTCAACAACCTTAAAAAATGAGAAAGATGCAATAAAAATTGTTGGGCCAGAACACAAACGGCCTTGAAAAATGTTTAAATGGATCGGTAACACACATGCAAATATAACATGCAGTTTTAAATTCAAACCTATGTAAACATCAATTAAACCTAACAAAATATGAGAGAAAAGCAATTACATATAAAATAATAAACATAAAAATAAATTAAAATAATAACAAAAAGCACCAAGATCCGCACGATATAAATATAAACATAACACGAAAACCCAACAAATTCGACCGAAATTTGATAATTGAACAAAAATGAAAATTTCGTGAAAATGAAATTTAAATCAAAGAATTTGAATTAGAAATAATTCAATAAAAATTTCAAATAAAAAAATTATCAAAATAAATTAGAAAATAATAAAAATTAAGATTAGAATACACTAGAAAATATCAAGGTCGAATTTTGTTTTACTAAATCAAAAAGAACACGCGAGGTTAGGGACAGAAAATAGGTATATATACCGATGCATTTTCACATAAAATTTAACCAGTTTTAAAACAAAATTTTTAGCTATTTTTAAAACCATTTTGAACCATTTTGAATCTATTTTAGGTGAGTGAGAGTTTTATTTGGAAACTCTCTTTCCACGTCCCGTCCTCGCAACCTCGGTAGAGCTCTGCTTGGATGTCGACGTGGGGGGAGATGTATTTTTATTTGGTATGATAATTTGGCAAGTAATTTGTTATATTGCTTTTTAATATATTAATAAATATTTATAAAACATAAAATCAGTTTGTTTTCATTAATTATTATTTTATTTGTCGAAATTTTTCCGGCCCACAGCCAAGACACATCACAAGTTAGTAAAATCAACATACTATTCAGATTTGTGTAAGTGCGTGGAATATCGCCGATGATCTGTGCACGTGAAGACCCGGCGAAAGAAAGGAGAAATAAGGAAGGAGTCTTTTGGCTACTTCCTCGTTTCTAGTTTTCTTTAAATTCGACCTAAATTATTCTACACACGGCTCAAAATCACCACACCGAGTAGTCCAGTGGGCACTCATTACATATAATATAAACATAAAATGCGTTTAAGGCTTATTAAAGGGAAAGGTTACGGGGAATAAAATTATTATGAAATCACTGCTATGAGATGAAATAAATTAATCTTATGAATTTAACTTAAATGCAACTTTAAATAGTAATTCTAAATTATTATTAAACAAATCACCCCAAACTTCCAGTAAAGTAGTGAATTTAATCAGATCCTAATCCAGAGCATATCCATCAGTACAGCTAATAGAAGCACCTTTTCGAACTCCCTTATAAATGAACGATAGTCGTTACTAAGCCAAACGTAAATCGAAATTGACCTCGCATAAAAATAAATTAGCCTAAAATAATTAAAAGTATAAACACCGATAAAATAAGAGAAAACTTTATTGTAAAGAAAAATTACACAACTCCTCTTGAACAGCCAACCGAACCGATGTACTAATCCATCTGTTTTCTGCCCTTTGTATCACTGCGACATTAACGGATAAATCTACAACATAGGCCCATCCACAGTTGATACTCATTCTTCTAAAATAAAAAGTAGTTAATTTTGATTAAAATGTTCAACAAGTTCTTGGATCATGAATGATTCCCAATTCCCGGTCACCATCACAAACCAAACAACGATCGCCAGAAGCTTGAATTCCCACCATTGTTCTAGTATTGAACACTAAACCAACAATTGTATAAAATATAACGGCTCAACATTTCCTAAAATTGAAAGATAATTGAATGCGATAAACTCAATATCGTAAGGATCCAGTAGGTAGAAATATAATCCGTTAATTAAAATCCAACACTTGTAGACAAGAGGATGCTCATGATCTTTCTGGAACTGTAAACTCACGAAATTTCAAATGAATGCATGGATTGAATATTAATAAAATAAAAAGCAAATAAACTGTCGAGAATTGGAAATAACGTGGGAACACTCGCCGTGAAATTGTGAAGTTGACAATGACACGTGCGAGTTTTCCGCCGTTAGTATCCAAAGAAAAAAAAACTTACCGATCTCCAACGCCGAATTCAATGGTCATTCCAAAAATTAAAGAAGTAGCTAAGGCATATCAATAATTAATATCTCGATAAATACAATTATAAAGTTCGAGCGGATGTCGCGATTGTTTATGAAAATAAAAATGAGATCATAATCCAATCCATCCGAACATCGATCTTGTTTAATCATCTCATCGGCGACGATCCTCAACATCCGGCACACCACTAGGCGGTGTGCGAGACACACCATTAGCATATAAATTTACGAAATACTACCACGCATGAAATCACCTTTCTATTACTAGATTTCGGATAAATACATAATAATAACGATTTTAAATGCCGATTAAATATTGTCACACACCAGAATGCAGGGAATCTGACGAATTTTAATTCTGCCATACACACTTTGCTTTATTAACTGAGAGTAGATGTTGAAATACCATTTTCCAAACAAAACCAAAAACTTCTACCAATGTCGTATCAATTTAATGCCAACGCAGAAGTGATAACGAACCAAACATCTTTTCCCACCGAACGTCCGGAATTTACTTTAAGGGCAGCAGGTATATTTTCTTTTCAAACAGTAACCATTTGCAATTTTTAATTGATTATCAATACTCTCGATTTAAAGGAAATTTGTTTTACTATTAAATAAATTATATATTACTTAATCGTAATTGAATAATTTTAATTTTAACACCCATTATGAATTTCATTGAATGATTTATGTAACTTTATCTTTTGATTTTTTTGTAGAAAATGCATGTTTAACCGACGACCTGACCATACTTTATTAATGTTTATCACGGGATTTTTCTAAGTAACCTATATAAATTTCATCTTATTCCGGAGTGTAGAATTTTGGCCAACCCGATGAATGAATTTATTAGTAGTACATTCATATTTTAGTTCGAATCATTAGAAAATAACCGGTTCTAGAAGCTCTCCTTCATACCACTTACAGAATCTAATTTTTAGATCGTGAATTCTGTGAAAGCGACAAATTTAGAGTTTTAAACAAATAATTCAATTTATAAATCTAGAGGTTAATAATTTTAGTTAGTCATTAGAATAATATCACCAACTGGAGCATTGAATTTTTGACTAAATGATTTATAAGAAACTCGGATATCTTTAATTATGTAATTTTTAGACCCTAATTAAACTACCTTTGGGTAACTGATTTTCACCCTTAAGATTTTAATGAATTAAATTAGTACCAACAAGGAATTGACATCTTTACCGAAATCTCTGACAAATGATGACTACTCATAATGTTGATTTTTCTGCGTACATCTTTTATTATATGGCCCTGTTATGAAGTATACAGTAGCTTTATTATTTATTATTTTCACTATAGAAGTTTTTTTTGAAAACTAAACATAAACGGATAATTGTATTAATGAACATTTATAATGCAGATAAATCTAGTTCAATGGAATAAATCTCAATCCAGCTCGCAGACAGATGGAGATGGGCGTGGGGACGTTTCCGGCAGGAGAGATGCCCGGAGTTCCCCCCCCACCGAAGCTTCGACCGACGGATACCACAGAGCACGACCACAACCGATGGCTAGTCGAGCAACCATGCGAAGAGTGGAGCCCGGCCGAGGAAATCCACACGCAAGCCCAACATCTCCTCAAACAACTGGAGGCCCACCAACAACAGGTGGACATGCAAGTGATCCGAGCACGCCAGTACCTGGCTAATGTCGAGGAGGACATACTGGCTGGCCGGATTGCCAGTAATTATCAATATCCGCAGCGAGGTATTGCCACCCGAGCCACTCGACCAACCACTTTCCGGATCCGAGATGTCAGGCGACCAGTAATGATTATCTCTGGTTATTCG
Organism: Schmidtea mediterranea; assembly: GCA_022537955.1. Taxonomy (NCBI): domain Eukaryota; kingdom Metazoa; phylum Platyhelminthes; order Tricladida; family Dugesiidae; genus Schmidtea; species Schmidtea mediterranea. The sequence continues at coordinate 39,849,367 of CM039681.1, forward strand.
CCGGAAGAGTGGGTAGAAAAGGGTTTTCCCTCCTCCTAATCCACCTCTTCATAACAAACTATTTTAAGACTTAAATTTTAGTAAATGTTTATGATAAATAAATTGGGTGTCATCTTGATAGCTGTTTCACTTTTATTGTAATGCAGAAATCTCCTTATTTGTTTTAAATATAACTTGTACAAATATAGTCTCTTTACAAATATCAAGCCTTTAAATATTTATATTACTAGAAATGGAACCCATCCAACTATTACAGAAGGAATTGACTCGTGTCCAACAAGCTAACAAAGCCCTATACGAGCAGATAATACAGCTCACGAAGGAGATCCAACAAGTGAAATCCACTTGGGTGGATCCAGCGAAGCTTAAACCCCTCCATCACCGGCTCACTGCCGCTCAAAAGGGTTGGGCCGATGAACGACAATTAAATCAAAACCTCCGGACGCAGATAAGGGGGTTGAAAGTTGCCTTGTCAGCCAGTCGAGAGGGAGAGGCAGTAACCTACCCTCTTGTCTTCGCCCCATCTCAATTAGCGTATCGAGACTCAACCAACAATCCAACGCCCGTGGTAACTCCTGCTACAACATCATCAAGCAGTTACAGGCCGGGGCAAATAAACTTAATTAATTGATCTTGTTTCGTTTGTGAATTTAATTAGATTATAAATATTGTTCAAATTATTTAAAAGTGATATTTTAAGATTCGAAGAATATTAAAAAACCCTACAGAAATTTCTTGAGTATTCACGCTTCGTCAGATAAACGTCGTTCCATCTCTAGGCACACCACTACCGCAGCTAATACTCACCAACATGATTCTGATCTCGAAACTTCTCACACACAGGAAACATTACAAAGCGAGCATATGTCTTTCATCGACGGGTCGTTGAACCCGAGGGTTGTCCGAGCAATTACAGCATTAGTAATAGCGCTCACTTTTTGCGGACAATCCACCCACTCGAACACATTTCCAACGTTGCCTAGCAACGGGTGCCGAGTGGTAGCTAGAAAATATCTATATGGCGTTACCAGAGTAACAATAGGAAGATTCAAACAAATAGCCAAACCCAGTAACCCACCAAAATATAAAATCAAAAACATAAAAGTAAAATTAAAATAATAACAAAACGCATCAAGATCAGCATGAAATTAACATAAAAATAACAAGAGAACATAAAATTTGACCGCCAAATGGATAATTCATAAAAATTAGCAGCGAACACATAAAACGGAATATTTTCAATAAGAAATATTTTATTAAAAAGAAAAATAAAAAGAATTATTCATTTAATAAAGAAATTGATAAAATAAGAATTAGATATAACAAATAAGATCAAGGTAGAATTTTGTTTAAATACATCAAAAAGAACACGCAAGGTTAGGGTCACAGAACAGGTATATATACTGTTGGTGTACTGGGAAAACTTTATTATTAATAGTTTATGACTTCCGCTGCCTCTTCTGTTCTAAGGTCAATTCCCCTCGCACACTACACAATTTACGGATTACCATCATACACACATAGTTGAAGTTATGTTGGTAATGTGTATGACAGCCAAATGCCATTTGAGCAGGTGAGCACTGTTACCAATACTACTCCTCGAATAACCTTCGTTTCAGATTCAAAGTGGCCGCTATAAGGTCTTACGCACTATGTTATGATTCCGCGATTCCTAAATATACCTGGTTCCTTGAGTTTAAGTGCTGGACATGAATTAGGAGGATATCGAACATCAAAGACACAATTTGGCTTATAAATTTTAACCACGGGTTATAGAGTTGTAACTGAATTTAATCACTATATAATTACACTAAACTTGAAAAGAACGCTGTTAAATTCACAAAATTAATTATTAAATTCATACAAATTTGGTTTAATAATGTTTAATTTAGGGATTAAACTAATAAGATAAACTAATACTCGATCAAAAATTTTATATGAATTAATATCGAATTTGCGAAATAAGATAACATACAATGTATATTTTGTTAACGCAGGTATAACAGAACAGTAAATTATTAACAAACACAGAGTCGTAAGCTTTAGTCAAAAAAGTCAACAAGCGCAAACTAAAGTTGATGCATTCACGATCAGGAGGAGGGTAAATCAATCGCCTCCGTCGATGTCTACTGGTAGACACCAACGTTTGGGGCACTTCAATGGCGGATTTAGAGCAGGTCGTCTCGGTTCCTCTCGTGGCGTGACTGTTGGTTCCACCCCTGAAATGATAAGTGTCTAGGGGCACCCATTTAGTGACTCTGTTTCTATTGGGGGAAGATCGAGCACCCTGGATATACTAACTCGGGTGGGGACTCGATTCCAGTCGCGTTGATAGTAATTTGAGTGGAGGAGGGGTGCAGAAAGAAAGGTTTCACCGGCGCATATATCACTTCCAAGTCCGATGCGCGCCGATCCTCATTGAACGCATTCTGTAGTTCAGTCATTTCCGCAGATCCATCCTGCCGTAGATTTGTTTGCAACAGAGCATTTTTTGCTCTGCGCTTCTGCTTCTGGCGACGGTTTCTGTTCGGCTTGTGCCGCTGATTTCCTGAAATGTTCTCGGAGTTGCTAGTCGAGAGAAGTAAACTAGACATCTGGTTTTCTGCTTGGAGGGGTAAATGGTGGGCGGAAATTATATCTAACTCCTGAGCCAGTCTTCTACTCGGCAGACGAGTCAGGAGGTCGTTTTCTGTGAAAATTTGTCGGAGCGCAGCGCTCTGTTCGGATATGGTGATCTGCTGGCTCCGATTTTCTATAATAAAATCGTCTCGGGCTCGAGAGAGGCGCGATATCTTTGATAGAGCCCTTTGGTAGTTTCTGGCGAGCTCCAAGTGCCTTTAATCTTTTGGTACTTCTCCTTTAAGATTGAATTTTCCAGTTCTAATTTGTCGAGCTTCTGCGACATTGCCACGACCGATGGAGAAATTTTGGGAATTCACGGTAGACTGGTTAAAGTAGACACTGAGAAAGCAGGTAGATGATAGCCTGATTTTTGTAGATTATGTGAATGGGTTCTGCACTCGCTTTCGTGAACTTTGACTTGGATAGAAAGGTTCTCAGAATACTTTCGAGAAATGTCTATAATAGATTTAATTTATTTAAATTTTAGTTATAATATAATTTTGAAGAAGCATTTATGCGTGCACCTCAAAAACGTTCAGTTAAATTTACACAATATCGACAAAAAATGTTATGTTACGATAGTTAGGCTCTCGTCATATCAGATTAGGTCTATTCACGTTTCGGTAATCATTTAATGGTTAACTTGTCGCTGCATTACCCCGACCCCATAATTTATGGTAGGATGTCTTTTAAAATAAGAGAAAATTGATTTTACTTTAAAAAAAATCAATTACTTTAGATCAAACCAATATCTGAATTTAGAAATCAATGAACCTACTCTATTTATTGAACAATAGTTATTATTTCTCGGCTATCTTGGAATTTATAAGATTATTATAAACGTCATAGAGGTTTTAGATCGTGGGTTAAATTTGAATAAGATAGATTTTTAATTACTAATTTTACTTATTGGTTAGACTTTATATTAGTTAATTATTTACATCCAGATTTTGGTGTCATTTCCATTTTTCTCCATGTTAGCACCTACCGTAAATAGTGTAAACTTTTTTCTGCATCGCATTGTCAGCGTGGTTTTGTGTCGATCATTATCACGGAATATCCCTACTTAGAGTTATCAATTGTCAATCTACCATAGTGGTATTTCGTGACTGATACTTTCCGGTGTCCAAAAGATTTTACACGTCATTTAATTCCGATAATCGTAGTATCTATATCATATCCCTACTACCCAGTCGTATTACAATTGAGAGGTTTTTGTAAAAAATGTACTTAATGATCGACCCGCGATCACTCCTAATTTCTCCTAATTAATGGCGTTCTTCCCGTGATTTTAGGTTTCCTGCTCGTCTCGACCGACGTTTCCATCAGCTGTTACGAGTGGTAAAACGGTGCCCTGCGGGTAAAGTCTTCAGTCTTACCACCAGGCCTCGCCGCGAACGACCGAGTTTTCAAGAGTTCATGGCCAGCAATCACAACTAACGAAAGTTAATAAGTCGGATCCAACAGCCGGATCACTGACCTGCCCTCTCGATATCTATTACGATACATAGATATAGATATTTACCGGGACCTCTGCATAATTGATTAATAACATAAATAAAACATTTATATAAAATAAATTGTCATTACGAACATCTAAAGCAGTTTTTATTTTTAAATTTACATAAAATTTACGATAAGCATAAAATTAGAATAAAACAAAATTCCCTTACTTAGATCCAAATAATTCAAGTTGCAAAATAAGATTCGAAAGAAATTTTTAGTGTTTTGTAAAAGTCACAGTTTTGTAAAGGTTAAAAGTTAAAAATAGTGAATTTGGTTACTGTTTATATAGTATTCTCATGTATGTGTGCGATCAATAGGCGATTTTTCGCCATTTTAAGGGATTTTTATTATTTTTGTTAATTTAAAATTATTTTTATAATTTTTTATATATTTTTCTTTATGTTTTGATATATTAATTTTATGTTATTGAACTCTATTTTTTATTGTTATTTTCTATGATATTCTTTTTAGCCCTTAACATTTTGTTTCTTGGTCGCCGCTTCTGCCTGTGTTTTTTCTAAACCTTATTTTGCAAGGTTTTCACAGTTTATTTTATTTCATATATGTTTCTTTTTGCCTCTGCATGCGTTGATCGATTTTATTAATATGTTTTAATTAATTTTGTTATATTTTAATTTGTTTATTTGATGTTTTTATTTTATTTTTGGTTTCTGCTTGTGGTGCATGTGTATGTACAGTGACCATTTTCCTTATTTTTATTTTATCTTTTGTTTTAATTTGTACAACAATTTTTGTTTTAATTTTTGGCTTTAAGCCCGACAAAACCAATTCATGTTCACAGAATTTTAATGCAAAGTGTGTGCAAACTTTGTGAGCAAATTCAGGTTTTCTAGTGGACAATCTCAATTATCGACAATTTTTCCATACTGCGTTTCAAGCAATCTCAAGTAAGCTCTACTTGAACGCATGTATTGGGAAATATTTTATGAATGATGATGGTTACCTATGTCATACAAACAATGTCTTATGAAATATATAAATTGACAGAAAGCGTTCTACTATGTCGAAGATTTTTCGGTCCACAGCAGAAACATCACCGCAAATCAGTAAATTCGCGAAATAAAAGTAATAATACAAAACTTTAACTGTAATAGAATAGCGGTGCTAATAATGAAAATGAGGTAAATTAAAATGGCACCGTACAATGCCAATAATACCAGAATGTGTGAGATTTCGTAAAATCAGCCGCCCATTATTAGACATGGTAATAGAAAAACCCTTGTACTTAATTTTTCTGAGAGTCATACATAAATACAGATCATTGTTTTTTTTATTAATGATTGAATAGAGAGCATAATTTTTCTTGTACGTAATTGTTAAAATAAATCTGAAAATCATACATAAATATAGATCATTGCATTTTTACTAATAATTGAGTTAAGAGTAGAGAGCAGAATTACTGCATAATATCACTTAAATAAGATACTGGCCGACTAAACACAATACATTTAATCCCAAGTAATAGGTTTTTCTCTTCTGTCAATCTGTGGGAAGGCATGAACTTGCTGCGTATCGCCTAGAAGTAACCATAGTTATCATTCAAGAAAATCGAGTGCATTGAAATTTTAGCAGTTCGATTGGGAATGGAGAAGCCACGACATCCAATGGACTTAGGACCTAATGGAATATAAGTGATTGAGAAAACACGAAGAATATACTCACTAGTATTTCAAACAAATGGAACTACAACCGGGAAGGGAAAAAGTATCAAGCGAATAAAATTCCCAGTATCAATAAATAAAATGTACAAAATCACAAATCACGTGACTAAATATTGAAAGATGTCATGGCACGCCAACAATAAATGAGTGGCAGTGCTTAAGAAGTGGTGCACAAAATAACCGATTTTAAATTAAAATTTCAGTATGATGAGAAATTTTAAATGTCAAAGGACAGAAAATTTATTGATCGATACCGGCTAAATGCCGCACCAGCATATGTAGGTATATATAGCCGATCAGGAGAGGAATAAATTAGTTATCACGACTGAAATTTAGCACAAGAGGTGAATACGCCAAAGAACATCATCACCATGACTCCGAAGGCAAACGATGGCAACAACTTCCCCCAGGCGAAGCGAAGACAGAAGAGAGGAGCGGATAAAGAGAAAGGAGGATGAAGGCAAAGGTATAATTTTATTCAATCAAAAGTCTTTTTTTATTTTATCATTTATTTCGAGAAATACATGTGATAACTCAGTTTACCGATCAATATTTCTGGAACCCCCAAGGAACAAGTACCGAGTAGCCTAATATGATAGAACGAATAATTCTCTCATAAGAATACTGATTGCTCAAATAAATTATTTAAGAAATAATTTGTTTTGTTTCATTCCATACTGTGCAGTATTTCAGTCATTCACATCTCCTGTAAATAAAGCACTATTCATAACCAATAAATTAGCAAACGATGAATTAATTGTCTCATAATTTTTGTCGAATTACTCGGAATATCATCCAGTCATAGATATCATGCAAATAATTAAGTAATCGTCCGCATACCGAAAAACGACTCGCACCGTATCTAAGTCGGAAAATAAATGTGAAAATCAGAGACCTCCTCATCTCTAATATTGACCAGGACTACGTTCGGATACGGTCTCACCACGCCACTAGCCAAAGACCTGGATTAATCGTGATCATCCTGCTATTGTACAAGTGTCAAGTAAATGGAAAGAAACACAATAAATAAGATTTGATAACGCAACCGAACTAAACCTTAACGAATAATTCGCCTACTACTTCGCTATTTGTTGCTACCTTAATAGAAACACCCCAAGAGTCAAATTAACTGACCTTAGATGAAACTTAAATCACCAAAATGCCTTGGCTAGACACCATTAATCAGTTGAGACATAAGTAAATAATACGTATCCTGATATTTCCCTCAACACAATCGAGATATTCCCTAACTTTTCACGTGAAAGTCACATTAAATTTTCTCAATCATCAACTCATTCATAAAATCAAGCCTATCATAATTCGCTATTGTAGACGATTCCTTGAGCAATATATCCAGAATTACGGTGCGTTTCCCGATACGAACGGCAGCCAGATTCCGACAAGCTATGTGGGAATCTAGAGGAAATCTAGAGAGGGTTGTCTTGGCAACCATGATGAAGTGGACTTACCATATGTGGCAATCAAGAGAGAGCCAGGTCGCAATCCAGCCCGTGAAGCCAGACAACAAGCATAATTGACTCTCGCTCGTCTCAAAATTCACCAGCAACAAACTAACTGGCAGGTGACCATGGCTAGAAGGCGTCTAGCCAGGATAAACGCAGACCCCAGCACCAATGACTACGCTCCAACTTACGGCCATGAACGTGGTATTACCCAGAAAGTTGCTACCGAGAAACATGCAAGACTTCGACGGAAGTCCCACGAGACGGCAAGAGCATTCGTATGCTCGGTATCGGCCCAGATTTGACTCAGACTCACATCGCAGAAACCAGACAAGAAGATAGGAAAATTGTAGTGTAAAATAAAATTAAATTCTCGAAAAGGGACGTAATGATGATGAATTATAACAATTTAGATAGTATATTTAGGTAGAGACCCAGTAGATTTTTGAGTAACATAACCCTAGACAAATAATAACATACGATATAGTAATAAATAATGAGAATTTCATAATCAAAGCTGTGAAGTTGTTGACGAATAATTTAATTGTAGATACGGATTATCTCAGGACTCTGAGCAAAGAGTTAATGAAATCACGAAGGGAGAACGCGGAGCTCCACCGTCAACTATTCAAATGACCCGTGTGATTCATAAGATCCGTGCATCGTGGGTGGAACCCGCAAAAGTAAAAGTAATTTACCAGCGGTTGACCGCCGCACAGCGTGGATGGGCGGAAGAAAGGCAGTTAGTAGAAAACCAAAAAACGCAAATCCGAAGTTTAGAAGTGGCACTGTCGACTTGTCAGGAAGGCAACGCAGTGACCTATCAACTGGTGTTCGCGCCAGCCCAACTAGCGTACCAAGAGGCGATAATTCCTACAAAACCAGCAGCAATTAAGCGTTCCCAGCGACGCCCAGGAAAGGTGGAACGAGCGAAACGCCGTGCGCAATAAATCGGAGACCAAAATTGAAGTTTGACTGACTTAATAAATTACTGTACTAATGTGATGATAAATAAATTATTCTTGTCATTATTTCAGAAGTTAAATAGTTGACTGGGCAAATAAATCTATCGAATTGAAATGGGCGAATGGGGTTCGTGCAATAATTAATTCATGAAAGTATCGAGTACATACGGAAGGGACTGAGGTAGGAAATCGCGCATAGACCTTCTATCGGTTAGCGCGTTGGACCCACCATGAGGCCAGGCAGTTCTGTAGTTAGAGCTCACCTTTGGCGGTCTCATAACCAGTGGTTACAGTTCCAACGTTGCCTAGCAACGGGTAACCATTGGAGGGCAAGAAGGAATTGTATGTAAAGAGTTCAAGGTTAGAAACCACTAACCCACACATAAATATGAGAGACTATTATAACAATAAAGTTAAGATATTTAAATTATCTTGTGTTTAAATAATTTGTTATTTAGCACTTTTATGAAATAAATCTTGATGGAATTTAATTCTTTTAAAAATGAGTTGAATTTAATTGGCGACCACGCTAAAAATAAAAGCATCAATCATAAAATAACGAAATCATAATGGAATCTTATTGAATCATTGTTGAATCTTGAAATAAAAGGTCATTTTATTTTTTATGTAAAATTTAGTTTTTTTGAAATGTTGTTTATTCGAGTTAGTGTTGTTTAGTTTTTTGGCGGAATTGTAAATTTAAAAATGGGTTTGAATTGTGGTCAATGTTTTTGAGGATTTGTAGTTTGAATTATTTTAATAAATTAAATTGATAACAATAAAACGAATTTGTTTAATAAAGAAAACATATTTTAAAATGTTTCATATGATAGATAATGATTTATCTAGTAGTGATTCGGAATCAGAAGATTTTTCAGAGGAAATTATGAAAATTGAAATGTATAGAAAAAATGTTTTAAAAAATCCTCTTGATTATGATTCTCATTGGAAGTTAATTAATGCACTAAAACATTCAGAAAAGATGATTGAAACAAGAGAATCAAGAGAAACTATGCATATTTATTATCTATTGTCCCCTGAAATGTGGATTGATTGGATCAGTGGTGAAAAGTCTATTAATTCAGACAAAGATTTGATACGTGCTCTATTCATTCTTGCAATTGAAGATTATAGAAGTGTCGATGTATGGTTTGAATATTACCAATTTATGTTAGGATATTTAACTGATAAAGAAGAAATTAGACAATGTTTTGAAGTTGCTATTGCTCAAGTCGGGACTCATTTAACCAAATATGAGGGATTTATCTATTTTATGAAAAGTTATTTTTTAGTAATGAACAAAAGGAACGAATATATAAATTATATTTAAGACAATTATCTCTCTTTTTACAAAGTAATGATGAAACATTAAAAGAATTTCTTGAGTGGAATCAAGAAAATGAGTAATAGGAAAATAAAATCCAACATCAATCATAAAATAACGAAATCATAATGGAATGTCTGCCAAAATCATGTCAAAACATATTTACACTAAACATTCGACGTTATGATTGACGAAGATCAAAAGAAGCCGAAGAATGGATCAGAGATATAGAAGAACGGCTGTGACAAATGAACAGCGATTGAAAGGCACATTCGATGTGTTATTAGTAGCAGAAGCAACGAAATTATGGAGAAACGTCAGAGAATCAGAAACCACAGATGCCAAAGCCAAAACGTGGTTTTTAAATACGTTTACAATAAAGAAATCAATGACTTACAAAATCAGAGAATTGGCAGCTTTGCAGTAAAAAGATGGTGAAAGATTTGCAGCGTTTGAAATTCGAGTAAAAAATGTTTAACTGAAGTTCTTAATTCAGGGCAAAAAGAAAAAAAATAAAGAACGCGATGCAAGACTGATAGAAATATTATTGACAAAGCCAGAATCAAAAATTGAAGAAACAAAAGCACTGGCAAAGATTTTTGGAAATAAAAATATGGAAGCAATAAAATAGAAAATATCAAAGCTATCGGTCAAAGAACATAAGGGAACGTGACTGAGAGAGGGCAGATTAGAGCCCAACAGAATACTCAACATACCAGATCCACACAAGCACAAAGAAGATTATCAAAAGAACCATTCAATTACAATGAACCAAGAAGAGACAGATATCCTAGGCGCAAAACACTACGACTCGCAGAAGACTATCACAGGCGTCGAGAACAATTCTATAAAGAACAATCTTTTAGAAACAATAGAATTTCAAATGGATTTGAAAGAAAGCTACCAACCGGTTCCAAAATTAACATTAGGTGATTGTTTTTACTGTGGTGAAATGTGACATAAAAAATATGAATGCCTAATATGTGGCACGGAGGGTCATGGGTTTCGAGACTGTTTTTCATTGCGGAAAGAGGTTCTCCGACGATATCAAAGAATAGCATGCATAGAAGAAGAAGATTCAAAATCTGGAAAACAAGATTATACTGAAAACAATCAAGATTTCAGGATAACTCACAGGGAAATAGAAGAAAGATACAATGTTCCTGAGAAATATGCTACAGTGAGAGAAGACGGAAAAAACATCAGCGACTCCATAGGTTTCATTTCGTCGGTGGAGTCAAAACAATAAATTGTGTATTAAGAAATGAGTGCCAAAGAGAAAAGGCAGAAGAAAAGTTGTATCAGACGAAAGATGGAAGAAGTCGGATTAAAATAATTTTGAATAATACAGAATTAGATATGTTATGGGATTCGGGAGCGTCAGTAACATTCATGAGCAAAGATTTGTTGAAGAAAATAGGCAAACCAAACCTTCAACGTAGTTCTATACTTACGCGGAGTATTTTCAACTGAGGAAAAGATTCAATGAGATGTATGACTATACCAGTCATATAGAATCAAATGGAATCAGTAGTTGTAAAAGAGATTAAGCCCGAATTCATTGGGTGTATTGGTATAATGAAAGAGTTTGGTGTAAAGTTGATGAACATCAACTTTAGAGAAACGACATTTATAAATAAAATTTACACAGATGAAGAAAGAATAAACAAAGCTCTGATACCGTTTGGATAATAAACAGCTCCTGCGACTTTTCAGCGACTAATGCACACAGTTTACTTAGATGATATTTTAACATATGGGAAAAGGAAAAAATATCATGAGCAGCTAAAAGAAATATTTAAAAGAACTCAAATTGCAGGGTTGAAGATAAATCCAGACAAATGCGAATTTAATAAAAAAAATAATTGTGCTTCCTTGGGCATACAGTTAATGGTGAGTGCATTCAAGCAAACAGAAAAAAAGTTAAAGAAATTGAGAAAACAGAAATACCAAAATGTTCAAAACAGTTAAGATCATTTCTCGGATTAACAAACTACTACAGAAGATTCATCAAATACTATGCCAGAATCGCAGAACCGTTATATGCAGCAACATCTGGATGTGACAAAGAGTTGGATTTAACTAATAATATTACTCTATTCACAAAAAAGTAAGCAGTATAAATCGTTATCTTAATTTTAAGTTAATCTTCTTAGATGTTCAAAGATTGATAGGGTTAGGTTGGTGTCACCCAGAACTCTTTTTATCATTATCCGAACATCTTTGACTTTTCTCTTCTTTTGGAACTAAAGCTTTATCTTTTTGTTCGCCTCATTGAGCCCCTCACACTTCTGTGGAGTGGTTGTAACTTGGACCTTTGACGCTTCACTGCGTCCGATCCAATTATTTCTTAAATCGGTTACCACTGCAGCACTATATTGAGGAGGCCTTTTGGTTGCTCCTCTCTCACTTAACTATGGGGGTCTTAAATGAGGTTTCATAATTTTATTTAAATACAGTTCAATATCTTTTTTTCTTTTGATTTGTATACTTTCTCAACAATTTTTTTTAAAATTTTCTATATTAAGTCCATTATTAGTTACTATAACGTATTCATCTAATTATTATATTAAAAATTATAACTAACATGCCATCACATTATTATCACAAAGTAACACAATAATTGTAATAAAATTACACAAAAAAGAATTAGTGACATCCTGAGCATACAAAAAAGGGGGAAATAAAAATATCATCAACACTTAAAAAACCAACTTACAAATAACAGAATAATATCACACCGAATTTTGAAAGTGTATTAAAACAAATAATTCGAGCATTTGTGGTGCTACTTTGGTTAGTGATCTTATTAGCCAAAGTGATTTAAATTTTTTTAATATGGTTAGACTCTACGGGTCCTTTTTATTAATTGTGTTAAAAATGATCAGTATAAATTATTCCATACATTTGAAAAATTGAAAAAATAAAAATAATATACTCTTTATATTAATTTTTTTCTTCTCCCAATGCATAAAAACAACTGAGTTTGTCTCATCAGCAATTTCATTGTAACATATTTTCAGTGCCGTACCTAGGGTAAATAGCACCTATGGCAAACACTGATCTTGCGCCCCTCTCCGACGATAGGTTACTTACGTTTTATTTTCTAAAAGCTGCTTTAGAATTGGTAAAAATATCACACTAGTTTAATCTATTAACACTTTATTACAAATTTATCTTTCTTGCTTTAGCTGACGCAAATTGTTTAATTATGTTACCAAAGTCAATTTCTTCGGTCATTTCTCCTTCTATGCTAAGTAAAGCAAGATCACATAATCGATTTTGGCTCATTGAGGCTCTCAAATATGAAAGTATCAATTTTAATTTGCTAAATGATCTTTCGCAAATGGCAATAGAAACCGCGATTATCAGCAAACACATATTTATATGTATAAAAATATATTTTTATTATTTTCATTTGCGTATTTTTTCTTTAGGCGCTTTTTCGTGTCCCACTTCAGTTGGCGTCCATGGCACGTGCCATGCCCACCATACCATAGTTACACCTCTGCATATTTTGCTAACATCTTGTGTTTTATAATATCAAATAAGTTAAACCAAAGAGTTGTTCGTTTCAAACAATCGGAAGCAGATCTCATATCAAAGTAGTTTCATGATGTTGATAACGCTAACCAAAATAGATGATTTTATAAAAGAATTTTTGAGTTGCTTCAATTGATAAAAACGCCTAGATAAATATTCCTCTGTGATCTTCTGACGTTTGAGTCAGCTGAAAAAATTTGCCTGTTTTTTGACGTCCTTGTCAAGTTCAAATGTTTCCGACGGTCAAATAAATTGTAAAATTTGTGTGATCTCAATTTAGAATATTTAATTTTTTTCATAAGATGTTCTAAACCAGGGACGACCAACCAACCGCCCGCCTTGATTAATCATACCTTTACAAAATATATTTATAAGGACTTTTTTGTTTTTCACGTCCGATTTTTTTATAAGTGACATAATAACATAATAATTTCTACAAAATCTGATTAATAGTCAAATTTTGTGAGAAAATATATTTATTTTATAAAGGCCGAGGTATTTTAAACATTCTAATTATATCAATAAACAAACATTTTATAAGTAAAATAATATAAATTCATTTTTAATTAATCTAAGAGATGAAAGCGACAGCGATTCCTAGCATTAATGATTATATTTTTATAAGGTGTTTTGTATTTTGTTATCAAAATAATATTTATTAATTATACCTTTTTTAATACTTTTTAAAAGTTTTCAATATGTATTTGCTTGTATAAACAATAAGGCATTTTATTTATTTTAAAAACTTGTGCACTTGTTTTCAATATATACGAACTTCAAAATTATAAATTTTTAAATTCTTATTCAACAACAGCCCAGTAATAACTACTAAAAATATGTATGCTTTTTTGTAACTTTACATCTAAAAATAATAGTAAATACAAAAAAGTCTATAATATATTTAAATCCAATAATAGGGTATATATTTTTATATGCGGCCGTGGAGTTATGATGCATTTCTAAAGTGGCCCTCAAGATCATTTGGGTTGGCCACCCCTTTTCTAAAACATGTATTATCATAAGTGGATAATTTAATTAAATATAAATAACATTCTGAGAGATGCCATAATTAAATTTCAACATACCACAAACATTCAAATATTTAAATATATCTTAAATCTGACAGTCATTATAAGAGGAAATAAAATGAGAAATTATATTTCAAATTCAAAAACAATTGCGTTCCATTATTGAGTTTTTTCCAAATGAGATTTACTGATTTACAAAAAAAACACAAAAAGTAAACGAAAATCTCGCGGCAGCGATTGAGATTAACTAGGCAGTACTTCTATACTATGCTTGTTGACTGTTATTGTCGCAGATCAAAATGGCCGGAGAGACCTATTAGTAAACGGCTTTAGGTCCACCCGTTCCTCAACTGGCTTTGTGGGTTTACTAAACAGGTCTTGATTGTCGATTTCTGTCGTTGACTTCGAATCGTCGATCTTAACATAGTAAAACATAAGTGAGAACAAATAATTATCTAGGTTACTTGAGATTTGGGATTTTGGCTGGAAATATTCATTACATTCTCCTCGTCGACTTCTTTGATTTCGGAAAATGTGATTGGTTGGGTTTTGAATCTCGTCGATCTTGTGTGACGCTTCCGATTCGATCGCGTTGTTGGTTTATGAATGAATTCCTTCTCATTCAGAGTTAACTTGGGGAAGATTTCAAGAACTTTACTCGATGGGGTGATGATCTTTGGATACATAGCATCCATGAATGGAACTGTTGCGTTTGATGATTTTTCCATGGCCGCTACGGATTTACAAACATTTCCAGAATGAGAGCAAAATTCCTTTGGATTATTCAATTGAAATTCGCCTAATCTCGCTGGGGATAAAATCGATACAAATGTGTTTTTTCGTTGACGAATGTGAACTGGGCTAAGAAATGACACACAAATATGTATAAAAACGATAATCTAGGAGAACATTTCCAATGCCTACTGATGATTGGACGATGTCAACGATAATTTCGTGCATGTAAATAGTTGAGGGGAAACTGCAGAATTTATGATCCATCATTCATAAATTATTTCCCCCATTTATTTATTTTCTAGATGGCTGATATTTTCCATAAATGTAATGTATTGATTTATTCAATAATAATAATTACATTAATTACATTTATAATTAATTTATTATTAAATTATGATTATGAAAATTAATATAATAAAATGTTTATTAAATAAACATTATTATTTTTATTAAATAATTATTGTTATTTACTATTATCTATTATTATTATTTTTATTATTATTATGTTTATTATTATTATTATTATTTATTATTATTATTATTATTATTATTATTTTATTATATTATTATTATTATTATTATTATTATTATTATTATTATTATTATTATTATTATATTATTATTATTATTATTATTATTATTATTATTATTATTATTATTATTATTATTATTATTATTATTATTATTATTATTATTATTATTATTATTATTATTATTATTATTATTACATGAAAAAGAAACACAATGAAGGTTTAAATCAAAGTGTATTAGCTGTATTATATTGAATCTTGGAAAACCATTTTATAAGGATAAAAGAAGACAAAATGGAATCAAAATGATAAAAAAGCCTCAACTTAATTAAAATACACTATTTCTCCTTTTTGTAAATGTTCAATAATTTTCATCAATCTTGGAACCTCTTCGGCATCAGCAACTTTCAAAGATTCATTTTTTATTAATTTTACTCTTGCGCCATATCTGAAATTACGAATCGTAATATGGGGGGATCAAAACCAGAGGAAATAATACGTCAATGAACTCGCAGTTTCAATGGCATTGTAGTCGACGGGGGAAATATTGACGAACATCAGAGTTTTTGCATTCCCTCCAAGAGAATCTTGCATTAACATTGTCAATTTGTTGTTCCGATACGGCACAAACGGCTGGCCAGTTGTTAAGGCAGATATGACGTCTCCTAGAGCAGACAACGACATGTTTATTGACATCGCTTCCTATTGGAGTTTTCTACATTATAAACATAATGAACCAAATGAAATAAACTTGAGCTCCAACTCCTTGCACTCCACTTTTGCTCATTCTTTCGCTCCCGGCTAAGTCAATGATAGATATCTTTCCTCTTATAATATTGTCAGAGGTTTTCATGTAGCACGTGATCATTATGCTGATGATTAAATGAGACCGTGAGCTTTCGGAATTCATTCCTACAAAACATTTCAATAGTGATTAATTCCGATTCCCAAGTTCAATATTTATAACATATGGCAATACGCCCCACGTGGAGTAGCAGACTGTCAACCCTTATTAGCCTCTATCATGTCTCACCAAAACCGTCTTTCTAGGAAGAAACATAAAACATCAATCTTAGCCTAGTCTATAGGTAATTTCTGAGAAAAAATTGATAGTAAGTTATGATAAGAAAGATAGCTAGGTCATACTTATATAGTATTTATGGTCACAAATTAAAAACGATTGGAATTGAAAGGGTTAACACTAGAGAGACACAAATGTTGTTAATGTAAGATGGCAGCTGAAATCTCACCAATTTATAATTCGTAGTCGTACCCCATTTTCTAATAGAAAGGGAGTGATACGAAAGCCATTTTCATTTAACAAAAAGTTATAGTCGATATATGTGTAATTGATCTCAAAATCCTGTCTTTTCATACATAGACCTAAATAATGTCTTACTTTCGGAATAGCAAACTATTTTATTTTCTTTAAGAAACATTATTGCACAATAGAATACAAAAGTTGACTGCTAGAGCTTATCAACATTTTTGATTTTATTGAAACGCAAATCTTTAAATAACTCATTCTAACAAAAAAAATGGACTTGCCTCACTTTTAAAATAAACAGCTGAAATCTTCGCCTAATTTAAATATATTATAAAATAAATTTTTGCCAGGGTATTAAAAACGTTTAAAAAGTAAATTTTGCAAACATTTGCGTCAATTTTGCATGTATGTATCATAATATATTTTTTGGCTTTTAAACATTTTCCATTTTAAACCTAGTTACAGTTACCATGACTATTAGGCAATATTTTAAATCAAAAAGTTATATTTATTTGAAAAAGGTCTTTAATATTATACCAAAGAAATAATTGTCCAAATTTAACAAAGAATGCATCATTCAAGGCAGAAAATCGATTTTCAAATAAAATTGAAACAAAAATATAATGTTATAAATTAAAATTAAAAGTTATTATAAAATTGTAAATTAATTATACAATTATTGAAAAAAAGATTCTGACAATTTTTTTAACATAACATTAAATGCAATTTTAGTGATTTTACGACAAGTTGACTATATAAATTCTTTACTAAATAGTCATAAATTTAATATGTTTGATTTCAATCTTCAAATTGAGATGGGTATAAAATCATTTTATTTAAACATATATATACTTGATATTATATATTTCAACAGGTTCACTGTCATCATCAGGTAGAAAAGAAAACTACATAAGCATTTTAAATATGGTAATAGTAACACAAACAAATCATTCTTTATATACATACTACTCATAAATTCTTTGTTATACTCACAAAGATTAAGAACTTGAGTATGGAAATAACGCGTAGTCATTCCTGTGTATGTGGCATTACACTCATGATATTTAAATGGAAAACAAAATCTGATAACAATTTAACCAAAAATAGAAATCCACTTATAAACACAATGTAACAAACAAAATGACTTGGAGGCAATATAAATACAGATTAGACAAACGCTCACTGAAAAGGTTTTTACACACTATGATTTTTATGTATATTATGACTGCTATACTGGAAGTTAATTCTTTAATGTTTAAGTTTACATTTTTTATTTTACCCTTAATTATAAACGTTTAAAATTCAAGATAATTTCCTATTAACTTTAGCTTTTGATTTTTACTTTTCGATTTTACACTTGATTCATTCAACCATTGCTTTCTGTGATACCAGACCAAGGTTACCCCCTCCCTTACCCACTTATTGTGAATTCTGTACGTTAACCATATCTGATGTAAAACTTCTTTCTCTGTACAAGATTCGAAGCAAAATTTGCAACAATACCAAACCAACAGGAATACATAAATACCAAAAAAAACTATGGGAAAATGCTAGAAAGGACACTTACAAAACTAGTAGATTCATGGATAACACATGTACAGGGTCAAGTGCCTTCTACTTTAAAGCCTTACTATTACACTCAAGTCCCCAATTTTCATTAAATGTTTTTTTTCAAATTGTGTGTGAAAGATATCACAAATAGCATTCCTGTTTTATAAGCCAGATGTATGTCTATATGTCTAATTTTACAAGGAAAATAATATATAATTATAATAAAATTCTACTTGTCGATGCAATGTGCCGATTACTATTCCCTTTCAAGAATAAGTCTTTCAGCTGGTCAGGATTCGTTGCGGACGACAAAGCGGCTCCTGGAACAAAAACCATTCCATGAGAATCCTTTTTGATTTCTAATTTATCCTGTAATATTAATTAACAAAATCAAAATAGAAACATCCATTACGGTGTAAACCGCGTCAGGCGTCATTAAATCCAGCAACTTTTCATTGTATAACTCCAGCATGTAACAATGAAGTTTCGTTCGGAATTTAACACTAAAATCAAATCAAGTCTATTTTTATAAAGTTTTTCCAATAAAATTTTACTTTCCTTCATGTGCTATTTCAAAAATTCTTTTAAATGCCCTTGGAACGATTCCGGGATTGGTTTCAATGTTACCAATTAGCGTAAACGTTTTCCCGCTTCCGGTTTGTCCATAGGCAAATATGCAAACATTAAAACCGTCGAATGCTGACTGCAACAACTTTGATGTATCTTTGAAAACGTCTTCTTGTATTGAATATGGTGGAAAGACTCGATCGAATTGAAATTCTTTTCCACATTTTTCTCGTTGTGGAATTCTTACAATAACACTATAAATGTCAGGAAATGAAACGCATTGTTTATTTCCCCTCGAGACCTCTTCGTGACTGATTGGTCTACACCGGCAAAACACTCGAATCCTTCCTTTCAGATCTTCGATTTGATTGTAATAAGTCTTTCGAAGAATAATCTCTTGTTGAAGACGAGTAGCCATAAGTTTCTTAACCTGCAACCCGCGTTTTACTTCGGCTCTTAATTCTGCTGTATCTGGCTCTCCGACTTTTACTTGAGCGTTATTTCTTTCTTGTGCTTCTATTTCTTTTCTAATGATTTTAATTTCTTGATCTAATTCTTCATTTTTCTATGAAACATAAATGCTATGATGAATTTGGTTTACAAAAATACTATTATTGACTTACTTCTTGCAAAAACTCCAGCTTCTCGTCCTTTACATGTACTTGCTACATAGGAAAAATAATAATTAATACTAATTAAATCTCGAATAGAAATAACACCCAATAGCATGATGTATCAGAGAAAGAATGAGGTCATTTTAAGGCCCCAAAAATGTAGGTCAAATATAAGAATTATGTAGGTCAAGGATTTTTATCTGAAATATCAAGACAAAAGATAACATAAATTAGTTTTATTGAAATTTTTAACTTGTTTGGAAAATTAAGTTTTTTATTTTTAAAAAACTTTTACAAAAATCTTTAATTGAGGAATTTAGAAAAGTTTTAACAAGGAAAAGATTTTTAATGTTAACACGATTCATCCGATCCATTTTCTATTACACTAGGTTCACCTTTTGTACCGAAATTTGGCTCTGTCCTATGCATCAGTAAATGACGCGGATTCATCCGATCAAGAATATATTTAAAGAATTCATTCCGTTGATAAATATAGTAATAATTACGGTTGTAAAGCTGTAGATTTTGATTATACTAAAGTATTAAAGAAAAAAGTTATAAGAAATATTTCATTATTATTGTTTTAGTTTTTGATTGAATCATATTTATTAGTAGCAAACCGTGAAATATTCACGGAAGTAAAACAAACTACACATTTTTGAAATACTGTAAAATATATGAACTTAATAATAATAATAATAATAATAATAATAATAATAATAATAATAATAATAATAATAATAATAATAATAATAATAATAATAATAATTAAATAATTAAATAAATTTGGCAACGATTTAATTAAACGATAACGCCAATTAAAAACCTTTCGTACGATATATTTTGATAGCACAGCTATCATCTTCAGGTACTCAAAACCAACTAAAAATATTATGAATTAACATTTAATTTAAACAAATTATTTTTTATTAATTTAATTTTTTAATAAATAAATATTTTTAAAAATATATTTTAAATTAATTTTAAATTTTAAATTTTTTACTTATATTCTAATTTTTAAAAATTAATGTAATTTAAAATTTTCAATTATTTTAATAATATTAAAAAAACAAACATGATTTAACATACGTAAACTATTTAAAAACATTCAAAACATTCGTAGTCACAGCACTCTGCACATTAATCTTTGGATCCAATGACCTTATCAGCAATGCTTCACATATCACTCGTTCCCGATAACTATTAAAACTTCTCAACAAAATTCTAAAATCAGACATTCCGATATCACTTTTACAGCCTCTATTGTGTTCACTAATATTGGTCAAACCCTTCAATCGACAATGCTCTAGAACTCGAGTACAGAGATGACGGGAAGTCTCTCCAATGTATGTGGCATTACACTCATTACATGTAAATTGATAAACGAGATCAGAACACAATCCAACCGGAGTTTTTGATTTATTAATAAACATATTGCGTACCTTACACGAATTAGAGACGATCTTATACTCTAAATTTCCTATCAGTTTACCCAACTTCCTCTTATAATTTGTAAAGCCTTCAGAGTACGGCAATACTAACACATATTTAGGCTCAATTTTTTTATATCCATTTTTACAATCACCCAGATCAACACTCAATTCACACCCATCCGACAAATTACATTCAGACTTTCCACAACATGGATCCTTAGGATTTTTAATCAATTTATCAACAGTTTCTTTTATCATCAACAATAAAAATGATTTAGAATATCCATTCTTTATCAACAACTCAACCAATTTATCAACACTTTTTACCGAATTAGCAAAAGTAGAAGATAAAGCCCATGAACGATAAATCAATCCTTTCACCATATTTCTCTTATACTTAAATTCACAAAAGCTTTCTGGAGAAGTATAAAGACCAGTATCAGTTGGTTTTCTATAAATCTCTGTCTCATACTGTTTATCTTTGCGTTGAATTAACAAATCCAAAAACGCAATTGATGACTTTCTCTCCGTTTCACATGTGAATACAATGTTTTTATGTAAACTGTTCATAAACTGCAAAAACGGTTCTACATGTTTCTGGTTTTCAAATATAAGAAAAATATCATCCACATACCTTTTATAAACAAAAGGTTTTTCAAATTGGAAAGAAGCAATTTTCTTTTCCAAACTAGCCAAAAATATTGATGCCATCGTTGGTGCTAAAGGGGAACCCATAGCGACTCCATCTATTTGCTGATACCATTCATCATTGAAAAGAAAATTGACATTTGAAGTAGCAAATTCAAGAAGTTTTCGAAATGCCCTTCTATCCAAAATGTGATGTTCCGAATCATTTTCATTCCACAACGCACAGCATAAGTCAATTGTCTCAACCAGTGGCACATTCGTAAACAAACTACAAACATCAAACGAAACCATAACATCATTCATACTTCGTTTTTGTAGCTTTGCAATACAAGAAACAAACTCAAAGCTATCCTTACATTCAAACTCTGATCGCATTAATGGTTTTAATAATCCATCTAAAAACTTTGCTATTTTATACTGGGCAGTACCAACCATCGACAAAACTTGTCTCATAGGTACACCATCTTTATGGATTTTTGGTAGCCCATATAGTTTAGCTGGCTGCGATCCTATTGGACGAATAGACTTACCTACCTCTTCATCAATAAGCTTCTTCTCAATAAAACCATTTAACATTTTTTGCACAAACTCTTCATCCTTAAGAGGAGGTAATTTTCCATTCTTCCGACCCTTTGGCAATTTCACAAACTGAGGAGAATTTAACAAATCATTCAACTTATTTACATACACATCATGGTCAAGAATGACTATCCCATTTCCTTTGTCAAACTTACAGATATTTATATTTTTTTTAGCTAAGTATTTTAAAGTCATAAAATCCCTAATATTCTGCTTTTTGTTTTTATCGATGTAAGGATAGCTTTGAGTTTGTTTCTTGTATTGCAAAGCTACAAAAACGAAGTATGAATGATGTTATGGTTTCGTTTGATGTTTGTAGTTTGTTTACGAATGTGACGTCTAAAACAGGCCCTCCACTACGTTATTTATGGAGGGCTTTTATCTGGTTTTGAAAATAATTTTTTACAACACTCAACAAAAAGTTCGGATTTGTCTTCATCGAGTATTATTGATAAAGGCAAAGCTGAAAGTTTGTTAACTATAATTAAAACTATTTGATATTTTGTCAAAATGAAAATAAATGAAATAGAAAAAATTCATAATTTATAAACAAATTAATTAATAAAAAATAGTTATTTAAAACGACTCCAAACAGATACAGAATACTTGCACTGCTTTAACTGATTTCCACTAACGGAAGACAATAATCATAATTAAAATTTCTGAGGCGCCAAAATATTGGCACGCGGGTTTGTTAAAAATACTGACTGAATTTCTGGAGCGATCGAGCGCCAAACTATTTTTCCAAAGAAGTTTTAAAAGTAACAACAAACTTTGAAAATTAAAATTGAGTAGACACAAAAAATATCGAGCTCAGGAACTTTGTAAGCAAAACACAGTTTACCAAATACAGAGCCATCTGATCAATTGTGCTAATTGAGCTTAGCAAGGAGGCACCAGCAGAATGGTTTTAATCCATGTTTTAATTTATGTTATCAATGAACTGTGTTTAATTAATTTTTTTGTTATTATTATATTTTTATTTTTTATCTTTATTTATTTATATTAATATTACATTATTATTTGGTATTTACTTTTGTTATTAAATTAAATTTTTTTCATTTAAAATGAATAAATCTTTTATTTTTGTAATGAAAATATTTGATTTTTAATTTTATAACTAAAAAATATGAAAACATTTTTTAAATGCGCCTTATAAGTTATAGTACAGAAGACCTCTGAATATCATATGACGCCACAATATTTAGTACACCGTTTTTATATTTAATAAAGTTTTGCAAGTATTATTTGATTTTTTATTTATATAAGAGTTTAACAACCTTAACATATACATCCTTTGATAGATAAAAGAGTATCAAACTTGGATGTAACATACTGTTAGGGAAAGGACTGTCAAAAGCACAACATAAAATATGCTCTACCTTTGCCAGTTATTGTGCATTAAAGTATATTATTTTATTTTGAATATTAAATAACTTAATGTAAAGACTCTCACCGGTTTAATAGACTTATCACTGTCCCTCGAGACGATGGACACAGGAACCTGGAATTTGAAAAGAGTAATTTCGCAATCTGATATATGAACTCACAATACTATGCGAAATAGTCGGTTTGACTGGTTTGGCTAATGTAGACTTATCTAGGACTTTATTCTGATATGAAAACCTTTTCTGCAGTGAATTAATTTTTATATTTTGACTTTCTAATTTCTCTGCTAGATTCTTTCTACACACAACTGAGCTTTCAATTTTTTTCTAAAACAAAAAATTACTATTCACGTAAAAAAATATTAAAACTAAATGGGAATAAAATTAAAATCATTCCGATTATTAAAATCGTTTTGTTAAACAACGAAATTACAAGATAAGCATTTTGCTACCAAATATGTATTAAGTGAACATTTTCGATTACAAAATATTTCATTTCAATTTGGTTTTATTAGTTCTAGACTTTCATTTATCTTATTTAGATTTTGACTAGAAATTATTTTTTTTCAATTTAATTGAAAATTTCAGCATTTTCTGTCATTTTTTTTGAAAATGACAGTGCTGAAAATATATGTTAAATAGTCAAAATCTAAATGAAGATAAACAAAGCTATAAAGAAGAATTGAATAATATTTAAAAAAAACGATGCAGCCATCGTTAGTATGTTTCCACTTCAGTATGTTTTTGAAATGTTCACCTAAGACACAAAATAAAAATATTTAAATTTTAAAAAAAATCGTTTGTTAAGCAATCTGTATATTGAATTATTTTTACTCGCGGTTATAAGTTATAAGTTTCGTGAATTAGTTTTCTAGATTAAAAACCGGCAAATATGTGCCAAATTTAAATAGTTGACTGGGATGAAACATGTTCAAAAGTCACTAATAAATGTTCAATAGTTTTTGATTCATAACTTCAATATTATATTATCATAATTTTCATAACTTTAATAAATACTGAAAAATTAAAAATATGTATTTGGTTTTATTTATTATATAGAATGGGAAAATGATGCCATTAAATAAAATAAGCCATTTCTTAATATAAAAAAAATTTAAATGCTTCACAAGTTTTTAGCTCGAATATGTTTGTGACTGCAGCTCTTAAATTTTATTTTTTTGAAATTTTTTGTTGATTTGGCTCTTTGCTTAAAAAAGGTTCCCGACCGCTGGTTTGCATTATGCTACAGTGGATTTTCGAATTCCATTGTGTTTAGTTATGTTCAATCACTGGACAAATAAATAATTTACATCGATAAGCTATGAAAACTGATCGCATGCACGAACCGGAAATATTTCCTGGTTTGTGTCTTGTAAAATATAAACCAATGTGTGAAAATGTGTTTTCCAGTGGAAAATTAGTAAAATTTGATTTAAAAACTTAAAATTATGAATAAATTGAAAATGAAAAAAAATAATGAAGATTTAAAAATTTAGATTATTCCTATAAAAAACTATAAATAGTGTGAACAACGTCATTTGTTGATTCTTTACAATGCTTGAACTTTCGGAAATTGGTAACGTTTGTTTTATCATTTATTGTTGTTATTTCAAAAATTCCGTATAAATTAAAAACTGTTCTAAATTGTGCATCAAAAATTGCTCCAACTGAAATATTTCAAGCATCACGAATCACTTTTGAAGATCTTATTTTTCATCATAAATTTAAGTTCTATGAATTTAACAAACAAACCAATTTACTATAGACCAAACGTGGACAAATGGAGGCTCGCAAGCCGTTCTTTGACCAAAATTATGTGGCTCTTTGAAAATTATTTTAACAAGTCTTTTATTTGTTGAAACATAATATTACAAATTTTTGTGAAACAAAGTAATTAATTTTTCTTAAATAAATAATTAAATAAATTTGGCAACGATTTAATTAAACGATAACGCCAATAAAAAACCTTTCGTACGATATATTTCGATAGCACAGCTATCATCTTCAGGTACTCAAAACCAACTAAAAATATTATGAATTAACATTCAATTTAAACAAATTATTTTTTATTAATTTAATTTTTTAATAAATAAATATTTTTAAAAATATATTTTAAATTAATTTTAAATTTTAAATTTTTTACTTATATTCTAATTTTTAAAAATTAATGTGATTTAAAATTTTCAATTATTTTAATAATATTAAAAAAACAAACATGATTTAACATACGTAAACTATTTAAAAACATTCAAAACATTCGTAGTCACAGCACTCTGCACATTAATCTTTGGATCCAATGACCTTATCAGCAATGCTTCACATATCACTCGTTCCCAATAACTATTAAAACTTCTCAACAAAATTCTAAAATCAGACATTCCTATATCACTTTTACAGCCTCTATTGTGTTCACTAATATTGGTCAAACCCTTCAATCGACAATGCTCCAGAACTCGAGTACAGAGATGACGGGAAGTCTCTCCAATGTATGTGGCATTACACCCATTACATGTAAATTGATAAACGAGATCAGAACACAATCCAACCGGAGTTTTTGATTTATTAATAAACATATTGCGTACCTTACACGAATTAGAGACGATCTTATACCCTAAATTTCCTATCAGTTTACCCAACTTCCTCTTATAATTTGTAAAGCCTTCAGAGTACGGCAATACTAACACATATTTAGGCTCAATTTTTTTATATCCATTTTTCAAATCAAGAAATTTTATAGCATGATTAAAAAACAAAGTAATTTAAACATTTAAAGTTTAAATGAATAAATTACATTGTTTCTGAAAGTTTAAATTTTAAAATCTTAATTGATATTTCAAAAAAAAATTTCAGTTCATTTCCTGTCTTGGTTTTACAAAGATTTGTTTGAATTATTTCATTTATTATTGGTATTACTATTTTTATTACTATACTGAAAACTTCCTATAAATATACTTAAATTGCAGTAAAATTCAAGAACACTGTTTTGATAAAAAAAATAAATGCGGCTCTTCATAAATTGATTTTATATGAATGTGACTCTCAAGACACATAACTGTGCCCACTCCTGCTATAGACATTTGAATACTAGTCGAATTTATGTAAATGTCAACATTGCATTGATATTAATAAACCTAATACACATCAAATGACTTGTAGTTAGTAAATGTTATCGGTAACTTCCTCTTATAAATATCAATTATATTAAATCTCTATAACCTTGTAGGAAATTAACCAAGAGTCTAACTATATAAAAATTATTTTTGTCAACTATTTTTAAATGTATATTATAGTGAGCTTGATGAAAATCAATTATTGTGAAAATATTATAAAGTCGTCTTGTAGAGCGTCTGAATACGAGTCGAGTGGCATACAAATACTTTGAAATGCATTTTGTCTATATAAAGTTTAACCTGCTAACTCTCAAATACTTACTTCGTATAACTCCTTAATTCTGTATTCACCCTTAAAGGCCGAGCTCAATGCGACAATTTCTTTATGCATTTTTGATAATTCCATCTGCCGTTTGTAGATGACGAATTGAATCTCCTCCCATTTAAATTTAATATTTTCCTTAATAATTTTATCTTTATTTCAATAATAAAACTTTGAAAAAGATTTTCACCATTTTCGTTTCAATTTCTTCACAGCTCTTAGCCAATTTCGGGGGCAACATCGCCCAGGCAATCTTTTGCAATTCCTTCAGCAAAGATCTTGCTTCATTGTAGTCCTAAATGAGCAATTTCAAACGTCATACTTAAAGAATACAATTCTTTCAGTACGTTATTGTTGTTTCGTAAATCCTCTCTCATGGCATCGATGATGTCTTGATATTCGTTTTTCAGATGGACCTGACTAAGAGATTCAACAATATGTTTGTGAGACTTCTTCAAGGCATCGAATCGGGATTCAAGATACTCGATTTTCCAATTTAAGTGTCGTATGTCAATTTCCAAGCAATCGTTCTGGAATAACAGCTCTATGTATTCTCTCTATTAGTGTTGAAATTGAAATGTTTGATGAACGGAATAAATCTTACGTTTTTTGATCCTTGAGGTGGTTTTAAATTCCTGATGGCCAATACGTGTTCTTCTACTTGTCGGATTAGTTTTGTGATTTTAATGTCCTCTTCATCCTAATAAGTAATTGTTTACGTTTCGGGTTTCTTACGTAGTATCATAACGTATTTCACTTAACAAAACAGAACCCAAAAAACTTATTAACCTGCCATGTCGAAGTTTCAGAACTATATTGTTCAAGCCGTCTAATCTTCATGTCTCTTTCTAGCTCCAGTTTACGTAACTCATCGAGATCAGTTAATTTGAAAAAGTTATTGTATTGCAGATCTGACATTGAGTTGTCTTTACTTTGTATTACGTCATTCAAAGCTTTGGCACTCGAAGTATTCAAATCGGACGCTTTACGCATTCTCTGTAAGAAATCATTTTGTCTGCAATTAATTTATATTAAATCCATAACTTTTTATTGATTCCATTTTTTCATTCATCTTTTATGCGCTTTTAGAATTTTGGAATGTCTAGGATCCTACAAACCTCTCCATGACCATTTGAATGCTTCTGGAGATGATTCAATTTTCATACTCATTTATTTTATTTCATTTATCTCTTATTGTTTGATTCACTTGCAATCATTCGCTCAACAAAAATCCTATATAGGAATTACTTTAATGGTAGACATTTTTTAGATTCTGGCATAACCATTGAGGTTCTAAATTTGGAATCTTTAGGATCTATTAAGATGTTCAAAGATAGTTCTGTACCAAAATGCTTAGATATGAAGTATGGGTAACTAATTTTGGATGATATTACTGTGGTTCCTAAGAATAAAGTTACAAACTGGCTTGATGTTGACTCTATGGTGTCATCTTATTTGAAAAATAACCTTCGAACAATTTTAAATCTGATTCACAACGTTCAATTACCTTCAAACGTATAATTACGAATTCCTGATGATAATACAATACTCCTATTGCATGATAAGCCAAGTGGTTTTTAATAAGCTTCCAATTGACATTGATAAAGCGTTCTAATAACATCAATAAAACTTACCTATAATTACTGTATGTGTGTGTGTGTTATACATCTGTTTCGTGTGAATAATACCTCCTGCTATAAGAAAAAATCAATAACCTTATATTATAGGGCATACTAAGCTGTGTGGTGATGTAATTTGTTTAAAATAATAATTATACTAAAGAAATTAAGTAGAAAAAAACTGAATTTAATAGATATTTAAATATGCATAAACATTTTCAATATGTGAAAATTTTCATAGGAATAATAACTCTATTATAATTATATATTATAAATTTTAGTTTAAAATTAATCTGACTTTAATTTTTAGAAATAAATTCAAACAGTTGTTGGGCCAACACACGATTTAGTTTTAACGAATCGGTAACAACACGCAAATACAACACGCAGATTTAAAATCAGACCCATAAAACATCAATTAACCATGCTAAAATAAGAGAAAGAAACAATAAAAATATAAAATCGAGAAACACAAAAGTAAATTAAAATAATAACAAAGTGCAACAAGATACGCACGAAATAAACATAGAAATAACATGAAAACATGAAAATTTGACCGAAATTTGACAGTTTACCAAAAAAGCGAAAAGTCCTCGAAAGTAGAACGGAAATTAAATAATTTGAATTGGAAACAATTCAATTAAAAGTTAAAAAATAAAATTGTCAAATTAAATCACGAAAATAAAAAAAATTAAGATTAGAATATACCAGAAAATCACAAGGTCAAATTTTGTTTTACTACATCAAATTTAAAACGCAAGGTTAGGGTCGTACAATACGTATATATACCGATTTTAATATACAGAATTTTAATCAGTTTTGTAACTAAAACTCGAAAAAAACGTCTTTACCAGTCTTAGCAGAACAATCCCTACGATTTTCAATGTGAGTGGAGGAAAGTTCGAAAACTTTCTCCACGTCGCGTTCAGACAACCTTGTATGAGCTCTGAAGGACGTCGTCGTGGGGAAAGGTTTGTATGAGATTTCGAGAATGCTATATCATGATTCAACAAATGCATTATGTTGTGGAGTTTACGGTTTCAACAACCTTGGCCTCAGATGTAAATATTTGCTGTCTCCCAATGGCTACCCGTTGCTAGACAACGTTGGTGATGCAACCATCGGTGTCGAGAATGCCAAAGGTGAGCGCCACGTTGGAACTGCTCTGGCCCGATCTCAACTGGGTTCAACGCACTGCCGTTAGAAGGCCTATGTGCGATTTTCGTCTTTGGGTCCCTTCCTAAAATATGTCAACCTTTTATAACTGCTCCTCATTGATAATGCGAAAAATCTTATACTCAGTTTAGACACAGCAACACATCTTCAAAACATTTATTGAAAAGCATTACTAGACATTTCCGGAAGATTATTTACACTTGAGTTTGTCCACCTCGCACTTGAGCCGCTCGTCGTTTTGCACGCTCAGCCCTTCCTGGCCGGTGTTTATTGGGTTTAGCATTGCGAGTGGATGGGGATGTCGATAGAGAGATGGTATCTCGATAGGCCAGCTGTGCCGGGGCAAAAAACAATGGATACGTTACCGCGACCCCCTCCTGACACGCCGACAATGCCGTTTCTAGGCCCTTGATTTGCGTTTTCAGATTTTGCGTTAATCGTCGTTCGCCAGCCCATCCCTTTTGGACGGCTTCCATCTTTTGATAGATCGTCTTCATTCTTTTCGGTTCGATCCAGGTCCCTTTGATCTGCTGGATCTCCCGAGAAATCTGCAAGAGTTGCTCCTGTAGACTCCGGTTGGCGGCTCGGGCCTTATCCAGTTCTTGTAGCAGGATTGGGAACTGACGCCCTTCCATTTCTGTAAATAAATGAATTTTATTCATGTGAATTTCTACCGATGAAATCATACATTATCATATCGCTATTACTGGGTCGTCGTAGGGTAGTTAGGATCTCGCATTTGAATTTTTGTCGACCTCGGTAAACAATTATTATATAACCCTATGTATTGCAAAATTATATGGTCTAATCGCATAAATTTATTAACGGAAAACCCGAAATATAAATTAACATTATTTATTCCACAATAAATTTTATATGAGTCATATTTCACAAAAAATTTTATATAAGTCATGCGTGAAACCATTGTCTTCCGAATTCTTTACTTTCTATTCATGGTAGGACGCTCTCTGGCGTATGGGTGATCTCGATGGATTCCGGTAAGCTCGTTCTCCTTCCGCATCTCCCGCGGTAGGATGCGTCGTGGGATTACCCCGTTCATGTCTGTCAATTGCTACTGGAGCCTGGGGTCGTCCAGCTCATAGGACACGTTATAACGCCGGGCGTATCCGTCAATGCTGGGTATCATGCCCGCCGCGATGTCCTCATTGATCTTCCGCAGATACCGATTGGCCTGCTCCACTTGCCGGTTCGTCTCGGCTTGATGTCTCTCAAGGTGCGCCAGTAAATTCTCGGCCTGTTCTCGCATTTCCTTAGCCGGATTTCTTCCTGGCTCTCTCTTAATAGCTACGTATGGAAGGTCGACCTCATCAGTAACTCGTTGTATGCCAGCTCGGGTTTCGCGGACCGGGGAGATAGAAAATCCCGCGTCCCACATGGCCTGCCTGCATCTGGCAGCCGAGTGAGCGGGGAACCGGGCTATTACTCGGGATGCGTCGATCCACGAGTCTTCTAGAAACAATAAAATTATCATTCACTAATTAATATCGGCTGGGTTATTTATTTTGATTGACCGATTTCGGATCTGGGCAGTTTAATGTGACTTATACGGCGTCCTGCGTCAGGGATCAAAATTCATGGGCCTTTTCACGTAGTAGTTTCCGAAATTCTCACAATTCGTTGGTAGTGTTCAGAGATTCGTCAACACCATTGTTTTCGGGGGATCTCCTCGAGGTTCCATCTTCCCACGATCACGTTTCAAATTCGTAATTAACTAACTGTTGATAAACCATTTTTTCATTTTTGACCTTAGATAAACTGTATTCCGCCAAAAGTTAACTCTGGGAATGAGGTTTAGATCTCCTCATCCTTACCCCTTTAGACGATTATGATTATACTCCATTAATTCAGCTGTAACTCGCTTTAATATGCGGGTTCAATTTGGTAATATTTTGCCTACTTTCCTCAAGTCCGTTGAATACTCACGCCATCTGTGATACTGTGGGTTTTATTCCAATTTGATGAATATCTAAATTAAAGTAGTTTAAGATAGAGCATCAGTTGGACGATTCGGCTCTACGGGTAACTTAATGATCGCTGAGCTCCAAAAGATGCTAACACGTTTATATGGATATAATCACAATCGTCTATCTGTCTAAACTCAGTTTACTCATATATACTAATCAATTATCAAACATTTAAGTCTAAAATAATACTGTACATCTTATTCAAAATTATTTAGTCGTCAATACTCAATTTACTTATAGTTACTAATAGCTGACAAACATTGAAATGGTACTCGTACGTTCATGTAGATACCTTTAATTAAAATCATTTATTCATCAAAGTTTACTTTACTTATAATAACTACTAAATTAATAAACATTTGGTTTATTTATCCAAGTTTACTTTACTTATAATTACTACTAAATTAATAAATATTTGGACTTGAAATGATATAATTTTTTATCGCTATTTTTAAGCAAAATCGTTTACTTATCGAAGTTCGATTTACCTATAATTCATAATAAACATTAGAGTTAATCTGATATTCCTATTTTTATGTAGATATTGGTGGGTTACAGGGTTTCATTGTTTGTTTAAATTGTTCCATGGTTGCCCCGTAACGCCATACAAAAAATGCTAATTGCCACTTGGCACCCGTTGCTAAGCAACGTTGGTAATGTGTTCAAGTGGTGGATTGTCCGCAAAAATTGAGTACCATGTGCTAGTACTGTAGTTGCTCGGACAACCCTCGGGTTCACGAGCTGTCGATAGAAGACCTGCGCTCGCTTTAACATTATTTGGTCCCCTTGCGTTTTAGTTTCTACTGTTTATCTGTTCATTTCATCGAATTTAGGTTAACCATGAAGTCAAAGTTACTACTTATCTACCCTTTCTACAGTGTTACTTCAACCTCAAGATATATTTAAAATAGTAAAATGTACATGAAACCATGATATACATAGATGATGTTTTAGTTATCTAAAGATTGTGGGATTGCTGGCGGATTGGAAGATCGAGCGGCTCGACGTTTAGCCCGCTCCTTCCGCCCAGGTCGACGACTGGCTGTGGACGAGGTGACTGAAATGGTTGTAAGTGCCGACGGAGTAGATTTCGCTTCGCGATAGGCCAATTGAGCAGGGGCGAAGACTAGAGGGTAGGTTACCGCTGCTCCCTCCTGACAGGCGGATAACGCTACCTCTAACCCCTTGATTTGTGTTTTCAGGCTCTGCACTAACTGCTTTTCTTCTGCCCATCCCTTCTGGGCCGCAGTTAGTTTTTGATATAATCGTTTATTTCTCGAGGGTTCGATCCATGTTGCTTATATTTGCTGAGTTTCTCGCACTAATTGAACAAGCTGTTCGTGTAAGTTCTTATTGGATTGCCTTGCTTGAGTCAGTTCGTTTTGAAGCAATTGCATGGGGTCCATCTCTGGAATAATAAGAGTTGAATTTTCCTGATGATTGTTAATAATAATTTGGTTTAAACTCAAACAGTTTTATGTAAAAATGAAATAAACTATAATAATAAAAGAGAGAAGTGGTTTGTAATACTAGTATTCAAATTATCAAAACAAGAATCAATCGTCAGCAAGAAATCGCTTGATCCCTTCTTCTGGTGAGTAGCCAGGGATCACGAATACTGGCCTTTTGAGGTTTCGAACTGGCCTTGGTGAGGGTGGGTATCTACTGGCTAACCGTCCTGCCATCAGGTCATCTTGGACGTTGGCCAGATGTGCTGTGGCCCTTGCCACATCTTCTTCGACTTGACGTTGGAGTTGGAGGAGGTCCTCCAGGAGTTCTTGAGTCTGAGTTAAAATATCCTGGGAAGGATTAGGCTCGTCAAACGGCTTCCGGAACTGCCGCATGAATTCTTCTGGGGATATGTCTTCCGGTTGGTCATCTTCAGGCATGGAAGGGTATCGCTCCTGATACACCCGGTTCCATGCCTGCCTCCATTGTTCTACTACAGGGGTAGGAAGTTCGAGCATAGCCTCGGTTGGTCCTGAATGAAAGAAGGAAAAATTATTTTTTTTCTGTACGTAGTTGGATAATATTGCTCATCAATTTAACGGAACTGGGACATCTTAACTTCGAAGCATCATGACTCTCGGAACTTAAAGCGGGGTCGGTGGAAAAAATCATTTGTCTCTTTATCTAATCCGATTACCAGTGATTTGTTTATCCCTAACGTTAAAATGGATACTCGTTTGAATGTCCACGAGATATCCTGACCTTGTATAAAATAATCAAACAGACGACCGGTTAAGTTATTCTTGTATAACAACCTTTGGGTGTTTATAAATTCGCAACCACTTAAATTAATTAATATTTTGACGATTAAATTCTCAAAAAAAATAAGACAAAGTAATTTTAACGATTATTATTTACATAAAAATAAATCAGTTAAGATCGTTACCAAACTGGCGCTTAGGATCTGATCTATTAGGTAGGTAATAAATACTTATACAATTATCCAACGAATTAATCTCTCCATGGCCAAAGGAAATATGGATCTCTGGTAATCTCCCACTATAGTTGAGATGGAATTTTGGTTATTCATTTCTATTTAGTTATTCTATGGCATGGTTGTCCTGTTGGATTGATGAAAATACGGAACTATAGTCGACAGGATCTCAGAAGTTCGGTGGTCGTGAGAGCTCTAACTTTCGTGAATAATTAGGCTTCTAGATTCGCAACCAAAATTTGTAAGGTTTATTCGTTAACGCCCTAGATCATTCCTATGTCTCAAACATTATTACAACTTTATTATGGAATTAAATTGAAGAGTTACTTGAAGGAGCTTCATTGTTGGTTGTGGGTCGAAATCTTAAGGTTTCGTCTGGACTATTCGGAGAACGCATGATTTAGAAATGCAATGAATGGACAATTATCGTTGATCATAATAAATAAGTAAGAATGTACTATGGATATCCGGACAAGCCGGAAACGCATGTCATTCACGATTCGGCTGCTGTAGCGGATATTTATGTTACTGTGAATGCCGATTGGTAAGCGAGTGAATTTTCTTAAATCAACAATTTATGCATCTATTTCAGGTAATTCGTGAATTATTTCATGGTCGACGTTCATTACAACGAGTTTGCAGTGGTTCAGGGATTTTAGACTGGTTACTTATCTGGTGCTATCGGGACAAGGGATCTTCTTAGTAAGGACGATAGTGTTCTTATCAGTTACGATCGGGTCATCTGGTAATTTATTTTATTAATTACTTGATTTTTTCGCATATTTTTTAAGGGAGTTTTTCTTTGTCGCCAAATTATGGATCGATTTATCTCAATTTTATGGTTCGACTTCTATCGGAATTTTTTATTAAGCCATTTCATTTGTCTCTTGGATTTCATTTTTGGATTTACGTGAGTGAGTAGTTGTAATTTACTGAAAATAAATTTTTCATAATTTTTTCGTTCTAATATTTTTACAGTAATTTGTATATTAAGTAATAAGGGATTTTGTCATAATTAATTCAAATCAGTCATATTGTCGTCAACATTAGTTGGGCTGGTTAAAATCCTAGTTGATAATATTTGATGTTTAGGTTGCTTCAGGATTTATGTTGTTCAATTTAATCTATCTTATTATTAAAGAGAACTTGTCTATCAAATCAATTAATTTGGCTCAATATTTATTCTAATTACTGAGTTTCAATGGTTTACATTCTCATTCAAAAATTTGTTCGCTGATATTCAATAAATTACCATAAGGTAATCACGTAATTTTCCCAAATAAAACTTTACCTTTAACTATAATAATTTGATGGGTTGTTTTAATCCTCCTTTAGTTTTCATCGATAGTTACTTCAATCAAGAAGTTATCTCAGTTTTGTTTGATAATTGATTTAATAGAATTTAATCAATGTTTACTTAAATTTTAATCATTTTCTTTTACTTGCAATTACACATTTTTGCTCAATAATCAATTTAAGTGATAAAATTTTACGAATTACTTTAATTTTTGCTTTACATTAACTAAATAGTTACTTTAATTTTTATTAATAACTACATTGGGTTGAATTAATGAAATTAATCTATCTGAAAGACAAGTTCAATTCAATCGTACCAATATTTTTCATTTAAGTTATTTCAAATTATTAATCAATATCAACGATTTGATTTTAACTCATTCCCCGTGCCATTCCCCGTTAATAGACCTTAGGCGCATAATGTGTTCATATCATATTTAATGAGTGCCCACTGGACTACTCGGTGTGATGAGTTTTAGCCGTGTGTAGAAAGATTTTAGGTCGATTTTATAGGAAGGAGAAGCGAGGAAGCAGCCAGAGACTTCTTCCTTATTTCTCGTTCCATCTATAGGGATAATATTGACGTTCCAACCCTGCGTTCCGCACGCCGGGTTTTCACGGGCACAGATCATTGGCGATATTCCACGCACTTACACGAATCTGATTTGTATGTAGATTTTATTTACTTGCATTAGGTTTCGGCTGTGGGCCGGAAAAATTTCGACATCTCTATAAAAGCATATAAAATAAGTTATATATATATATATGAAACAATTTATGCATAATAATGTTTATTAATTATAAAACAAAATAACAAGTTACCATTCCAATTCATAAAAATAGCATAAATTCATGTATCATATAATAAACCAAAATGCCTCTCTCCCCACGCCGACGTCCGAGCAGAGCTCTACAGAGATGCAAGGTACGGGGCGTGGAAAGAGGGTTCCAAAATCAATGATCCTCACCTAAAAAGTTTTTATTGCTGAAAATTCAAAACAATGATCTCAAATAGATTTAAAGTATTTAAACAAGATTCAAATAATTTGAAATGTTTCGAAACACGGTGTGTTTTTCAAAAATGGTTTTCTTTAATGTGAAAATGGATCAGTATATATACCTAAATTTTTGGTGTGTAAAATTTGATGTAGTAAAACAAAATTCGACCTTGTTGTTTTCTAGCAAATTCTAATATTTATTTTTATTATTTTTTGATTCATTTTTATAATTTTTTATTTAGAATTTTTATTGAATTATTGCTAATTCAATTTTTTCGATTTCGATTTTCATTTTAATGAACTTTAATTGATTTTTCCAATTTCGTCGAATTTGTTGTGTTTTCTTGTTGTGTTTGTGTAGATATCGTGCGGATCTTGGTGCATTTTGTTAATATTTTAATTTATTTTTATGTTTATTATTTTATATTTAATTCTTTTATTTCTCAGATTTCATATGGTTTAATTGGTGTTTTGGGGTTTATTTGAATGGCGTGTTGTATTTGTGTGTGTGTTTCTGATCCATTTAAACATTTTGAAGGCCGTTTACGTTCTGGACCAACAATATCCTTACTCGAAATTATAGTTTATCAAAGTCGATTTGTAACTAGCCATATTTATTAAACATTTGGATTTGAAATGCTATCCCTATTTTCATATAGGTATTTGTACTCCAATTCATTTATTCATCAAAGTCAATATATTTGTACTTACCAACAATTAATAAATAATTGGACTTTTAAATGATGTTCGTATGGTTATGTAGATATTTATACTCAAAATCATTTATTTATCAAAAACAATATACTTGTAATTTACTAATAATTAATAAATATTTATTACTCATGCTGACGGTTTAGCAAAGGCGCTTTAAATATAATAGTAGGTTACTTTAATTGTCCTTTTCCATTATAGTCGGGAATCAAAAAAACACCGAATCTTAAATCCAGATAACAACATATTAAACCTCATCGAAGATCTGCTCGAAAAAGACTCCTGACCTCTACCAACGACTTCCAAATTTCAGCTTTAGTGTTCTCATTCATGGCTATTTTGATCATGGTTGGTCGTTTAGTAATTGATCGGTTGGTAAGTCCGCAAATGGGTTTTCTTTCTTATAATTGTGATTTATTTAGGCATAAAATGAATAAGCATTCAAGAAAAAATATATAGTGATTGATTTAATCAGCATATTTATTAGGTTTAGTAATAAATTGTCGTAGCTCTCTGGTTAAGTTTATCCGTGTCGGTGTCCAGGATGATTCACTGATTGGGTCATATTTATGCTAAGGCTCGGAAGATATATCAAAATTAAATTAACGAAATTCGAAAATTTACCTAATTGTGAAGGTCCGCTGGTACTCGCGATGTTGGGTTCCTCGTAATCCTGGCGTTTTCTGGAAATCTGCTCTGGTTTTCGGGAAACATTAATTATTGAATTAAAATGACCAATTCTCAGTCGAGCCAATTCTTATACGGGAGTGTGTGATCTGCGCACACTCCCTCAACAGCTCTTGGTTTATTCCTCACCAGTTATCGACGGTTGGGACACGCTGTGCATCGATTTTTTTTAAAGTTATTTGTCGTGATATTTCACAAAATGTCATGTTCCTTCTCTCTCCTGTGGCCTTATTTATGGATTTGGAATTCTGTTTAATCACGACAATTGGCTACCGACAAAAATAAAATCGATCGGCGAGAATTTTCTCGATTAAGTGGTTTCACCTTTCTCTAAGAAATTACTAGTGGCCGATCTTTGTCCCGCTAATTATTACTCGTCCACACGGTAAGTTATTTATTATATCTCCTATATGATTTTATCCATTACTAGTTGACAATATTGGAGTCTGGGTTTTTCTGACAGGTTGTTTAGGTGTCTCCTCAGCATGGCATCGGGGTATATTCAGGATGTATGTTATCAAAGTCAGGCGGTGTACGTCGAATGGATTCAGTTATTGTTTGTTACGAGACTTCTCGCCAATGAAGCTTACAAATACCTCCTATGTACTGTCTCAAATCAAGACTATTGTGATCAGTGAAATGTTTTTGCACTTTAATAAGTAGACTTATTCGATATATTTTTGTTTTATCAATGTTTTGGAATTGACCTAATTTAATGTTGGAATTTTTTGGCACTATTTATTTAACTAGTTTATTATTATTTGGTTCATACGATTGATAAAAATTTATGTAACTTTGCGTTTTCTTTTTGATGATCATTATATTTCACAAAATTGTTTTCACCTAGGAGATGGCAATTTGGGGTTTCATTAATTTTTGGAAATTATTTTATTAATCCAGTTAACTCGGGTTTTGGTTTCATGTAGACTCTTACATTTTTATTTTGTAAATGATATTGATCCTAGATTTTAGTTTATCGAAACTCTTATAGTTCGGTATTTTATTTTAGTCAACGAACTCATTTAATGACTTTGGTGGTTTTACAAGCCTATTTGCATTTTGATCAGAGCACCTCGAGGTTTAATTTATTTAACTACTCCCTCACTCATTTTATAAAACTTAACATTCTGGTTATAGTATTTTGAGATTTTAATCTTACTACACACCTATATAACCCGATTGTATTTATTTACTGATTTTTGTAAACTTCTCTATATTTCGAATATGACATCTTAGGTTCATTAACAAGTTTTATAATACTTTTAACAAAATTCTTTACATTTTTAGTATAGCGTTTTAATTTCATTACTAAGTTTCTCAGTACTTTTAATAAAATTCTTTATATTATTAGTATAGCAATTTAGTTTCATTAACAAGTTTCTCAATATTTTTAATAAAATTCTTTAATTTTTTTTTGCATAGCATTTTAATTTCATTAACAAGTTTCTCAATATTTTTAATAAAATTCTTTATATTTTTAGCATAGCAACGATTTTACTATTGAAGAATCCCGTCACTTTCCCTTAATTGATCCTAGACGAGTTTGTGTTTATATTATAGTTAATGAGTGCCCACTGGACTACTCGGTGTTTGAATTTTAGCCGTATGTGAAAAATAATTTAGGTCGAGTTTATGGGAAATGAGTGATGACGAAACAGCCAAAAGACGATTTTCCCATCACCTTTTCCCCTACACGGAATGATATTGACGTTTCAGCTCCTGCGTTCTCACGCCGGAGCCTTCACGGCACGAATTATTGGCGGTTATACACGCACTTACACAATTCAAGTTGTATGTTTGATTTTATTAGCTTGTAATATGTTTCGGCTGTGGGCCGGAAAAATTTCGACAGAAAAATTCTATTTATTTTGATAAATCTATATTTTGCCACATAATACATTGTAGTTCATAAATCTTCGTGCATAATACATCATCATTCTCTCCCCACGCCGACATCCAAGCAGAGCTCATTTGAGGTTGCAAGGATGCGACGTGGAGAGTTTTCGAACATTCTCTCACTCACATCGAAGTTTCTGGATTTCCAAACTGGTTAAGACTGCTTCAGGTTAGAATCGATTTCAAGTTTTGTAAAAACTGATTAAAATTATGTGAAAATGAATCGGTATAAATACCTATTGTACGACCCTAACCTTGCGTGTTATTTTTGATTTAGTAAAACAAAATTTGACCTTGTGATTTTCTAGTATATTCTATTCTTAATTTTATTATTTTGTAATTTTATTTGACAATTTTTCTTTTGAATTTTTTAATTGAATTGTTTCCAATTCAAATCATTTGATTTTTATTCCATTTTCATGAAATTTCGAATTTTTTTTAAATTGTCAAATTTCGGTCAAATTGTTAGGTTTTCATGTTATTTTTGTGTTTATTTCGTGCGGATCTTGTTGCACTTTGTTATTATTTTAATTTATTTTTGTGTTTTATAATTTTGTATATTTAATTGTTTTCTTTCTCGTATTTTAGCAGGGTTAGTTGATGTTTTAATAGGTTAGATTTTAAATCTGCCTGTTGTATTTGCGTGTGTATTACCGATTCATTTAAAAATTTTCAAGGCCGTCTGTGTTCTGGCCCAACAATGTCAACTATGTATATGCCAATTAAAAATAAAAGTTTAAACTGAATAACCTTTGTCGAAAGTTTTCCGGCCCACAGCCGACACCACACCACAAGTTAGTAAAATCCACACACCCAACCGAAATGTGTAAGTGCGGTGTAAGTCCGCCAATAATTCGTGCCCGTGAAGGCTACGGCGTGAAAACGCAGGAGCTGAAACGTAAATATTATTCCGTATAGGGGAAAATGGGTTGAAGAGGGAATAGTCTTTTGGCTAGTTCATCATCACCCCTTTTCCTAAAAGTTCGACCTAAATTATAATAAACCACATCGGCTTAAAATCCAAACACTGACTAGTCCAGTGGGCACTCATAAACTCCTAATATCAATATAATTCAACCTAGGATCAATTAATGTTGTGAAATCGTTGTTACGTCAGTAATTTGGAATTTTAGAAAATTAAAATATGAAAATTTTGAAGTAAATTTAATAAAAATAAATTGTAATTTTCTAACAACTTTCACGGTAAAAATAATAAAATCTCCATAACCGTAGGAGTAAGTTGACAATCGAACTTCCGAATTGCGTTTATTACTAGGTAGTAGTCAACTAAACCAGAAAATTTACCCACCCAAAAAATTCCATTCATTGGTAAGACATACAAATTGCAGAGAGTTAACGTTTCTAGGTCACAGTTATAAGGCATTTATCCGACTCAGGACAATCGAATGACAGAATTTACAAATACATATTTAGATGATAAAATGAAACATAAAAGGTTCTAAAATAGGTAAATATTATTGCTAAATATAGGGCATTTAAGATTGGCCTTGGGATGGTTCTGTCAGATCATACTAGTACACGGTGTGGAAGTCCAAGTGCTGAATTATAAATTTCCCACCTGAAAAATACCCCAAAAAGGCTATCAAAGTAAAAATAAAAAGTAAAACGCATCGAATATAATTGCATGTTACCATTCATTAAGACAATATAACAAATGACCAACAGAGGTAAAAAGGATATCGCATTGAATAAGTTCTTCCAAGTAGCCGTATCGCACCTCAGTAATATAATCCACGGAAGCCGACGCAGGGATGATCAATTGATAGAGTAGCATAAAATGATGTCGAATGAAGGGAACGAGTGGTATACAATTCGAGATGCGAAACAAAAATTTATGAACCGCCAGCATGATGGTAATGAAGATTGATTACGCTCTGAGGCGGCCATAAGAACCCTTCGATCCAGTTGCGACTACTTCAGATGAATAATAATGACGTCCATGCGAGCTACTAAAATAACTATCAGTAGATAACAAGGTAGCAAATAATTACCAAAAGTCGAGATTTTATCGAAAATAAGTCCATAGTAATAGAATTAGAACAATCTATCGAGATAAATAGTCCGATTTGCAAACAGTTGAGATAATATTTCCTGATAATCAGATCGATAAATTGCAATAACAAATTAATCCACCCTACATAGCTGGGAAGAAACATGTACACCTATATGCGACCTTCAACAGCAACAGTGTGTGCGTGAACGGAAAGTTCAATTTCGGTGCGCACACAGACTACTACCTGACATAGACATGAACACCCAACCAGATATAAGCGAGCCACGAATGAAGAATAGTTATTTTAACCATCGAAATGTCGGAAAATTCGCGATGTCAGAGAAATACTCCGGGTAAAGACCTACGAGGGAACGAAGCCGAAATGATCGCTATGAATGACAAAAGGGAAACTCGGGAAGATAATTGCACTAAACTTTGAAGTAAAAGTTAATTATACTTCTGAGGACTAGTTTCAAATTTCGCTGCCAATGACCGTTCACAACCTATAAGGATTCCGAATGATGACGTTTATCTGAGGTTATATGACTTGTTGTGTTGTTTAATATATTTTGTGCAAAAAATCCCATGGTTCTAGAAATAGTTCAATCATTTTCCCCCACCAAAACGAATATTATGTACGGGTACAAATTATGAATATTACGAAGCTCAGTTGATATTACTCGAAGTAACTCAAATGCCTAACAACCGACTGAGCGTAGCCACAGGTAGCACCTTGCGAATCCGTTTTCGTAGATCATTGACAGTTGCATCCTATTCTGAGAACAAACAAATTAAAAATCATGCCATAATTATATGAATTTTGTTTGATAAAAACTCTCGATAGCGGTTTTATGTTTCGATTTGTAATTCTAACGGTAATATTCTATGTTTGAATAGTAGTTCTAGTGATAATATTGTATGTTTAAATTATAACTCCAACGATAATATTTTATGTTCAAATTGTGGTCCTAGCGATAATATTATATGTTTAAATTAGCTGTAATATTTTATACTTAAACCATAATTCTGTTGGGTTTTGGATTATTTCAAGTCGGTTCTCTCTGACTCCTGGTGTTCTTTAAATTAAAACAATGAACGACCCAACGTATATTGAAACAACAGGTTTACAATTTATTATCACGCTACAATGACCAATCAAAGTTTATACGATTCTCTGCTCGGCGTTGATGCTTTGCAAACAAACAATATTCACCTTTTGATCCTTTAGTTCTGTTGTCTCTCGTTTTCCTCGGTTTCTGTTTTGGTTTGATCCCTTTTCGCCTTTCCGTATTCTTAATTCTATTTCTTCTTTTCCCTACTTCCCTAATTCGCTTATCACTTTTCCTACCGTCTGATTCTTCGAACCCTAGCTGAGGCAGAATGCCGATTTTCTCTGATTTTCCCTTTGCTTATATACTCCTCGAAATCAGGATGACAAATGGTTATTGCCGAGCCAATCTTTCGTTTGACATTTTCTCCTACGTGTTTGCTTCGGCTGCCATCCATAATGGTCCAACGAATCCAGATAATTAATGGCCCTACCGGTCTTCCTACGCGCGCTATCTTCTCCTTACTCTTTTCCCATTAATCATTATGTCAAGCTAATGGGCCCAAATCTTCCTTTTGTTTGCCTTTCTTCTTGTTTACCCAGCTCGGGTTTCCTTCATCTCTCGGGTTCTCCATTGGCTCGGGTTTCCCATTAGCTCGGGTTTTCCATTAGCCAATTAATTAATTAATTAACGTTTTCTGTTTTCATACATTTGAATGTTTTTCAACCCTTTCTAACCCTTTTCTGATAAATCCCTAACCGTCATCTTGTTGACCATTAGCTAATCTATAACTGTCCCGTTTTTCCCATTCGATTTCGATGATTTTTCCATTTATTGATTTTTCTCGGATTTCCGGATTCTCGCCTTTCGTAATTGCTTTTTGCATTTTCTAATACTGTTTCCATCGCACTTTCATTTACTATTAATTCTGTGCACGATCCCGCTTTTATTTGCCTTTTTTCTTCGCTTACTTTCCATTTGAATTATTATCCTAAATTTTATTTAAATTTTTAATTTTAATTTACAGACCTCAACAATTCTAGTGGTAATATTTTATACTTATA
Source organism: Schmidtea mediterranea (assembly GCA_022537955.1). Taxonomy (NCBI): domain Eukaryota; kingdom Metazoa; phylum Platyhelminthes; order Tricladida; family Dugesiidae; genus Schmidtea; species Schmidtea mediterranea. Next base: position 39,893,182 of record CM039681.1, read on the forward strand.
GATTATAATATTATCGATGTTTTATAAATTACCATTCTAGCAAGGATATCTTATATTTAAGTTATAATTCGTGTTGAATCAATCCGCCAGGGCGATGATGATTTGTATTGCAGTTACGGATCTCGCAAACGTAAATTCAATTTCGGGAGGGTTAGAGGGTTTATTCTAACGACGATTAGACTTTAGATAGTTATTTAACTTCTTAAAAAGCCCCTCAACTAAGCTAATATGACCTTAGTGCGTTTGGTACCTACGCTCCCAGTAAATAATAAATTTTAGGATGGTTAATAACACAAGTTATGAAAACTTATTTGTGTCATGGTTGTTTAAAATTTCTGATAATCATCGGGGGCAGAAAGGTAATAATCTTTCCCTTCCTTTCTAAAACGATTATTTTAAACGAAAGGTGTTAACCTTCAGTCGAACTGTCGATGATATATGAGAACGGAAGGTCGAATCAATCCAAACTGTTAGAATATCTCGGACTAGAACCAAGCTAGCCCGCGGCAATTTACCATAACACCCACCCTAAATGATCTCGATGAATAGACCAAGATAACCGTACTTATATGACCCCAACAGTAACCACACCCGACGCAAATAAGCTATACTCACATTATACCCGGTAATCTAGGGACTTATGATCGATTAATTAATGATTCGACGCGTCCCGGATTACACTACGATTCCCGGCACACTTGGCTGCACGATGTCGGCAAGCGATGTGGGACGCGGGATTCTCGATCTTGCCAGTCAGAGAGTTCCGGATGGGAGGTCAAACGAGCTCCGAAGATGCCGACTTCCGTTCGTCGCCATCAAATAAGGGTAAGAGATGTACTGTGTTTACTTAACATAACCAAGGGTTTACAGACCATAAAAAAATCATCAACATGGACAATAATAAGAAGGACCAAGCGAATGGACATAAAGATAGATGATATGAGAGTATAGGTTAACATTTGAAAGAGATAGGAGAATAATGGGACCTAAGAATCAAAAGCGAGCACAGGTCTTCTATCGACAGCTCGTTGGACCCAGAGATCGTTCGGTCAATTATAGCATTAGCAATAACGCTCACTTTTTGCGGACGATCTACCCACTCGAACACAGTTCCAACGTTGCTTAGCAACGGGAGCCGAGTGGTAAGCGAAGAATATTTGTATGGGGTTGTCTGGGTAACAACCATATAGTTTCAAAATATCAAAACCCAGAAACCCACCAATACGCTCGAGAATACTCAAGACGAAATAGCAACCAAACAGTGGAAATTACAATCAGCGGTACACCGGGACCTGTTAACAGTTAGAGCGAACTAATCTTTTGACACATCGTTCATAGGTGTGAAAACTGATTAGATTTTAAATAAAAACGGGCCTTTTGAAGGCTTCAAAACATCCAAATATTATATCAAGTTATATAAGTAATTGTCATAATAACAACTTACAAGTTACGAAAACATTTAATGACAACTAAATATTTAAATTTGAAAATGTTGAACGGCATAATCATAAAACTATTTTTGTTTAAAAGTTAAGTGTAATAATTTAACTGCGCATTTATGTAATTTTGTGTGTGTGCGACCAATTAGAATTTTCCTCATTTTAATTCGCTTTATTCTTACGTTTTTACGGTTTTATTTTATTTTTTAATTATTCCAACTATCATCTTGGTTTTCTCTTACTTATTTCTAATTTTTGATAAATTATCTCATATTTATTTTTTGGTGTACGGGGAAACCTAAAATTATAAATCACCATGGAAATCTACTGCTGCTACTTTCTAATTTTTGCGTTGCTAGGGTTGACTATTTCTCCCTCGTACACTCCACAATTTTACGCTTTACTATCACATGCTCATAAGTGGACTCGTGTTGGTATTGCAAATGAAAGCCGAAAGCTATCCAAGCAGATGAGCACCGTTTCAGATACTACTCCTTAAATAACCTTCGTTTCGAGTTCTAGACGGCCTTTAGCGGTTTGCGGAGATTGTGATGGCACATTTGCCGTACTCATAGTCAAAATCTTCGATGCATCCAGCGACGTCTGAAGTGAGGATTTTTCGGCCCGTCGTTTTTCTCTCCGACGTCTATTCTTGTTGTTTTTGTGCGTCGTAGATTAATGTGGCATCTGTGATAAATCAGGGTTTGTGAGAGTACTCTTGGCCGCCTGGCCAGTTGAAATTATAGTTTGACTAATCGAAATTATCCGCAGATGGTGAGCCGGTATAATGTCGATTCGGCGAGCCATCTTGCGCCCTGATAGACGCACCTGCAACTGTTTTCCGTGAAAATCTACTGGATTGCAGCACTTCAGTCCGATATTGTGATCCGTTGAGGGCGATTTTCAATGATCAGCTCATCGCGAGCTCACGAAATACGAGCGATATTTTTATAAAGCTCTTGGGTCTTCTCGGGGGAAGGCCACATCCCTTTCATTTTCTCGTATTTTTGAACAAACTCAGTATACTTGACTTCTAAGGGCGAGTGGGAATGAGACACAAGCATGGGTGTTGGAGCTGGTGTGATCTTTGGTATTTTGGGAAATTTCATTATTACTAATTGCTAAACAAAAGAAAATACGGAAAAATGAATGTTATAGTAAAAGGAAAAGTAATATTTACTTACTTAGTTAATAAAATGATTAACTTATCTAAATTTCATAGGCAGTCATAGTCAAACAGTTTTATACAACTTAATTTTCCTTTGTTTAGTTCAAGCAAACAACATTCGCACCATACAGGTATTCGATTTCACAGTCTAATTTTATGCATTCTTTACTAGTTTCTACTTATTGATCATGAATTAGTCCGGGTGCTGAGTTGGTTAATACTTTGTGACATATATGGTCTAAAGAAAAATTTACGCTATATCCACAGGATTGGCAATGTTTGGGTGTAATTACTATTCTAGGTTTAATCAGGGCCGGCCCTAGACTTTTTGCTGCTACCGGCAATATGTTTTTGGCCGCCCCTAACACGAGTAGAATTAAGTCTAATCGTATCGGATACAAAAATTCTTAGTTTAAAACAACACGCAAGCAGAAAATAATTAATTAAATGTAAAAACTTTACAAACCATTAAGGCTCATTTAAAAAAAACATAAATTTTAATTAGAAAATCAAATCGTCTCTGTGTGCGGTACAAGTACAAAATCAATGTAAATTTACATCCATGTGACCGGAACATTCATAAATACTACAGTTATCCAGTATAGTTTATCAATTAGCTACATCGTACTGTGAGCGTTTAAGCAAATCCATTTTTTCCCGTCCACACCAAATAAGCGCAAACAAGCCTCCTCTAGTCCTATTTGATGTTCCGAAATTATTCTTTTTATTATTTTTTCACACGATATTTTTTTTAAAATTCGAATATTGTTTTACAATTTTTACATGCAAGTATTAAAATTACGAGGGACGCATTCGTCCGCTCTCATAAAACGGCCACTACAGGCGGCCGCCTGCCCTGCTTGTTCGTAAAGCCGGCCCTAGGTTTAATAATGTGCAAATTTGTATTGATTTAATCATGATTGAGTTCATTTATAAATGTTTTCGACATTGTTGCATTTATTTTATATAAAATTTTGTTAAAACAGTAAATATGATGTTGGTTGGTGTAACTATTAACATCCTAGCTCCCTAATGTAACAGCATAGTAAATCAGGCTATAATTTTATATGCGCTTTGTAAAATGGTAAAAGCTCCTATTAAATCAGTTAATTTATTACCTAATCCGGGTTAAGTGATCCTTATATTAACACTTACTCAGTTGTGGTCAATTTTGCTTAATCAACCGTTATATTGGAATGTGGAATTTGTTATCACTATACGACATTTTGGTAATGAAAAGGTTACAACATTAGAATTCACGACTATATCGATTGTGCTATCCTATCCCTAGCTACCCACTAAAAACAGAAAACTCTGGCGTGATTTTATGAGAAATGTCCCTATTGATCGCTAACGATCAATTCCCTAGATTCCCTATCTCACGACGTCCTTCCCAATGATTTTACCTGCCAACTACGACCGACCATGCGATCAGACGCTGTTGGTTTTTAAACGACGCCCTAAGAGAAGATACCTGCGTCTTTCGACTAGAACTCGTTGCGGACAGCCGAGTTTTCGAAAGTAACACAACCAGCTACTACAACTAGCGAAAATTAACTCGCCAGCCGAGCTACCAGTTTGCCCTTTTGATTTTATTGCAATACTTATGGTATAGATAAGATTTTATGGGAATTCATCACTAGTACCAAAAGATACCACGACCATCCCGAATAAAATTGTTAACTTAAAATTTAAAACAAGATTTTGTATAATAATATATATTAACATACATAAATGACAATACAAAAATTTCTTATTTCAATTCGAAATAATTACACGATAGTTTTTTAAGTTCAAGTTAACTAGCATTAAAATTTATGAATTTGACTACTATATATACAGTCGATTTGTGAGTGTGTGCGACCAATAGGCGATTTTTAGCCCTTTTGAAGGTTTTAATGATTTTATTAATTTTTAAATATTTTTATAATTTTGTCCTTATTTTTCTTTATTTTTTGATATATTAATTTTATTTTTTTCGAATTTATTTTTCTTATTATTTTTGGGTCATTATTCTTTTTAACCGTTAAAAAGTTAGTTTTTCGGTCGTCGCTTCCGCTTATGTTTTTTTAAACCTTTTTTTGTAAGGTTTTGGCGGTTTTATGTTTTCAAGTATGTCTCTGTCTGCTGCTGTGGGCTTTCTTTTGATTTTATTAATTTTTGTTTTATATTATTTTGTTTTATTTGATGTTTTTATTTTTAATATCTGCTTCTTGCATCTTCATCAGTTAATCCGATCTTCTTGAAATCTTTTTAAAAGATATTGGCTTCTTCAGTCAGAAGTAAATCAAAAATTCCAATCAAACTTAAAATCATTGATTCCGAGCCAATTATCAATGTCTTTCAATCATTGTTCAGTTTCCAAAACATTTCTTTCATTAACTTTTCAGATATTGAAATTTAAAATATCTCTAGCTTGTTTGGGCAAAGAATCCAAAATTAATTGTCTTTGTTGATTCCTTGTAACTGTATTGACAAACTTACTTTTTGCGTAGTCGCCAGTAACAAGACTTTCAATAATAATTTAAAATTTATTATTTAAAAACAATATAATATTAAAATCACTTATATTTAGTTAATAAGTAACATTTGAATATTCATCACTGTTTATTCTTCTGCTTCAAATATGATATCGAAATCTCTGAAAAATTTGATTTACGAGTCGGTAGTTTTGATTCAACGTACTCTATAAATTAAAACATAATACACCCAACGTATGTTTGTATTTACAGTTATTTATCACAAATTACACACTCAAATTATTACAGCAAGATACTACACTTGTCTCGGATGAATAGCAACTCCTATAATAATATGAATTTTTCAATAATGTTATAATATAGAGACATACATACTTACCTGTGATTGCATGTTATCAATCCAAATTAATAACAACTTATATTATCAGAAGGAAGGAATTTGAAGAAAAGCTTTTTTAACCCATAGACATAACACAGTAAATAATGCATACAAATTTTCAAAATGTAGAAATAAGCAGATGAATACCAACTTTATATATTTCTATTTTTAACTTTTTTAGACAATTTTTAGACAACTTTTTTTAAAAATTGCAGCGGAAAATGTTTGGAAAAAATTCCGATAACTCTGAGTTGTCGAGAAAATTATAAAATAATTTTGTAAGATTTTTCATGAAATTCAGTCAACTTAATATTTTTCCAGCATTTCAGAAATATCCATCGAAACACTAGGTTTTTGAAGTTAAAATAAATTCATTTGTTACCTCATTTGTAATGTACCAGGAGTAAAGAAACCATAACCTTCAAATTTGAAGTTTAAAAAAAGGAAACTAAAGTTTAAAAACAATATTTTTACAGAATTTCAGAAGTATACAAAATACGAATCATCAATACTATTGAAAATTGCGAAGCTTTTTATAAATCGGGAAATTAATGGGAATTTCCAAAGCCTCAATAAAATCAATAAATATCAAAAATTTGGATTTCTGCCAAAAGGAAAAAAAGATGGCAACCAAAACGAATTCCAAGAAACAGATAAATAATTTATTGGAATATAGAAACTACTCTATGTGCTCCTTACATCTGATGATCCTTGTTTTATTTATTAATCACGTTTTCCTGATAACGGTTTTTTGAATTCCCTTTGTTTGATTTTCTTGTTGTTTACCCAACTCGGGTTCTCCTTAATAAATTTACAATTTCACTTGCTTTTCGACCATCTCTAAACGTACTCTGATAAATTCCTTATCACCTTTATTTTCACTATAACCAAACCTATATTTAACCCGATTTTCAAATTCAAATTTCATAGTTGGTTGATTTTCTACAATTTAGTATTTTTACACAGTTCAATTTTAATTGTCAGTTTTATTTACTGCTTCCAACCTTTTAAAATTATTTTAGACTTAGATTACCAATTGTTAATTTCATAATTCACCGATAACCTCAAAACTTTGAGAATACAACAATATTTATTAGCAAGTACGATGTATAAAATTTCTTTAATAGAAATACACAAAATAGGATATTAAATTACCTCCTTGATATTTAATAAACTCTAAATTTTTATTTTTTAATAAAATTTATTAAAATTTTGAAAAAGTATTTCTATTTCAAAACTGTTCCAAACTGACAAAGTTATTGAAATTTTTATAATTATGTTAAAAAATATTTAACAAAATTGGAGGTAATAAAACTACATTTAGAAAATAATCCAAGTGTTAAATTAAGTGTTTATATGTGTTTAACCGTAATTAATTGTTGGGTCAATATACTTACGCTACACTATGCGATGAGTCTAATAGACTCGTAGGGGATTTAGTAGATTCACAGGTGTTAATCATATTTTCACATTTATTTTAAATTCATTGTGACTGTAATAGGCCTTAAAAAACGTGTAACAAAAAATATAAATGAAAATGAAATGAAAATAAATCTTCGAGACTTAACGAATTAGGGTTAAATAAACAGCTTACTTCTAATTTGAATAATTCCATCATAAATTCTAAATATTTTTAAAATTCCTTATTAAATAAAGACAATAAAATTAATCATGAAATTACTTCAAAAGTACTCTTAACCATTTGAACACGTAAGTCGACTAAATTCGTCCAGAACCAATATTATATTTTGTTGAACGCGTGTCCAGAGGGTTAAAATAATCTTTTACAAAAAATTATACAATATAAAATTACATAAAATAAAATAACTTAACCTCTGTGTTAGCGCAATTAACTAGATCAGGGGTCGGTAACCATTTAGCTGTGGTGTGCCAAGCCACACTGCCAATTAATTTAGGGTGCCATCTTATTTTTTCTACAAATAAGTAATGGTATATGTCTGCTACATTAAATAATACAGTTCTTTATGAAAATAATTTGGTCGCAAAATTCTCGTTTTAATATATTTAATTAAAAAATAAACAAAATAAAATTCTAACGCAATTTAAAAATGCTTGTGAGATGCTTCTGATAATATGTGACGTTGCATAGAAAATTTGTGTTTAATAAAGTAAAAAATACCATTTCAATAACAATAAAAATATATTTTTATCTAATAATATTAGAGAATATAAGTGAAACCACCTTTAGCAGTATAAGAGCCGCTTTTACCCAGACCATTTTATAGTGCTGTATAGTGTTATTGACAACTCCGCCACGTGCCAAATCTGGCACTCGTGCCATATGTTGCCGACCTCTGGACTTGATCATATTTAATGACAATAAAACGCTTAATGAATTTCATTTAAAGTTTAATGTAATAGGAAATTATTATGTAAAATATCGGTTAAGGAAATTGTTGGACAGTATCATTGCCTAAATACTTTTGAATAGATCTGTTTTAAGTATAAATTTTAACTGATAGAAAAATTAAATATTGCACACAAACACAATAAGTAATGTGTAGTAAAGCTCTGTTGATATAGTTTCCTATGCTAATTTAACTATAGACACTTTTAGAGAATGACGGAAACAAATTTAAAATTCTGATGATTCTACTCATCTTTCTTGTAAATGAGAAGATATCAATGTAAAATTTATTTTAAAGTTAAAATAAATTTAATATTTCTTAAGCGTTTCAGTGATTTCTGTAAAAACCATTCGATTTTGTGAAGGTGATTTTTCGTAAGATTTATTTATGTTATTTTCAATTTATTCAATCATATTGATTATTTATCAATCAAATTCAACATTAAGTAGATTATGTCAAAACCAATATATTCTGTTTGAAGAGTTTTCTAGGGATTTTTGAAAAATAAACATTTATGAAGATTAATATATACAATTCTTAAAAACCAATCTAAAAATAAACTTACTTAACAGCCATCTTAAAAATAGCTGAAATTCGCGTAATATTTTTAAAAGAAATATTCACTACGTTGATTGTCATAGAGAATGTATCTAATTGGAATTTGGTGTAAAAGTGCTCTGCAACCTTTTACTTCATGAATGTCAATAGCGTGTTGCATTAATTTATTTATATTAATATTTTTTTTTAAATTTTTATTTATACAGTAAATTCTCGATAAGTGTCACCAGTGGAAAGTCAATTTTTTTAACCAATAAAAAATAACAAGTGATAATCATCGAAAAGACAATAAATAAATTTTATAATAATTTGTAATTATGGATGTCATTAACATCAAAAGCAGTGTAGCTGATATTCATGCCATATATTAGAAAAGTAAGAAAATATTAAAAATATTCATTTGATGACCATAAAATCAAAAAGCAGATTCAAATTCATTTTATTCCGCCAAATAGAAATAAAAAGGGTCACGGCAAAAAATCAGGTGGAATCAAAAAATTATCCCAATTAGAAATTTAATTGAAAACCACTTGTTCCCCTTTTCGTAGACTATCGATGATTTTCTGTAACTTCATCACTTCTTCTGGCTCTGCACTTCTTATGCATTCGTTTTTGATAAGTTTTACTCTAGCTCCATACCTAGAAAATATATAAGTCAATTGTAATAGGATTAAGCAAAAAATCAGATCACTACATCAGAGAATTTACCGTCTCCACGTAATTATATTCCGTAGGCGACACGTGGACAATCATCAATGTCTTTGCGTTTCCACCTATTGAATCCTGCATCAACATGGTTAGCTTGTTGTTCCTGTACGGAATGAATGATTGTCCTGATGTTAGTGCCGATATCACGTCTCCTAGAGCTGATAGGGAAAGATTGATACACATGGCCTCCTATTGGAGTGTTCTACATTATAAACATAATGAACCAAATGAAATAAACTTGAGCTCCAACTCCTTGCACTCCACTTTTGCTCATTCTCTCGCTACCAGCTAAGTCGATAACAGAAATTTTTCCTCGAATAATGCTATTTGAGTTCTTGACATGGAGTGTCAACATTATGCTGATAATGAGGTGTGACCGGGAGCTCTCTGCATTCATTTCTGAAACCGAAAATGAATATGATATTAGTAGGCGATTATTACTTGTCGAGGCTACGTGTCGGTTGCTACTGCCTTTCAGGAATAAATCTCGAAGGTTGTTAGCATTAACAGCGGTTTGAAATTCTGCTCCATGAACATAGGTCATTCCGGTAGAAGACTTTTTAATTTCTAATTTGTCCTAGAATAAAAAGGTTTGAATGAATTAATTCTAGGATATTTTGGAGTTGGAAAATTAAGAACAGAAAACTATTTTTAACAGAAATTATTTTTAAAGAAAACATTTTGTGTAAAATTTAAAAAAAAGTTTTGAGTTTATTTTATAGAGAAGATAGTATTCGGAAAGATGCTCAATTTGATTAGAGAATGAAACTTTGGAAATAAGTTTACTGGAAATCGCTAAGTTATACATTATTCATTTATACTTAAAGATGACGGCCGTTCTCTGTTCGAATTTCAGGTTTACATTAATTAGTTATTTTTATTTTCTAGTGGTATTGAAATTAAATCATCTAATTCTTTTTATCAAGCTATTAATAATAGTAATAACAATAAAATTAGTAATAAATTTTCATTCATCATTTATTTTAAAAATAAATTATATCAAAATCAAATAGACATTTATTGATAAGTTCTATGAAAAATATATTATTAGTACTATTATTTTTTATTATTATTTTATTATTATCGTTACTATTAATATTAATTAATAAGTGTTATTGTTATTAAATTTTTCTACTTATTGTTATAAGTAGTTTATTTAATAATAATAATTTAGATTAGTTATTTTATTATTATGATTATTATTAGAGACATTGCTTTTGGTATTGATTGAATCCATAGAGAAAGACAAATTAACTATTAAATTTTATTAATTCAAAAATAATATTATTGGGAAAAATTATTAAAACAGAACTTTCAAGGTAAATCTTTCAATGCAGTATGTATAAATATGGAATTCAACAAACCACATCAAATACAATATACTCACACAATCTTAAATAAATTTGTTATTTATTAGATTGTTAAAAATATTAATTAATTAAATTAGAATATAAATGAAAATTTTAAATTAATTAAAAGTGAATTAAATATATTTTAAAAATATTTATTTATTAAAAAATTAAATTAATAAAAAATAATTTGTTTAAATTAAATGTTAATTCATAATATTTTTAGTTGGTTTTGAGTACCTGAAGATGATAGCTGTGCTATCGAAATATATCGTAAAAAAAGGTTTTTTATTGGCGTTATCTTTTAATTAAATTGAATTTCTCAAAATTATTATTATTTAATTACTATTTTACAGTAATCTACTTGCAACAAAAAATAATTTATGGCCTTTAACAGTTTGCTTTAAAGTTTCCAGCATTTACATGAATATCACAAAAGTATTAATAATAATTACCGAATAAATCGCTTCTGAATTCAGAAGATCAAGAAGTTTTTCATTGTATAGTTCGAGCATATAACATTGAACATGAGTGTGAAAATTGAGTCTGTCATCAATTAAACCTTTCAAATCGCCCACCAAACTAGAATTACCTTTCTTTATTAACTATATCGAAAATCTTTTCAAACATTCTGAAAACAATTCCTGGATTGTTTTCAATATCACCAATGAGAGTGTACGTTTTACCGCTTCCGGTTTGTCCGTATGCAAACACGCAAACATTGAATCCGTCGAATGCAGATTGCAGCAACAGCGATGTATCATTGAATATCTGTTTCTGCGTGCATGTTGGAGTGAAAACATTATCAAACTGAAATTCTTTCCCGCCTTTGACTTTTGAAAGTCCTGTCACAATAATTGTGTACATGTCGGGGAATGATACGCAAATTTTAAATTGTTTTAAAATCTCTTGCTGACTAGGAGGTCGGCATCGGCAATAAACCCTGATCTTTCCTTTGAGGTCTTCGATTTGATTGAAATACTTCTTCCTCAGTATTAATTCCTGTTTCAAACTATTGTATAGTTTATCCTTCACTAAGACAATTTTATTTATTTCTTCCTTAGCTTTTAATTCTTTTTCCAATTCCTTTATTAGTCGATCATTCAATTTTTCGTTGTTGATATTTTCTGTATTTTGTGCTGTGATCTGTTCTTGTATCTCTATAATTTTCTGAAATTAACACAGTTATTGCAAATATAACTATATTTATGAATAAAACAATATTTGATAATATAATCTTAAATATGCAATTACCTATCCCAGTACGCCGGTCACACTGTTGAACAAACAATGAACGATAAGTTTTTCACAAAAATAAAAGAACACCATTTCTTAAAATATAATTTTTTAATATACTTTGATAACTCGATCGACACAACCAGATACCAAACTCAAACCAGAATCGAATGAAACCTATTAATCTTAATAAAATTAATTAACATCTTTATTACCAACATACTAGGAAAAGTAGATATGTACGTTCGTATTTATGTTCTGGCATTCACTAAGGCACCCAAATAAATTTAGTCATTCATTCAGTTCTTACATACTGAAATGGTACACATGAGCTGCATTGATTTTTGTATTAATTGTGTCAAAAAAGGTTAAATTAAATAACTAATAAATTATATTGATTCAAAAATAATAGTATTGGAGAATATTTTTAAAACAAAAACCTCAGAGAAAAATCTTTCAATGCAGTTGTGAGGCGTTTTGTAATTTGTATTTAAATAATGGTATGATGTTGGGCATGTTGATTGTATGATTGAAATCCTTACTTATTCATTAATTATTATTTTTTAGAAACTCCTCAAACAAATTAACGATATAATTTGTTTTAATAATATTTGTGTTTGAATATATTTGTGTTTTGATAATAAACGTGTTTTAGTTATGGATTCTATTAATACCCGTAGCTCTATGGCTAATATGGCGACCACGATTGCAAATTTTATCAAGCCACCAGAAACATATGACATGGATTCAGACGTGGAAGATTTTATCTTAGAAACGGAACGATTCTTCGAGATGACAAATATTGTCGATGAATACAGAAGCAAATTCGTCAAAGCTTTTCTATCAATCAATTCAACGAAGAAATATGAGTTGACTAACGAAACTCTGCATTATACAGAAAGATTAAGAAACGCTTTTTCTAAGAACAGAAGTCTTATCGATGATCTCAACGAAGCGCTAAATTATCGTCAAGGAAATGAGGCTGCCGAAGAATTCTGCTCAAAAATTGAGAAACTTGCAAAAAATATTTTGAAGCATAAACTTGATGAAGAAGAACTAAAGAAATTTTTGCTATTCAATTCGCTTGAAGATAAAGAAGTTAAAAAAGATCTCAAAATGCAAGATTTAAAATCATTTGATGAAATAAAAGAAAGATTAAAGAGACACGATCAAGTTTCAAAAGAAATTAATGTATTTCATGCTGATGTAGCTTCAATGAATAAAACACAACGCTATGCTGATGCTGTTAAGAAGAGCTTACCAAGATATAATTATGATAACAGACCAATTCGAGAACGAGAAGCTAATCCCAGATTCAAAGATGAATATACAAGAGAACCTCAACATAATCCAAGATTCAAAGGCGATCTTACCAGAGAACATCGATATGCTATTTCAAATGGATGGAGACCTATGAATAGGAGTAAGCCTTATAATACCAGGGAATTTCATTCGCGAGATCATGTCCGAACAAATCAAATTTTGCGATGTTGGGCGTGCCACGAAGAAGGTCATAGAAGATCTGAATGCTCCAATATTCAATGTGCCCATTGTAAAAGATCTGGACATTTCAAACATCAGTGCCATGAGTTATTTCCAGGCAGACGTCGAAAATTCCATAAATCAGTGGCTGCATTCGGTGACGAGGATCCAGAGGCTGATTTTGAGTACCCAAATGGGAATGCTCCACCACACGAGGAGGTGATCGGAGCAATAAATTAAAGGTAATTAATGATATGAGTAAGGGTTGTATGATTTTGAATGATTGTGATAGTTTGAATGATTGTGATAGTTTGAATGATAACTGTTGTGATGGTATTTTTGATTATAGAAATTATATTAATATATACATTAATAAATTTTGTATGGATGAAGTTTTTAAAGACCCACCCCTAACGTCTAATGAACTAAATGTTCTTAATCGTGATAAACGGAATGATATAATAGTATACGATAAAATGCAGGGAAGGCCCAGTGTTACCGTAATGATTAATAATGTAAAATTAGTATGTCTATTAGATACTGGAGCTAAAATAAGTGTGATTGATTATAATATTTTTAAAAAACTTGGAAATTTGAATATGACTACAAGTAATTTAAAATTAAGATGTGCGAATGATAGCCCGATTGAAATTTGCGGTAAAACTTTATTAAATGTAAAAGTTGATAAAATTTCTGATATTAAAAAAGTAGAATTCGTTGTAGCCAAAGATATAAACCCAAAGTTAATAGGAGGTATAGATTTTCTCGAAAGATTTGGAATGCAATTGCAAATAGAAAACCGTACAGACGAAATAAATACAATTATGGAAGATTCATTTAAGAACCACATAAGTGAAGATAAGATTATAAATAATTTAATTTCCACGTTTGACGGTATTTTTATGAAACATAAATGGGATGTTGGGAAAACCGAACTATTAAAGCATGAAATACTTACTAAAGGTAGTCCGATTGTAATAAACCCAAGACGACAACCTATACATTTAATAGAAAAAATTGAAGAAAATATTCAAGAAATGTTGAAATATGGCATTATATCAGAATGTACATCTCCTTGGAATTCTCCATTAGTATGTGTTAAAAAGAAAAACAGTAGTGATATAAGAATATGCTTGGACTACCGTGCATTAAATAATATAACCGAAAGACCGATTTTTCCCATTCCAAATACTGATGAATTATTAGATATTCTTGACGGAGCAAAGTTTTTCTCGACAATTGATTTAGGCAATGCTTATTATCAAGTAGAACTCGATGATGCATCAAAATTGAAAACAGCATTTTCGACAAAAAGCAAGCAATATTACTTTAACAGAATGCCATTTGGAATAGCAGCCGCACCAGCTACATTTCAAAGACTTATGAATTTGGTTCTTGGAGAATTAAATTGGAATGGAACAATTGTATATCTGGATGATATCCTTATATTTTCAAAGACATTGAATGAACATTATAGTACCATTGAAAAGGTTTTTCAAAAGATTAAATTAGCAAATCTTAAAATAAGTCCAGCAAAATGTCAATTCAAAAGGAAAGAAGTAAAATTTTTGGGTCATATCATTGGTGAAGATGGAATACGTACGGATGAAAGCAAGATTGAAACTATTAAAAATTTTGAAAGACCTAAATGCGTAAAAAGTTTGAGAGGATTTTTAGGCTTGGCAAATTACTATCGCAAATTTATAGAAAATTACACCAAAGATTCCAAAGTATTAGAAGCGTTATGTGGAAGTAAACAAAAGAAGCTTATGTGGACTGATGAGTGTGAAACTTCATTTAAAAATTTAAAACTGAAATTGACGTCTACACCTGTATTGAAGTTCCCAGATTTTTCTAAGCCATTCATTTTGGATACAGATGCAAGTTTTGACCGCATTGGTGCTGTTCTGTCTCAAAAAGATGGAGGTAAAGAAAGAGTAATCGCATATGGATCCCGAGCTATGAATAAACACGAGTTGGGTTATTGTATAACAAGAAAGGAATTACTATCTATATTTTATTTTACTGGTCATTTTAAGCATTATCTATATGGTAAAAAGTTTATTTTGAGGACGGATCACAAAGCCATTACATTTATGATGAAGACAAAGAAAGCTATTACCCCACAATTTCAAACTTGGATTAACCATCTTAGTGGTCTGGACATGGAGATTCAATACAGAAAAGGTGATAACCACAATAATGCCGACGCTTTATCTAGAAAAGAATGTGAAACATGTGTTCAATGTCAAATGATTCATGAAAATCCTAAAATGGGTAAATTAAAAACAAGATTGTTGACACTGATGACTGATAATATTGAAAATATATGGCAAAAGAACTCGAAAGAAATTGAAAATATAAAAGAAAATATTAGTTTGATGCCAGATAAAACATTTTATAAATATGTCAACGGAGTGATTATGACAAATAATAATAAAATTTGGATTCCAGAAGAAAACAAGTCTGAATTCATCATAGAATATCATAAAAAGCTCTGTCACGCGGGTGCTAATAAAGTAAAAATGTATGTATCAAACAATTTTGATATGAAAGATTTGGAGCAATCTATTCGTAATGTTGTACAATCCTGTAAAAACTGTCAGAAAAGAAAGGTTGATACAACTAAAACAAAAGAAGAAATAATTTGCAAAAGTGATTCGAAATTATTTGAAATAATATATGTAGATTTTTGTGGTCCATTACAACTTGCAATGAAAGGAGAAAGATATATTCTTGGGATTATAGATCATCATAGTAAGTTTATTTCTTTACATGCAGTGAAATCACAAGATGAAAAAACAGTGGTAAGATTACTGAAAGAAGAGTGGATAATGAAGTATGGAGCACCAAGGATAATAAACTGTGACAGAGGTAAATCATTTGAATCAAAGCTAATGAAAGATTTTGCAGAATTCCACAATATCGAAATTAATTATTCAAGTCCATATCATCACTCAGCAAATGGACAGATTGAGAGACAATTCCGTACAATCAGAGATGCAATACAGATAACACTCAAAGATAAAAGACATAAATCATGGGTAGATATTCTTCCCGAAGTTCAGTTTATGTTGAATTCAACTTTTCAAAAAACTATTAGGAAGACTCCAGCTGAAATGGTGTTTGGAAAAAAGATTTATAGTGAATGGTTCTCAGAGATTGTGGAAGAAGAAAAAATCAATCAACCGACAAATCGCGAATTTCAAATTGGAGATTGCGTATTGATCAAAGTAAATGTTCGAAATAAAGGTGATAACAGATACATGGGTCCAGGTGTGATTACTAAACAGATTCATGATCGAAGTTATGAAATAAAATTGGAAAATGGAAGTTCCGTCACGAGAAATATTGAGTGGTTAAAGGTTTTCAAAAAGGGGGGGATGTGAGGCGTTTTGTAATTTGTATTTAAATAATGGTATGATGTTGGGCATGTTGATTGTATGATTGAAATCCTTACTTATTCATTAATTATTATTTTTTAGAAACTCCTCAAACAAATTAACGATATAATTTGTTTTAATAATATTTGTGTTTGAATATATTTGTGTTTTGATAATAAACGTGTTTTAGTTATGGATTCTATTAATACCCGTAGCTCTATGGCTAATAGCAGTTATGTATAAATAAAAATTCAACAAGCCTCATCAAACCACAACATACACTCACACAATCATAAATTAATTTGTTTTTTATTAGATTTGTAAAAATATTAATTAATTTTACTAATCACTTTAATTAATAAATAATATTACATTCTCACTGTACATAAACAAATCTATCACCAATAATGCTCATGATACTGAACATGTTAAGCACTCAAAATACTAATGGATAATGCATTTTGAACACCGAGTTTACGGTTAAATGATTTTGTCATCAAAGCCTCACACGTAATACGTTTTCAAAGTTTTTAAAATCATTAAGTTACACTTCAAAATTGGAAATGCCTATTTTCAATTTGTTCGTCTTATTACCAGTTCTACTCAAACAAGAAAACTCTTAAATGTTTGTATTAATATTGTGGTTCCCAATATTTTTCAGGCAAGCGCCCCCTTTTAAGAGTTTTATTTTCTAAGACCCCTTCTTGATTAAATTTTAAAGTAAATATAATCAAAACTTTGATTCAAAATTACATAGTAAAAATAACATAATTATCAAATATATTGGTTTTATAAGTAATTATAAAAATAAATACCAAAAATTAATCAGGAAATTTTGTTTAAATTTTATATTGATCATTACTAATAGAAGCATATGTAATGAAAAATAATACCATTTTATAGTAAATCATAGCATATAGAATAATTTGTCATGTTTTAAAAAAAATCCAGTAGCTCCCTAATTTTTATGAAAATCGCTATATCCCCCAAAACCAAATTTAGACCAGCCACCCTCTTCCAATAGTTTTGACTCCAAAGGGAGCGTTATCGGTCACGTTGGGAGCAACTGTATTAATGCAAGGTTTTAATTCCAATTAATAGTTGTATACTCGACAATTAGAAGATTAAATTTTATAATTACCTTTTATTTTAAGATGCATTAAATTTTGTTTTAATGATTTCTGAACATCGCTTATTCTTTATTGATTGATGCATAGCCTATTCAATTTTTACAAGTAATTCTTTCGAGTTATTTTATAATTTTAAATATTAAAAATAATATTCATATTTAATAGATTTTCCTTTATAATGTTAGTTGACATTTTTACTTCAATATTATTCGAAACTCGATTTTTACTTATCAAATAATGAATAAATTAAAATTTTAAAAATCTCTATTTAAATCTATCAATAATTATTATTATTATTATTATTATTATTATTATTATTATTATTATTATTATTATTATTATTATTATTATTATTATTATTATTATTATTATTATTATTATTATTATTATTATTATTATTATTATTATTATTATTATTATTATTGTTATTATTATTGGTCAATTTCGTTTCTTGCGTCTGAGTGCGCGATTGTAGTTTCTTGATTGTTTGGGTGCTGATATTATTTATGAATTGACTTGGATATTTATTATGAATACGAATTTGTATATTTTATGAATTTTTTGTATGTTTAGTGTGAAATTTTTTTGGAACTATTTTTTCGGATTGGATATTTTTTGATTTGTAGCAAATGAAATTTTGAAATTTACACAAATTTTTTTTTTCTCTCAATTATTCAAATGTCTGTAACGCTTTCGGTATAGATTTGAGTTCGACCTATTTGTGTGTTGGTGTATTTCAACATAGAAAAGCTGAAATTATTGCCAATGATCAAGAAAGCCACATAACAACCGCTTATGTTTCATTTACAATACAGAACGATTGATAGGGCATGCTGCAAAAGATCAAGATACGACGAGCCCCAACAACATGATTTTCGATGCCAAGCGATGATCGGAATAACTAATAAAATTACAATGAACATGACAGAAATTATCCAATTTATTATTATAATTATTTATTTATTTATTTATTTATTATTATTATTATTATTATTATTATTATTATTATTATTATTATTATTATTATTATTATTATTATTATTATTATTATTATTATTATTATTATTATTATTATTATTATTATTATTTTATTATTATTATTATTATTATTATTATTATTATTATTATTATTATTATTATTATTATTATTATTATTATTATTATTATTATTATTATTATTATTATTATTATTATTATTATTATTATTATTATTATTATTATTATTATTATTATTATTATTATTATTATTATTATCATCATCATCATCATCAACATCATCATTGTTTAGTAAGATTAAGCTCAAGGTTTGAGTCAAAGCAGTTTGATTCTAATGATACATAATTTAGTTATATTTAATTAAATATGTTAAGTAAATAGATAAGATAATAATAATAATAATAATAATAATAATAATAATAATAATAATAATAATAATAATAATAATAATAATAATAATAATAATAATAATAATAATAATAATAATAATAATGACAATTTTAAAAAAATAATAAAGACAATAAAATATTTTAGGAAATTTTAAATGAAAAAATAACAAATAGATTTAATACTTCTTCCAAAAATTCCAACTGTTCAGGTTTGTAAATTATCTAAACAAAAGAAGAATATTTTTTTTCAAAAAGCAGAAAGGTAGAACTTATTCATACACTTAGGTGTTTCCTTTCTGTCCTGTCACTTATATTTGATTCCCTAGACTGGAAATTATAAATTTTTATTTGATTTTATGTATCAAAAGTTACACTTGATATATTTTCCAAGAATAAATTTCTCTTGGCTTTCTCTAAAGCATAAGAAGGATCAATTTTACAGGTATCCATTTTCAGGTTTCTGCAATTGATTGTGTATTGCAGCTGCTTGACCGTATGCACCATTTTTGCGTGAATGGATTTGGCATTTTCAATTTTCATCTGACCCCCCAATTATTCATTGATATTTATTAAACTAAAATATATCCTTTCTTACCTCATATAGCAAATTCGTCAAACTTTCTCTTTTAAACGATGATTTGAGAGCGAGAATCTTTTTGATGGTTTTAGTTTTGGACAACTGATGCATGAACATGTCTAAATTCACTTTTTCTAGTCTATTTTTTAAATTATCCTTGAAATAAATTTTGTTAATAACGATGTAGAACAACGATTACCATTTTTTCCTCTACCATTTCACAATGTTCCTTGGCTTTGATAGGCATTGACGACCATCCGACCTTTTTCATTTCCAGCAGCAAGATCTTCGCCTGTGCGTAATCCTAATAGTTATATCATGTTTATTAAGGAATATTTTTGTCTAAATTATAAATGCACCCTTCCTTTTTATTATCCCACCCAATATGAAAGTAAAATAAACCTTATGGTTTTTAAGGATCACGGTGAATTGGGGTTACGCTCTGGTCTGAATTAACCAATTAAATCTGACAAATCAAACATAACCAATCAAATATAGTTATATTACCGATTTATGCAGCTTATTTTATTCACGTCATGACGCGTCTTGGGGCCCTGAAGACATGAAGAATAATTAGCAGGCAATGAACATTTTTTTGTTGACTTTTAGAGTTTTGTAGAATAGATTCATTTTAATTAAACGGTAGTTTCTAGTAAAGATACTTTTTTGTTATTTATTTTGGTGAACATTTTTGTTTTAAATAATTTTAAGTTTAAATTTTAAATAAAAGAAGTTAAAAATAATTTAGTGACTGGGGGGGGTGACTTGCTAAAACACAAAATACAAAAGTACTCGGTTAAACTCCAGTTCTTTCCGGGCTTTCTGGCGCCATTAAGTTGAAATTTATGTATTTTTTTCACTGGTCACCCACAATAAGCAACAAACACAAACTGACTTGATTAAAGATAACCACCAAAATCAAGATTCGGCATAATCGTAGAAAGAGACTTACATTTTGGTTGTGTTCTAATTCCGTTTTGAGTTCATCAATTTGGGTCTGATATGTGTTATTTAGATAGGCTTGATTAAGTATTTGCACATTGGTATCAAGAGATTTCTTGACTGAGTCGTAGTCCGATTCAAGGCATTCGATTTGATAATTTAGTTCCAGCAATTCTATGTTTAGGCAATCTCGCTTGAGATAGAGCTGAAATTCTTCTAGCTAAATATTTACTGTGAAACCTCTATACACCCAACATTAGATACCTTTTTAGAGTTTTTAGGCTTGTAATTATAAATTTGAGACTTCATCAACTCTATTTCTCCTTGTAGGATGTCGATATAATTTGCATATTTATCCTAAAAACAAACTCATAATTTTTATCATAATCCAAAGACCAAATATCCTCAAGACATCCTTGATTCTTACCTCTACGGTGGGAGTCTCCGAGAAACTATTTTCTTGTTTGATAATTTTCTTCGCCTTCTCTATTTCAGATTTCCGTAGCTGGTAAACGTCAGTTGGGATGAATTTGTTGGAAAAGGTTTTATTCAATGTCGGCAGTGAATAAACGGAATTAAACAATGACATAGAACGGTCTATGTAATGCCAGTTAAGATCAGCTACGTTACCAGTATCAATGGTCTTTTCACTATTGGCCCGTGTTTTATTTTTCATCATTATTTATATTTCATTATTATTATAATTAATTAATTAATCAATAAATATGAAATCGGATTTAAATTATTTATCATAGGTACTACTGCTGTTAATGATAGGAAACCTCGAGACAGTGAATAAAGTACAGTGAACCTAGGTACAGAAAGCCTAAAGTCAATCATTAACATGAACATGGCCAATATTTAACATTACGAATAGTAAAAAAGAAAATTAATTATGGGGAAAAATTACATGCTACATGTAACGGCGTATGAGTCGAGGGCTATACACAAAGAACGATCAATATTTTGTGAAATTTACCCTTTGATAAATAGTAAAAATTGAAATGAACCAGAAAATAAATAAAAGGTTGCAAAATAAAATAGTCCAATAAAAAACATACACAGATAGATTTAACTTTTCTCAATCACTACACCAAACTGCGATGAGACAGCTTCTGTTATAATACAAGTTAATATTTAAATCAACTTACTGAATTTTGTTTTTTGCAAAAAACCAATGAATTTCAGCTAATTTTTAAAGTTATAAGACTGTTGGGCCAGAACGTAACGGCCTTGAGGAATGTTTTAATGGATCAGTAACACACACGCAAATATAACATGCAATTTAAATAAACCTATTAAACACCAAGTAAACCCTATTAAATATGAGGGAAAAGAGAATTAAAAATAAAATAATAAACATAAAAATAAATTAAAATAATAACAAAACGCACCAAGATCCGCACGATACCAACACAAATATAACAAGAAAACACAACAAATTCGACAAAATTGAAAAATTAATAAAAGTCCATTAAAGTGAAATTTAAATCGAAAAATTTGAATTAGTAATAATTCAATAAGAATTCTAAATAAAAAATTATTAAAGTAAATCAAAAAATAATAAAATTAAAGAATAGAATTTACTAGAAAATAACAAGGTCGAATTTTGTTTTAATGCATCAAATTTAACATGCGAGAAAAATAGGTATATATACTGATCCATTTTCACAAAAAAAAAACCAAAAACCGTTTTTCGAAACAAACCATTTTGAATTTGTTTTTAAAAAGCTATTCAACTTACTTTTAGGTGAGAAATGTTCATTTTGGAACCCTCTCTCCACATCGTATCCCTGCAACCTCGTTAGAGCTCTGCTCGGATGCCGGTGTGGGGAGAGAGGTAATTTTGTTTTATGCTATTGTATTTGATGGATTGGCGATTGATGGTAACTATGTTCATTGTTATTTATAATTAATAAATGTTACTAATATTAACACATTGTTTTATATAAATTAAATTTTTCTGTCGAAATTTTTCCGGCCCACAGCCAACACATAACGCAATAAAGCAAAATCTACATAGTACAGATGCATGTAAGAGCGTGGAAAATCGCCAATGATATGTACCCGTGAAGACTCAGCGTGGGGAACGCAGGGGTCGTAACGTCAATATTTGTCCTTATAGCTGAAAAGAGAAATAAGGAAGAAGTCTCTGGCTGCTTCCTCGTTTCTCATTTCTGTGAAATCGACCTAAAATCGAATTACATACGGCTCAAAATCATCACACCGAGTAGTCCAGTGGGCACTCAGTAAATATAATATAAACACAATATGCGCCTAAGGTCTATTAAAGGGAAAGGGTACTGAAATCAATTAAAGTGAAATCATTGATATAGCATTTCGAAATAAATTAAATAAAAAAAAAAAAAAATTAATATGATTAAACTGATTTCATATTTTGAGCTAAATTAGTGAAAAATTATTAAACGAATAAGTCAACGATTCAGTTAAATTAAATTATGATAACTATGGTTTATAGATAAGGTAACGATTGAATAATTTATTGCTTACAATTAGAGTAGTTTCTTTATCAAATTATTGTAAATTAGCAAGAGTAAGGCGATTAAGTTATTATAATTATAGATAAATAGTAAAGCCATACAAGCAAATCGTGGATCAAACTAGTTGATAAAAATGTGGTAACAATAGAGTAAAAGCATGAAATTGAATTATTAGTAAAACGAAGTAGCTTATTGAGCAGCCAATTCCAACATTTAAGAAAGGAAAATAATTGACTAGCACGAAAGTAATTCGTGGATTAGATGATAATTGACAAATTAATTCATAGTTTAATAGTAAAATAAAGTGAATTAGTTACTTGAAAAAATGGAATTAATTCCGAATCAGGGATAAAAACTTGAATTAACTGAATCGTTGATACAAAATAAAATTCGCATAGATTAAATTCGTAGATCAATTGCATCAATAGGATTAAATTTTTACTAATTCACTTCAAAATGAGACGAACAAAACTTTACTTAAGAAACGGATAATTCCGAGATTCAAAATACGAGAAAATATATTCCGTAACATATCGTAACGAATAGGATAAAATAACTAAAATCTTCAAAGATTCCAAAATCCATTCTTCCTTGCATAATAAGTATTCCATCATCCAATAAACAGCGAATAACCTCGTAGACAAGCGATGGAGGCTCACCCTAGTAATCAAATAGAGATTAGACCCTGAATCCCTATAATGACATCAAAAATCATGCGAAATCAAGTCACAAATTAAACTACTCACCACGTACCCTATCGTTGTGCTGCCATGCTTAATGACCACCCTTGCCGAGTCCAGTAAAAAGCTTGACGAACGTCTAGACGAATTGATAGCATTAACAACTAAGATGAAATATACAAAAACTTACTAGATCGCGAAATATCGAATTTTCGTCAATCGCCGAAACATTAATCACTAATTATTCACTGAACGGAAATAGCTAGCGTAAACAATATACGTGTTAATAATAAATAAACCAATTCATTTAGAACAATCGATAATTCCAGTATTCGGCAAATCGACCAAATATATGGAAAATAATTCGCAATCAGAGGGAGGAATCAAAGGGCCAGGAGCATTTTTGGAAGGAGAGGGACTGACGGAGCTGGTCGCCATGCATAGTGGTAATTCATTTTTGCCTTTTATAATTATCACTTTTAAGAATAAATAAATGAACTTTGATGGTAAAACTTTTCGGTAACTTTATTAAACAATAATTTGCAGCTTTCAATTAGTATTAATTCCCATAAACCATTTACATCACGATGCACCACTCGTAAGGCGGTAGTGTGCACAGTATCACCAATTTTGGACAGCTCCGTAATAGGATTAGAAATCTGACGTCGAATTAGGACGAATGATCCGTGATTGAGTTCCATTGAGGCAATTAGACTGGTCATTTCAGTAAGATTGAACGAGGAGATTAGGGGTCCTTAAGAAATGAATCTAACTGATAGAAATCATAAGGATGCTCACACGTCAAACAATATATTGCGACTTCGACTAGACTCATGATAGGTTTAATTACGAAATACCTCACTCAAGCCCTTAAATGAGGAAAAACCTCGAAACATTTCAAAGGAAGCATCTTCTTGTAATAACCTGAGATCACAATCCGTGTTAAACCCTAGCAGCCAAAATTTCAAATAGAATCATATCGATAATCACGTTTCTGAGGCTTCCCCATAAATGAATATTCAATGATGTTATCTAATTTCAGCTCTCAATGCTACACTCTCCCTCGCAGATCGCTGGAGATGGGCGTGGGCCCAACACCGCCAAGAACGATGCCCGGAATTTCCGCCGTCGAAATTCCTCGACCGGGAAAATCTGGGAGTGGGCACATCTACGCAATGGAGCCCGTCAGAAGAAATACTCCAGCAGGCCCGACAACAATTGGAGGACTTGTTGTCTCAACAGCGAGATTTGAATTCCCAGGTGGCCCGAGCTCGCCAGCACTTAGCAAATGTAGAAGAGGATTTGCTGGCGGGTCGGATTGCCAATTCATACTGGCACCCCAAACGGACCTTACTAAGCAGCACACGCAGCACTAAAAGGCCGACGATGGACATTTCCGGCTTCACACCCGAAGAGTGGGTAGTGAGCAAATTCCCCTGACAGTAATAACAATCATGAATTGTTTTGAACCAATATTATTGAGTTGTGTTCTCTCGTGATGTTGATTCTTAGCTAATAAAAATCATAATCTATTGTTAGTTATAGATTTTTGTTTAAATAAAAATTATTGTGATACTCGTAATATGAATCTCTAGATTTGATTTTGTTTATGATAGATATGAATCCAACTCAGTTATTACAACGGGAACTATCCCGAGCACAGCGGAGCAATCGGACACTTTACGGACAAATCTTACAACTGACCAAGGAGTTCCAACAAATGAAATCTACCTGGACAAGCCCGGCCAGGCAAAGATCTGTCTACCAACGCCTAACAGCGGCTCAAAGGGGCTGGGCCGAAGAGCGCCAGTTAAATCAAAGTCTCCGGACTCAAATTCGAGGACTGGAAGTCGCCCTGGCGGCGAGTCGGGAGGGGCAAGCGGTAACTTACCCTCTCATCTTCGCCTCATCCCAGTTATCCTACCAGGCGAAGACCCACGATCCTACTCCGGTCAAAGTTTCCCCAACCGCCCCATCCAGCAGTCGTCGACCGGGACGTAAAGAACGTGCTCGCCGCAAAGCCGAACAACTATTGAGCAAAAACTCAGTGTGAATAATCAACTTGACAGACGAACTATATTTTTCCCTTGAAACCATATTTGTGATTAAATCGAATGTTGTATGTTTCCATACATTTAATTAAAACAGAAGGGTCATTGAAGGGTCGTAAATGCTCTCCGTATGTCGTTGAAACGATAGTATTCTTCTCTTAGTAGTAAGCATGAACTTCAAATCTCCACACAAGGGACCAAATGATCAAAAGCGAGCGCAGGTCTTCTATCGACAGCTCGTGAACCCGAGGGTTGTCCGAGCAATTATAGTATTAGCAATAACACTCACTTTTTGCGGGCAATCCACCACTTGAACACATTACCAACGTTGCATAGCAACGGGTGCCAAGTGGCCGCTAGAATCATTTTGTATGGCGTTACTGGGGCAACCATGAAGATAAGCAAATAACGAAACCCTGTAACCCACCAAGACTTAAAGTTATAAAATTTTAAGACTTGAATTATTATTTCATAAGGAAATCAGATCATCATTCAAGCTCTTAAGCATGACTTTTGCTCCACAATTTTATATAGATATTATTATTAATAATGTTTATGAATATTCAGAAAATAATTTATTTTATTATGATTTAATTTTCGGAATTAATTCAAATGAAATCGAGTTAAATCTTTTTAGGTAATAAAAAAATTAATCGCCAAAAACATGTATTTTTTATATATCTAGGAAAAAATTTCCGAATATGGACAACATAATTATTCAAATTCATGTAATCATTATAAATGATTGTCTTAATAGAAGTTTTTGATATCCTAATTTTTCAAAATGTAAATAATCTTGGCCATTTTCATGAAATTTAAAATTCGTACTTTGTCAATTTTCGAAATTCTATAAACTTATAAATAAGATTTACAGTTTATGCTTGTTTGTTTGGGTCTCAGGTGTGGTTGAAGGTCAAGTAATATCTGAAACTCTATGGAAATAATAAATTCATTATAACGTATGTATAAATCTTATACTATAGTTTCTTAATTTTCGCAAAATGGAATTGATTTGACAGAAATGTCTGAAGTACTTCTGAAATACTAGATGATGTACCCGGCTTCGCCCGAGTTTACATCTATTATAAAAATTCATTTAAATTAATTTTTTATATTTAAACATAATCTTTGACACTTGAATTTATCTTCTAAATAAAATCATTTATTAAACAATACACAATCAGAAAATAAAAAGAATTAAAAATATTCCGAAAACACAAATAATGAAAAAATAGAAACACTACTCAAGCAATCAGAAAATACAACCACAAACAATATAGATACAGTTTAGATAAAAAAAAAAGTAAAAATATATTATTCGCTCCATTTTCTGTATTTCATTTATTTATTTCTCTATTTTATATGAGTTTAAATATAAAAAAATATATTATTTTGATTTACTATATACGTTATATGGTAAATTGCTGATCGGACAGACAAACTTTTATTCTTTGTAACACAAAAGGATTTAATAATAGGTGATTGTCAAGATTCTGACATCTCAATATATGATGAATGTTTTGATGTGATTGCCCATTGGATCCACCAGCTCTTTATCAAGCATATATGATATTACCACGATCGGTTCATCTATCCAGTTATCGGAATCGGCTATAATATCATTGTTTATAGTAATTATCAAGCTGGAATTAACTTTGAAGGTTTCCCCTGGTGTTCTTATGTAATCATTTGACCACAAAATCATGAGACTATAAATTCCAACTAAATTAATCATGTTCCAGCTGTTTCTTTCTGTAGCACTTGAAAGATTCTGGGCAAGAGGAGGGGATATATAGGGGATTTCTGAAGAGAGCTAACTTCTTCTTATTGTGGGGCTTATGGTTTGTGTAACCTTGACCCCAAATAGGACTTTTCTCGCCTCCAATGGTTACCCGTAGCCAAGCAACGTTGATAATGTAACCACTAGTTATGAGATCGCCAAAGGTGAGCGCTACGAAAGAACTGCTAAGGCCCGACCTCATAGCGGGTTCAACGCACTACCGATAGAAGGTCTGTGTGCGATTTCTTTTTCACGTCCACTTCTTATCATGTTCGTCACACTTAATCATTTACCTTTCATCCGAACCCCTTTGTGGTCTCAAATTTTTTGCGGATTTAAATTCTTTCACTACCGATAAATAAAAAAACTAAAGCGTTTAAACGATTATTTATTAAATTTCAACAATTAGTCATTTGTATGTCCTTTGAGTTTCAAGGCCGGGCGCTTCGCGCGTTCCATCTTCCTGGGACGACCTGAGCCGGTTTTACGGCCGGTTTAGTTGCTTCGGTCGCCTCTCTATAGTCCAACTGAGCTGACGCAAAAACCAGTGGATACGTTACGGCCTTGCCTTCCTGACAAGTCAATAACGCGACTTCTAAACCGCGGATCTGAGTTTTCAGTGCTTGGCCAAGCCGTTTTTCCTCGACCCATCCGCGTTGTGCAGCAGTTACCCTTTGATATAGTGTCTTTACCTTGGTAGATTCCACCCAAGTTGACTTAACCTGCTGGATCTCTCTGGTCAACTGTAGTAGCTGTTGATGCAGTTGGGCATTTTCTTTGTGCGATCTCTCCAGTGCGGTGTTCAGGGTTCTGTATGGAGCCATGTCTACAATAAGGCAAATCATTATGAAGGGTATATTTTATTTGTTAAAATTCTTTACGCGATGATTATAATAAACTTTTACTACACTATTATGGTTATATAAATTCTTCACTGTCCTATGTAAATAACTTAAGAACAAATAAACAGAGACAAAACCGTAATATTTATTTCTACCAAATTCAATGTAGACCCGAATTTCGGTAATATCCATTGGAGTTCCTTCTCGGTGGACTTCGTGAATATGCGTGATCTCGCTCCTCTTTCGGGTCTCCGTCCTCTCCCTTCATTGCTCTAGGGAGTATTCATTTTGGGACTGTGACGTTCATAAGCGGGGTCGGTCTGTCTAGCCTTGAATCGTTGAGTTGCCGTATCGAATGAGATGCCGTACGAGGGGGCATATCCATCAGTACTCGGAATCTTACCAGCCGCGATATCAGAGTTGATTTGAGCCAAGTGGCGTCGAGCCCTTTCTACTTGCAATTTGGTCTGTCTTTGATGCTTTTCTAGGCGAGCCAGAACATATTCGGCGTGACCCCGAAGTTTTCGAGTCGAGTTACGGTCTGGCTCCCTTTTTATTGCGACATGTGGTAACTCCAAGTCTTCATAGCCTCCTTGCCGGCCCGATCTTGATTCCCTTACGGGGGAAATTGAGAATCCCGCATCCCACATCGCCTGCCTGCATCTAGCTTCGGAGTGAGATGGGAATCTTACAGTTACTCGGGATTCATCTATCCAGGAGTCGTCTAAACAAATTGATGATCATTACCGTTAATAATTTCATGAAAATTTTGTCGTCAGTAGATCGAAGTGAAGCGTGGTATGAGTGGTTGATCGACCTTGGGTCTGATGGGTGATTGGATGATCGTTAGATGCTAGTTTGGGTATGTCGTTGATGCTGTAGTATCACTATGTACCTTGGGGTTGATAATACGTTAAGGAATTGTACACAGAATGTTAGTTAATCTGGGTTCTGTTTTGTGGTTACCTGCTAGTAAGCTCAATTTAGTGGGACGTAATCACGCAGGGTCGTCCTTTTCGTGGATTTATTTGTCAGAATAAATGGAACTCCTTCTCCAGGTTCTTGTCGGTACCGGATGAATGCTCTATCTCTAACCATAGACGACATTTGACTGGGGTTAGTTACTTCTTGGTTCGACTCCTCGTTATATCTTTTAATAAAATTAAAAAAAATAAAACTACGTAAACATATATTCAAGGCCGTCGTGGGGGGGGGATGTTCACTACTGAAAAACATCAACTCCTTCCGGCATGGTGAGTATTTATTTAAAGAATAAAAACATGGAGTCTTTCCCTCATATAGAGTTTTCATTAATAACAGCCTTGAATCGTCCCATCATGCAGAACATTCCCTTAATAGAACATCGGGTCTTTCCATCGTATGGACCATTCATTGCATAAATCATCGGATCTCATATAGAATATTCATTTAATACACATCGATTCTTTCCATCGTATAGAATATTCATTTAATAAACATCGATTCCTCCCATCATTTAGTATAACCATTTAATAAACATTGATTTGTTCTATCCTATAGTATATTCATTTAATAAACATTAATCCGTTCTATCATATAGTATGTTCGTTAATAAACATCGATTTCTTCCATCATATAGTATATTTATTTAATAAACATCGATTCCTTCTGTCATATAGTACATTTATTTGATAAAAATTGATTTTTTTGGTCATATAGTATATTCATTTAATAAACATCTGATCTTCTCTGGTTTTCCTTTATAATTCATAAGTTTTATCCCTCCAGAAGATCTTACGCTAACCTAGTTTATAATCTAGTTCACTGAGTGGTGTCATTTGAATCGACAAAACGAGAGGAAAGCACATCGTGAGTATGAAATAATTAATTAATTCTTGGTTAATAATTTAATTTAATTCCTTACCGTTCCTGTCGCTGGTCTTCTGCTCCATTATTATCTCATCTAACTCTTGGTCGTCCGATCGTGTGGAGGGATTTCTCTTGGCCGCGGAATAACTTTGTTGCTCATTGACGTTCGCATTCATTTTCTTGCTTCTAGAATTTTCTGTTTATGCTGAGAAATGACATGCCATTTATACTGTCATTCGCAGGCATACTTGGCATTTGAACGCGTGCTGATGTGACTAAACTTCTCGCATTCTCTCTGTAACGTGGCAATTTCATTCCAGTTCAATCGACCAATCTCGCAGTGTGTTGGCCGTGTGTGTCTCCACTGTTTCAATAATTCATTCTTCTCTGATTTCATCGATCGTGGGATATTATAATAAATTGTTTGTTCCATGAACTGATGTCATTCCAATTTCCAGTGGATTTTATTTATAGCTACTCTTACTGATGTCGTTGGCTATCCTACCCTTCTACCGTCTTCGTAAGCGGTAGATCATATTCAGATTTCGCTACATTTGACTTCCACTTATCTGGTACGATATGATTGTTCTTGAAATTCTTATTTATGTATTTTATGTAGGATCTGTGGTTGAAATATATTCGAGCTGCAAGCCCATCTATGGGTACAAGTACCGTTCCTGCAAGATCCATGATCTCAGGTTCATCCTGTGATCCCATTTATTCTCTGGATCAATTCATTCTGTGTCCTGATAGTCATCTTTTCCATGTATTTTCGATTATTCCTCAATGATTACGAACTTTCCTTAGTGTTTGTTGGGCCAGTTACGATTTTGTTTAAATGAATCGGTAATACGCACGCAAATACAACAGGCAGATTTAAAATCAGACCCATAAAACATCAACTAACCCTGCTAAAATATAAGAAAGAAAACAATTAAATATAAAATCAAGAAACACAAAAATAAATTAAAATAATAACAAAGTGCAACAAGATCCACACGAAATAAACATAAAAATAACATGAGAACATAAAATTTTGACCGAAATTTGACAATTTACCAAAAAAATGCGAGAATTCATGAAAATGGATCAAAAATCAAATAATTTGAATTGGAAACAATTCATTTAAAAAGTTAAAAAAGAAAATTGTCAAATAAAATTGCAAAATAATAAAATTAAGATTAGAATATACTAGAAAATCACAAGCTCAAATTTTGTTTTACTAAATCAAAATTAACACGCAAGGTTAGGGTCGTACAATAGGTATATATACCGATTCATTTTCACATAATTTTAACTCGTTTTAACCAAAACTCGTTTAAACTCGTTTTAACGAACACTCGTTTTAACAAGACTCAGTTTTACTCGATTTCAGTAACCAGAACTTTAATGTGAGTGAAAAAATGTTCGGAAACTTTCTCCACGTCGCGCCCAGACAACCTCATGTGAGCTCTGTTTGAGGCGTTGGCGTGGGGAAAGGTTTGTGTATGAATGTGTCGAACCACGTATGTCAATTATGAATCTGTATTTATGCCAGTTATATTTCAATAAATGCTTGATTTAGAAACACTCATGTCGAGATTTTTTCCGGCCCACAGCCGACACATCACCGCAAGTCAATAAAATCTACACACCCCAACCAAACTGTGTAAGTGCGGTGTAAGTCCGCCAATAGTTTGTGTCAGATCCACTAAATAATGAATAGATCCTATACTATGTAAAATATCAATGGAGCAGGCAATCATTTGAGAATGAAACTTTCACGCCAACTATTTGAGATTGACCAATTTGCCGACAAGAAACTGGATTCGTTCCTTCTGTAGGTTGAGTATTCCTGAGATAGCTATAACTGAAGTTCAAATCTAATTAAAAATAAAGGAAATAAAAAATTATCAGTTAGCTAACTTCGTCCGACGACGTATGGGATTTAAAATCTGACTAAAAATAAATGTTGACGCACTCCCACATATATTAAATAGAAGATCGTCTCGACAAATTTCCAAGCACACCACTAGTTGAATGTCGACGGGCATTCATGTAAACACCCAATAGGGAAGAAGCAAAAAATCAATACAGATATGACAAGAACGATCTGGACAGGAAAAGAAGCGTGGCAAAAAACGATTGAAAATATTAAGAAATGTGACATTAATCATGATTGTCGAGAATAATTAAACGGACGTGGAATTAATTAAATTGAAAATATGACTACGTGGCACTTCCCTGGAGATTAATATAAATTCGAACGCAGTAATGAATTTATTTAATGCACAATTGAATTGAACTACTATGAATCCACGAGATAAATGGCAAACAAATGGAGGAGCCAGCGAGTTTTGAGGAGAACCTGACATTACAATGGAAAAGAAACGATCCACGCCAGAAGATGGTAAGCGCCTTACTTATATTATCAGATCTATTTAATTTATACCTTCATGCGAGTGCCATCGAGGAAGATAGAACTGACCAAATTTCACTTGACTTCTGGAGAAAATTCGCGACCTGTAAATGCAGCATTATCTCATTAAATGCTCCGTAGGATCTCAAGAATTTTGTTGACACATTAAATAAAATTAGTAGTTATGTTATGGAGTTATTTCTATTAATTGATCAGTTTAAATGTTCGCCTCTTGGCTCGTCCGCCTGACAAAGGGAGGGAATCCCTCGCGGGCACACACCGAGAGGACGAAGAAGTAGAGCTCCCTTTTGTGGCTATCAAAAGAGAGCCTGGCCGCAATCCAGCCCGAGAAATTCGAGGGCAAGCGGAATTCTTATTGGCGCGTTTGGAGGAACACCAACGCCAAACCAACCGACAAGTGGACCGAGCCAGACGATATCTAACCGAAATCAATAGGGCCATAGCAACAGGAGCTATTCCTAGTACGGATGGGTACGCCCCTCCATACAATGTATCCTACAATCTTGATGACCCGAACTTAGTAGGAGAGACAGAAGCGATGAACGTGGTGGTTCCACGAAGGATGTTGTCCAGCGAGATAAGGGAGGCAGACAGACGTCCCTACCAGG
Organism: Schmidtea mediterranea; assembly: GCA_022537955.1. Lineage (NCBI taxonomy): Eukaryota > Metazoa > Platyhelminthes > Tricladida > Dugesiidae > Schmidtea > Schmidtea mediterranea. The sequence goes on from CM039681.1 coordinate 39,926,496, forward strand.
ACCCGGAACACTCCAATGCTCGTGAGATTCCGAGGCGATTCAGAGACCGAAGATATGTGAAATATAATTAGCAGGTATAAATTATAAATAAAAATTGGACTTCATGTTAATGTTTCTTTTGTTTTTTCATTTTAATTTGTTACTCATAAGGATCGATAAATGAGATCATAGTGCATTTAAAAATCGGTTTTGTTTGTAATTAGAAGCTAGGAACTAATGAGAAGACCCTTATAATGAAGGAGAATTTAATGATTTATCACGTTTTTAGATATGGAATCCCACAAAATTCTACAAGAAGAAATTTCCAAAGCCCAAAAATTAAATCGAGAATTGCACCAGCAGATTGTGCAACTGACGACGGAAATCCAACGTATCAAATCTAGTTGGGTGGAGCCAAAGAAAGTAAAGGTCCTGGGCCGAAGAAAAGCAATTGAATCAAAATCAGAAGACCCAAATCTGCGGGTTGGAAGTGGCTTTGTCTGCATGCCAGGAAGGCAATGCAGTGACTTACCCGCTGGTTTTTGCTCCAGCCCAATTGGCCTACAAAGAAGCCACCTCAAACTCTAAACCTGCAAGTAAACCGCCCCAACATCGACCTGTTCGAAACGAGCGCACCAAACGCCGAGCCGCTCAACCAGTAGAATAGAATATGTTTTCCTTGTTGTTATCACTCAATACATATTACGTCGTCCATATTGTTATTCTCGATTAAGACGTGTAATGCCAAGATTTAGACAGTATAAATATAGAATAAAAGGGGTTTTATTCTACGTGACAAGATAAACCAAAGTACGAGTATGGGACGAGAATAGACAAAAGCGCACGCAGACCTTCTACAGGTAATGCGTTGAACCCACCTTGGGGTCGGGCCAGAGTAGTTCTTTCGCAGCGCTAACCTTTGGCGACCTCAAAGCCAATGGTTGCATTTCCAACGTTGCTTAGCGACGGGTAACCATTGTGGGCAAGAATAATTATGTGTGGGGTCAAGGTTACACTAACCACAAGCCACACATGTGTTATGAATTTTTACTTTTGTTGTTGTCATTATAGGTGCGATATTAAATATATTTCATTTTTATTGAATAAATTAGGTCTAGTCGATTTCGTAATAGGGTTTAGTTTAGGGTGGTATTTAGATCCTTGTAATAATTTTATTGTTATTTTGCGAGTAATTATTATCGGGTTCTAGTGATCTGAACTGATTTATGCAAGAGCTTTATGACTTCGATGCTCACCCTCAATTATTGTGATGGTAGTCGTTAGTAATCCAAATATTAACTTTAGTTGACTGGTTTATGTTCGTTTCAAGTGGTTATTGCGATAACAGTGGGTAACCTAAATATTAATCTATTATTAACTGATTTATATTTATTTCAAATTATTATGGCGATGGTCGCTAGTGATCTGAATTTTAAACTATGGTTAGCTGGTTTACATTCATCTTAACTTAATATGATAGTAGTCGTTGTATTGGTTCATTATCGTTATTCATTAAATTTCAGCTGTAATGGCAGTTTCTAAGTTCGCTTTAATTCATCGTTTTCGGGGAAATAGTTCATTTTACGGATTTAAGTGCGATTTTGTTTTGCCCTCCTATCCTAGCTTCGGGATTCATTTAGAACAGTTTATTTATTTAATGACCTAATAATAATTTTCGATTCTTTCCCACTCTCCCTTCCTTATTTGACCTTAGGGTAGATATGTCGATATTATGATTTTATGAGTGCCCACTGGACTGCTCAATGTTTGTGATTTTGAGCCGTTGTGTGAGAATGATTTTGTTTTGGTCGAATTTATAGAAAATAAGTGATGAAGGAGCAGCTAAAAAACTACTCCCTCGCCTTCCAATTTTCCCCTATAACGGATAGTATTGACGTTTAGGTCCTGCGTTATTCACACCATAACCTTCACGAGTACAAGCTATTGGCGGATGAACCGCACTTACACAGTTTGAATTATTGTGTAAATTTTACTTTCTTGTGGTGTTGTAGCAGCTGTGGGCCGGAAAAATTTGAATTTTTGAAAACAATTTGAAAAAAAAATTCGTTTGAAATGTTTATTTCGATTATAATTGGCATAATACAGTTGCAAAATTGATATCATCGCATTATCCTGGCATTCATCAATATCATACTCAATAACGTTTTCCCACGCAGACGCCCAAACAGAGCTCGCTTGAGGTTGTTTGTGCGCTGCGTGAAAAAAGTTTCGAAATCGTCTATTTACAAAATTCAAAAAATTGCTTCGATTGGGTAAAACGAGTTTTCGATCTCTCAAAATTTGGTTAAAATTCTGCGAAAATGAATCGGTATATATACTTATTGTGTGACCCTAACCTTGCTTGTGTTGGGCCAGAACGTAAACGGCCTTCAAAATGTTTAAATGGATCAGAAACACACACGCAAATACAACACGCAATTCAAATAAACCCCAAAACACCAATTAAACCATATAAAATCCGAGAAATAAAAGAATTAAATATAAAATAATAAACATAAAAATAAATTAAAATATTAACAAAATGCACCAAGATCCGCACGATATCTACACAAATACAACAAGAAAACACGACAAATTCGACGAAATTGAAAAAATCAATTAAAGTTCATTAAAGCAAGATTTAAATCGAAAAATTTGGATTAGCAATAATTCAATAAAAATTCTAAATAAAAATTTATAAAAATAAATCGAAAAATAATAAAAATAAATATTAGAATTTGCTAGAAAAGAACAAGGTCGAATTTTGTTTTACTGCATCAAATTTCACACGTCATACAAATAGGTATATATACTGATCCATTTTCACATTAAAGTTAACCATTTTTAAACAACCAAAAACCATTTTTGAAAACACACCGTGTTTCGAAAACTATCTGAATCCTGTTTGAATATTTTAAATCTATTTTGAGATCAGTGTTTTTTGAATTTTCAGAATTTTAGGTGAGGATCATTGATTTTGGAACCCTCTTTCCACGCCTCGTACCTTGCATCTCTATAGAGCTCTGCTCGGACGTTGGCGTGGGAAGAGAGGTATTTGGTTTATTGTATGAATTTATGCTATTTTTATGAATTGGAATGGTAACTTGTTATTTCATTTTATAATTAATAAACATTATTATGCATAAATTGTTTCATATATATATAACTCATTTTATATGTTTTAAAGAGATGTCGAAATTTTTCCGGCCCACAGCCAACACACCACGCAAGTAAATAAAATCTACATAGTGCAGATTCATGTAAGTGCGTGGAAAATCGCCAATGATATGCACCCATGAAGACTCAGCGTGCGCAACGCAACGGTCGTAACGTCAACATTAATCCCTATAGCTGAATCGAGAAATAAGGAAGAAGTCTCTGGCTGCTTCCTCGTTTCTCAATTCTGTAAAATCGACTTAAATTATATTACACACGGCTCAAAATCACCACACCGAGTAGTCCAGTGGGCACTCATTAACTATAATATGAACATAATTTGCGTCTAAGGTCAATTAAAGGCAGGTGACGGGAAGCTAAATGAAAAAATGGAATCGTTGTTATATGCTATAAAATCATGATCGTAATCTACATTATCTATCTTAATGTCAAATTTAAATTCACAAAATTATTCCTGAGTTCAGATTTTCTATAGTAACTCTGTATTATTAAAACCAGACTGATAACTCATATCATTATCCGTACATCTTTTGTTAGCGATCAACTCGTATTATGAACCTACTATTTACACGATTCATCACCAATCCTTTTAGTAATAATAAATGGAAAAATTTATTAAGGATAAATTTAGATTATTAATTGTAGATTAATCTCATGGTAAACCCTTTCATTAATAATATCTTCATATTGATAAGTGTAAATCATCGGGTAATAAGAAAGTCATAGTATTAGTAGAAACATTTTGACAATCACTTCATAATATTAATTCATATGGTTAATTAATAGTAAATTGAAAATCATTAACTGTCGAACCATATTGGTAATTCCAAACCCTTTTAGGTAATTAATTGTAACTCTTTAAGTGGAAATAGCCCTATTCAAACTTATCTTTAAAAAATTCATAACCTGCAATTTAAGTAATTAATTATAAAAAATCATTATCACGGATAAACCTTTATCTCACGTTATCAATTTCATCCATGTCTCAACTTGGTTATCAATGCTCAATCATTAAAAATTAAGTTTACGTTATAAATTCATCGCAAGCCCCGATCATTAGTTTCATGATTTAGTTAAAGGTTAATAGCAATGGCATCAGTGTATAAAAAAATAGATTATAATCCCCAATGTCAAGTCGGAATTTCATATGAATTAGGTTTAAAAAAATTTTTAACACAAAAAATCCATGAAATCAAAACTTACAAACATCAAAATCACGACAATTGAATAAATAACAGCGAAATTAATAATTCCAAAGGTGAAAAGTATATGAGAAAACACTTTGGAGGAAAGTTCGACGTATAAATCCACGAAAGCATGAAACTTCATCATAAGTCAGCACGCCGAAGGAGCTTTCATCCGATCCAAAGAGAATCTCGATACAACTGAAATCAGGTAGAGAGTAACCAATTTAGTAACATCAAACGCTCCCTTTTTATGCTGAATAATAAATCTGAAACCAAATATTCATAACCAGTGAAGTGAATTTCAACTAAAACTAACTCATCGATGGATAGAAACCCGTACGGAGAGTCGACAGTATCATCTCGAACCATAGAATTTTCTAAAGTTTCCACCAAATCCGAAAATGTAATCTAGAAATAATAAATACATAAAATTGATAACTCGTACCAACCGGAAACTTACGAATAAACAGTTTCGCCAATCATAGAGACACGCGCCCAAAGTCCAATTTTCTTAAAACGCAGACCAGTATTTACAATAAAAATGATGAAGTTGAACTTGAACCTTGACATATCCGGTCAGTTCATGAGGTCGACGATCAACTAAATTATGAAATTTTCGATTACGATACTAAATTCAATTAAATGACGTTTGCATTTTCACCGAATGACGAATGAATATACAATCATCTAATCAATGTATTTATATTAAAAACTATATAAATAGGATATAAATCTTCACCGAAAATCAGTCAATCAAACGTACCGATGTACTCACAACAAAATCCAAAGAAGAGACCCATTTCGAATAGCACAACCGGCAGAAGGTCCACAATTGAATCCGAACACGCAGGTAGTGATTTGCGTATATATGATGATTAAACATAAGGGTTTAATGAGTACACGCCGCATAATGATATTCGCACCTTCGTAAGTATATTCACATCAATCTTACGGTCAAAAACACCACAGTAGATTTCAAAATGAAAACGACACAGTATATTCAAGTCATTGGAAATTCTTTTTTCCCACCGAGAACGGATGACGTAAATAGTAACTGTTAGCAATGGATAAGGAAGCATTAAGCGGAAAGAATTCGTCACACGTAACATAGTCAAGCCAGTTAACATCCCACTTAGAATGACTGAAACGATTATATCACCACTCATTATATTATACAAGAAGCATACTAATCATGAATTATTCAGGAAATGCAGACCCCGATCTCATCCCAATGCAACTCGCCGACCGATGGAGGGAAGCCTGGAAACTCTACTGGCACTCAAAATTCCCGTCCAACTTCCAACGTAGCAGCGGCAGACCAGAGTATCTCGACCGAACTCACGAGGTACCAGAACCGTTCTGGGAGGAGTGGCACCCCACGGCAGAGATCTACGCCCATGCGCGGTGTTTACTCGACGACCTTCTCGAACACCAGCAACAAGTGGATCTGAGAGTAGCTCGAGCCCGTCAATGTTTGGCAAACATTGAGGAGGATCTCGAAGCCGGCAGGATTGCCGATATTTATTATCATCCACGGTCACGCGGACACCTGCATGAAGACGCCGAGAAGGAAAAAATTGCGCAGATGACGAGAACTCCCCGAGGTCGAAACCTCAGGAGACCGGTGATGATTATACCGAATTGCTCCCCCGAGGATTGGGTAGCAAGAGGCTTCACAGACTCATGAGAATTACATTGTGAACTCTTTTTAGTTTGATATTTGTTATTAAAATAGAAATTGCGTTCGAATAAACATTAATTTTGTTTTTATTTTTGGTTGCTGTTATAACAATTCATTAAGGAAGTTTTGTTTAATTAGTTACTTCGGTGGTGATAACTATTGTTTTAACATTATAAATTCCAGACATGGATTCCACACAAACTCTGCAGATGGAACTAGCCACAGCCCGAAAAGATAACAAGAACCTATACAAGCAGATAATTCAATTAACACGAGAGGTACATCAAATACGAGCCACCTGGATAGATCCAGCAAAGGTTAAATCCTTATATCAGAGGCTCACAGCTGCTCAGAAAGGATGGGCCGAAGAAAAACAAATCAATCAAAGTTTACGCACCCAAATCCGAGGACTGGAGGTCGCCCTATCGGCCAGTCAGGAAGGAGCGGCTGTCACCTATCCGCTCGTGTTCGCTCCGGCTCAGTTAGCGTACCGGGAGCCGGCAGCTGCTTCAACTTCGACCCTAAATCCTACAACAAACATAAAGACGTACTCACGTCCCGGACGCAAAGAGAGAGCTAGACGTCGTGCCGCCAAACTACTAACCTGATCCGAGTCAGATTTCACAGACCATTGTAGCTCCTATATAAAATACATTTTCGTAGTTTGATTTCATTATCCTATGTGGGAAGGTCCAGAAAAGCATGACAGAATTCCTGAAACTCACCAGACTTTAAATGATATATGACATAAAGGGGACCAATTACAAAGAAAACCGAGCACATGTCTTCTAACGACGGCTCGTTGAACCCGAGGGTTGTCCGAGCAATTATAGTATTAGCAATAGCACTCACTTTTTGCAGACAATCCACCCGCTCGAGCACATTTCCAACGTTGCCTAGCAACGGGTGTCGAGTGGTAGGCAAAGTAACTTTTTGTATGACGTTACTGGGGCAACTATTAGCAACCCCTGTAACCCACCACTTGTTAAATTTGATGTGGTAAAACAAAATTTGACCTTGTGATTTTTTTTGTATATTCTAACTCTAATTTTATTATTTTCATGATTTAATTTGAAAAGTTTTGTCTTTAACTTTCAATTGAATTGTATCCAATTCAAATTATTTAATTTTAGTTCCAACTTTCATGAACTCTCGCTTTTCGAGTGAATTGTCAAATTTTGGTCAAATTTACGTGTTCTCATGTTATTTCTGTGTTTATTTCGTGCGAATCTTGTTGCACCTTTTTATTATTTTAATTTATTTTTATTTTTTCGATTTTATATTTTAATTATTTCCTTCTCGTATTTTAACGTGGTTAATTAATGTTTTATGGGTCTGATTTTAAATCTGCGTGTTGTGTTTGCGTGCTTTTACCGATTCATTAAAATAAGACTCTGTTCTGGCCCAACACTATATATAGGATATATATTCTTTTAGTGTGTCTACATAACTTCGATGAAATTTATGTACAATTAAAACACTTGAGATAGAAATAATTTGTAAAAAAAAGAATAAGAAAGCTTTGATAGCATTGTTTCAATAATATGTTATTCCTTTGATATACAAGTTAGAATGATTTTAACCACTTGACGTACACATTTACTTTGACTTTCCTGTCTCAAAATGATCAACTTTTTTGCAGAAATCTTTTACTTATCCATAATTAAAAGGAAAATATATATATTGAATGGCTTAACAAGTGCTTTTATTCCGGTAATTATTACGGGCGCACGTGTCAGAGTCGAGCGTGTAGAAATCTGCCAGTACGAAGTGCTCGTGTCAGACACGGGCGAGTATGTTAAGTGGTTAATGAAAACCTCACACTTGATTTAGAAGAGGTGGACCATCGTCTTGGCTTCTGCGCTCACTAGATTGGACACCATCTTATTTCTGTTTATTTAGACATGTGAAAACCAGTGTTTATTCTTTGAAAACTTGATCTTTAGAAGACTTATAATATAGAATAACTGATGGGATTATTTACATGATTGTCAGTATAATGAAATACTTTCAAATTTAGTAATTTTAAAATAAAATTGACAGAAATATTCTAGTCGATATCATATTTATTTTCCATACCTTGGCATCCATAAAAGCTTATTAAACATCATGGAGGTATGAATATTTTACGCAGTCACTTGGAATGATTTCATTTAGGATATTGAAGATCCATTGGACATGATACAAGAGAAGTGCAAAGATCATTGTACAAAGTTAAATGACATCCTAGTCAGGTGTACTGATAGGATTAATGGAGGAAAGGTTTATGCCCCTGGTGAAGACTGTTCCGAGGAATTATTTGATTTCCTCCATTGCAGGGATCACTGTGTGGCAGGGTCAATTTTTAGCCAGTTGAGATAGTTTTGTGTACAATATGTTATGTTATTAAAGTTTTGTAGAAAGTTTTAGTTTATCTTATGAGATCTGATGTGAGTTTGGTTTTTACGTATTCTCTCAGTTAAGTAGATTCAAGAAGTATTTTTTTGTTTCCTACCCACCTTAAGGCACTGATTTAGCTCCCAGTAAGTTCTTTTGTTTGAACGATTTGAAGTTTAAAATAAATTTACTATAAATCTGTCAAAATGGATAATAAGACAGGTTTATAATTATTATTATATTTTTGGAAAGATGTAAAATTCTTAAAAAGCGGATTTCATGCTCATTTGGAATGGATTGAACGCATTTGTGAAAACATGAAGCTAATTCCTGGAGTTTTGACTAATAAAACTGTAGTTGAGAGTTTTCATAGATTTCTACAAAATTTATAACAATTTTGTTTCTGATAGTGTGTTGGGCCAATACAAGGTTTTGTTTAAATGGATCGTAAAACAGCACCCAAACACAGCATGCCGATTTAAAATCAGACCTATCAACACCAAATAAATAGCTCTAAACTATGAGGAAGACGCAATTAAATATAATATCAAAAACATAAAAGTAAATTAAAATATTAACATAAATGCACCAAGATCAGCACGAAATTAACACAAGCATAACAAGAAATTTTGACCGAAAATAGATCAATTTATAAAATCAGCATTTTTATGGAAAAGCTGGTTAAAAATAAAATATTTCTAATCGGAAATATATAATTAAAAAATAAATTATCTATTTAATACAAGAAAATAATATAATTAGAGATAGATATTACAAGTAAAATCAAGGTCAAATTTTGTTTTAACGCATCAAAAAGAACACGCAAGGTTAGGGTCACAAAATAGGTATAAATACCAATTCATTTTAACACTTAACTCACTTTTTGCGAAACCGCTCACACTTTGTGAACTTATCTCAATTTGTTGCGAAATTTACGGAAGGCAGAACGCTCGAAGATTTTTGAGTCAACTTACACGATACGTACTCAAGCAAACTACAAGTAAGTCCCTGCTTGGGCGTATCCTCTGCAAGTGTGATGTTTATGCATGTATTGTAATGTTTTATGCCAAATTACATGCTTCAGAAGATCAGGTTTATTTATTTTTGTTGAAATTTTCCGGCTCATAACCAGCACATACCACAAGTAATTAAAATCAGACATACTATCAAACTGTGTAAGAGCGGTTTGCTCCGCCTATAGTTCTGTGCCCGTAAAGGTCCATGTCGTGAGAAACGACGGATGCTGAACGTCAGTATTTTCCTATAGGGACGCTAGTTAGATCGTGGGGTAGTCTTTTGGTAGCTCAACTTCCTTCCTTCGTCCGAAATTTCGACCTAAATTTGTCTAACACATCGGCTTTAAATCATCAACATCGAGTAGCTCAGTGAGCACTCCTAAAATCCTTATATAAACATAATTTTAACCTTAAGGCCAAATTGAGGTAAAGGGCTAGTGGAAAGAGCGCGAAATTAGTGCAACGAATGTAACTAATAACGTTAGGAAAAATACTAAATTAGCCAATAGTTTAAAATTCAAATCGTAAGCTCAGGATAAGAGTAGTCAAAATATGGCCTAAAGTTTTAATACTGTATCAAATTAAAAATCAAGTTAGAACAAACTAGTGTTGTAAAGCCCAAAATGAACAAAATAGGGTTTAAAGTTTTGTAACTGTACCAAAATAATTAATCAGGTTAAAATAAACTCGTGTCGTTAAACTTAAAATGAGCGAAATAGGCTAATTAATCAAACTATAAAAATCAGTATATAAGCTAACAAATAACGATAGTAGTCAGCAATGATAGAAGAGTGGAATCAAATAAACGATTGACAATCCTAAATGATAACAACGTAAAGTAACCACAAATAATAATAAGGGGAAAAATAAATCGTCGCTTCAGGATAGAAACCCGCCTAAATTTAACATGAAATCTCTAGATAAAAGGGAATAAAATATAAAATCTCGCTAATGATACGAAAGTCGCAGACATTTTATTAAATCACAAAAATAATAGTGTTAATATGATCCACCTGTGGTGCCCAAATCATGAGAGATCCATAATTTTCACAATTGAATCGAAATAAAAATCCGCGGATAAATTCCACTCCAATTTGGTATAGACAAGCCATTGTTCGATACAACAGGGTTCGGCTAGAAGAGATCAATAATGAACCAGAAAGATATAATGTCTACCGAGATTTTTGAGCATAATATTGACGATCAAGTTCGTCAATAAAGGTATCCAAACTTGATAGCATATTGAAATGCGTTCCATTAATCAATGGGGTGCATATTGACCCAGCCAACATGAATACAACATCAACGTAGGTAGGCCGATTTACCATTGCCATATACAAAAGTGATCCTGCCTAATCGATTGAATCGGCCAGATTAGAATGATTACGGCCGATATGATCAAATCACGACCGTGACAATAAACTCATACCAATAAGTTACAAACCTTGAATTTACTAAAACAACGATTATAAGACAATTGAAATAATTACAGTATAGTAATTAAAATCCATTAATATCCGTCGTTACCCAGAGACAAGATACTAATAATCGTGACAATAAAAATTATAGAGGACGTTCAGGTCAGGAAAACTGTAATGCTAAAACGGGAAGAGCAACAAACATAAATTAGTGTGATAACATCTATAATATGTTGGGCCAGAACACAAACAGCCTTGTAAATGTTTAAATGAATCGGTAACACACATGCAAATATAACATGCAGATTTAAATTCAAACCTATTAAAACACCAATTAAACCCTATCAAAATATGAGAGAAAAGACAATTACATATAAAATAATAAACATAAAAATAAATTAAAATAATAACAAAAGGCAACAAGATCCGCACGATATAAATATAAACATAACACGAAAACCTAACAAATTTGACCAAAATTTGATAATTTAATAAAAAATGTGAAATTTCATGAAAATGAAATAAAATTCAAAGAATTTGAATTAGAAATAATTCAATAAAAATTTTAAAAGAAAAATTATCAAATAAAATTGCAAAATAATAAAAATTAAGATTAGAATACACTAGAAAATCCCAAGGTCAAATTTTGTTTTACTAAATCAAAAAGAACACGCAAGGTTAGGACCAAAAAATAGGTATATATACCGATGCATTTTCACATAATTTTTAATCGTTTTTGAAAATCATTAAGCAGTTTTAAAAATCTACTTTATTACGTAAGTGAGAGTTTTTAATTGAAACTCTCTCCATGTCACATCCTCGCAACCTCGATAGAGCTCTGCTTGGATGCCGGCGTGGTTAGAGTAAATTATTTATGAATTTTTGTATGGATTGAATCGTGTTGGTAATTTCATTTTGATTTTAATAAATTATTCATAATATATATATTCTGTTTTATTTAAATTTTGTCGAAATTTTTCCGGCCCACAGCCAAAGACACATCACAAGTCATTAAAATCAGACACATTATTCAGATTCGTGTAAGTGCGTGGAATATCGCCGATGATCTGTGCCCGTGAAGACCCGGCGTGCGGAACGCAGGGATCGGAAAGTCAATATTATCCCGTATAGAAGAAAGGAGAAATAAGGAAGTGGTCTTTTGGCTACTTCCTCGTCTCTCTTTTTCTTTAAATTCGACCTAAACTTTATTTACACACGGCTCAAAATCACCACACCGAGTAGTCCAGTGGGCACTCACTAACTATAATATAAACATAACGGCGTCTAGGGTCACATAAGGGAAGGTGACGGGGAACTTGAAAAAAAAAATCATTGCTATGATTACGAAATAAAATGAATTAAAATCAATAAACTTATTAATTAAATACTCCATTTGAATACGAGGATTTCTTAATAAAGACCAGATGTTAATGAGATTTAAATGACGCACAGGAAAAATATAAAATCGTTGAGGAACCCGCGAATACTCGTTTAATAAAATTTAGGACTCCATACCGATAAAATTTAGCTTTACTAAACCAATAGGAGGTGGCAAACAATCCCGTACTCGTGATACAAAAAAGGGAAGACCAAAAATAAAATGATCAGCCCATGGGGTTTTACGGAAATAAGAAGTAAACGACGTTAGAACCCGAGATACTCTGATCAAGCCGAATAAAATTACTAACCACATAGGAGAATCGCCGTCAATCAAGATCCAAAAGGTCATACGAATTGTGAAGTAACATATACAACCCATATAAGAACCCTAGCCGAGCCCATTAGATTAATAAAATAATTTCCAATAATAGATAGTAAATCCCAAATATTTTCCACCCATGGTCGAAGGTCAATTTCATAAAGAAAAAATCGAGAATTCGTGAAATAAAATTCAAACCTGGAGGAATCCACAAAATTAAATAATTAAATAGTTGGGAGAATTCCCCACAAATGAACCCATTAAAGTTTTCTACATTATAAAAAATAAGATAAAAAGAAAACATAAACTCAGATGAACCGGTTTTAAAAAATAGTAGTGGATAAATAACAAGAACTTTCTTTTATAAAATTTAATTCACAATAAATAACGATATCCCACCAACAGACCCAAACCTGGAAACAGCTATTTCCAATAACATTCGGTAAATAAATAATAATCAAAATCCCGTCCAACAATTCGATCAGCATGCCACAAAAATAAAATTCTAAAACCTAGTAAGATTTTTTCCCCAATGATATGTAGTAAAATAAATAAGTAACAATGTTTTCTACAAAGTACATTCCAAAAGGATAGCATCCTTCCCCAACAACGGATTATACACGACCCAAAGAGAATTTTCGCCTAAAAAATTGATCAATATTAATTAGCAATACCCCAAAACAAAACCTGGTAAAACTCTCCCAATCGATAGACAAATCACCTATCACTGAGTGAGTAGGTAATCAAAGAAAATGTCCTTGACCACAACAGGTTTCACCGGGCAATTGGTGATCGAAGTTTTCAGATAGGCGATGAGGAGTTCCGTGGGAAAAAAATCCGATCAATCTACGGTATGTGCCCATTCGAACCTGATAACGTCCTTGTGTAAATATAATCCATTCATTCCAAAAATCACCAACCTCTGCACAATCACCTAAAATTAGTTAAACCTACAGGGAATAGATATGACATAGATTACCAGGTAGGCGAAGGAATCCAATCCCAAAATTTTCTAATAAATCGTCCATTCGAACAGCAGTAAATTTTTGTGACTAAAATTCAAAAAATCTAAAATTGTAAATACGTCCAGAATTGTTAAGGGCTGCCGATTGAAGTTGCAAAATTTTCCCTCCGATAGTCCATCTGGAAATTAATATATAAAAATACATAAATCAATCGACTGAGAAAACTAACCTGATATTGACATTTAAACATATTGATTTCCGCGAATTTCCCTCACCACGTCACTGACGAACATCTACATTCCGGCACATCACCGAGCGGTGTGCAATGTGCATACACTCGCCGGTAAATTCCATAAATAGACGTGCGCACGAGCATAATCATTTACAAATATAACTTTTATGACGCAACCACGAGAATTCGGAGACGCAGCGACTGGGGAAGCAAGTAGCGAGATAACCTCGAACCTAGGTCCACAACCTTGGAGTAAGTTCTAATTTTTTCAAATTTCAATGATTACCCAACTTTTTGTAGATAATTGTTTTATTCCAAAATTATATAAATCTGGCGAAGAGATTTCTTGGAATTCATTATTAATTATATAAATCTTTTGTGGATAACTTTAAATTCATTCTAATAAACGTATGGTAATACTTATATAAACCTTTTGTAGACAAATTGTTAACTTCATCCTAAGGAGTGTATTGTAATAATTATAAGCATTTTTTTGTAGCCATTTCTCGGAATTTATTTTAATAAATGTATTGTAATAATTACATGAATATTTTGTAGATAAATTTTTAAATTCCTCTTAATAAATGTATCGTATTAATTGTGTAACTCTTTTGTAGATAATTTTAAATTCATTCTAATAAACGTAGGGTAATAATTACATAAATCTTTTGTAGACAAATTATTAAATTCATCTTAAGGAATGTATCGCAATAATTATAAGAATCTTTTCGTAAATTTTCTTAGAATTCATTTTTATGACGATATGGTAATAATAGCTGAATCCTCGTGGATATTTTCGAAATTCAATTTTCTTAATTGTATTTCTAATGATTATAGGAATTTCCGTGTAGATAATTTCCCCTTGAAATTCATTTTTATAATTGTAGCTAATAATCACATACATTTCGGGCTATTATCGAAGTTTACTTTAATGATGGTATTCAATAGTTATATGAATTTTTATAGATATTCTTGCAGCTTGCCTTAATAATTGAATGATCATACATCTTGTTGCAGATAACCTTCGAAGTTCGAAGTAATACTCATACCCAATGATTACACAGATTTCTCATGAGTAATTCTTGCCAGAATTAGTAACTTTGCAGAGAGGAATCCGCCAGACGCCAAACACATGTTAAGTGCAATCTTATTCTCCCACATGATCAATTTTTTTTGTTGAATACTAACCGGGGATATCTGTGGTAAAAGGAGGTACATCGAAAAAATTCGCTAAAGATCTTAAATTAACATTAATTATAACAGTTAAATTTTCTGTTCCTTGAAATAATGTTTTCCTTCCTCGACCCATGTAGTTGTACCTATTCAAGGGTGTTGAGTAATAAAATGCCGTACCCCACGGCAAGAGTATTTGTTTCTTAGTAATCGTTTTGTACATTTCATTTTTTCTTATTCTCTGTGTACGGCCTAGATTTTGATGACACACATATTTCATTTGTTTTATCTTTTATGCACTACATAATGAAACTGTTAAGGGGTATATCACCCAGATAGTAATGACACCTATTTCCTTTAATTATGAATTCCGAAATAGGTAGTTTACATAGTCATATTATTGTTTAGAACGATCAGGACCCTTCATCTACGTCCATACGCACGTAGCAGACCAGTGGAGGCAAGCGTGGCGACGCTTTGGCCAGGAAAAATACCCCGATATGCCCCAGCCAGGATAAAAAACCGGTGGGACGATATGCTGCTAGTGGAGAATACAATGAAGCAATTCAAGAAGAAAGGACAATCAAGTGACCCAAGTCCGGTCCAAGATATCCATGTTCGGGCCCGGGCGCTTCTGGCCCACCTCCAGGACCACCAGCGCCGCGTCAACTCCTTAGTAGATTGGGCCAGTAACTACCTGGCCAACGTGGAAGATGACCTCGCAGCCGGGCGACTCGCAGATGCCTATCCACCCCGCCCGAGACCTCCCCGTAACACAAAACGGCCCGTGTTCGTAATTCCGGACTGCTCCCCTGAGGAAGGGATAAAGAAGTTTGCCCAAGACTCTGGACCGCACTGACTCTTGAAATTCGACCATCTAGTTTTACTATGAACAATTTTCTATTAAATATATGCTTGACCTCTGAAACATGTGTTAATTCTTGTTTTTTCTTAGCATAGTTTTGCAACACGTTTAAATTAACTGTATGCCTGAGAATTTTAAATAGATTAGTAAGAGCTTTAATGTTCCTTATTATAGTAATGGAGCCTTCACAAATATTGCAAACGGAACTGACCCACGCAAGACAGGCCAACAAAAATCTTCTCAATCAGGTTATCCAACTAACCCGGGAGATCCAACAAGTCAAGGCCACATGGGTGGATCCTCGGAGGGCCAAATCCTTATATCAAAAACTTACCGCGGCCCAAAAGGGATGGGCATAAGAGAGACAATTAATCCAGAGCTTAAAGACCCAAATAAAAGGGCTGGAGGTTGCACTGTCCGCCTGTCAAGAAGGGACAGCTGTAACCTACCCCCTCGTGTTTGCTCCCGCTCAATTGGCTTACCGGGAGGCGATAACATCCCCCACGACGACTGCGACTCCAATCACAACAACAACCAATAGTTATCGACCTGGACGAAAGGAGCGGGCTAAACGCCGAGCCGCTCGATTGTTGAATAAGACTTGATAAACTTATAAAATGTATTTAGTTCGCGAATAAACTATTGTCAAGTTGTAGACTATCTATGCTATTTTGTATTTATATATTCCCGGTTATTCGAAACGGTATCTTCAAAGTTTAGACAAGTGGCTATAATACTGTAACCAACACACAAAATACCTCATTACAATACAACAGTTAGGAATCCATTTTGATATTATGATAAACTCCGACGATAAAACTTACGACATAAATGGGACCGAATGATCTAAAGCGAGCGCAGGTCTTCTAACGACAGCTCGTTGAACCCAGCGAGATTGTCCGAGCAATTACAGCATTAGTAATAACGCTCACTTTTTGCGGACGATCTACCCACTCGAACACAGTTCCAACGTTGCCCAGTAACGGGTGCCGAGTGGCAGTAGAGAAATATTTATATGACGTTACCTGGGAAACAACAGAAAAAATTAAAACAAATCATAGTACCCAGTAACCCACCAAATGTATTAACAAATAATATGATTAATAGAATTTTCTGGTTGTTTTAATTCATTTGGTCGTCAATAAATAGATAATAGAATTATGAAGGATATAGAGCACACACCATGTGAAAGTTAGGGACCTAAAAGAGTAAGTCGAGCATACACCTTCTAACGGTAGCTGGCTGAAACCAGGCTGAACCAGGCCTTAACAGTTTTAGAAATAAAGCTCACATTTGGCGGTCACAGAACCATTGGTTACATTACCAACGTTCCCTAGCGACTGGTAACCAGAGGAGGGTAGAAAGATTGTATGTCAGGGGTTCAAGGTCAGACAGTTCACGAACCTCACAAGTGTAAGGATTTATAAATTCGATTGAATTTGTCAACCTCTTTTGACGTGCTTCTAAATACAATAAATGAAAATTGGTTTTACGTTTAGCTATGATATTTCATCAAAGGTTAAAGACAGAATAAACAATCAATTTCATTATGCATTGAGTAATCCAATACAATGAGTCATGTTTTTACTGACTAATATAAATAAACTGTCAATGACTTTACTAAATAATACAAATTATTATCAAAAAAGTCAAATTCTAATCGGTATTTCATTTTAAAGATCACATTAAAAAAATTGAATACACAATTTATATCATTGTTTTAATCAATCTACTGAGATAAATTCGACATTATTAAGCTTTTCTTATGGCAGCGTATTTCATATTCTTTGGTATAAAGATTAGTATTCCAAATTGATATTAAATGATGTCCATTAATTCCGTTATTTCTATTATCATTTGTTTAAGTCCCAACGATGTCTATATGAATATCTTGAAAACACCTGGGCCTAGAAAGGAGTTGAAGTTTTAGCACATATTTTTTGTCATTTGATGCCACACATGAATATATTTCGTACGATTAGCACCAGTATAAGCAAGATCACGTATTGTTTTGAAGGTTACTTTAATTTGAGATGATGAAACTTCTAACCTATTTATTTCATTCATGTGCATTTAGTAAACCAAATTGTGCATGAGTAAATTTAAACAAACCAAAATGTTTATTGCGGTTTTATGGATATCTGGTTTTTCTATTGGGATTTGAATATTTGTATTTTTTAGATCAATGGTAGAAAATATGCATCAATTGCCTGTAGTGCTAATTATAACTTCGATACTAGGTATTTGGCAACTGTCTGAAATCTTGTTACTGTTAAGCTCACTTCCATAAATTCTAAGATATAGATTACATTGTTAGTCTGCCATGACTTTGCTGCATTACATTTCTCTCTATAAATATTTGGTTTTTTGGGCTTTCCTGTTATGTGGATTCTTTGATTAAATTGCATTGATGATTGTAACGAAGTTAAGATTGGATCACAAATGTTTATTAGTATAAACAAAGGGTAAACCAAACTTTTTCAGCAACGGAATACTTGGCGAATCCGAAAATTTTGGCGGAATACTTAGCTTATTTTTTAGGTGGGGTAATTCATATTTATGTATAAATAAAAATAAAAAATGTTATTAAAGAAATATCATTTATTTAATACACATAAAAATATAAATAAATAAAACTTCTAATGACTTTGATGATTTTGAGTTCTTAGATTACAAATTATCTTAATATCAGGCACAATATTAGTTAGTTGTATTCTCATATCTTCCGTGCCGTCGAGTTTATTTCTGTATTTTGTTTTTGTTGCAAAATATTTAGAAAATTCCACTTCACAGAAATACGTTGTGGAAAATAAAGTAAACAAACCACAGCTTGTTTTGAGACATTGGGAAACTCTTCAGTCAGACTCGTCCAGAAATCATTTAATGGCTGATCTTTAAATTTTTCTTTCAAATCAGAGTCATTAAATAAGTCAATCAAATACTCATAATCCCTTGCGCTTAAGCCCACTGGTTTAACTGTCACGGAAAATGGATTCACAACCCGGGAATCGTCCTTACTTGTTTTCGGAAAAAATATTCCGAAATACTTGTTTTCAAGTTATACAGGTGTTCTAAAAATACTCTTAAAATTTCTTTATCAACTTGAAAATTCAATGCATTCAAACATTCATTTAAGTCAGGAGAACAATCAAAATTATTAGACTCAACTGATGAAATCCAAAATTGTATTTTTCTATCAAAAGATTCAATTTTATCTCTCATATTAAAAATTGTAATACTTTTTCCTTGTAAAAATAAGCTAACATCATTGCATTTTGAAAACAAATTCGCCAGATATGTAAGATGTATCAACCAGGAAGGAGTTGTTAAAAATTTGATAAAATGATGCTGTAAATCATTTTGTTCCTTCAAGAAGACTAATAATTCATTTCGAAGTTCATAAAGTCTTAATAGTGCTTTTCCTTTGGATAGCCATCTCACTTCAGTATGTAATAAAAGTTCTTTATGTTCACTCTACATTTCATCGCGCAAAATTTTAAATAATCTGGATTGAAGTGGCCTAGATTTTACATAATTTATCATTTTCACGGCTTCATCCATAATATTTTTGAATTTTGAATTTTTTTTAAGTCAACAGTGCATGCCTATGCAAAATACAGTGACAGCTAGTAGCTCTTGTAGCTACTTTCAGGATACATGATACAACACCTTTCATTTTTTCTACCATTGCACGAGCACTTTATGTACAAATATCAATACACTTTTCCCAGACTATCTCTTGTTTTGTAATGTAATCATTAATACAGTTGAATATATCTTCTCCTGTAGTTTTACCATGTAGTTTTTACACATGAGTAAATCTTCTCTAATACTTTTATCAAATGTATAACGAACAAATATCAATAATACCGCTAGTCCTGCGACATCTGTGAATTCATCCATTTGCAATGCATATTCACTGCAAAGTCCAAGTCTCTATGCGAGTAAAAATATCTTTAATTCGTCGAGAAACAGTATTATATGATAATTGTATTGCATCAATTTTTTAGTACCCTGCTTATTAAGAGTACATGACACCATGTCTTTCGCACATGGCTTAATGAGCGTCTCTCAGATTGTATGAGCTTCACCAATAAGTGCAATACAATAACTCACGCGATAAGTCGTTTTCTGTTGTCTTTTCAGTTTTAGCTATTGTATTCATTTGAATTTGGAATTTTCTAGTGAGTCACGTTGTCTCTTAAAAAATTGCATATTTTTTCCTTTGTAATCAGAGTGTGTCGTTTCGAAGTGCGTGTGAAGTTTAGCTGGAGCTAAAACTGTTTTACGAGTATTTTTTGACACAAAACACACAATGCATCAGGAGCATCTGATTTTCCAATATACGTAAATTCAAAATTTAAATAATTTTCATCGTACTTCCTTTTTAGTCTGTTCATAGATGACATTTGTTCTTTAATATTCGATTTTGAAGAAATCACAGTTTTTGGATTATTTTTTTCTTCTATGATAGACGTATCAGTAGAAGTATTTGGCCTTTCTTTCGTCAAATTTCTTGTCTTCAACCTAAGATCCATGAATAGTTTTTAAATAATATGTAAATTCTGTAATAATTTTTTTGTCAAAATGGAAAAAATCTGTATTGTAAGAAACTGGATAAAATTAATGTACAAGAAAATCGATTCATTTTTATGCAAATTTTATTTAATATATTTACATTTCCAAAAGTATATACTCAATCTTGTTTTAACGCAATAAATTAGTTTCAGAAATTAACATGTATTATAAAAACTCGTGAAAAATTGTCAGCAATAACCTTTTGTAAATTTGACAGGTTGGATCCCAAGATTTAAAAATCTTGTATAAAATTCACGTACAAATAAATTTACGTGAATTAATTGTGTAAAAAGTGGCATTTGTGGCACCAAAAATATTGAGTAAAAGTGAAATCACATAAATAAAATTCACGTAATAAGCACTAATATCGTGTGATTAATTAACAAAAAAAATTTTTTTAATTAAAAAAAATGCGACTTATGAAACATTTCCCTCCAGAATTTATATACATTGAATATTTAACACATCCATATATATTTTTTATTAGATTTATGAACAATTTTTGTGTTAGCAAGACTAACCATTTTGTTTATCTTGGTAATTACCGTAGACGACACGTTTGTCATAATTCATGTACTTATCTAAAGTCTAACAACCGCCTGTGAATGGTGTAGTGAACGTCTTTTTTCCAAAGTCCATTGTCCATAATCGTTTGAAAATTTTTTACAGAAAATCGTAGTCCAATATTGCTTGTGATACGTTAGAAGCATAAATTATTCCATTTAAATTAATTATAAATGTTTAGCCGTTGAATGCTGCAATAATTTTTGAACAATCTAATTATAGGTAAACAACAAACTGCAACACATTTATCAGTTACAGTTCATACTCCATAACGTACCTCTCAGGAATTAGTACTTCCGATGTGTCTATTGTGGAGGTACCCGATCTTTTTCCGAATTTGTAAGACCATTCATTTGTCAAAAGCTCGCAATTTCTAGCATTTTACAAAATTTTCTATGATTATAATACAATTCTTTGAAAGGGTCTTTATGGTTACTTTAACGATTCAATACCTTATACCCAATATTTGTTCATTGTCTGATCTGGTATTTTGAATAGTATTTAGTGTGGTGTAGGTTTGTCCAAAGATTAAATCAGTCATTTGCTGAAAAATATCAGAAAATTTATGAAACTGGAATTATGAAGTTACCATAGAGATGGCTGCTCAGTTATTAAAAATAAATAATTAAATAAATAATTAAATAAATAGTTAAATAAATAATTTAATAAAAAAATTAATTAATTAGAGTAAATAAATTAAAGAAAACCACCAATCCAAAATCTATATTTAGCTAAAAAATATTTCGACAGAATTTCTGCCTTCGTCAGGTAGTTTTAAATTTTAAACTATTTAGAATTAACTATTTTTATTTAAACAAAGCGCATTTTTTGATGCAGCATGAAACTAAATGTAAAATAGTTTTGTTAAAAATTTCTAAATATTTTGTGAAGGTTATATTTAAATTTTGTAAAAGTCTCGGTTTTGTAAAACTTAAAAAAATTTCTTTTAATTTTGTAGAATTTATGATTTATAAAGCAAGATTTTTAATGTTTGATAAAATAATTTTAGAATTTAAAACAAGAAATTTGTTTAAATAAAAATGGTTTATTCTAAATAGTTTAAAGTTCAAGACTATCTGACGAAGGCAGAAATTCTGTGGAAATATATTGTAACTGAATATATATTTTGGATTGGTGTTTTTCTTTAATTTAGTTCAGAGCTAATTTTGTGTGATTCTTTTAATCAGAGTAAATAAAATTAATAAAATAAATTTCATAAAATAAGTAATAAAAACCAAGTCAAGTAATGTGGAAGGAACCCTTTTTCAAATTCTGCTTTTTGGGCTTGTCCAAACCACGATTTCTCAACTTTAACCACTTGTCCTCATTTTTTGATATTTTATATTCAAATAAAAACTTATCTTGGCGTTATTGAACGCAAATAATTATTTAATAAAAATTGTTCAACAATTTTCCAAATTAGAAAATTATGCTTTCATGGGATCGACGTAAAAAAATGTTTAACAAATGACAAAATATGTGAAATTTTTGAAAGAAAGTCTTATTTATTTACTTAAAAAATTTCACATTATTTAAAATATTAAAAAACATTACAAAACGTTTGTTTCATTTCAATAAATAAATTAGATAATCAAACTTAACTATAATTTTATTTGAAATAAATTTTTATAAATTTCAAATATTCAGTTTTAAAAAATAAATTTAAATTTAACTTTCATTCTTTTTTCATTTTATTTTTGGTTCATAAGCAACATATCAAAGAAAATCTAAAAATTTAAAAATTTAATTTACTTTTTGTTACATTTTAATATAATGCAAAAAAATTGGTTATAAAAATTTGTTTAAATAATTGTTTAATTAATAGTATAAATAATTTTAAATAAATGGAAAACGATAAAGAATGTTTGATTTGCTATTCAACAATGAACATTGAGAAGATTGTAACATTTGAAAATTGTGGACATTCTTTTTGTATGAATTGCGTGATGGAATGGATTATCACTAATCCGATTTGTCCTTTAGATAGGCAACCAATCGTATCAATGAAAGTGGGTAGCAAGTCAAATGAAAGTATTATTCATATGGACGATATTGTCGAATTTATCAAATTTTTGAAGAGGATTTCAAATTTAAATTTTATTTTATGCAGCTTTAAAAAGAATATTTTCTGTTCAGTAAATGAGGAAACGACAGACGCGGAATTGAGTGAAATCCTTGCAAGTTTCGATGAAAAATTTGATGCAACTTGGGGAAAAGTTTCAAGGCTTCATAATAAAGTAGTAAAGATTTGTGATGGTGGATATGAGATGAAGCAGCCTAATGGTTATAGCCAGAATAAACATTATTTACTAAAATTTGAATATCTTAAGGCAACGCAAGGTCTATGTGATATAAATCTAATTGAATTACAAATTTTGAAAACCGAAGAAGAGTGCATCAACCGGTACATAAATCAAGAAATAGACAGAGGAGAACTTAATAGTTTCTTCAAACTCATGTCACTGAGAATAGATAAATTTAAATTTAAATCTCAATTGACTATCTCTCGAATTCGATGGCTAATGAAACATCTTTATATTTCCTGCTATAAATCTCTTGAACCGATAGCCCTTTTACAGGATTGCTCAACTGTCAGGGCTCTGTTGGATACAATCTTGTCTGAAAGTTCCACTAAGAATACCCAAATAACGAAGTATATACAATCCCTTGAAGTCATGATATTTGATGAAGATGATGTGGATCTTGGCCAGTATTTCAACAACTGTGGATTAGATCTGATTATTAATGCGCTACAGCACTTGGTGGAAACCATAACATATATAGTACACAATTTTACACTATCAGAACTGTCCATTCTGGAATTTATCGCTATTGACATAGATCCTAAAAGAGTAGTTAATCTAAAATATTATAATAATAACGTTCTACATATGATGAGAGATGTAAAAAGTATTGTCTGCTGTATTATTAGTAAACGGAATGATCAAATATCAATTAAGGATTCCGTAAAAGAGCTGGAAATCGAGTGCAATGTTCACCTGGAAACATTGAAACTCATTTGTGAAGACATGGAAACAACTCCTAAAGTTCTGATTATTAAAAACTTAGTTGAAAGATTTCAGCGAATTATTGGAAATTTATGAGGATTTTGTTTTAATGAAATACAGAATTTGTTTTTAATTTACTTTTTGATAAAATACAATTTACTGAAAAAAATACATTTTATTTCAGTAAATCCTTGTACGGTTCACGAGTGATCTGTTTTCTTTTAATATTTCATTTATTTCCATTATTACTATAAAACTAATCATTCAAAAATCAAAAATATCATTTTCATTTTTGTAAGTTATGATAAATTTTGATTTTACTTAATACATTCAATTATGATAAAAGTTTTCACAACTCTCTAATTCTTTACATATCTCTCATCTTGACTTTCATAAGTCAAATAACTATTTGCATTCGACATCTCAGATCTTTGTGTTCTGTATAAGAATATTTTTATATGCTTTCAAATACTTTAGCTACCACATCAGTAAACTTTGTAATGAGAAATCCGAATTCATCCAGTATTGAAAACCATCTTAAGCCAGAGATTTTATACTCAGTGAAGAATATTTTTCTAGGTACAACATTCTTATTTAATCTTCAAATTTGGATATGCTTGATCTTTTCTCCAGGCTCTATTTAATCTAAATAATCGTTTATGGAAGATGATTTTATAAAAGTGACTGCATGTCCCGTTTTATTCATTTTATGTCAACCTCATTCTCATGGTGAAGTTCTTTAATTTAACCATTTCACTTGCGATCTCCTACTCCTATCTTTACAATTAATACTGCATTTACAACAAAGAACGACGAAATCAAATGCTATTTTTAAAAATGTTATCGGTTACTTTTTCACTTATTAAATTCAAATCTAGAGATTTTAATTCATTTATTCGTTCTGATATCAGTTTCTTTAATTGAATAATAAAAGCAAATGCATAAAAACAAATCTGAATCTTTAAGAAACACATGATCACGTTTAACTTTTATTTTCATTTTTAGGAATAAACTTTAATTATTATTATTATTATTATTATTATTATTATTATTATTATTATTATTATTATTATTATTATTATTATTATTATTATTATTATTATTATTATTATTATTATTATTATTATTATTATTATTATTATTATTATTATTATTATTATTATTATTATTATTATTATTATTATTATTATTATTATTATTATTATTATTATTATTGTTATTATTATTATTGTTATTATTATTATTATTGTTATTATTATTATTATTGTTATTATTATTATTATTGTTATTATTATTATTATAGTTATTATTATTATTATTATCATCATCATGATCATTATTATTATTATTATTATTATTATTATTATTATTATTATTATTATTATTATTATTATTATTATTATTATCATCATCATCATCATTATTATTATTATTATTATCATTATTATTATTATTATTATTATTATTATTATTATTATTATTATCATTATTATTATTATTATTATTATTATTAATATTATTATTATTAAGTAAAATTTTTAGTGTAATTTTTAATCCAACATATCAGGAAAGTAACGGGTAAACATGAATAATATTTGTAGAAATTACTGATTAAACTCGATGCATTAAAACACAATAATGCCCAATGTTTACAATACACAATAGGTTACATAATATCCTGGCGAACTGCAAACAATTACTCCTCGTCAGTGTTAAATTCTCGTTTAATTTGTTTTCAAGAAATCCATTTAAAATCGCTTTGTCTACGAAATTTCCCACGGAGCGAACTGCTAATATTTGTTTACCGGAGTAGCTTTTGTCAAGCAAGCTCAATAAAAAGTGAAAATAAGGGAAACCATTGATTTTTAGTAACGCTTCCTAGCTGGATGGTGAAGCCTGTGGAAAAAGGGGCAAGAGAAACCCCAATACGAAACAATTCGCTACTCACAACAGCGTATGATGTAACTCAAATTCGAGGAGGAAATTTCATCTGGCAACACACAATATCAAACGATGGGATATATTCACTGGGAATCCTGCATCACTCCGATTGGAGATTGGTCGAATGTTTGTTTACTTTTAACAAACAAAAGTTATCAGCAATTTATTGAAAAAACGAAAACTTCTTTTGTACAATTTGCAACTCAATATGGGATGTGCTGGCAGCGTACCTGATAAGGATCAGCAAGAGAAAAATAAGGAAATCGAACAACAGCTTCGACAGGATGCGGAAAAAGCCATGAAAGAAGTCAAACTGTTGCTGTTAGGAGCCGGAGAGTGCGGCAAATCGACAATTCTCAAACAAATGACCATCATTCACGGAAAAGGTTATCCGGAAGAGGAAAGAAAGGAATATGTACCGATTATCTATGCAAACGTCGTACAAAGTATGGTTACGATTCTCAATGCAATGGAAACTCTTGGAATCTCCATGGAAAACGAGGCCATGATTGAAGAATCGAAAATCGTCCAAAAATATATGCGCAACGCCGAAGAGGGAGAATTCCCGAAAGAATTAGGAAGTGCACTTGCATTGTTATGGAAAGACGATAGTGTTCAGAACTGTTATGCTCGAGCGAAAGAGTATCAGTTAAATGATTCCGCCGGTTACTATTTAGACTCTCTGGATCGTTTATCAGAACCGTCATACATTCCGACAGAACAGGATGTGCTACGAAGTCGAGTTAAAACTACCGGAATTGTCGAAACTCATTTCCATTTCAAAGATCTCGATTTCAAAGTTTTTGATGTCGGTAAGTAATTTTCTTTTATCAATGTTTTCATTTTTTTTTAAATTTTCATTTGTTTTTTATTTTTAGTCTATGTTTAGTTTATTAATTTTTCTATTTTTGGCAATTTCCGCCGGGATTTATTATTTACGGATTTAATGGAACGAAAGAACGAGAAAGAAACCTCTAGGGAAAGTCGTAATTGTCATAATTGAGTTGCCTAGGTTACCGAAGATCAGAGTTTGTAATTGCATATAAGAGGAAAAATTTGTTTCTTTTCTGGGAAAGAGGAAATAATAAAGTAATACTCGCTTTTATATATGCAGTTACTCGGGAATTAATGACAACGGGGCTGGAATATAAATTTTATCTTTGTTTTATCGTACTGTCAAAGGCTAGGCAATTGATAACATTGAAACAACAAAGAATAATGAGAATAATAATTATAATAACAATGTAATATAAGAATTTCTTTGAACTTTCCTACTGTTTGAGTTGTGAGCATAATAATTAATTGAAGGGGGGAGGGGGTGAGAAATATTTTTATAAATATTTATTTCACTTTAAAGAAATAAATCACATAATTTTGTTTAAACTGAAACTTTGAAATTTTTCTATAGAATTTATTGTAATTTAATTTAACTATTCCTTTCATTTTAGTTTTCC
Organism: Schmidtea mediterranea; assembly: GCA_022537955.1. NCBI lineage: Eukaryota > Metazoa > Platyhelminthes > Tricladida > Dugesiidae > Schmidtea > Schmidtea mediterranea. The sequence goes on from CM039681.1 coordinate 39,953,809, forward strand.
TGTTCGGTTTCCATAGATACCGATTAATAAATTATTAAATCGGGTTGTCATTAAAAATAAACAGAATTATTTCATAATTTGTAATAAACTGTTTTATTCCTGCTAGCGCTAGGCAACTCAAAAACTGTTCAACGCATTTGTTCTTAGGAATCCTAAAAATAAATTCCTTCAAAAATGTCCCGAAATAAACTTTATTTACCGTAAATTAGTATAATACTAAATTAGGAAAAAATTTTTCAGAAACGGAAAATTTAATTATTATAAAACATTTAATTAATTAATTTTTTTTGTAAAATATTATGTCAATAAATCAGTTTATTAACAGTTTCGTATTATTCTATTACTAATAATAAATTCACAACTAGTCAATGATTTATTGAAAATTTATTGATATCAGAAATTCAATTTGATTGCCAATATTTATTTTTACACAGTTAATCGGAAAAATTAACTTTTAAGAAAACGTGTTTAATTTAAACATCATTATTTATCATTAAAATTATTTATTTTTTTGTCTATCTTTGATCTGTTTTCTTTTAATATATAATTTATTTTCATTACGATCATAAATCAAAATAATTTATATTTTTATGTTACACAAATTTTTGCACTGCCTTTATCCAATGATTTAAGCACTTGAGTTGCATAGGAAAATAATTTTATTAAAATAAATTTAAAAATCTGCTTAATTAAATGTGGAAATAAATTAACAACTGTATAAGCTAATTTTTAAATAATTTTACAATATTAATAAAATAATTTATAAAGACATTGTATTTTCTACAAAATTTGAATATGAATCAGATTTATTTATGGTATTCACGAATTTTCGGCACAACCTTTTTTCAAGTGATTTCCTTGAAAAAAGGAAAAATCTCTTGAAAAAAACTGTGCCGAAAATTCTTGAATACCATAAATAAATCTGATTCGTAGTCAAATTTTGAAGAAAATACAGTGTCTTTTATAAACAAAAATAAATCAGAGGTGAAAAGTCCTTATAATATTAATAAAATAATGTATTATTCTGAATGTGATTTATTTTCTATCTTATTAAAACATTTTTAAAAATTGTTTTCATATTTATTGTCATTTTTTAATAAGCTAATTTATTTATTTTTGACGATTTCTCCCAAAGCTTTTATATTTGAAATAATATTCTTATGCTTATTTTTCTCAATGAATAATGTTTCTGTAAAATATTATCAAATTTATCTGTTGATATTGAAATAGTAACTTGAAAAAATTGCTAGAATAAATATTTTGTTACAACATAGATAAATGTATTATCAAAATTCATTCACAGTTATAATCGCACATTCCATAGACTGACTACAAAACTCTATATTTAAACAAATTTCAATTAACAGAATTAACTCAAATACTATAGTCATTGAAAACATTATTACCACTTAAAATAATATAGTCATTTTAAAAATGTTTTTACTCTACTATTTAATAGTATATTCATTTGAAATAACATAGTTATTTGTAGTTTTAACCAACTATGTAATGAACGGTTTAATAACAATGACCAAGTGTGGATTTCTAAATGTTCAAGTTTAGTTTTTGATGTAATTGAAGAATAAATCAAACTAAATTCCATGTATTTTATTTTTAGATGATTAATTAAATTTATTAATTTTATATTAAATAAAAAACTCATAACATTGTAATAGTATCGTTATATAAAAGGTATCAAAATGATTTGACGTTCCTATAAAAAAAAGTCATTAAAAACTTTTAATTTTTCCTTTAAGGTGGTCAACGATCTGAAAGAAAGAAATGGATGCACTGTTTTGAAGGAGTAACGGCCATTCTATTCTTAGTGGCGATGTCAGAATATGACCTAAAACTTGTTGAAGACTCCAGCACGAATCGAATGCACGAATCTATGAGACTGTTTGATTCCATTTGTAACAGTCAATGGTTTGTCAATACAAGCATCATTTTATTTTTGAATAAGAAAGATTTGTTTGGCGAAAAAGTTGTCAAATCTCCTTTGACAGTTTGTTTTCCGGAATACACTGGAGCAAATATCTATGAAGAAGCCAGTGCTTATATTCAGTCTCAATTCGAAGAACTGAATAAGAAAAAAGAAACGAAAACGATTTACACTCATTTTACTTGCGCCACAGACACCAACAATATCCAGGTTGTGTTTGACGCTGTCATAGATGTCATCATCAAGAATAATCTTAAAGATTGCGGTCTATTCTAAATTGGACACCAAACCGAAAAAAAGAATATTTTTACACTCGTATTGTAGAAAACTTTAGATGAAAACATTTTTTTCGAATAATTTTCTTTAACCTGTTTGCATATCAGCCTAATGGTATGCTAAAGCATATCTTTATATATATGATTATTATCATTTTTGTATCTTGCACCGCTTGCTAAATTGCATTCCTGACTTTCTTGGCATTTGAATTATTTTTTAAAAAATTTTTTTTATTAGTTAAAAAAAGTTGAGAATTTATTTATTTATTTATAACACCCCCCTCACTGTGTAATGAACGCTTTCACAGCCTCTGTGTATAAAATTATCGTTGGGAATCAAGTCCATCATTTACAATTGCCGTCCAAAATGGTATTTTGAGTTTTTTTATTGTGAAATTCAATAAATTATTTAAGAAAAATAATACATTTTAAACAAAACTTGTTGTTATTTAATTAGAAATAAATTAGTTGTTTTCATACACTTTACAAATAATAATAATAATAATAATAATAATAATAATAATAATAATAATAATAATAATAATAATAATAATAATAATAATAATAATAATAATAATAATAATAATAATAATAATAATAATAATAATAATAATAATAATAATAATAATAATAATAATAATAATAATAATAATAATAATAATAATATAATTATAGTAATAATAATAATAATAATAATAATAATAATAATAATAATAATAATAATAATAATAATAATAATAATAATAATAATAATAATAATAATAATTTCATTGATCACTATGTTTGATTATATTCAAAAAATATACGATACATTAAGTGATATTCAGTACATTTCTCAATAGTATACTAGTTTCGAGCTATCATCAGTACTATGAAGGGAAGCGCTCAGATTTCTCTGAGCGCCTGGTAAGTGTAAAAACAGCGTCAAAGTAACACTGTTATACACTTATCCTGATGCACTGGATATCAAAGAAGTTTGCGAAGTTTGGTTTTAAGGCAAGACAATAAGACGCATCTTTATCTTGAACCTACTTTCACTTCAAATCATAGTAGATACCATTATACCTCTGTGGACTACAAGTTCAACATAGAAAATGGTAACAAGCTATCAGACTACCAAAACTACTTGAAAAACTACAAGATAAAGATTCGTCTTATTGTCTTTCCTTAAAACCAAACATTGCAAACTTATTTTATGTCCAATGCATCAGGATAAGTGTATAACAGTGTTAATTTGACACTGTTTTTACACTTACGAGGCGCTCAAAAAAATCTGAGCGCCTTCCGGCATAGTACTGATGATAATCATTAGCTCGAAACTAGTATACTATTGGGAAATGTACTGGATAATACTTAATGTATCGTATATTCAATAATAATAATAATAATAATAAAATAAAGTAATAATAATAATAATAATAATAATAATAATAATAATAATAATAATATAATAATAACAATAATAATAATAATAATAATAATAATAATAATAATAATAATAATAATAATTTATAAATAAATAATTAAATAAATTTGGCAACGATTTAATTAAAAGATAACGCCAATAAAAAACTCTTGGTACGATATATTTCAGGTACACAAAACCAACTAAAAATATTATGAATTAACTTTTAATTTAAACAAATTTTTTTTTATATTAATTTAATTTTGTAATAATTAAACATTGAAAAATATTCAACTACTTTTATCTAATTTTAAAATGTTATTTATATAAATATTATAATTTTATAAAAAATAATGTAATTTATAAATTAAATTATTTTAATAAAATTAAAAAAGTTTTTTTAAAAAAACAATACATCAACTGATTTAACATACTTAAGCTATTTAAAAACACTCAAAACATTCGTAGTCACATCACTTTGCACATTAATCTTTGGATCCAATGATCTTATCAGCAATGCTTCACATATCACGCTTTCCCAATAATTATTAAAACTTTTCAACAAAATTCTAAAATCAGACATTCCTATTTCACTTTAACTACCTCTAAAATGAAATAGGAATGACGATTTCTTGTACTTCTTGCTGCTGTTGAGAGATTTCAAAAAATAGTTTCAATGGGAATCTCGAAATTACCATTCAGCAGTAATATTTGTAAATGGCTTGCTATGACCGTGAGGTCCTAGTTTGGTTATAATGTAAAATGTAATGCTGTCATATATATCCAGATCCCACGTTACTCGATCGTTAGTACACACCCGGGCAATATAATTAACGGATGGCTATCCGTTGGAAACCTCAAATGATGTGTTTCAAATTGGTTTTCTCCACAATAACTTACTTGATTGAACCCAAGACAAATATCTCTGCTAATAAATAGAATTAGAATAATAAAACCTTACTGTATTTTTTGGCTTCAGTTGCAAAGTCAAGTTCCACTAGTTTCAGTTAAAACACAGAAAAACTAATATTTTGAAACGCATAATTCTATGCTGCCAAAATCAAGTTTAGCAAGATAATTTTGATTGAGAAATAAATATTATTTGTACTTCGCGTTTGTTTCATCGCATTAATGTAAGCGTAAGGAATTCGCGTACCTCGTCAACCCACAATATACAATCATTTAATCATTTATTTAATTGTTATTTAATTAATTAAATAATTTAATTATATTCTCAGAATATCCATGAACGATTTCATGAGTTGATATAAAATTAGAAATTATGAGTTTGCAGTCCTTTAAAAGGTTTCCCGATTAATATCCCTACGAAGCACTGAAAGTGGAAGAGAAATCTATGGAAAAATCTAATGAGAATAACGACTCAACTAATACGTGAGAAGCATTTTTCCTTCATCAAAGGTATTTCTTTTCAAGTTAGAATAAAAAGAGAAACGTAATAACATTTTATTATTTTCTATCGAAACATCTTTTTAGATTTTTATTTAATTTTAGCTATTTTCTTTCTTTTAGTTTTGGATTTCTCGACATTGTCACTGTGACGGTATAGATAAACTCTTACAGGGATTTCATTGTAACCCTCGAATTTATACCGAAATTGTTCCAAGGATTCATTATAATAGGCCTCTTCATATTCACTGAACAGCAAGGAATGTTTTTTCGACACGAAATTGAAGCGATTAGGATATTTTGGGATCCATTTGCTGTTGCTCGCCGTCGACTGAGCATTTGAATTTCTTGATTTTGGGAAATCGTATTTTGTCAAAGCTAATCTACTCGAGTACTGCCTCGTAGCTAGTGATGCCCTATTAGATAGTGGCGGGAACTTTAATTTTAACAGAATAGATGCATGATTAGATTCCAGTTCTTTGGAATAATGGGATAATCTTGAACTATCGTTGACGTTGCGAGCATCCTTTGAATATGAACTGATCATATTTTCATGACGTTTTTCATCATTATCAACGGCTTCTTTGAATTCCTCAATTTTATCACCTTTTAATATTGTCAGGTAGTTAATGTATTCTTCATAAGTGATAAAAGATAGCTTTTTTTGCATTAAACATTCATCAAAAGTGACGAGGCTGGATTTTTATAAGATTTTGTAAAGCGGAAACTTTTTGTTTCGGTCACATTGACATTGTTGCAAATCTATTGTTTTGGTTTTAATTATTTTTCTTTGTTCACAGATAAAATGGATTTACTTAGATAATTTTTCAAGAAATAAATTCAATTGAATGGGCGGTGTCTCATTTTAATTAAAAAAAATTTCATTGTACATAAAATTTATCGAGTCCGTGCGTCTGTCGTGTTTCACTAATACTATATTACCATAACTTTTATTTTTAATCGATAACATCACATTACTATTTCCAAGTTATCTGGAAATCAATTTTCCTTCATTTGAACCATGACACTAAATTTTTCTATTAAATATTGTTTTTCATTTATACATTTTTTCCTATTGTTGTTATGTGGGTTTGAGGGCCATTGATAAGAAAAACTTAACGAGGTTCTTGAATTTAGGAATCCTGCCGAATCCGCGAGAAAATAAGGGGTAATGAAAAATGAGATTATGCATCAAAGAAAACTTATAGACTCCGAAAGTTACTTCTACAAAACGAGAATTGGATGCGTGCATTTAGAATAGTATGCTGCCTGAAAAATAGTATGAATGAGTTAAACGATGGTTATGATCAATTGGACGGATAATTTATTAATGTATACACGACTAACGTCATTCCAGTTTGTATATGGGTTGACTTAATCATTGTAGTAATCAAAGTACGACACAGCATTTCTGGAAACTGACCAAAGGTTTGACTGCTAATTGACTGCACACACACTCAAATAACCATTGAATGGACGCCAGTTCAGGCTAATGTCATAATATGTGTGTACAAGGACTAAATCATGATCTTTGTACATTCACGACATCAAGTAGAATATCATAGAAAATGTTCTAAAGAATTAAATAGTTATACAGTAAACAATGACACTTTTCGGGACTGTAATAGTTAACAAGGAGCGGGATCTCAGCTCCTTCGCGCAGTAAGCGCGTTTATACCAACCAAAGTTCAATGTGGACTAAAGGGCCAGGATCCAGACATTTTGCAGGGCCTGATAATAAGTGGAAATAATTGAAATAAATCAATTTTTTTTGTGGTTGTTTTGCTTTATTGGTCTGTGTTTTGTTGATATTATTATTAGGAGGTTGAATCGATCGATGGGTAAGAAGCATCGTTTGATGATCCTTTGGTCGATGGTTACATGAGAGTGCTGTGCTGACATCAACAACTGAAGAAAAGGTTCTGTTATTGAATACACTTTTGTGGAAGAAGAATAGTAGTATGTGTTACTTGTTTTCTATTTCAAATCCAGAGACGACGGACTATTTCAAAAAAATACTTGGAAACTTCATATTGATAACAGAAGACTACACCGCAGGATTCTTCAACAAATCCAAGAACTACGTGACCTCCAAGCTACTTGGTTCAAACCGATGAAGGTACTTGAAATATTTAAACAATTGTATGCAATTCAGGAAGCATAAAATCAATAGACAGAATGTACAGGGCTAACACGTCCAAACTCGAGCAGTCAAAACAGCACTATCTGTGAGCCATGAAAATTACTCCGTTATCTATCTTTTAGTGTTTGTTCTAGCCCAGTCGGTCTATAAAAATAGGAATTACTTGGTGTCCTCGAATGACCAGAGTTGGAAGAAGTTTAAACGAGTCAGAAATCACCTAATGCGAGGAGTGAAAAATCAACCTTCTTTCGATAAATAATTGATTATTGATCAAAAACTTATCCGAATTGATGTTTTGTAGTTATTGATTATTCATGACTGACTTAGCGAATTATGGAAGTTGTTATGTTTAAAAGACATTGAGGCGAATCTTCATTCAAAAGTAATGAAGTGGGACCAATGCGTAAAAACGAGTATAGGCCTTCTGTTAGCAGCTCTCTGGACCCGTGGAACGTCGAGGCAGGCCAGTCTTGATAACAAAGTTTACTTTTTGCGGATGGGCAACCCTTTGTTATAGTACCAACGTTGCCTAGCAACGGTTAATAACCGGTAGATCGAATAGCTTGTATGTATTGGTTACTCAAGGTCAGTAGTCTTTTTCTTGTAGTAACCCTCTACCTACATCATCAATACATTCTGTTCAGAAACTGAAGTGGGAGGGAAAATATACAAAACACTAACAAGACACAACATTTTGTTTTTTGTTCAAAAAATAACTCAAGAGACACCAAGTTAGATATTCCACATTCAACAGAAAATTATTAGTATTACAAGACACAATAAAACATTTCCAAAACTTACTAAAGGGAAAGGAATTCCAAGTATTCACAGATCAAAAACAATTAGTGACTGTAATGAACATAAAACTAATCTCACAAAAACAAGTCCTGCAAATAAATTACATATCAGAATTATTCGGTGAAAATGCAACAAACATTTGCGCAGAAATTCTTTCACGAACCGAAGCACTTTCAAACTCAAACAAGATTATTTTAATTTAACCAAGAAACATTGAAAAAAACAAGAAGCAACTGTTGGACAAAAACTAAGATTTTAAATTGTTGTTTATCTGTCACGACATCCGATAAAATCATTGCGCACAAAATGCAAATGGACGAAAAATCATCAAAAATAGCTTACTTAGCATCAAATAATAAACAAAGTAGAAAAAAGAGTAGAAAAATACAAAAAATATGTAAAAAATAAATAAAAACATTTAAAAAGAATAGAAAACCACTATATTTTGGCAAAATTAACGTATTTCATCAAATTGACTCCAAATTCATCGAAAACGCTTATATTCTTGAAAATACCTATAAGAATTAGCTTAAAAAGTAATTAGAAACTTTTATAAAAAAGAATCATGAAAATCTGACAACTAGGGGAAAAGTGATGAAATATGGTAAAAACGTCTGGGATTTTTGTTTTACCGCATCAAAAAACATGCGTGAAAAAACCCCCCTATATAAGTCGATGCCAGATCCACACAATTTAATGCTATTTCTGAAAAGAATTAAAAAAATTTCAAAAAATCTTTTTACTAATTTCTGGAGAACTCGAAAAGTGAGGAGGTTTTTATTACATTTTAATTTTTATTTTTGTCATATTTTAATTTTCATTATGTAAAAAATTATAAAACGAAATACTGTAGGGTATTTAGGAAATGAATTCATGAAATTGTGATGCCACATCTATGTAGACCTTTTAGGGTCAAATGTTCAAAGTTTTCTTGAAATAACATATTTTTCGATGAATTATTTTAGTCAAATTTTTAATAAATCTGAATTCAAAAATATTTCCTCGTATCGACCAAGTCCCATGAAAACTTCGTCTCCTATACGAGATGCCTCAAGACCAATTTTATATCATTTGAGTAAAGTTAATGTTGGAGTATTGATAATAATCATTCCTTACATTTGATATTATTATTATTGTTATGATTAAATGTTATTGTTAATTTCGTAAATTACCAACTCTCTATTATCTAAAAACATTTTGAAAGCCAAACGCTGTAAATTAGAAAGTTTATTTTATTTACTATTATTATTATTTTTATTGACCATTATTATTTAATCTTTAAAATTGCTAATCATATTATTACATGCATGCAAGTTATCAAAATTAAATTTTCACCAACTAGTTTAAAGCTAGTACTTCGGTGTGGGAGGTACACGTAGTGAATGGTAGTTCGCCGGGTAAGATCTCCTCTCCCAGAACCTCAACGTCAAACCCTCTTTAAAGAGCGAAGTATCATGAGGAAGATTTAAATAACATAAAAAGAACGAAGAATCAGTAGAATAAATCAGAGAGAAGGTGTATAATTCTATGCAATAAATGTTATTACTTACTATGTTAACTCAAAGTCAAAAAAAAAAATAAATGAATTTGACTATCAAATAAGAAAAAAACTGATATCACTATTGGAGAAAAAAAATGAAATGAAAGTCGAAAATTTACGAATTATGTCGAGATGGTAAGACTGTCAGAAAACATATTAATTATTACTTGTTATTCAATTTAATACTATATTGATAATTCTTATACTATCATGTTTGTACCATTTTCAGGCGATCCGGAAAATAAGTAAACTTCTCATTCAATTTACAACGTTATTGATAATTAATTATTATATCATGGAAATTAATTATTTTTCGTATGGGTCATCTCCTGAATACAAATGTAAAGTTAAAAAAAAATAACCAAATTTAACATATATTTATTATAAAGAAATAATGGTTATCTATTTCATAAAATTGCTCCATATAATCATTAATTAATTGTTCTGTTTTTATTTCGGAGAAGGCAATTCGCAATTTCGACAAAAGTCAATACGAAAATCAAAAACTTATTGATCCAAGAGTTACAAAAAGAGATGTAAATCCAGTGCGAAATAATACAAGGATCTGTTAATCTAGAATTGAACAAATCCAGATAGACTGAATTATGAATAAATAAAAATAGAATTCTAAAAACTCCTTTTGTTGTTCGTCTTCAAATTTATTAACGAATTGTACCTGAATGGTTTTTAACTAAAATAATTGGATATGTTGATATTATTTTTAACTAAATTTAATTGGGATTTGAATCGATGTTCGTTTTATAATCACTTAAAATATTCGATAAATAGCACCTTTAAAATAAAATAAAGTGATTGAAGGATCGATATTATTTCAATTAAATTAGTGACAGAAGGACCCATAATTAAAATGAGCGTGAATACCTTCTATGGTAGCTCGTGAACCCAAAGGTTTTCTAAGGTATTAGCAGTCATGGCAATATGGCTGACCTTTTACTAGGAACCGCCCATTGGAATACATTTCCAACGACAGTTTGACGGGTATCCAATGGTTAAATCTCTTGTGCACGCATCTGGTTGAAATCCCTTGAAAGTAGCCGCGAAAATCTTATATCTTTTACCCATCAGGTGCCCAGCACAACCTTAAAAACTTGAGGTACCAAAGATGCCAAATATTGAGTGTCTAAAATCTATAATAGAATTAATGTATGTTGGTAAATGAGTGGAAAATATTTTCTTCGAGTTTGAATGTCATTTTGACCTTCCACTAAGTTTGTGATGAGCTTCGAGATGCAGTGTAAGTGTAACGACAATGAAAGAAATTAAGTTGAATGAGATTAATTTTAATCTATGCCTGGATGGTAAGGAAGAATGGGCTGTAAAATAAAACCGAGCACAGGTCTTCTAACAACAACTTGTTGAACCCGATGTACATACAACATTAGTAAAACACTCACTTCTTGTGAAAAACCACTCACGCGAAAACAGTTCCAATGTTGCAATTCCAATGTTAAAATCTTTGCATGGCTTTGTCTGAACACTACTGATATAGTTCTAATTTGACACCCAGAAACCCACCAAATCTCAAAATATCATTCTTTACACACTAAAAAGTTTTGAAATAGTTACTGAAATACTGCCAATTAAAATCCAATTTTATTTCTGGGCTCTATTACGCTATTTTTATCAAGGAAATGTATCAAGAAATATAAATGAAAAAGGAAAATATAAGATAATGAAAATATTATTTTTGAGTCGTATTCTTATCACCGACCTCTCATCTTAACTTCTTAAACACGACTTTCGAATTTTAATATTCCAACAGTGTTATAAATAATATATTACCATTCTGGATAAAATGACGTGTTTTAAAAACTTATGAGTATTCAATATTAAAGAAAAATAATAAACAAAACAAATGTATCTTATTCAAGCGCATTTATTTGTGTATGATAACTAGAAAACATCTAAAAATAATAAAACACTCTGTAGAACTGAAGAGGATTATTTAATAATCGAAACTTTTTTCAACAATATTATTGTTACTTCTCAGCAAGAGCTTATTTTGTTATTCACATATGTTTAATTTACTAGTTGGTGTTGTTTTAATATTTAACTTACAACAATGATTTTTGTAAATTTTTTAAAATTCATTTTTCATTATTCTTAAATTTATTTAAAAGTTTTCTTTAGTAAAATTGATTTACTATCTGTTTGTTGCAGAAGTGAAATTTTAATGAGCATCACGATTGTCAGATTTCTAAATAAGTTTCCTATATAACTAATGTTTAAAAGGTTTTTTATTCTTGGTCGCGAATCAGAAAATTGTAATGTTAATTATTTTTTTAATAAAATATTTCATAAAAATTTAGATGATTTTATTTTTCCGAATTCGATATCCAATTCTAACATATTAGAGCAACCATTTTTGTTTCCGTGTTCAAATTTTGAGCAAGTTTTTTCTTTATGTAATACAGCTTTATTCTGACAGTTTTATAGAAAATATGAGCATGGGACTTATGTGGTTGTTTTAACGGGTATCAGTGGCAGTAAAAATTTCATAACAACTCGTTACATTAAAGAAGTGCAAATTTCAATTGCGTTTGAAAGGTATTAACTTTGAAAGAATTAAATGATAAAACTGTCTAATAAAATTAGTGATCATCCTTGGTTTGAGATCATATACACAATTGTAAATAATGTTTTCAAATATCAGCTTTACCTCCGACCTAAATGGGGCCAATTAGAGAAGTATCTCACTGATCTGCTGCTGCTACCACATCCCGAACCAGGACTCGTCTTTTACATTCCTGCTGCCAATTTCAATGATGTAAGTTTTGATCGCCTTATTTTTCAAATTATTTATATTAATTTTTTATTTGGAAATATTAATTTAATTTATTATTTTTACTTATTTAATTTAATTGATTTTATTTATTTTTATAAATTTGTTATTTTACGTTTTCTATTTTTAATAAATTTTAATATTTATTAATAAGATTTTAAATTTATTTTTTATATAATAATTATTATAATAATAATAAATATAGTAATAATAATTATAATTAATATTAATAATTATAATTAATTATAATTATTAATAATAATGAATAATAACAATAATAATATTTTATAATAATAAAAATAATAATAATAATTAATTATAATTAATTATAATTATTAAAAATAACAATAAATGATTATAATTAATATTAATAATAAATAATAATAATTATAATTAATAATAAAAATAATAATAATAAATAATTATAATTAATATTAATAATAAATAATAATAAATAATTGTAATTAATATTAATAATTATAAATAATAATATTAATAATAATAATTAATTATAATTACTAATAATAATTAATAATATTACTTAATAATAATGAATAATAACAATAATAATATTTTATAATAATAATAAAAATAATAATAATTATAATTAATAATTATAATTAATTATAATTACTAATAATAATTACAATAATTAATAATTATACTTAATAATAATAAATAATAACAATAATAATATTTTATAATAATAATAAAAATAATAAAAATAAATAATTATAATTAATATTAATAATAAATAATAATTAATAATTATTAATAATAACAATAAATGATTATAATTAATATTAATAATAAATAATAAAAATAATATTAATAATAATTAATAATTATAATTAATATTAATAATAAATAATAATAATTAATGATAATATATAATATTAATAAATAATGATATTTATTATTATAATTTATTTTTAATTTATTTTCATTAGTTAATATTACTGGAACAGATGTTTTTTTATTGGCCGGATTCATTACTATAAGGACTTTTTTTGTGTTTCACCTCTGATTTCTTTATAAGTGACATAATATTTTCTACACGATTTGACTATGAATCAGATTTATTTAAGGTATTCGCGAATTTTCGGCACAGCCTTTATCAATTTTTTTCGACTCTAATGAAAGTAGCCCACTTTAGACATAGCATATTACTCCTGTAATTTATTTGTTCTTTTCATAACTTACATTTGATAATAGTTCATATTTTCTCGCCGCCTGAGCTGAGCACGAACTCCACATTGAGGAGCTCTGTCCGACTTCTAATCCCCTCTTAACACTATGAGACCAGATTAACTATTTCTCCTGAAAAGATTGATATTAATATGACATTCTCGTCAATTTTCATCTTTTCATTTGAATTATTGCTTGACCGGAACACGCATTATTATAATTTAACATTCCTTGCTAGTGTTGTATATTATCTACATATAGGCAAGTTATCTCACATTGTAATCGCAATATATATATATATATATATATATGTGAAATAAAATAGCTTAACCTCTGCACTGGAACAATTAGGTAGGTCCTAAAAACGTTTATCAAATGCCCTTTTTCTGCCTCTAGAAATCAGTGTCGATGTAATACAAAATACTAGTTAATATCATGCTTTATGGTGGTCCGAATCAAATTCATAATCAATTCAATATATAATTGTGTTCCTCTCGAACTCATGTTCATTGGTTGTGACTGTTTATTGGCGCATAATCCATGTGACGGGCGCCAATGTGCAAGGGTGCAATCCTGTTTGCCTTGATCATTATTCCCTCATATATATTGACAGAGTTACTGATTCCACCCAAATCGATAAACATTGTGATAAATACAATCTTTTCAGACTGCCGTAAAAATTGTCGTCCCAATGAAGTCCCGACAAAAACCCTATTCAGTATTTCCTTTTTATTTTTCATTGATTTCATTGGCCAATCAAATTTCCAGGCGTTTCTGAAATCGTTACACAAACAGTTACAGTTCGATGATTGGATAATTGTTTTTGAATGGTCAGTCATTGATTTTTATTGGTGCATGGTCTGGATCATTGATTGGTTTTCTTTTATTTCAGTCTTCTACTCGAACGATGGATCGTTTTCCATTCTCGCCACTTGAATCGCGTGACGAGCTGCATTTTTGCTTCATTGGCATTGATTTTCCCTCTAGAATGGTGAGATTTTTTGCGTGCATTACCTAATCTAGAGTAATTTTTTTTAATGTGTAAATTGATCTATTAATTATTGAATATCGATTAATTATTGTGCTGATCGTTATCATGAAAATTATTGACTCAATTATTCATTCGATGTACAAATTGTAATTTCTATTTGTTTTTATTAAATTTATTGATTTTTACAGATAAATTCATTAATTTAATACTAAATCATTCAAAATCAATATTTTATTTTATTTTTAATTGATTTAAATTAATATTGAATTATATTCTGAGGCAATGGTTCCCAATAATTTTCGCATCATGTCAAAGACCATATTTCATTAGTGCAAATTTGCACCGTAACATAACATTGATATGTTTTAAATGTGCCAGATGTGCCTGAATTTGGGAGCTCATCTAATCGAAACTCGCCCTGCAGACCTGAATTTCATAATTAACTTTAAAATGTCGCTCATTTCATACAGCCTGGAAAATAATCTTTCCTTGTTTCGAACTGGACGGGAATATTTTCCATTAATCCATCTAATGCCTCGATTTTTGTATTTTCTTCAGAAATAATAGCTTTCTGTTCCTCTGTTCCTCTATGGTCTTAAAATCATTTTTAAAAAATTTATTTATCTTCTGATTTCAGCGTTTGTGATATATCTTGATACAACGCAAACCATCTTGAATACTTTCCCTTATCTATATGATCACAATTTTTATTAACGGAATGTTCGGCTTATTTCTGATAAATGAATTGAGTTCATTGTTGATTCCATCCCCCCCCTATATGCACCTTCCAACTCATGCATTTTGTCCAGAGCTTCGATGATAGAATTCACTCAAAATAGCCAGGAAAAATATAAATATAATGCATTAGTAAACTTGATCATCATCATCAACCGTTATCTATTTGATCAGTCTTGTTGCGTAAATATTCTATAAATATCGCTTTCTCATTTAACAATATGATATTCAACTGTTTTTTCATGCGTTTTGTTGTTGAGTACAGGCGAGCAATGGAGCCAAACCTAGAAATTGAATGAACCATTTGTGATGGTGATGCTAGTGATGATGATAATAACAATAACCACATGATTCTATTGATATTGTTATTGTTATTTTTAATATTATTATTATTATTATTATTATTATTATTATTTATTATTATTATTATTTATTATTATTATTATTTATTATTATTATTATTATTATTATTATTATTATTATCAATATTATTTTATTTATTATTATTTATTATTATTATTATTATTAATATTAATATTATTTTATTTATTATTAATATTATTATTAATATTATTTTATTATTATTATTATTATTATTATTATTAATATTATTTTATTTATTATTATTAATATTATTATTATTATTTTAGTACATATTTTACTACAATTATTTATTGTTATTATTATATGTGAAACCTAACTAGTTTGAAACTCTTACTAGTTTCAATGGTCAAATTGCAAGAATAGAGCATTTTTTGGTCTGATGGTTAAATTGAATGTAATTATTACGCATCGACACTTTTTTTTACCTATATCTTGGGAGGAGGAGAAAATAATATCAATTCGTTTGCTAATCTATCTGCTAAAACTCATAAAAATTTCATCAAATTTTAACTTTGACATTTACATATTATTTTGGATAACTTTTCTAAGCAAATCTTTACCCTTTCTTGTTTTTTTGGATTATACGCGTTTATACGCAAATTGGTCCAATCATGATTATTTACAATAATTTAGCATATCATTTCAATGTTCTCTCGTTTAAGAACTAAACGGCAGTTGTCATTAATATTCTCACTACCATCCTTGAGCAAGCGTATCCATTTGGCAAAAAGGTTACATGATAAGGAAAGGCTACCAAACAGCTGTTAATTCGTATGATATATATATATATATATATATATATTAGCTGTTGTACCCGGCTTCGCCCGAATTTACATTTATTATAATAATTCATTTAAATTAATTTTTTATATTTCATTCTTATAATATAGATTATTATCCATTTAAACTATTGACATTTGAAAGTAGAAAATTATGTTTTTCGTTTATTACATCGGACAGACAAACTTTCATTCTTTTAATATATATGGGGCTAAAAATGAGTGATAGGGCCTGATTTTATATCCTTACTGTGGTTTACACTACTCAATATACGTAAAGAAAATCTAGTAAAACTCAAATGTGTTCACCAAACATGACACATTTATGTCATTTAAAGAATTCAAACATCAAACTACAAAGCCATGAGTTCCTTGTCAATTTGTTTTTTTAAATAATAATGTTAGTTTTTCACAATCATTGTTTAAATCAATCGCTATTTCTTAACAATATTTATTATATTATAAAGACTTTTTTTGTTTTTCACCTCGTATTTCTTTATAAGTGACATAATACTTTCTACAAAATTTGACTATGAATCAGATTTTGTAGAAAATGTTCTATCAATTTACAACTTTTCTTAGTAAACCATCACTTTTTTGACAATCTATACAGTGATTATCTTTTTCGAATCTTACATCTCTTATTTGATTTTCTTAAACAAAACTTGATTAAATCGATTATCATCTCGATAATTTTAGAATAATTCATTACAATATTTATTTTTCGTAATCTTGCGCATTTCTGAAAAACTTTCTTTAACACATTTTCTAATCTTTAATTGAATCAAAGGCAGCAACTTTTTAACGACATTGGCTTTATATTACTATAATAAAGTAGTCATCAAACTCCAACAAAATAAACCTAAGATTATAAAACGCGACGTCACAATTTTTATAAACCAAATGTTACCAAAAATTCTTCGGCACAAATGTCACTTGTAAGTTTCTTTTTGAAAGGTAATAATCTAAAATTAAGCGGTTGTTCCGCGATATGGAGCGACTGAATGGCTGTCAAAATCCGTAAGTTACGAGAAACTATTTTCGGGTCTCGGCACACCTAATGAAAAAGTGAAAATTTTTACTTTCTTTTTTTGCTTTTCATATTTAAATTTTAAAGAAATTTTTGTTAGTATTTATGAATATTTTCTGTTTTAAAGCAAATATAAAGTGTCAGGCAGTCCAGCGTGTAGCAGCATCGAATTTATGCAAATTTTATACTAAATACTTGCTGTTTTAATGAGAATGCTAGCAATACCAATGAAATTAAAGCTCAACGTTTAGCATCAACCCATTTACACCTATTTTTATATTAACGTGCAAGTACATTATGTGCCCCATGCATCCAAACTTACTTTTATAAGAAACCAAAGCTAAAACTTATTATTATTTACTTTATTTTTAAACAATGTAATATATTTTAACTTAACTTTCTTAAATTAATAAATCATTTGACCTTAAAATCAACATACATTATCCACATGCATTTTAATTTCTAAAAATTAATCCAGTTAGGATTAATAAATTTTATTGAATTCCTCACATATAATTATAAAAGGTAAAGTATAATCGTTATATTGAATGTTGTTTAGTGCCTGGTGATGACAGGTGAGATGTCGAAATATATTGCAAAAATATATTTTTCATTTGCATGAATAAATTACCATTTTATTTAATAGGTTATTTTAATTAATTGATTTTATTTATTAAATGATTTTTCATTTACCTTATAATAATTTTAAATATGGATTTAATAAATTTAAAGTATACGCGTAGGAAATTCATTTTTTTGTGGAAAAGGTTATTTTCAATTGAAATTTTTAAAAAACATTCTCTTTACCAGAATACCTCTACCGTCGCGCCTAGTAATAGGTGCCTATTATGATTTGACAGTGTGAAGAACTATGAGACTCACGCTATGCCATTGCTTGCAGTAATGCCAATCATTCACGTTATCCTTTATCTTCTAAAAAATGAGATGCTATTTTAATTGCTCAATTTGTTCCAAATCTTAACGTGCCTTAATTTTTGGATGTCATCTTGAACAAGATTTGTATTAAAATAATGTAAGCTTTCGCTTGATTTAGTTATTAGCAAAATTTTACACTGGCCTTCTTTGTCAAAGAAATCCAGCTTTCATTAAATATTTATTTCTCACATATCTATGCAAATCTACAATAACAATCAGTTATATTGTTTTGTGATAAGTTTGAAATGAAATATAAAAAGATAATTTTTCGGAACTTGTTTAACTCTGCTTAGCCTAAGATGACTTCTGGGTGTAGAAAACTAATTGTGACAAAAAATTTCATAATTTTCACCGACTTTTCTTTATTTTGGGCTATGCTGCACATATGCAACATCGGTTTTCTAAGCATTTGACCAAATATTCAAACGCAGAATTCACAGTTATCTTGCTTGAGAACATTTTTGTCTTTGAATTCCTTTCCTTACAAATAGGTGTAAAGTGTCTCAAATATGTTATAGTCTAAAGGGAAAAATATCTCGGTTAAATGATGAGGGCTTATAACTTTCCAAGTCAAATAATGCATTCTTTTAGTTGGATCATATTTGAAAATAGACGTTCTTGAGTTATAGTGACAGTTTATTCATTTTCTAGTGAT
Organism: Schmidtea mediterranea; assembly: GCA_022537955.1. Classification (NCBI taxonomy): domain Eukaryota; kingdom Metazoa; phylum Platyhelminthes; order Tricladida; family Dugesiidae; genus Schmidtea; species Schmidtea mediterranea. The sequence continues at coordinate 39,972,820 of CM039681.1, forward strand.
AGATGATACTCGATTGTCGGCCAATGATGCATATAGTCAGTTTAGTTTGGAGTAGAAGTCAACTGTAAGGTTGAGGTTTGGATTGAGTAATTCTCATTGCATCACACTTTTCATGTCTCATTCCTCACATTCTTCTTCAACTAATGTTTAACATAAGACTCTCTTATCTATCGATAATCTGTTGTAAATAACTATTAGTATAGTCAACTATTACTGATTCTGAAGGAAAACCGTAAAGCGACCCGACAGTCATCTCAAGACTCTGAAATGAGAGCGCTTAGAAGAAATTGGATTTCAGGCTGCCTTTGTTCTCATTGGCATGCAACATCTCTGTCTTGCTTGTATCCTCAATACGGTGATCGAAGAGGAGAAACCAATAAACTCCTCGCCATAGCACCACATGTGACGGTACATTGTCTTAAAATTCACTTTAGCCCCATCGCGGTTGATTATATTTCCTTTCAACAAGCATTAAGTCATACAGAAATGTTTTGATAGATATTGATGCAGTGAACAATGACTGTAGATAGACGAAACAAATGAAGAGGTTCAATGCATTGAACAATGTTGTTTCTTGGAAAGTTAAAGTGAACTTCGACCAGTGCTGGAAAATCTGATTGCCGGTGTAATTCATTCAATAACATGTTTATGAACAATTAAATTGTTTGTTCAACAGAATTATCAGCTATAAGTATTTTAAAAATGGAAATTCTACGGAAAATTAGGCAAACATACTTTAGTTGCACGGTTGAGTGCTGAGCAATTGCACAATAATCAGGCTCTAATAAGCAAATAAGTATAAATATTCAGTAATCCGGTAGCATTTAGTCAAGAAACTGTAGAAATCCTCTTCACGAACGAATGTCGACCTTTACCCACCACGTGGTACTCCTTGTTATAGCAATAAATGGAAAATATTCTGCAGCAATGTTTGATATACCAAAAGGAACATATCTAGAGGCTACCATATCCAATTTCATTACCTTGTTAACTTTGATTGATTATAGAAATATATTTCGTCGTGAGAATAATGAAAGGAGCATCTTTCCCTTTAGTTTCCCCAACGAGCCGAACTGAAGGTGTTTATCAAACTAATTTGACTTATAATCCTATGAAATTATATTTTATATTCATAATAATGGATCTGAATAATCCTTTATCATTTAATGCAGGGTTCATTTAATATTTCCGTGTTTGTCAGAAGGTTCGATCAACTGCTTAGGGTTAGTGAGAATAAATTCATTTACCCAAGTTCATTTGACACGTTTAGATGTCCAAGCCCCTTTATCGCTGGCATTCATTCTTGTTTTCTCGATGTACGTCTTCCTATAATTCCGATGTTTTTTGATTTTTATTTCCAGAATGTTCTACCTCTACTTAATCCCGGCACTCTTATCGTAAATATTGATGAGGGCACCCTTAATTTTGTCGCAGATGACAATGATGTATTCAACGAAGACGATCACATTCCGAGGAGTTTGGTATGCTGTTAAAACCTCCTTTCAAAATCATTTATATTTAATTCTATCAGGCTAACTTTCTGTGTAGATGTTATAATGATAGTGAGTCCAGATTATGTCAAGCGCTGAAATATGATAAAGATCTAACAAATGCCTTCGATTCGGTGATGAATGGATTTCTCAATACAATGGCTGTTTTGTTAGGTAGGTTTGTTCCTTCATTTTATCTCATCTGTCTTTGGTTTCCCCATTTGAGCACTCTTTAAAGAACAAATCAAAAGTCTTTTATCTTATTGTATAAAAATAGACTCATCCAAAGCTATCAAGTTTAATATATCTCCATCATTTATTTTCAGGAAAATATAAGCAGTGCTCAACATGGAACGGTGACCGTTACGTTATTAACAAATCTATTTTGGCTCAGTCTAGAGGAGACTTGTTGCAGCCATTCCTGGCGAAATTGATAGAATCTCAAATGGTACATCAAGTAACAATGTGGTTCAGATGGTTGACTTATGTTCACTTCGGTTAAGTTCCTAGATGACAGGATTAATACAGTTATACCGAATAAAACAGAAAATATTACATTCTTCGTTGACGACATTGATGATTTCGAGGAGGCTTGTAAGGCAATGAGCAAATGGCAGCCTGACCATTATAGTGAGGTTTTCGCGAATATTACGTCACGCAGCAGGCGTAAAATAAATGACATTGCCATAAGAGTTAGATTGGTTTATATCAGTTGCTGAATTATCCATATTCAGGTTCGGGATATCGCCAAGAAAACCACATTTGGAACTGAGGTGACTGTTTACTATGTAAAATGATTTAATGTTAAAAAATCGCTTTACAATTATATATCTTTACTGATTCATACTCAAATATTTTTTTAAAAAATGTCATTTAAAAATGAAAGTAATCAGTGATGAAAATTAAAAAAAGTTCTTATAATGCTATTATGTCTGGCGCCAATTACCGAATTGGTCATTCCCTGTTTCCTAGTCGTAAAATAATTAAACTGAAATCCGAATTATTTTAATTTAAAACTTAATATTAATTAAAATTTTATCTTAACCAATAAATCAATAAAAAATATAAAATTAATTAATTTTTTCATTTTTTATAAAATTAATAGATAAGGATCATAATCACTTGAAAAAGCATGTATTGAAAATTTGTGAATATTAAAAAACATCGATAAATTTTCTGATTCATAGTCAAATATATTTTTAATAAATATGTCATTTAAAGATGAAAAGAAATTAGTGGTGAAAATTAAAAGAAGTGGAAGTGTCTCTAATTATGTTTAAAATTAAATTAATTTATCTTAAGTTAATTGTCATGAATTATTCTTAAATAATTGATTTATAATTTAATTCAATAATAAAATATTATTGAATATTTATATTAAGTACTTAAATTTGAAATGTCTCAGAATATCTAAATATTCGTCTGATTACGACTGATTTTATTGAATAGTGTCATTTATAACAGGTTAGTGTTGAAACCAATAGATTACTCATAATTTGTCAGAACTTTTATCAAATTATGAAATTATGATTTTTTTCAAAAAATCACTAAAAAAATACAATGCAAATCAGCATTATTTATCTCACAAAGACCACAAATATGTCCAACTAGAAGCAGAAGCTCGAAAATCTGCACTTCAAAAAATGAAAAAAGAAAAGCAGGATCAAACACAAGCTTTCAGTAAGCAAGGAACCGCTGCAACTGATGTTACGTTCAAAATAACGTATATACTTGGAAAAAGAGGAAAACCATTTAGTGATGTGGAAATGATAAATAAAGGAGTGCGTTGTTGAAGCAGTAGGGTGCTTAGATCCTGAGAAAGTTGATAAATATAAACAACTAGCTCTTTCAAGACGGACTATAACTGATCGACAGCACGAATTAGCTTATAATGTGACAGAACAGCTTCGCACAATAATTCAAAATAAGGAGGTATATTTTTCAATAGCGCTGGGTGAATCCATTGATAAAACTGACTCAGCTGAAATATTATATTTTATTCGTGCTATAACTGAAGATTTTCAGTGTTATGAGGAACTACTGGCTTTGGGCACACTTACCGGAAGAACTCACGGAATTGATATCCATGATAATTTTAAAGAAAAATGCTGTGAAGCAGGACTAAATCTTGATAATCTGGTGAGTGTATGCACTGATGATGCACCTTCCATGAAAGGGAAAAGAGAAGGTTTATTTCATTATTAAAAAAGGACAATGCAAATTTAAAATCATTAATCTCATTTCATTGCATATTGCACCAACAAAATCTTTGTGCTAAATTCACTTCTTTAAGCAATACTCTAGAAAAAATTATTGTAGTTTTCAATTTCATCAGAGAAAATGTAACACGACATCGCCAATTTCGAAACATTCTTATGTCCGATGATGATACGATGTAGATTTGCTGTATTATTGCAAAGTTCGATGTTTATCAAGAGCCCATGTTTTAGTGAAAGTTTTATCATTGCGAGTACAAATTATGAGATTTTATGAGTAACAAAAACAACAATGCGAATTACTAGATGAAAATTTTTGCAGAAATACTGCAATTTTGTGTGATATTATGGTAAAGCAGAATAATTTAAATATTTATTTGCAAGGTAAAACAAAACATATTTATGATGTGGCAAAAAATTCAGGCTTTTCGAAAAAAGTTATTATTTTTCAAGACTATTTTCTCATGATCGGAAATTTCTGAAGAGCATTTTCCGCAATTTGCAAAAGTATTAAATGAACAGAAATCTGGAAGTGCAACATTTCAAGATTATACTGCTGTTTTGAATTCATTAATTGAAGAATATAGTGAACGGTTTTCTGACTTTGAAGAACATAGTATCACAATGAAATTAGCATTTTAACCACATCTAGTTGATATCTCAAAGGCGCCTAGTGAACTACAGATGGAATTGTTTGAGTTATGTGAAGATAATATTATAAAATCCCTTTTTGATGAAAAGAAAGATCCTATTGAAATATGGAAGAATGCAACTGAATACCCATATTTACGTCAACATGCTCGTCGACTGCTTTCTTGCTTTGGAACTACTTACTGTTGCGAATCAACTTTTTCATATATAACACAAGTTAACACAGATAACTGATGTTCATTTGAAAGACCAACTCAAATTACGAGTTACTAAGCTCGAACCTAATATCCAATTACTTTCCAATAAAAAACAGGCACAGAAGTCGCATTAAATTGGTTATCTTGGTCTTATTTTATTTTAATATCATATCATCATTTTTTAAAAATGGTAATATCATAATTTTATTTTATATTGCGGAATATACATGTTTTTTTTAACTGAATAATGAGTGAATTATAATAAAATTGCATTAAAAAATTATTTTTATTTTTTGTACTAGTACTAGAATAAGGAGTTAATATATTCCACGGAAAAGAATACGATTATATGTATGCGGCCTCCGTACTATTTTCGAAATTTAAATTGGCCTTCCATGGTGAAAAGTTTTCCCATCCCTGCTCCATCCTCTTTCGGGAATTTATTTGCGTTTTCGTGTAATTTCTTTCGCTAGACTTTGATTCCCTGTCAGACACTTATTGGTATTGTCGAAGAGCCAGAAATCTGAAGCAACAAAATCTGGCGAGTACAGTGTACGACGTAGTATTGTGAATTGACCTTCTTCCAGAAACTTTATAGCCGATTGATCAACTTGAGTTTGCGCATTTTCATAGTGGGATTTTAGAGTCTTGGCACACATACTTGGTCTTTTCTTTTTATGTTTCGAAAAATTGTCTTCAAGGTTTGATTCGACGAAAATAATGACTACTGTTTTGCAATAGATGACCTGAATTATGCAGCTCATCCCAAACACGATATTTACGATTTATCACTATGGTACTTCTGGATTCCATTTCTACAACCCAACTTTTGTACTCCTTGAACTCCTTGAACAATATTACCAAACAGTCAAACAGTCAATTTTTCACCTTTAAGCTATCATGGATTATATGATTTATTGTGCTATGACAAAGAAATGTCTCAGCTTGGATATCGTCATAAGTTGATACCGGATTCTCATCTATAAGGGCAAGAACCAACTTGATGTTTGCTGCTGTTGTCGCTGTTTTTGGTCGACCAACGGGCGAAACGGGTGACAAACTATGTAACTGTCAAATGGCTAGATTTTGGGTGAAAGCCTCGCTTACATCGCATGAGAATGCCAAACCTTATATTTTCTTTATTCAATTTTTTAGCAGTGCATATAATTTGATAATTTTAAAGCTGAATGAATCTAGTTTTCTAAACCAATACTAATATCACTTACTTTTATCTTACACGTCGACTGTATTTAAAGAGTTGCAAAGCTTATTGAGTGCGCTATTTTCGATGTAAAATTACATTACGCATTAGTAAACAAATTTTTCAAAAAACTATTTTATAGAAATCTAGTTATTTTGTTTTAATTAGCCAATGAAATCCGATAACAATAAATTTCGACGCTGTTATAGTTTGATAATACAATCTAATTTCCATTTGCAATGATATTTCATAGAGTATTCAACTATGTTTTCAGACCGTGAATACTGGAAATAGCAAGTCCACTTCGCAGTCAAGTGACACTTACCAATCAACCGATGATTCTCCTACAACCGGATTTCCAAAAGCTGGATTTGCGGAGCCGGGCGTGTCGAGAAATAAGTGGATAACATTCGATGATAATGACATAGATAAGTGAGGCGTTGTTTTTTATAATTTCATTGGGAAAAATTAACAACAATATAATTGATAACAACGTCGTAAACTTTTCAACTATATCTTGAAGTCATATAAAATGAAATAATTTTAAAAATCAAATCAACTAAAAATAATACGGAATTGAAACGTTCCAGATACAAATTAAATGGGGAAGGGTGACATAACTAGAAAAGGGTCTTAGAAAACTGAACTAATGTGAAAATCAATAAAATGTGCAATAATTTATTATCCATGATCAACTGTAATAATAATAATAATAATAAATAATTATATTAATAATAATAATAATAAATAATTATATTAATAATATTAATAATAAATAATTATAATAATTATAAATAATAATAAATTATTATTATTTTTCAGTCTTGTGGTAATCATAAAAATGTCGTAATAGCTATCATAGAACTATTCCATTTATTTTATCTTCATTTAGTCTATAGAGCAATATTTTACAAACACCTGAAAAGACTTTTTTAAAAATTCGCATTAAATAAACATATTTATCGATAATTTGAAATGAAAATAGTGGAAATTGATAATTATACTGATATAGATCAATGGTCAATTGGATAAATTATTTTAATGCTTTAATTGTCTGTAAGGAGAGAAGCGACATTAGAGATTAAATAAAGACTATATTTTTCACCTAACCGGATTCTCTTGGTTTATTAAAATAATTCAAGAATTGAAAATATCTTTCTTATTGCATTCAAAACAGTGAAGATTTTTTTCCACACCAGCTCTTATTTTGCACTTTCCTTAATGATTTTATTATTATTATTTTATCGATTTTTGTGAATGTGACAACAAGCATATTCTTTCTTTTTTGTTTCACTATAATTGTGCCAGCAGATTTATTACGATAAAAATTAATGGACATGTTAGCCACGCACGCGATTTGATAAGAATGCCGCTTGATTGAGTAATTATTTTATGTTGTAGCTGTGTTAATTGATTCCGGCTGTTAATGGCACAAATCTCTTGAGCGATTTCTAAAATGATCAATATAATGTGCAATTTGAGTCCTTGTAAATAGCTCTAAAGTCATTTAATTGTAATATGATATCGGATCATTTGCTTTTATGGTTATAAAGTTTTTTGTCATTAAAACAAAAAATAATTACTTTATTGAAACAAAATCTAATATGCTAAACACTAATGATGATCTCTTTCCATTGAAATATCATCATAGAATTATGATCGAGAACCGGAAATTGTTGCTAAGCTTATGAGGGTTTGAGGTTGATGTTGGACAAATACTGTTTGGTATAGACCAGAATTAAAACTAAGTTCCAAATGATCGACTTCAAAGTATTTTTTAAACTGAGGAAATTATCAAAGAATGGTATAGGACTAACACGGCAAAGCGGAAATAAAGGTGAAAAGAAAGCAATTTTACACGTGATATGAACCCAAGTGAATATAAATAGTTTTGTTGGTATTCAGAGAAATTAAATAGTGTTGGGGTTGTTAAATTTAAAATTATTTTAAATGGTTACAATTTCCATATAATTAAAAAGGAGTGTTGAAAATTCGAAACCGTAAGAAATCAACAAATTTTCGAATTATAATTTGAAAACGGGTCAGGTGCAGAAGAGATGATGGAGAAGATCATGGCAAGATCGGATTAATCAGAATGTGTTAGAAAGGGTCGAAGAGCAAGAAAACGTTTAAAACAGAAATTCGTTAACTAATTAAGGAATACCCGAGTTAAGTAAACATAAAAAAGGTAAACAAAGTAGATTTTGTAAAACCATTATCATGACAGTATGAATAATGGGAAAACGGAAAAAGATTATTACATGGGAGAAGCATTGTGGGACAATTAATTATTTCGTTTGCCGGAGAAACGATAAACAAGGCCACGAGGCAAAGATTGTCAATTGAGTCGATTTGATTGAAACGCCATTAATTAAAGCGATTATTTTAACTCTATAAAAATAATCCAATTCAGAAGTAATTGGCATTTTGCCTCAGATAGGGAAGAAGAAACTGAGAGTTGAATTGGTCCGAGGTGATTATTAATATAAAGTGTATAAATCTGAATAATCACAGTGAGACCTGTCGGGTAACCAGAATAAATAGTTTCATTTGCAATATTTGAATTTTTGTGATTCGTAGATTATGTAATAAAGTTTTGAATGCAAATATACGTTGGGTAGTGTTTATTTAATTGTCTCTAATAGAACAATAGGATAAGATCAGAATTATAAAATGTATATAGTTAAATGCGAAGTCAGCAGATTTGGATTGACAGAAAATCAATAATTAATTAATTATTAAAATTAATATTTTGGAAATGAGGAATATTTCCAAGAGATAAGAAATATCATGATGATATAGGAAGTATCAAAAATATGTGAAAGCGCAAATACATAAAATTGGTAAATGATTAATTAAGGAAAAAACATGGTAAATAAACAAAACTATTCTCGAATGTCTTTAGTTCAGAGAATAATGAAGTAGTTAATTGGTTAGTCTTGGGTAAGCCGTAGAGAATAATATATTCAGAAATTGTCAATTAGAAATATTTAACTGTAGGGATTATTTTTACTATATAAAAGGAACTAAAATTCACTGTAGAAAAAAATAAAATTTATAATGAAAGGTTGGAAATTAAATAAAAATTACTTCATTTAGACAAACAATTTAACTATTTCCATTTAAAAAAACTTTTATGGGGTCCTGGGGTTTAGATCCAAATATCAGTGTGCCGCAGAGATTATTTGGCTTGAAAACCAAAATGCCACCAACAAATTATTTTTGTTTAAATGAAGTAATTTGTTTATATTTTAATAATCTTGCTTTGTTTTACCTAAATTTGCTTATTACCCACTCAAATAAATTTTTCTTTAATTTTTTGATAGGCTTATTTGTAACATTTTAAAATAGTTTTGTGAGAAAAAAAATATTTTCAGTGCTGAAAACAAGGACTTTATCCAATTTGAACATTCCAAAGACCTTTACACAGCTAAAACTAGCAACATGAAAGTAGGGAATATTTATTTGTGGAATTTAGTTAACGAATTTTATTAGGAGGGAGCTCCGGTGGCATTGAAGGATTTTGATCCGCTCTACCAATAGAGATTTCAGTTTTCTTTGCCAATTTTATCCGGATCTTTTTTATTATTTTTATATCAGACCACTGATTATTTATTCATTAAATCTTGTATAGTTTCTTGTGGAGATTTTCTAGATTTATTTCATACTAGCTATTATGATGAGGATGATGGAGATTATGTAGTTATCAAGTGAAAATATCATTCTGTTGGTTTGGTTGCTGCAGTTTTTGTGATTTGTTATCATTAGTTTTTTATTTGATTCACTATTTTTATCATTGAATATTTATTCGCATTGTCATTTTGTATCCTGATCGCATATGCTTGGGAATTATTCCGACTTGATTAATACATTTTATGCATCTATATGGAATTTGGTTTAGATTGATTTGATTGGATAAATTTGACTTCAGGCGCAATTCTGATAGGAGATTCTGCATCTATTACAGTTGGTAAGTAAATTGATTTGTCCGATCTACAATTAATTTTGTATTTTTAAAAAAATGTTTTAATTAGGTGATTTATAAGCAAAAAGCGAGAGTTTTTAAATTTTGTTTATGAGTGATCGAGATAGAGCTGCCATTTCTTAAGATTTCAGAGTAAGTCTCAAGACTTGGAAACCGAATCTCAAGATTTTATAAATTTCGCATTTTGGTAATATTTCTTTCTGGGTGAAATAATTTAACGGGTATGTTATTTTTGACAATTCAATGAAAACAACGCAAAAAAAGAATGAATTTTTTTATTATAACGCTTATATTTCATTCGTTAGTTCATTGTATCGTTATTTTGTACACTCTGAATTTGCAAAATAGGTTGTTTTTTTTAATTTTTGCTAATACCCAAATTTGGCCATTTCTCGTACCCTGCTCAAATAAATATTTTTAATATTACGTCGCTTATATCTTATAAAAAATAATATTTTACTTAAAATGTGAATCGGAGTCGCAATAAAAATTGATTAAACGAATTTTGCATTTTAGTCTCAAAATTTGGCACTCTGTCGAGGTGGCAGCTCTAGATCGAGAACTAGTTTAGGTATAAATATTTTATATATGGTGGGTTTCTGGGTGTTGAGATTTTTGCGACTACGTGGTTGCATGAGTTTAAAAGGTGTTTTTATTTTATTAATTTAGCAAGTAATACAGGAATGACAAATAACTACTTTTAGTGACAGTTCAAAATAATAAACCAAATAAATTGAGCTAAAAGAATTTTATTTGGAAAATACCGTACGATATCATCCATTTGTAGAATTACTTGTCTCTTGAATCAAGGTTTCCTCACTTGAGCACTCGTATGATTATCGTCTCTTTCTTGTTGTTGTCATTCTATATATTCCCACATGTCCAGGTGAATGAGATCGTCGGGAACCGCCACCCCAGTCGGGGCCATTTGAGTTTCCAAGGCCGGATCATTGAGTTCGTATGACACGTTATACTCCGGAGCATATGCGTCTGAGCACGGGATTATGCCTGCGGCGATTTCAAAGTTTATTCGGCACAGGCCCCCGTTAGTCATGTTATCGTTATTAAAAATATTTTTATTTTTATTGGTTTGTATACCTTGAAGTGGGGTTTCATCTAATTCGTTTAAGTCTCTTTATTTACATATCAGTTTGGTTAGTACTTGCTGCAATGGTTTTATTTTTTCCTTTAATTTAATTTATTATCCAAATTGCAACTTTAGTTTAATAATTAAATGGACCTAGATATCAGTATCTTTTCAAATTGCCTCTTACGTTTAAACGGTATAGTTAATTCGCGTCTCCCAAAATTATAAACTTTTGTTGGGCCAGAACACAAACGGCCTTGGGAAATGTTTAAATGGATCGGTAACACACATACAAAACATAACAAGCAAATTTAAAATAAACCTATTAAAACACCAATTAAACCCTACCAAATATGAGAAAAAGAGAATTAAATATAAAATAATAAACATAAAAATAAATTAAAATGATAACAAAACGCTACAAGATCCGCACGATACAAACACAAACATAACAAGAAAACCCAACAAATTCGACAAAATTTGATAAATTAATAAAAGTTTATGAAAATGAAATTTAAATCAAAGAATTTGAATTAGAAATAATTCAATAAAAATTCTAAATAAAAAATTATTAAAATAAATTAAAAAATAATAAAAATAAAGATTAGAATACACTAGAAAATAACAAGGTCGAATTTTGTTTTACTACATCAAATTTAACACGCGAGGTTAGGGACAGAAAATAGGTATAAATACCGATTCATTTTCACATTAAAACACACCATTTTTTGAACTAAAATTTTGTGAATTTTGTTTGAAAATCTATACTGAAACTTTTAATTTTAGGTGAGAAATAGTTTTATTTGGCACTCTCTCTCCACGTCGCATCCTCGCAACCTCGGTAGAGCTCTGCTTGGATGTCGGCGTGGGGAGGGATGCATTTTTTATGCTTTTATGAATTATTGTTGGTCAAGTAATTTTGTATTTTGTCTTTAATATGATAATAAATATTTATATTATTCATAGATTAAACCGTCAAAATTTTTCCGGCCCACAGCCAACACAAATCGCAAGTTAGTAAAATATATACAGTACAGACTCGTGTAAGTGCGTGGAAAATCGCCAATGATATGTACCCGTGAAGACCCAGCGTGCGGAACGCAGGGGTCGTAACGTCAATATTATCCGTGTAGAAGAAACGAGAAATAAGGAAGAGGTCTTTGGCTGCTTCCTCGTTTCTCATTTCTGTAAAATCGACCTAAAATTATATTACATACGGCTCAAAATCATCACACCAAGTAGTCCAGTGGGCACTCATTAAATATAATATAAACACAATATGCGCCTAAGGCTTACTAAAGGGTAAGGGTACGGGAAATAAATTAATATAAATTCATTGATTAAAACCAAAGTAATTTATTGATTAAAACTAAAGTAATTCATTGATTAAAAATAAAGTAATTCATTGATTAAAACTAAAGCAATTTATTGATTAAAAATAAAGTAACTCATTGATTAAAACTAAAGTAATTCATTGATTAAAACTAAAGTAATTTATTGATTAAAAATAAAGTAATTCATTGATTAAAAATAAAGTAATTTATTGATTAAAAATAAAGTAACTCATTGACTAAAAATAAAGTAATTCATTGATTAAATTAATTGGTTGATTAATGATAAAATAAAATAAATTAATCGGTTGATGGAAAGTAAGTACAAATCCGTCGCTTAAAAATAAATTAATAATTCGCTAAAATGAATTAATACGAAATCATTGCTATAAAAATTAAAATCATTGTTGTAAAGAAAATTAATATCATTGTTAAAAAGAAAACATAAAATCGATGTTAACATGAAATCGTTGATGTGGATAGATTAATTTGTTATGAAACAAAATAAAGTTGACTTAATAAATTTAACTTGACGATAATGTTTAATTAAAGAAAAATTTTCTAAACCTTAAACTACGGATAAAAACCCAAACATTGACCCTGAAAACCGAGAATTAATACAACTAGTACTCTACAAAATCGACACCACAAATCAAAGAACGACCATAAAAACTTATGATGATAAATCAATTAACGTAGTGGTGGGTTACAGGGTTTCAAATCTTGCTTGTCTTCCTGGCGACCCTAGTAACGCCATACAAAATGATACTGATCGCCACTTGGCACCCGTTGCTAGGCAACGTTGGTAATGTGTTCAAGTGGTGGATTGCCCGCGAAAATTGAGTACCATTGGCTAGTACTATAGTTGCTCGGACAACCCTCGGGTTCACGAGCTGTCGATAGAAGACCTGTGCTCGCTTTGCTCTGTCCCTCGTAACTATTCAGGATTAGTTCTTAATTGACTGTGTAACGAATTGGCGATGGTGGCGTACGGTTATATTAAAATAACAATTCAACTAAGTTTAAAACTATTCTATTTGATTCAAACACATTATCATTTACTGCTTGATGTTTTGGAGTTGTGTTGCACGACGGCGGGCACGTTCTTTACGTCCCGGTCGACGGTTGTTGATTGTCGTGATGGACTGTTCTGCTGGTTTGGTGGTTGTCTGTGGCAGTTGGGTTGGGGCGAAGATGAGCGGGTAAGTTACCGCTTCACCTTCTCGGCATACCGCTAGGGCGACTTCGAGTCCCCAAATCTGCGTGCGCAGACTCTGGTTGAGTTGCCGTTCTTCTTCCCAGCCTTTCTGGGCCGCTGTGAGTCGATGGTAGATCGTTTTCGTCTTTGTGGGATCCGTCCATGTTGCTTTCATATGTTGCATTTCTCGCGTTAATTGGATAATCTGGGCGAGTAATTCTGTGTTTGCTTGTCTCGCGTGGTCCAGTTCCGTTTGCAAGATTCGTAAGGAAGACATCGCTGTAATTAAATAGATCATTCTTATTTATTATTGCTCAAGTTAAAGAGTCATCTATCTCATTTAAACAAAATTGCAAATAATTCCAATTACACAAAACAAAAGAAGACACAAATTGCTAATATTTTAAATCATCCACTACATAAATTGTCATTATGGAGTCATTCCTCGGGACAGTATCGCTGCAGGCTTCGTCGGAGAGCCTCCACTGTGTAGGGTCTTCGGGTATCCCGGACCGGGCGAGGTGGATAGGCGATGGCGATCCGCCCGGCGAGGATGTCTTCTACCACGTTTGCAAGGTACATCCTCGCCTTAACCACCTGCCGATCTACTTGCTCCTGCACCCTTTCCCACTGGGTGAGGAGGTTCTGTGCGTTTGTGTATGTTTCTGCTGCTGGGTATTGTCTTCCTGGGATATCGCAGGGTTCCTCTTCTACATCTAATACCCTCCAAGCAGTCGGATACTGCCATAATTGAGGTATCGGATCTACTGACATTGTGGTCGATTGAGTTGTTGACTGGCTCTGCTTTCCTATACTTCGTCTGCTGTTTTGTTCGTGTGGCATATCTAAAACACTCTATTATTATCTCTATTAACTTTATCATGTTAAATTATTAAGCAAATAGGGCTTATGTTGCTGTCGAGTGTGCCATCGGATTTAATCTTGCTGAGTTCTAGTGGCTTTCTCGTTTGTTGCATTTCTTTCGAAACGAGTGAACTAAGTTGGTGGAATTACGTTTACACAGGTGGCAAGCCTATTGATCAATTCATTTTATTTAGTTAAGCAAGATGATGTCAAGAAATTGTCGAGTTGATTTTCAGGATGGCAGCTATGGGGTAGCGTCGAATGTAAGTAGGGATTTTAAAGATTTCGTACTGGTATTCTATTTTATCCGTTTACTTAAGTTTTTATTTTAGATTTTCCAATATAACATCTAATTATTTAACCTAGTAACTGTTATCGTCACATCCTACGATATAAATTCATGGCTTTTCTAAATCCAATATCAACGTCAATTTTGTCTACCAAATGTTGTAACCAAATGATCGGCGGAAGGCGAGAGCGGATGTCGATTCACTGAAGCGTCGACGTATGTGTGGTGTAACTTCCTGCGGATATCGTGATTTGAACGGTGGAAAGGAAGTAAGATTATATAGTTACATCCGGTGATTTACAATATTTCATTTAGAATTATCGATTGGCGAATTCGTCGAAAATCTATTCGGGTAAGTTATTCTGCAAATTAATTTGAATATCTTAACGCTATTTTTTAAGGGAAACCATTACATTTCGTGCGAAGCCTTGATGGAATTTATGCTAGTGGAATATTTTCTCTTATGGATTTTTATGCATTCGACATTTTCGTGAGTTAACAATTTGTATGTTTTTTAAAATAAAAGTTTTTTCTCATTTTTAAAACGCTGATTTTTATAATGATGTTAATTTAATTTCAACGGTAATATGTTAATTTAATTTCAACGGTAATTCATGTATTCTGTTTTCTGTCTCTGAACTTGTTTCATTTTTAGAAAACCTTATCACAAACTTATAAATCATTTCAGTTAGGTTTAGGGATGATGGTAATAACTTAGTTCGGTTTCGCTACTCAGTTTTTCGCCTACCTTTTATTTCACTAATTGATTCAACCTTTACTTCAATTCTATAAAACTATATTAATATCATTGCTTTATTCAACCTTTATTTTAATTCCGTGAACCTACCTTACTATTAACATCATTGCTAACGTATTCTACCTTGATTTTAATTCTACGAAACTATTTTAACATTAACATCATACTAGTAACTTCATGAATCTAGTTTGATCTTTACTAAGGGAACTATTCTACTTTTATTCGAATCGTCTAACTTTAATTACTGAATGACTTGGTTGATCGGCATTGATTTTCGATTCAATTAATGTATTTTTATTAACCGGGGAACTATTTAACCAATAAACTAATATATGAAAATTTTGGTTCTAATCTATAACTACGTTAACTTTAATTGTTTCAATTATTTAACCATAAAGTGGGTATATTTACGCAAAATTCCTTTGAAATTTTCCAAAAGTGAAACAAATTCAGTTTAATTCAGAAGTTATTTGTCTTTAACTATTAATCATTTAATCTAATCTAGTTAATAAATCATTTATAGAATAATTTTTACAGTTAATTTAGTATATCAATGATTAGTTTATTACCCATTATAGGTTTCCATTAGCTATATCAACGATTTTAATTTATTTATCCCCGTACCCTTTCCCTTTAATAGACCTTAGGCGCATTTTGTGTTCATATTATATTTACTGAGTGCCCACTGGACTACTCGGTGTGGTGATTTTAAGCCGTATGTAATATAATTTTAGGTCGATTTTACAGAATTGAGAAACGAGGAAGCAGCCAGAGACTTCTTCCTTATTTCTCGCTTCGGCTATAGGGATAATATTGACGTTACGACCGCTGCGTTGCGCACGCTGAGTCTTCAATGGTGCATATCATTGGCGATTTTCCACGCTCTTACATGCATCTGCACTATGTTGATTTTACTATCTTGCGTGATGTGTCGGCTGTGGGCCGGAAAAATTTCGACATTTAAAATTTATAAAAACATATAAAACAAGTTATATATATTAATAATATTTATTAATTATAAAACAAACAAATTACCCATGTTTGACCATTCCATAATTCATAAAAATAATCATAAAATAACATAACATAAATGCCTCTCTCCCCACGTCGCCGCCAAGCAGAGCTCTATAGAGATGCTGTGGACGTGACGTGGAAAAGAGGGTTCCAACCAAAATATTTCTCACCTAGATAATAACTGTAAATTCGAAATAGCTTCAAACAATTAAGATTTTCAAAAATAGTTAAAACAATTCTCAAAGTGGTTTCCAAGATTTGAAAATATGGTTAAGTTTTCAAAATGATTTTAAACTGGTTTGAAAAATGGTTAAGTTAAATGTGAAAATGGATCAGTATATATACCTAATTTTATGGTGTGTGAAATTTGATGCAGTAAAACAAAATTCGACCTTGTTCTTTTCTAGCAAATTCTATTATTTATTTTTATTATTTTTCGATTTATTTTTATAATTTTTTATTTAGAATTTTTATTGAAGTATTGCTAATTCAATTTTTCGATTTAAATTTCACTTTAATGAACTTTAATTGATTTTTTCAATTTCGTCGAATTTGTTGTGTTTTCTTGTTGTATTTGTGTAGGTATCGTGCGGATCTTGGTGCATTTTGTTAATATTTTAATTTATTTTTATGTTTATTAATTTTATATTTAATTCTTTTATTTCTCAGATTTTATATGGTTTAATTGATGTTTCATTGGGTTTATTTAAATTGCGTGTTATTTTTGCGTGTGTATTTCTGATCCATTTAAACATTTTTCAAGGCCGTTTACGTTGTGGCCCAACATAAAACACTCGGGGGTCCGTAAAATTGCGACCCGCAATTTCAATTGATTTCAAAATAATACATACAATTCCGTTTTCAATATTCACATTCATAAAAAAGTTTCTATGGTAAGGTTAAATCATCAAGGCAAAGATGGACTTAAGGTCCGACTACAGTACATAATCAAAATTGGATAGTTCAGTTTTCATATCAATGCAAGTTTTATAAGATCAGTTCAAATCTGATGGAAATCTGCGAGAGTCTTGTCGTTTCGTTAGTTTTGTTAATTTTTTGAATTTGGGTGAACATTCTTCTGACTTTTTGAATTTGGGTATTTTGCCTTTGTTTGTTTTTTGTTAGGCCGATGATGAGACAGCATATTAGGAGTATCATGTTAGAAGTTATACTAATCGGTAGTATAAGTTCGATTGCTAGATTTATTATACTGGGTTCATTTTTCTGTCCCACTTGTTTTCCTGGTCGTTTTTTGATTGATAGGACGATTTTTTGAATTTCTTGGATTGGTTTATTATTGGGATTTGCTTTGGCTTTTCTTTGAATTTGTCTGATGAGGGTTTCTAGGGTTTTCTTTATCTCACGGTTCTCATTTTTTATATTGGCTATCTCTTCGTTATTTTTCAGTAGGGTTTGTACCATTGTTTGGGTTTTCTCGATATTCTGTTTCAATTCGTCCTTGTTTTCTTTTGTGGGGCATTGCATACATTGGAGGTTTATCTGCTGACATTCCTCATTATTGGGGTTACTACAAATTTCTTTGAAATCGGCACAGGTGCTGTCCTCTCTTCTGAAGGGTTGGGATTTCTCGCATTTTTCCAACGGGTTCTCAGTGTCACACTCTCTCATTATTATCGTCATTATTATCCACAGGTTTGGGTTCATTCTTTCTATTTTTATACATAATCAATTTTCTATTTATTTACAAGATTGTTTCGTTTATTTACAGTGGAGTTTTAGCCCTTTTTATTCTTTCTCTTTTTCTGGGGTTGGGTGTATCTCGCACTCTTCTTTAGTTTTATTTTCTGAGAATCTCATTATCAGGACTTGGGCTTTTATTAATCGCTCGGTTAGTTTTGGGAGTTCTTTTAGTCGCTCTTTGTTTTCTTTGATTATTCTTTGTTGGTTATAGATTTTCATCTGAAGATTTCTTTCCTTTGTTTGTTTTCTCTTGAGTTGACATTTATAATGGACTCGTTTGGTTGTCTGTTTTTCCAGCTCTCGTCTCGCTTCTTGAAGCTGTTCCGTTAGCGCTTTAATCTCATCTTGAGCTTGTTGATGGCTCTCTTTTATCTCTCTGGCTTCTTTACAACTGTCTTCTAGTTGTATTACGTATCTTTGTTCGCTTTTTCTGCTATCTCTCATTCGTTCTGCTTCGGTTTTCCAATAATCTTCCAGGATTACACAAGTCTTTGTTTCGGCTAATTCTCGCCTCAATCGTTCATTTTCCCTCTTTTGATTTCTGTTCTCTCCCATGCTGGAGGTTAGTTTTCGTTTTATCATATTGACTAGTTGTTTTGACTGTATTAGTTGTTGATTTATCCGGGCGATTTCTGATTCTTGCTCCTCCACTAATTCTTGCCATTCTTTTCTTTCTGCTCTCCATCTTTTACTGTAATATCTCAGTGGGTCTTGTTCGATTGGTTCTACTAATTGAATTGGGCTTGGTAGGTATTCTCCGTCTTCTAGATTCATTCGGATTTCTACTTTATTTGGATTCATACTAAATATACATCGACTATAATTTTTGTTTTTATCATTTTTATTATTTTTATTGTCTTTTTACACTTTTTACAATTTCCTCTTTAAATTTACACTATCGTTTCGTCCGTCTCCCCGAATCCTTCATCGGGTTCGGCGGGTACTTGGTTTAGAATTTCAGTTGGGTATAACGGCATAAGCAGGATTGGTGGTCGGTTCTGAAAGGTATTTATCTCTTCACGCAAGGCGTTTGATGTTTGTATCTCTTCGTCTAAGAGATAGGCAAGATATTCCGCATTTTCGGTTAATTCCTCCATTCGCGTTTCCAACCGATGCGTGTTTTCTAACGCTTTTAACTTTTCAATCTCTTTTCCCAGATTCTGTTCATTTTCCTCATATCCTTGCTTTATCGTTTTGATCTCTGCTTCAACTTGTCCTTTCAGCTGTTCGTTAACTTCATGTTGATGTCTCAACTGAATTTCTTTAAATACTGCAACTCCTCGGTGTCCGTTCACCTCATGCTGGAGTTCTGTTATCCTCTCGTTTAATTGTTGGTTTTGCCGTCTTTCATCCGTTTGTTCGTGTAGGGTTTCCGTTATCTTTTGATTTAGCTGATCAATCCATTTTCTGAGGTCCTTGTCGGTTTTCCTGAGCCTTCTTATTGTATTTTGTCTGGCTCGTTCATGGTATTCCATTGTTTGGATTTCCTCGTTCAGTTCCTCAATTGTTTCTTTCTGCGCTTCGACTTGTTCCCATAGTTCCCAATCCTCCATATTCAATATCTTTTTGGGTAACAGTCTTATCTCTTTCTTGGCTTCTTGGTACTGGTTCTTCCATCTTCTTGCTTCTGATTTGATCCACTTTTCTTTGTCTTCCGTTTTTATTTGTTGTATTTGTCTCTGTTTAAGAGTCTTTTCTTGTTCTACTAGCATCTCCTTCATTCTCGTTTGTTGCCATACTATTTCGTGGTCTTGTTTTTGTATATGTTCCCATTGTGTCGCATTCTCTATTTTCGACAATCTATACTTGTCTTTCCACTTTCTCGCTTCTCCTGTTGCTTGGATTACCACTCTTTCCTGTCTATCGTCTCTGGGCTCTCTAACTTTCTTTGATGGTTTTGGCCCTTGATTTCTCAGTTTATTGATCTCGATCTTTGCGTTTTCCCATTTAGCTTTGTACGCTCTTGTTCTATCTTCTTCTTCGGCTATTTGCTGAATATAATGTCTAATCCGTGCTTCCCAATCATTCCTTGCACGCTCCTTCTCTCCGTACCACTTCGTTTTCCAGTGAAGAACTTGCCGTTTTGCCCATTCTTTGGCTTGTTCCATATGGGTTCTCTTTGTCTTCTCTATTCGGTATTGGGTGCTAATTTGCCCAATTTCCTCCTGCATTTGTTGTATAATCTTTATCGTCTCTTCTCCTTCTTCTCGTATCTCTGCTTCTTTGTCTTTTATCACTTCCCGCAATCTTTCGATTTCACTTTGTTGATCCTGCTTCTCTTGCTCTAACATTCTGATCTCCTTTCTTTGGTTTATGATTCTGGTTTGGTTCTGCATAAATTCCTTCATCATTTCCTCTTCTCGCTCTTGATATGGTTCATTATTTCCTTCGGAATTCATTGTCTGTTGTTCTAATTCTTCTCTTATCATTTTTATCTTTAACGTATCTCTCAGTAGTTCTCCTTCTACTGATGTTAATATTTCTTTTAATCTCATCGACCTTTGTTGCCATTCCTCTTTAATCTCTTTTAGTTGTTCGGATTGGTTTTCGATTTTTGACTCTTTGTCCTCTGTTGCAGTTTTCTCTATCTTTTGGCTTATCATCTCGTTTTGGTTCATTGTAATTCTGAATATTAATAATTGATTATTCTCTCTTTTCACTCATATCAAAATTTTATCATAATTTACATCATCTCGTATTTTTGTAGTTTTTGAGTTTTTAAATTTTTGGTTTTTACGTTTATCTTTATTTACACTTTTTACACATTGTTTTCGTTTTTTATCTACTGATCAGCGAAACGGAATCCTTTGATCCGCCCGTTGATCGGCTTTCTACATACTGGGCATATATTGACTTTTATCCCGCATGCTTCACATGTGACCATATGTCCACAAGGCATATAAATTATTTCTACATGTTTTTGCCAACATGTCACACATTGATACTGCTCCAAAATAGCTTCTTTTATCATTGATTTGTCTCGATTCTCTTTAGGTTTCTCTTGATATCGCTTGATTGCTCGGATTATTGCTTGTGTCGAGTCATACCATTCTAAATTGTTAGCTAATCTTTCTTTGATTATTTTCTTCATCTTTTGAGTATCTACTCCTGATAATAGCATTATGGTTCTCGTTTTTGGTCGATCCAAAATATCTTCCACTTGCTGGTTTGTAATTATTACTTCGATATTCTTTGCCTCTTTTTCTTGTTTATACATACATTTTCCTTTATGCTTTAGTTTGTTAACATTCTGATCTGGTATTGGTTGTTGATTTTTGCATCCTTCGCACATTATTCCTCTTGCTGTTTGACAATACCCTTGACTCGCAAATTCCGCTGCTCTTGGATTTCCTTTGAAAGTTTTAATTCTCTCTTCGAATGTTCTATTTATAGTCTCCTTTTCCCAGATTAGTTCTGCTGGATCTTCGAAATTCTTTATTATCGTTATCTTTTTCTCGCCTCCCTTTTCCTCTTGGTCTAATTCTGATTGTCGGAGTCCTTCCAATCTGTTTATCGCTTGGTTTCCAACATCAATGTTAATTCTAAATGGGCAGGTTGAGAATTTCCTCAGGTGTTCTCGTTTTGCTGTTTCTCCTTTCTCCCAGTGTGATAGTCTTCCTTGACAATAAATACAGGTAACTTCATCTGGTAATTCGGGGGTTCCTGAGAAAAAGAATCCTTGTGCTGCCATCTCTTTACTCTGTCGGTCGGTAAATACCTTATTATCTTTGAACGTTAAATATCTCTGTTCCTCTTTTCTCAGCTCCTCGTATCTTACTCTTCTCTGTGAGTAAATTACTTTCCTCATTTTCCATGGTCGTCCGGTTGTGTCGAAACTGGTATAATGTTGAATTGCGATTGCTAAGGTCTTTATTCTTTCCTCTTCCTCTGGTTTTTTCCATAGTCTCGTCCATATCGAATCTGGTCCTTCTCTCATCCGTACCATTATCTCTTCGTTGATTCCGCTTGCCATCTAAATATCGTCATTATTTT
Source organism: Schmidtea mediterranea (assembly GCA_022537955.1). Lineage (NCBI taxonomy): Eukaryota > Metazoa > Platyhelminthes > Tricladida > Dugesiidae > Schmidtea > Schmidtea mediterranea. The sequence continues at coordinate 39,994,794 of CM039681.1, forward strand.
TTGAGTTTTTTGTTTTTCTGATTTTTCTGGTTATTTGTAATTTTTTGATTTTTATTTGATTTTTATTATTTTATTTACATTTATTTACACTTTCCTTTTTTCTTTACAACGTCTTGTCTGGCTTCTCCACTTCTAATTTTATATACAGATTATCTTCTCGCAAGAATCCCTCTCCTCTCAATCGTTGTTGTGGATAAAATCGTGGTGTCCCAATCGCTGTGTTCCAGTCGGTTGTTGGTCTTCCCATCTGTGGTTCATTTCCGGTTCTGATTGGGTTGCGATGATCCTCTTGTCCTTTCATCGTTAATATCATATTTTGTTTAAAAGGCCATGTTAATAATTCATCATAATCTCCTCTTCCTACTCTGATGAAGACACTGATATGGGTACCTGTTGCATTCCCATCCCCATTTGGATATAATCTAATGCCCAATTTGTATCCATTTTCCCAACTGTATATTGGTGGACTATCTAGAATTCTCTGTGTTCCATCTTTTGCTCTCTGGAGCTTTTCTGCGAATTCGGTTATTTTCCATATAAATGGTGCTGTAGGATGTTTTCTGGCCATCGAGCTGTTTGTTTCCAATTCTTTTAGGCTGTTGGTCATTTGTTGCATTTTCTTTTCTATTTCGGCCATTTTCTTGAGTGTATTTCCTTGGCTTTTTTCGAAGTTCTTTCTGGACTCTAATATTTCTCTTATTAGTGCCTTCTGTGCATCATTTTCTGTTCGTAGGCTTTTTACTTCCCATGCCAACATTCCTATCGTTTTCATCATGATTTCGGTGTGCTCGATACTATTTTCCATCATATGCTTTCGCATCTCCGCAATTGGTAGTTGTGTTTGGCAATTGAATAATTCTAACGGGCATTTGACTGGTTTGCCGCTACATTCGTTCCAATGTTCCTTTAATTTGACTTTATCTTTCTTGTCGCAGTTGTTTGTGCATATCCCTTCGTATAGATCACATATTTGTTCCTCTTTTAGATTCCGATGTTCCATTTCTATTTTTATCCATTCGTCGATAATTCCACAGAATTCGCATTTCTCCTCTCTCTTGATGCACACTTTGTGATGTTCTTTCATAGTCTTTTTCGTTATGATGGTTTGACATTTTTCGCATAATATCTCGTTATATTCACATTTATTTGTGTGACTTTCCGCTTCCTTCATAAGTCCTTTCCATTCGCATTCTTTTACTCGGCATTGAACTAATAGATTATTGACTTCTTTATTGGTGGCTTTATCCATTGTTGTAGGGTCTTCATCTCTTTCGATCATTTCGTCACATCCAGGGCATTGTGTTGCTTTTGTTTCTATTACTTCTATCGTGCAATCTGTACATATTCTGCATCCGCATTTCGTCTGTCTCGCTCCAATCAGCAATTCTTTACATTTACAACATTTTAGTCTTTCTTTTATATCGTTTACCACTCTAATTTTATTTTTCATTATTCGTCTCGTAGTTTCGGATGGATTCTCGCTTCCTCTAATTCTCTCGATGATTGTCTGCATATCTACAAAAAATTTTCTGATTACTCGACGTTGCTTTACTTCTATCGTTTTATCTTTACATATTTACACGGTACGCTTTATTTTTACTCTACTGTTGAATCCGGTTCTGGGGTGAATTCTGGCATCGATGCTATCCATTCCACCCAACTTGCTGGATCTACGTGCTGTTGATTACTACGTAGTCTTCTAATTTCGTCAGCTTGCCATCTAACTTGATCTGCTAGTTGTTCGTTTATTCTCTGTAATTGTAGTATAGTTCTCTGTTGCTCTTCTAGTCTTATGGCTTGTTGTAGACCTCTGTTCACACTTTCCGTTAATACTAGATGAGTATTTGTCCACTGAGTTTCCATGTTGTTAAATGTCATTATTTCCATGTCGTCTCCACGTGCCTCAATTCCTGATCTGATTTCCTGATTAATTCTACAATCTCATTAGTACATTGCAGCTTGCGGTTTTGTTCTGCTATGAAATGTGTATTCTCACTGTTGGTTGGATTTACTTATTCGGATCCATCTATTGGATTATAACACATCATTAATTCATCGGCATTCTCTCTGTTTGTTATTGTCTCTAACGCATTTGGTACAATTTACACATTAGATATACATATTACTCAATATAACTACTTAATATTTACACTATATACAATCTCTTTTTCGTTTACACCATCCGCTCGGACTCATACGCATTTCGTATATCCCCATATTTCCATTCTTATTGTATACATCAGATTCATTGACCATTGTTGTGCTTCGATAATGGGCGGTTCTTTTAACCAGAGTCCGCTTGTGCTAGAATTTCCTATGATTTCATATTCCTCGGTTTTTTCTGCATCGTATTGTCCTAATTCAATACGTAATTGAATTTTTCTACCTGCCGGCCATTCTTTTCTTTATTGGCTTCTCTTCTGCATTTGGATAGTTTTACTAGTGATTAATGATCAGCATGTACTACGCTGCTTATACTGCTTTTTATCCAGATCATCTTATCATATAATTCTTTCCTCAGCTGCCACAGTTGTGCCCTTGCTTAGTGCTCATTATTCCTTCTTGGTGACATCTTAATCTTTCTGAGTTGTAATGCTTCGTGAATTGAAAGGTGGCTGTCGTCCATGATCATTCCTTTTTTCCATGTTTCGTTTCTTGGTTTCCTCTCAGATTGTTTTATTATAGTATCTGTCGCATTTGACTTTGAGTGGTTTCCTTGTTATCGTTCTCCAATGCTCATGATTCCCTTGGATTTATACTATTTCCCCAGTTTCCTTTCGTAGGGATTACATACTTTTGATTCGTTTATTTTTGCTTGTTTCACATTGGATTCTTTTGTTTACTGGTTCGTTTCTTTTAGGTTCGTATACGCAGATTTTTGTGATAGGTTTTTCACCTGTGTTCTCGAATATATTCTCTTCTTTGCCCATTTGATTCTATGTTTATATTATCTTACTTCTTCTGACTGCGTTGTAATGTTCCTCTTTGTTCTGTTTCCGGAACTTGTCGATTTATTCTAGTAGCTTTCTTGTTATTGATTTCCAGTAATCATCTCTTCCTTCTGAACGTGTACTATATACTTTCCACGTTTTCTTTTAGTTGGAATACGGTATTTTGTTTTTGATATCCTCATCTGATTGACATTTGATTCTCTCATTTATCGTTCCGTTCTTTTTAGTTTCGAATATACAAACTTTTGTAATGTTCTGTACCCATATCGGGACTATTATCTCTTCTCCACTCTGGGTTTATTCTACTTTTTTATTATTTCTTGTATTTTCTCGTACTTCGACTTATAAGCTTTCTTTGTGTTTGAATTTTCTCCAGTGTTTTGCTAATTGCAGGATTATATCATGTGGCACATATTATATATTCCGCATTTCCTTCTAGGCTATCCCATTCACATTTCTTTCCTGCTTTCATATTCATTCTCCAACAATCGATAATTTTATTTTGTATACATACTTGTTCAATGGTTTCTATTCCTCTGTTTATTATTCGTAATTTGCCTATCCCTGGCTCTACTTGGATTTTTACGTTTCTATCTTCCTGTAGCATTCACATACATCTTCTGGTGGTTTACATGATGATGAGTTTTCGGATCGATTTCCATCTTTTCCTGGTCCTATTAGCGAATTGCAACTTAGCTATTCATGTCAGTTGTAAGCAATTCCTTTGCTTGCGCTTCCTTTCTCATTTATTGTTCGTATTCTGAACGATTTTATTCCTTGTGTGTTTCCTCAGCTTCCGTTAACTTGATGGACGTAATCAATATCATTATCTGTAGCAGGGTCGGTCGTTTTTATTTTTCCTTTGTTGTAGTAACATCATCCCTTTGTTTCGTTTTCCCTCGTATTCTGTGCTTTTTGACGTTCCTCGTTGGACTGATTCCTTGTTCTTTGCTTGTGCGATTTTTTCATTCTGAGCATTTGTTGGTATCTGATCATCTTGGTTTGCTGTGTTCCACCTTCCTCTTCCATTATTATTTTCCATCCGGGTACTTGAAAAGTTCCGCGATCATTTATATTTCAATATCCTCGTATTACTTATTATTCTCCCTTTTTATGCGTCACTCTTTTATTTCTTGTTCAAAACGCTTGAAATCTATTGCTCGATGCCATCTATGTATTATCCTCAATAGTTGTTCCTTCCCGTCTCCGATTCGTATTGCTTCTTTTGGATGATGGTGATTTTATCCTTCCATTTCAACATGCTTTTATCGTCTTTGGGAAGGGATTAAAGTGGGACATATATTGTTCTTCAATAGAACGTTCTGTTTCCTTACCATTAGTTTAAGCAATTTACTTTAGTTGAACCTCGTAGGTCCATCATCAGTTGGCTCTCTCGTCGTTATTGCGTCGATGCTTCCCATAATGTTTGAAGTTTACCCTCATTCGCTTCCTAATGTCGCAATTATGTTGAGAATTTATGCACTTGCCTGTCTGGATTCAGCGCATAAGTAGTACATGTTTCCATTTCTTTCTTTGAACGATGATCCTGTTTTTAGTAGTTCTCTCAGAACTGTTGTAGAAGCATCTGCTGCAACTGCGAACATTAATGGTGTTTGTCCCTCTTCGTTTGGTTATATTGAGCGTGTCCGCATTTCGCGTCGTAAGTTGGGATTATATCTATTATCCTTGAGTGTCTTGTTGTACTCGATATGTAAAGGTACTTCCTCTACATCCGCCATATGAATATCATGGTAACATTTCTTTGAACGATCAATTTCTGGTGACTTCAGCTCCTTAGCGAATCCATAGCGATTTTCCCTGCTTTGTTACTATCTCATCCATCCTTTTCCTCGTACCCATTCGCATTATTTCTCGATGGCTTTCACTATCACCATCTTGTCTACATTTATCTTGATCGCTCGTTTAGAGTTATTTTGGATTCATCCGGTTTAGGTTCTTCTACGTATAGTTTGCTGCCGCTTCTATTTTCGGACTCATCGTTAGTCCGTATACTTAGTTGTGAGTTGTGATCTATTTGCATACTCGGATTCTTGTTTTGTATGTTCTCCCTATTCCTACATCTACTACGTTCACTAAATAGCTATGTGAGGGTTGTTGACAGTTTGAACTCGAGCATGTTTTCTCGTTACGTAATTTATTTCGTAAGTCTTTACCACATCTTTGTTAATTTCTTGGCTACTCTGGGATAATTTCTGCGTTCGATTATTACCCAGTCTCCAACTGAAATATTTCGCGTATACGTCTCCTTTTTGCATATTTCTTTATAACTTTTATAAATCTAATTCATACTGCTGTTTTCCAATCCGCATTCGCTCTTTGAATCCTGTTACATTATCGTCAATTCCATTTATACTGTGATTGCGTTGAATTCAAGTCTATCGGCATAATTGCATCCTCCTGCGTACATTATTTGAATGATCATTTTTGTTGCTGATGTGACTTCTATAGCCATAAAGGCAAGATAGTTGTATATTATCTTCCCAATCCTTTTGGTGTCTGGGGGCTTACATATAAATTTACATCATTTCTTTAATATTCCATGAATCTTCGGTTTGAACCATTTGTTTCGGAGGTACGGTGATGTTCTCAGCTTCGCAATCTGAAGTATTCGTTACTTCCTTCTATATTTGCTCAAAAGTGGTTCCTTGACAGTTAGGATCTGTTGGTTTTTTCCGTATCTACGAGCATATTTCCTCTACTAGGATTTCGCTATTGTTCAGCTTTTTGATCTGGTATTCGAGTGCTCGGGAATTCGATAATAATCCGTCACTACTATATGAAAATCATCGTTGTTTGGTAATGCCATACGACCATCCATTGCAATCATTGTCATGGGTTCTGGTGGAATTGGCATTGGCTTAATGTGCTTTCAATTTACTTCCTGTGCTTTTCCTCGTTGCACATATTAGGCAATTCTTTATCCATCCTTACGTCCTCTCCGATATTGGCCAATAATATTTTTGACCAGTCTTGCTCCGCTTTTAGCTGACATGTGTCCTCCAAGTTTTCATCGTGGTATGCATCAATTACTCCGTTTCGTCTATTCTGGGGTAAGACAATAAGTCCGTTCTTTGCCATCCATTAATAATAACCAGCCCTTCTCTATGGTTATATCGATGTCTGCGTTCTCCATATGCTCTCTCAGTTAGCTGTTGTTGTCGAAGATTTTCATATCATTAGTTTCCATAAATTCGATTATTGTTTTTAACTCTTCGTTTCTTCTGCTCATTTTTCAGTTTTGTAAAATCTATATCTTCTGCGATGATCATGCATATTCGTCTTACATCATGATCCATTAGTTCTTCGAATACAAATCTTGACATGCATCGGCGTTAGCGTTGGCCTTTCCTGATTTGAATTTTATATACGGCGCGGTTATTATTGCAAACTGCATTGCCATCTCATTAAATCTACTTGAGGCTTTCTTTTAGTTTGGCCTAGGCCATACCAATGGCTTGATGATCTGTAGTGATATATATCTCGTGACCCATAATAATATTTGAATGCTTTAATGCTTGGATTATTGCTAACGCCTCTTGCTTTCGTCACGGAGTATTGCTTTTCATGTTTCTTGACGTTCGACTTATATCCAATAACTCTTCTCTTTCTTCATCCCATCCTAAACTGTCCAGATGCATACTCCACTGCATCTTGCAACAAAAACGTTCTTGAAAATCTGGCTTTCACTATATTGGTGCTGATGTCAGTTTATCTCTGAGTGTTTCAAAGCTGTTTTGTTGTTCCTCTTCCCATATAAACGGGGTATTCTTTTTTGGTAATTCTTGTATTGGTTTCGCGATGTTTGCATAATTCTTGCATGAACTTCGTCAGTATATCCACATAGGCCTAAGAATTCTGCAACTGCGATTCTTTGCGTGGCTGGCAATGCTTTTCTTCGATGTTTTGGTCTGTTCTTTGCCTCTTGCTGACACAATATCCTAAAAGTAACTTCCTGCCCAATTCACATTTGAGGTTTCAATTTTAACCCATTGTCTCAGTAACGAACATTACGATATCTTTTAAATGTGCTCGAAGTACTAGAATTAAATATAATCATCATTATACCATACATTGTTGATGCCGTGCTACAATTCATAAATCTCTGAATGAGCTGGTGCTAGTTAGCAAAAGGCATTCTAAATTGATTATAGATCTTTACCAATTGTAAGCAGTTTTCCTCTCCTCTCTTGCTATTTGCCAATATACCACTTTTTAATCTAATGATGAAAAATAAGCTCCTCCGTGTAAAGTTGTAACATCTCATTATGTCTGTAAACGGGTATGTATCCCGTTTGTTGACCGCGTTGAGTCGTCATAATCTAACCAGAAACCGTGTGTTCCGTCCTTTTTCTTTACCATGACACTGGAATTGCCATGGCGAGCACTTGTTCGATCACTCCTGCATTCTAAATCTTTGAACTTCTTTTTCTGCTTCTGATTTTGAGGTTCTCAATCGATATATGCCGTAGTGTATTGGGGTTTCATCTGTTAGTGGTTATCGTGTTTGCTACGTCGCTGTACCAGCAGATCTAAATCAGATGCTGCCAAAAATTATCCTTAAATTCCCATTAGCAAGTTTTGTAGTTGTCGTCATCGTTTTCGTTAGTTGCTGACTGTCGATGTCCATAATTTTCCTCATTTCCTTCCGTTTTTGATTTTGGAATTGGGGTTCCAATGTCCATCATCGTGTTAATTTCCAATCTTTCATTTCGGTAAATGACTTATCTTCCTCGTCAAAATTGTAAGTTATCAGATTTCACTTGTCAGTTTACGACACTATCTCTCTGGCCAATGGCAGTTCTTCATTTTTCTCGAATTTTGATTAGTTCGAAAATCATTCGCCTCTATTTCGCTCATTTACTTTCACAAGCAAATCATTGTGTGCGCCGGCACTATATCCGAGCATCTCACTTCTGATTTCAGCATACATATTCGTCCGGTTTTATCTCTCAGCTCATCGATCAGATCTATTATTATCTTTTAATAATTCTGGCAGGATTGTTCCAATTATACAATCTGCGCTCAATCTCCTGTATGACTGCCAAATACTATGATTTTTACATTTTATATTCGATATGACCAGATTTTCCAATGACCTACCAAGAATTCTTTCCTACAAGTGATATCACCATGTTAGCTTCTTCTAACATGCCATTCTTCCTGCGTATTTATCCATTTATTGCTGAGTGTTGCTCCGTATCAATCATTGCTTTTATTATCTACCCCATTTATTTCTATGGGTACCGTTATTGTTGGTCCAGCTAATGTTTGTAACATAGCGATAGTTCGAGTTTCTGGATCTTGATCCACACTTCTTGATCTTTGGCTGGTTCTTGGTACTAAGTCTGCCCAATTTGGTTCGTATGTTACCGGATAAATATTTCGTAGTTGTTATCTTGGTATTGTACTGTCTTCTACCGGCGTCTCTCTACTATATTGTGGCTTTCTTTAAACATTCATATACTGTGGTGATGTTATAATTCACATTCTTGTCTTTCGATTTCCCAATGTTTGAGTTGCTCTGAGTTGAGCATCTGCTTTCCTCCTTGATTTCATCATGTCGCTGTTATTAGCATCATCTCTGAAAATTTACCATCCTTCAGTTACTCGTTTTTTGTCGCTTCATTCTGGTTTTCTCGGCTTCTAATCTCATTATTCTGCTTTAAATTTCGTCCGACTTCTTCATCAGACCATTCATTTTAGTTAGATCTAGCTAATTTTTCTTTGAATATCTTTGAGTGTCAATTGTAACACCATTGTTTAGCTAAGAACGGTAAGAATCCAATTGCCATTTTCCAGTTGATTTTCTTTCTCTTTTGTAGATATCGAAACATGCTAACATTTGTGTTATGATTACTCTTACAATTTGAATAATGAGAATTATTCCTAAAATTCCTGCTATCATTTTCCGAAATTAAGAATCTCCCACATGGTTTCAAATCATAATTTGCTGTAGCGTGTTTGAAATGATCTGTGTAGTAACAATTCGTAGTTGGGTTTCTCTCCATAGTTGTTACCTCCCGTTATAGTTACAATGTTTGGATATTGTTTCTGCTCGTCAGCCAGATCTTTCGTTTGGTAACTCACTCTGTGATATATCAACTGGTTTGAATTCTGCTTCGCTGGCCAATTCTGTAAGTCCAAATATTTTTGGTGGTGCTACTATTACTCGAGTTGGAAATTGTAACCAACTTCCATCTCTTATTTCGAATTATGGTCCATATACATTACACAACTGAACATATATACGAATTCTCGATTACATGTTGTTACTGGTTGAAATCGAATCTGATTTTCCTATATGCATTATTCTAATTCATATGCATTACTCTTGGAATTGAATCTCTTGCAAATTTTGCAATTGTCTTTTCGCATTTGTATGTGTACATAACTTAAACTCCAACATTCTCCCCAAAATATCCTTCTTGAGTGTATAATGAATTGCGTTATCCGGATTTATTCCATGCTAACTTCTTTTTAATATCTCTGTCAGGATACAATCATTTTTAACTAATCTAGTATATCTCTGTTGATGCCAATCCTGTGATATAAGAAATCCATCTTGTTATTATATAGAGATATAGTTTCACATCTTTGGGGTCTATTTGCGCTTTTGCGTTCGGTATTGCTGTTCGCGATAAGAATATTCCTTTATAGTTTGTGTAGCTACCATTTCGTCGCATTTGCTCACCATTCGTCCTTTTATAAATCTCATTCCGATTGTAGTATCAGTTGATATTACTACTGTTGGTCTGACCTCTGATCCGATTGTTGGTGAATCGTTCCGATTCTTCCGCTTCTCCTAATTCTCCAGTGCGTTTTTTGCTGTGGTTCGTTTTCTCTGTGCACTTGTCCTTGCACTTCATCAAATATTGCGCTTTTCAATAGTGAGTCTGCAAAGTTCTGGATCGGCTTGATATACGATCGTTGACATTCCCTAACATGATCTATCTGTTGCAACATGAGGGTACTTTTTCATTGCTTGATGTGTCTGGATCAAAATATCCTTATATTTCCTATTTTACTTGATACTTTCAATCACTATACTCCTTTACTAGTTATTCAAATAGGGTGTACTCTCCTCCTTGACACGTTCCGTCTCCAGCCATATTGTCCCCGCAGCGTATACTCGGTAGTTTTATTTCTTCCTCGGCGTGCCACATTACTCGTCCGGCTATTGAGATGCGTCCGCGTGATCCTTCCTACATCGTTCCGCGTTACTGAAACTCTGTTTGTTTCCTTCCAGTTCTATAATTTTTGATGTGAGTGATGTCCGCAATGAATGCTACAATTTCCTTGTTACTAGCATTCTTTATTCCGTTTAATTTGAAATCTGCACTTCTTGATTACGTTAAAGATACTGCGTTGCTGTGTCTGTTAATCACCAGGATTTGCTGCTTTGCACTCTTCCGTTTCTTTTAGTGAGTATTTATCACCAATCTTTATATTATCACAATCATATACTACAAACGGTTCTACTCCTTTTACGACATCATCCATATGATATTGTAGTATTATCGTATCATCCCTTTCTAGCTTTGGATCGTTGCATTAAATCGTTGTTTCGAATTCTGTTAAAACTCTTCAAACTTCGCTTGCATCATCTCGTTTTGATTCATCTTCACTACCAATTATAAAGGCTTGCCATCCACCTTGAGTAGGATGAATGTCGATACTTTCCTGATGATGCTGTATGCGAATTTCATATCCGTTTGTGATCTTGGATTCGCTTTCTGTATATCACTATCGTATTGTACATCAGATAGGCCATTCCTACCAAATATCTATTTGGGTCATTAATCTTTCTAAGTATTTATTATCAACCGCAATTCCTCTGTATCTCCGTTGGGTTCACTTTATTATCCATTATTTTATTTATTGATGGTTTATGCTGCCAAAAGCTGTTGTCGCTTTCTGCCCGATATTAATTAAGTTTTAAATTTCTCTTTATTTCTGGATTTGCTAATCCCAGCATATCAGTTATTAATCTGTTGATCCACTTTGCTCCTTGTTCTTGGCCTTTCAGTTTTCCCTGTAACTGCTCGTTACTTGGGCTGAGCTTGTTCAGTTTCGTTTCAATGGTCCAATCTGATCTGTTCTTTATGTTTTCTTTCTGGAGCTGTTTTTATCCAATTTTTGGTTCGTCCGTCGGATTCTTTTCCATTGCGTACCTGTTCTTTTCGTTTGGTGTTCGTCTGCCGTTTCTTTTTATGTCGTAGCTCCCGTTCATTATCCAGTTAATCCCATTCGTTCTCCTGTCGAGCTTCGCGTCTTTTTCCTTTCTTTTCTTCTTCGGTATCTGGCTCTATAACTCGACTGGTTGTCTTTGACCACATACTAGCATCTGGTTCATCTGTTATCAGATCATCTTCGTTTTCTGTCATGAACAGATCTCTTGATTCCGGTATTCTCCTGGTTGTTTCCTCGTCCACAATGACTTAATCATCAATCTCTTCATCTCCTGTATGTGATGACGATTACTTCACTGCTGCGGGTGGACTTCTGTTATTAACTTTCTTGCGCCAATTGGCGTTCTTTGATTTCTCTTGTAGTTCTCACCTGCAATCTTTGCTACCGTAAGTATATTTGTCAATCCAATTGCATTTGCGTAACTCCGATTTCGAGATCGTCATCTAATGATCGTCCTTCGTATTGTAAATGAAATGGCGTCGATAGGTATGCTCTTTTTACTTCACTTACTTGGCAGTGATATAAAATTCTCTTTCATTGGTTCAAATCTGTGTCATTAATTTCTTAAACTATACTTCTCTATCGTTTCGGCTGCCCATTCCAGTATGTTCCATTTTTCGGTGATTCTCGAATTTCTGGTACCACGCAGTACATTCCCGATACTCCCATTCCTTACTATATTTCGCAGATCTCTACTCGTTACAAGAATCGATATCCATTTGCCCAATCTTTACCGTTCTCTTTGATTCTTGCTCCAGTTCTCGAATATGCTTCTAACTCTTACACTTTTGCGTTCTGTAATCTTAAATCTTCTCCCAGATCATTCTATATCTGTGGGCAAGTATTTTGTTCCTGGTATTCGTTTTTCGAGTACACTGATTCGTGCCGCTGTCTTGTAATCGTATTTTCATTTCTCGTTCTGTTTTCTACTTCGATCTATGATACGTATCGTCTTTTACGAATAGGTGTTACCGTATTTTTCAAAGAAATTTTACTCCTCCTGCCAACATTTCATGGATTTTGGCTTCTGGCTTATCATTGATCTTGGGTTCTACTCCCATTTTCCTGTGTCGCTCTCCATTCCGTTAGCGATTGAAATGTTGACTTTTCGATTTAAATGGCCATCTAATTTTCCCTCATAATCTCTCTGCTAATGAAATACACTGATAGATATTTTCCTTTTCCTACCCCATCTCCGTTTGGGTATACTCTCAATTTCATCCGGTATCCTCCGATTCTGTATAGAATTGATGACTTGTAATACCGATTATTTTCTCTTCTTCAGCCGATTTTACTTTTTCAGCCCACACCTATTTTCCATTATGGGCTATCGAGCTCTATCATTTATTTCCTCGTCTTCCTCGGGTTGCCATTCCATTTCGTTTACATTTCTCTGTAGATTTCGTATGCTTCATCTTCATATAACTTAATTGCTCGTTAACTGCATCTTCTGGCGCTTCTCCTGTATGTATTTCTCCATTTTGTCTTCTCTCCATTTTCCATTTCCACTCTTTGTCTTTTCATCATACACCTTTTCCATGGTGTTGATCGGCATCTCGAGTCGTCTATAGGTTGCAATTTGTGCTTAATTTCGCATCTTGTCTCCATAACTGGTAGATGGTTAGTATTTGGTCCATCTTCTTTTCATTTCCTCTTAAATTCTGTGATCTGCTTTCTTTTTGTGTATTTTTTCTCTCTGGTCATCCATGATGATGATTAATAATTTGTCCGTTTCCCATATACCTAATCGTATATCGGGTTTCGTTCTCGCGACTATTTGTCGTTTGTGATACATTATGCTACATCTTCACCATACTGTCGCTACTTTGCGATTCATGGCTGTATAATCTCGGTTTATCCGTCGTATAATCATGCATTACAATCGGGATCCACCGATATTTCTTTATTCATCATTCGGTAGTTTATCTTTTATCTTATGGTTGTCTCCTCTTCATATCTCTTTGATGTCTCCGTATTTGGCTATCAACTCAAATTCTTTCTCTTATCAAATCAAATATGTCTGTATCCCGTACAGGCCTCTACAACATTTTCATGAGATCGGTCTCTAAAATTGATAATCGATAATATTATTTTCTAGCCTGTCTGATTACTTGTTCTTGTCATTTAATCTGGTTTTGCTCATTATCTTTTGTCCTCTTGTAGTCTAATTCCAGTTTATTTCTTTGGTATACAATATTTGAATTTTCTGCCATATTTCTGCTGTCGTTTCTTCGCTTTCATTTTTGTTTAATGTTACTACATTTATTCCTTTTGGCCATATTAGAGCATCCGCGAGGTGTATATCTCGCTTTATTTTCCTTCCTTGAAATACAAGGCTTATTTTATAACTGGGTCCTGAGTTTTTTCTACTACCCAATCGTACAGACTCGTTTGTGCTTCGCCTTTTGCTTTATCGTCTCGGTATCTCTGGAAAATCAATAATACCTGTATTCTCTCTTCATATCTTTCAGTTCTCTTGGTACATTTTATCATATCTTTCCATGAGACGTAATTACCATTATCTGTTGATATCCTTTCGCAATTAATTTCATTATTCTGCTGTATGCGGTTGTATCTCTGAGGTTTAGGAACATTTGGTTCGGTCTACTCTTCTACAATCTCGTTGATTTCTTTTAATATCTCGATTTCATCTTCTCTTGGCACGTTCGTTTCCACCTCTATTCATTGATTCATCTTGTATGTTTATCTCGCATGACTAATATTCTCCGCCCAGACTGCTATTCACTTCATCGTCATCGTGTTGATCGTCTGGTATTTTCCAACATATATATTGGTTGTTCCTCCTCTTCATATCTGTTGCGTCCTTTGTATGGACCATATCTCTTTATCTGTTCTCAATTTTGAGCTTCGTCCACGTGGCTTTCTTCCTGAAGCTTTTTATTTTTTGTAGCAGTATCCTCTGGATTCGATTTTTTGTATTATTGGTTTCTGATATCCTTCTTTTTCTTGACGTTGAGCTTCTTGTCTCATCTTTTGTAGTTCTAATTCTGCCTCTTTCATTTTGTGATAGCGCTTCTTGCCATCATTCTATTTTTTGATTCTATACTTGTTCTTGTCTAAATGTTTCAGCGCTCCGTCTATTTTTAAATTAGTGCCTTCTTTCTTAGTTCCGCTTTCTTGTTCATGATTGCTTCTTTTTCTTTAATTATCGTTCCTCTTGTTCTAAGCTTCCTCTTGCTTTATTTCTCAAGTGTACTCTCACTTTTGTGTCATAATTTCATTTCGAGTTCGTCTATTCGTATACTAATGTTTCCTGTTTTGATCCTCCGTTATCATCATCTCTGCTCGTTTAATCTCTTGGGTTTCTGGTTTCTCCGGTTTCTCCGTGTCGTCCTTTAATTGTCGCCGTCTTTGTTTTCCTCCTCTGCAAATCTTGATGGCCTTCTATTTTCCTCGTATTAATCAACGTTTCTCTTATCAGTACATATTGCCTCCCCTTCGTTCTCCAACACACTGCTCCCAGTGTGAATTCATCTGGAATTTCCCACGTCTCATTCATAATTAATCTTTTCGGGGTTTGTTTTCGATTTTCCCATCTTTGCTGGATTTCCTGAGCTTCCTCTGTTTGTAGTCTTTGCCATTCAGCTTGTTGTTGCTCTTGATATTCTCTAGTTCTCAGCTCTTGAATCTCCTCATTGCTTCTCATTACGTTGATTCATTGTTGTTGTATATTGGTGGGCATCTGTTGCATCATCTCTTTTAATTCCATGGCATTCGTTTGTAGTTCCTCTAGCAGTCATTCTTGCATCACATAATTTGTGATTCTCAGAAGATTATATGGTCTTGGTTCGTTGACTCTCCTCTGTATGTACATTGCCTGTCGAGGTTCCTTGTTGACCACAATTGTAACATGCTTTGCTATTAAGTTGTCTACATATTTTCTCCGTATGCCCTCGTTTACCACATATCTGGCAGTTGTAATTTCGGAAACAATTCTCTGACCGATGTCCTATTCTTTGACATGTGGAGCATTTTTCATTTGCATTTGGATTGTTCCTGAAATTATTATTATAACTACTGTAGACCTTTTATTTCCGGATTTCTCGTTACTTGGCTTACATCTCTGTGCTCTTGGAAGAATTGATCATAGCTGGATTGGTATTGTATGTTGATGTTGGCATTGATTTTTGATGTGTTGTCTGTGGCCAAGGACTCCACTTGATTATCCCAATCCTAAGATGGGCTCACATTCTATTGCTATTGCTACTGCTTTATTAACGTTTCTGGTGCCAAATCATCCAAGGTTGGCTCGTATGTCTTCCCTCTGATTCCTCTTATTAGACGTTCTACCATTTTATCTTCGGGCAAAACTGCTTCCCGAAGCTTCTTATACACAATTCTTATCGATGCGTTACACTGCATTTATTCATCTCGTCTTGTTTGTCGCATTAGAATCCATATCTCCTATTCCCTTTTTCTCTATTCGAATATCCTATTAAGAACTCTTTAAATCTCTGTCCACGGTTGCAATTTTGAGCGTCCTCTTGCTTCTTCACGAATACATCTTGTGCCCCCTTTCAGATACCCAAGGAGTCGCTTTTACCTTTTGATCTTCCAGTGACAGATATTTTTATACACTTCAAATTCCTAGAATGGTATCCAATATGAGGACTACCTTCGAACGTTCTCCTCTAAACTTTTCTCGAATTCTCCACTGAGCATTATTTATTTATCATCAGTTTGGATCCGGAGTCAAGTCGTTGGATTATGAATCGCATGTGAGTTAAGTTTAAGTTTAATCTCTTCCTCGGTCTCTGATGCATTATTGGCAACCGGTTTTCTATCTCTTTATTTCGTTTTCTTCGCTACTGTTGAATCAAATCGGTTAATCCACTATCTTGTGCCTCCGTCACTGCTTGTAATTATTACTCCGTACACTCTTACCGTTGCAACTTTTTGCTTTCTTCCGCGTTTAATAAACTTTTCTCTATTCTCTGGCTTGCTTCTGCTGTGTTGTGATCTATCAATGTTTACAGTTTATTCGTTTGCTGACGATCTTGTCGTTTGCTCTTCTTGCTTTGTTGCTTGAAACTTCTGTTGCTATTGTCGTAACTACTTTGACGTTTATTCCAAATTCTTTTCTGCTCGTTATTCAAGTTTCTTTGTATCCTTTGCTTTTCGTTGCGTCTGAAATATTTTCCTTTGCTTTGCTTGCACTGACCTGATGCTTTGTTTGACATTACTCCTAAAAATAAATAACACTCCAATATTTCTATACTCCGGGAGATGATATAATATATAACTAATTTCCTTCGTTACCATACTATGACTTATCATCCTTGTTCCCATTTATCGTCGGGTCTTCTTTATCTGACTCACCCCCCTCATTTTAATTTCTATTTAATATCTTCCTCTAATAATTATCATTAATCTCGATCATTATCTATATAGTCTTATCAGTTATCTATTATCTTATCATTATCCTCAACATAATGTCAATATAAAAATCATCTATTCATACTCTATTCATCCATTAATTATTTGTCCTATGTCCCCAAAAAATTCGTTACTTAACCTCAGTCGCTGGCCTCTTATCCCTCATAATTTCCGTTGCTCGTTCGCTTCGGCTTAACTCTTTACTGTAATCTGTGGACCTTAAATCTATCCATAATCATATTTCATCCTTACTCATATCTCTTTTCATTATAATATATCTCTTATTATTTTTCATCTAATCATATCATATCTCATCCGGCACTCTATGGCCTCTAATATCTAATCGATAATCATATCTCATCTCCGGCACTCTATGGCCTCTAAATCAATCATAATCAATCCGACTCTATGGCCTCTAGTTCTATCATAATCATCCGCACTCTAGGCTCTAGATCTGTCATAATCATCCGGCATCTATGGCCTCTAGTACTGATTCATAATCATCCGGCACTCTATGGGCTCTATTATCTGATCAAATCATACTGTCAATCATCTTTTACTCTATTCGTATCGTTATTCATATTATCTCTCATTGTTTCACCGATTGAAGCTCATCAGTGACTTTTGGGTATTTGAGCCTCACACTGACTCTCACCATGGCGTCTTTTGCGCGCATTCTCCGGTTACGCTTTACTCCACCCGCATTCGGATATTGCGTACTCGTGGATGCCGGTATTTACCAACTACCTCTGGGCATAAAAAAACATTCCGGTACTCGTGTGGATCCGGGTGCTACCTCGAGAATATAAGAAGTATGGAAATGCCTAGACGTTCAATCAAAGTTCCAAAACCGTTTACTTGATTTCCAAATTGAAAGAAAAGGACGATTAAAGTGGACGGAAAATAAACTATCAAATCTCTGCCCGCTCCTCCATCAATTTCTCGGCTCCATTCAGCGCTCTCCATCTGGCTTAGTAGACATTTTGAGTTATGAACCATTTACCGGTTTAGTTCAATCTCACCTACCCGTTTGACCCCGATACTCGGGTGGGATCGGTTGTGTATCAGTTCCTCCGCGGAAAAAAGAATCGTTTCGATACTCGGTGTGTTATCCGGGTTTTGTATCAAACGGCGTCACCCCCATCATTCCCTGCTGATAACAACCTAAACGACAGCCAGCTCCTTGGTGCCTCACCACCAGCTAGGGAAAAGAGTCACTCTAGGACCTTTAATCAAAACTCATTAAATTCTGTTCCGTGTTACACTCTTTCTCTCACCTCCGCTATCTCTTCACCCCCCCTTCAAATGTGGTAATCCAAAGCAGCAAGCTCCCCAAAAGAGGTGATCAATCTTCGGCCGGTTACTTGCTGACATTTCGGACTTGGCCTACCAGTCCTTTCTCAGTAGGTTGATCATGGGTTTCCCTGTGAGCGTACTATCATGTAGATAGCTCAGTTATACCACTTTTCCTCGTCCTATCTATAATATCAATAAAACAATAATATCAAATAAAAACAAAAAGAATTATACACTAGGAAAACTCGGTTGTCGAATTTTTCCGTCCAATATTTTTGGTGTCCTGGGCATGTGTTTTAATTATTCCTTTAATTCGCTTCAGTATTTGGTCTATTACCTTTATTTATGTTGTCAGGTGGTTTAATTACAAACATTGCATATTCTTTTATATCGTCTTATTTCATCAATAATAATTCAAGTACTTGCGTATACACATTTATTTCATCATCATAATCTTTTTCTGCCTACTGATTTTTGAGCTTCTGCCAATCGATTGGCCGTAAATGTTATTGGGTATCGTCTGTTAATGGTATCGTATGTTGCGAATCACTTGTACCGAGATCTAAGTCAGATCTGGCAAATATAATCTTTGAATTCCATTAGCAGTTTTGTAATTGTTCTTTCCGTTTCGTTTAACAGCTGAACTGTCATTGTCCATAATTCTTCCTCATTTCCCTTCATCTTTGCTGTGAAGTTCCGATATCATCATCGTGTTAGTTTCCGCCAATCTTTGTTTTCAATAGAAACTTTTATCTTCCTCGTCAAAATTTGTAATGTTGATCGAATTTCACTGTTGTCGTTTACAACACTATCTCGTCGGCTATGGCAGTTCTTCTTTTTCTCAAATTTTGTGATAGGTTTCAAATCATTTCTCCCTAGTTTCCTCATTTACTTTCACATAAGCCAAATCATGTTGTGTGCCCTGGCACTACATTTTCTCTCTGAGTATCTCACTTCTGATTTCACATACAATATTCGTCGTTTATCTTCAGCTCCATTGATCCTAGATCTTATATTATCTCTTTTAATAATTCTGGCAATAAGTCTGTTCCGATTATACAATCTGCGCTCATTCTCCACTGATAACTGCTAATACGGTGTTGATTTACATTTTTATATTCAATTAATCGACCAGATTTTTCCAATGACTGCTACGATTCTGCTACAATGATTACATCCATGTTAGCTTCTTCTATACATGGCATAGTCTTCCTGTATTATCCATTTTATGCTAGAGTTTTGCTCCGGATCAATCATGTTTATTTCTACCATCATTTATTCTAAATGGTACCGTTAATGTTGGTCCAGCTAATGGTTGTAACATAGCTATATTAGTTGAGTTCTGGACTTAGATGCCAACCTTGATCTTTGGCCTGGTTCTTGGCACTAAGTCTGCCCATTTGGTTCGTAGTACCGGATAAATATTTCGTAATGTTGTTGATTGGTATTGGTACTTCGTTCTACCGTGGGCTTTCTCTCTACTGATGATTGTGCTTTCTTTAAACATCATATACTGGTGGTGGAGATTATAATGTCCACTATGGTCTGTCTTTCGCATTTTCCCATTGTTGAGTTGCTCTGAGTTTAGCATCATGCGTTCCTCCCTTTGATTTCATCATTGTCAGCTGTTATAATGCCATCATCTCTGAAATTTATCCATCGTTTCCAGTTACTCGTTTTTTGTCGCTTCATTCTGGTTCTCGGCTTCTAATCTCAATTAGCTTTAAATTTTTCGTCCGACTCTTCATCAGTACCGATTCATTTTAGTTAGAATTCCTACCAATCTCTTTATCTTGTGGATATTTTGAAGTGTCCATGTAAATACCATTGTTTTAGCTAAGACGGTAAGAATCCAATTGCCATTCCGTTGATTTTTCTCTCTCTTTTGTAATATCGAAACATGCTAACATTTGTTTATGATACTCTTACAATTTGAATATAAAGGATATGCCCTAAATTCCTGCATCATTTCTCCGAAGATAAAAATCTTCCCCACATGGCTTCATCATATTTGCTGTAGGTGTGAAAATGATCTGGTGATAGTAAACAATTCGTAGTTGGGTTTCTCTCCCATAGTTGTTTACCTCCGTTATAGTTACCCAAAACTATATGATAGTATTGCTTGCCTTTGTGCTGGGAATAAGTAGATGTCTTCTTGGCTCGTCCAGATCTTTTGGTTTGGTATATCCACTCTGTGATATATCTACTTGTTTGAATTCTGCTTCGCTGGCCAATTCTGGTAATCCAAGAGTATTTTGGCGGTGCACTAACTCGAGTTGGGATTGGTAACCAACTTCCTCTCTTATTCGATTGGTCCATATACATTACTACAACTGAACCATATTAGGTACAGAATTTTTTCTGGATTTATCACCTTGTTATAGGTTTGAGCGAATCTTGATTTTTCCTTTACTGCATTATCTCTAATTCGTTTATGCATTTATCTCTTGGAAAATCGTTGAATTCCTGGCAGTTTCGCAATTGCCTTTCACATTGTAATGTGGTACATAACTTCTCAACAATTCTCCCATATCTTCTGGAGTGTAAGTAAGGAATGCGTATCCGGATTTGTGATTGCCAATTGCTAACTTTTTTTTAAATAATTTCTGTTCAGATACAATCATTTTTTAAACGCAAGTCGTAGTATATTTCTCTGTTTGATGCAATCCTTATGATATAGAAATCCATCTTGTATTTATATAGAGATATATTTTAACCATCCTTGGGGTCTATTTGCGGGCTTTTGCGTTTGGTATTGCTGTTCGTTGATAAAAATATTCCTTTATAGTTTGTGCAGCTACCATTTCGTGCATTTGCCTTCCACCATTCGTCCCTTTATAAATCTCTCAATTCCGATTGTAAGTATTCAGTTGATATTACTACCGGTTGGCGTGACTTCTGATCCGCTAGTTGTGGTTATCGTTGGCTTTCCCGATTCTCCGGTTTTCCGTAATTCGTCAACGCGCTTTTGCGTGTTAGTTTCCGTTCAACTGTGCACTCGTCTTGGCACTTCATCAAATATGCGCTTCTCAATAAGGTGAGTCTACAAGTCTGGTATCTGGCGTGATATACGATCGTTGACATTCCCGTATTACATGATCTATTCTGTTGCTAGAACATTGGGGTACTTTTCATCGCTTGTGTATCTGAATCAAAATATCCTTGTACTTCTCTTCTAACTTTACTTGATAACTTTCAAATCACTACTACTCCTTTGACCAATGATTAAAGTGGTACTCCCTCCTTGACACGATCGTCTCCAGCCGTTATTCTTCCCGCAGCATTATCGGTGGTTTTTTAAATCTTCTTCTTTCGCTGCTACTTCACTCGCCAGCTATTGAGATACGTCCTGTCGTGAATCCTTCTCGCATTCGCTCCGCGTTACAGAAACCACTGTTTTTCCGTTCCGGCTTCTATAATGTTGAGTGTGAGTGATGTCCGCAATGAAATGCTACAATTTCTTGTTACTGAGCATTCTTTATTTTCGTTATAAATCTACTTCTGATATACGTTATAAAGATACTGCGGTTGCGTTGTCTGTAATCTACGCGGAATTTGCTGCTTTGCACTCTTTCTTTCTTTTAGTGAGTATTTATCACCAAATCTTATATTATACAATCATATACTACAAACGGTTTCTACTCCTTCAACGCACATCATCCATATGATATTGTGGTGATATCGTGTTCATAGTCCTTTCTAGCTGTTTTTGGAATGCGCTTGCATTAATCGTGTGTTTCGAATTCCGTTAATAACTCTTTAACTCGCTTGCATCATCTCGGTTTGATCATCTTTACTTACCAAATTATAAAGGCTGCCATCCCCTTGAGTCAGGATGAATGGTTCGATTACTTCTGATAATGTCCTGTTATTGCGAATCATGATCCGTTTGGGATTGTATCTTGGAGTTCGCTTCGTAATAATCACTTCGTATTGTACAATCAGTAGGCCCATTCCTACCAAATATTATTTAAGGTCATCAGATCCGTTCGTTAAGATGATTTAATTATCAACAATAACTCTGGATCTCTGGTTGTAGTTCGTACTTATTATCCATTGATTTGTTTTATATTGGCCTTATTGCTGCCCAAAGCTGCTTCGCTTCTGCGCCGATATTAATTAAGTTTTAAAAATTTCTCTTTATTTCTGGATGCTAATCCCAGCATATCAGTTATAGTCTGTTGATCCACTTTGCTCCTTTTCTTGGCCTTTCAGTTTTCCTGTCTGCTTCGTTACTTGGCTGAGCTTGTTCATTCGTTGTCAAATTGTCCATCTGCATTTGTTCTTTAGTTTTCCTTTCGGAGCTGGTTTATAATTGTCTCCTCTGGATTTCTTTTCCATTACCCAGTACCACTGTTTGCTTTCGTTTGGGTTGTTCGTCTGGCCGTTCCTCTGGATGTTAGTAGCTCCTCGTTCTTTATCCAGTTATCCCATTCGTCTCCCTGGGCTTCGGGCGTCTTCTCTCTTCTTTATTTTTCCTCTTCGGTATCGGGCTCTAATAATTTCTACGGTTGTCTTTGACCACATACTCTGTCTGGTTCATCTGTTATCAATATCGTCTCGTTTTTCTGTCACGAACAAATCTTCTTGATTTCCGGTATTCTCCTGGTTTCCTCGTCTACGATATCATTTAAGATCATTTAAGTATCTCTTCATCTCCTGTGTGATAACGATTACTTCATCTGCTGCGGTGGAGACTTCTGGCGTATTTAGACTTTCCTGTCGCCTAATTGGCGTTTTCGTTTTGATTTCTCTTTTATTGAGTCTCTACCCCCGCAATTTTTGCTACCGTTAATATATTTATTAACCCAATTGCAATCTGTGTAACTCCGATTTCGAGACGTCGTCCAATGATCGTCCTTCGTATTGTAAATGAAATGCGGTTCATAACGGTATCTCTTTTTAACTGCACTTCACTTGCAGTGATATAAATCTCTTTCAATTGGGGTTCGAAATCTGGCGTCATAATTTTTTAACTATACTTCTCTATGTTTTCGGCTGCCCATTCAGGTGTGTCCATTTTCGGATAATTTCTCGAATTGCTCTTGTACACGCATACATCTCCGTACCTCCTCATTTCTTTACTATATTCGCAGATTCCTACTTCTGTACAAGAATCGTATTATCCATTTTGCCAAATCTGTTACGTTTCGTCTTGATTCCTTGCTCCCAGTTCTCAATATTGCTGCTAACTCTCTAACACTTTTGCGTTTCGTTAAACTGTTAATCCTTCTCCACAGGATCATCTATATCTGTGGGCAAGTATTTTTGTTCCTGGTATTCGTATTTTCGAGTTATCAACTGATTCGTGTCTCGCTTTGTTCTTGTGAATTCGTATTTTCATCTCGTTCTGTTTCTACTTGATCGTGATGATATTCGTATCATCTTTTCGAATTGAGGTGTTACGTATTTTTTCAAATAGAAATTGTGGTACTACCTCCTGCAACATTTCATGATTGGCTTCTGACTTATCATTGATCTTGGGTCTACCTCCCAATTTTCGCTGTGTCGCTCTTTGCCCATTTTCCGGGTTAGCGATTGAAATTTGACTTTTTCGATAAATGGCCATTCCCTAATTTCCGTCATGTCTGCCTCTTGCTAATAGAAAATACACTGATAGGTGTGTTCCTTTTCCTACCCCATCTCCTTTGGGTACACCTCTCAATTTCATCGATATCCTCCGATTTCTGTATAGAATGATGACTGTGATACCTGATGATTTTCTCTTCTTCAGCCGATTTTACTTTTCCAGCATCACTTCCATATGTATGGGGCTAGTGAAGCTCTACTATTTCCTCGTCTTCTTTCTGGTTGCCATCCATTTCCATTTATCATTTCCTCTGGTAGATTTTACATATGGTTCATTCTTCATATAACTCGAAGTGTCTCGTAGCTGCCTCTTCTGGCGCTTCTCCTGGTATGTATTTCTTTTCTCCATTTGGTCAGTTTCTCCATTTTCCATTCCACTCCTTTGTCTTTTCATCGTACACTCTTTTCCATGGTGTGATTCGGCATCTCGAGTCGTTATAGTTGCAATTTGTGCTTAATTTCGCAATCTTGTCTCCATAACTGGTAGATGTGTTAATATTTGGTCCAATCTTTCTTTTCATTCTCTGAAATTCTTGGATCTGTTGTCCCTTGTTTTGTGTATTTTTTCTCTCTGGTTCATCCATGCTATGATATTATGTTTTGTCCTTCTCCCATATACCTAATTCGTATATCGGGGTTCGTTCTCGCGGACTTATTTGTCGTTTTGAATAGCATTATCCACGTCTTCTACCATCTCGTCACTATTCGATTATTGTTGGATAATTCTCAGATTTATCCGTCGGTATAATCGTGGCATTTGACAATCGGGATCTACCATTTCCTTTATTTCATCATTCGGTAGCTTTATTCTTATCTTTATTGGTTCATCTCCTCTCATTATCTCTTTGATGTTCTCCATATTTGGCTATCACTCATCTGTTCTCTGTTATCGAATCTCATATGTTCTGTATCCCGTAACAGCTTTCTACAAATATTTCATTGAGATCGATCTCGTTAATGATAATCGATTATATAATTTCTAGCCTGTCTATAGCTTGTTCGTCATTTAATCGGTTTGCCTCATTATCTTTGTCTCTCCTTTTCTAATCCAGGTTTTTTATTTTTTGTTATACAAATATTTGAATTTTCGCCAATTTCTGCTGTCTTTCTTCGCTTTCCATTTTGTTCAACGTTACCAACATTATTCCGTTTGGCCATATTAGAGCATCCGGAGGTGTATGCTCGCTTTTATTTTCCTTCCTTGATAAAAAGGTTATTTTTATACTGGGTCCTAAGCTTTTTTCACTACCAATCGTACCAACTCGTTTGTGCTTTCGCCCTTGTGGCTAATTATCTGTCTGGTATCTTCTGGAAAATCAATAATTACCTGATATTCTTCTCTATCAATCTTTCAAGTCTCTCTTGGTACTTTTTAATCACTTTCCCATGATGCCGTAAATGTATCCATATCTGTTGAATATTCCTTCGAATCAGTTTTCATTATTCTGCTGTATGCGGTTATGTCTTTGAGGTTTAAGAACATTTGATTGGATCACTTCTTCTACAAAATTCGTTAATATTTTTTAATTCTCATTCTATCTTCTCTGGCACGTTGTTTCCATTTCCTCTATCGGATTTTTGATTCATCTTTATACTGGGTTTATTTCCTCGCATGATTGAAATATTTCTCACACCCGACGCTTATTCACCTTTCATCTTCGTCTGTTTGATCGTCTGGTATTTGTCTAACATATTGATATGTATTTGTTCCTCCCTTCATTATCTTTGTTGGCCCTTTTTGTTGGAACCAATCTCTTTAATCATTCTCATTGACTCACTCAACGTGGTTTTTTCTTTTTCTGATTCTGTTTCTATTTTTGTAGCAGTAATCCTCTGGATTCCCGATTTTTTGTTATATTGGTTCTGATATCTTTCTTTTTCTTGTGACGTTGATGCTTCTTGCTCATCTCTTTGTAGTTCCAATCTTGTTCTTTCATTTCTTGCGTTACATCTCTCTTTGGCTAGACTGTCTATTTTTGATCTAATGCTTGTTCTGTTCTAATGTTCAAGCGCTCCGTCTATTTTTAATATAGTGTGCATCTTCTTATTCCGCTTCTCTTGTTTCAGGATTGCTTCTTTCTAATTGATCCTCTCTTGTTCTAAAGCTTGCTATTGCTTATTCCTCGATGTACTCTCTGTATTTGTGCAAATTTTTCTTTTCGAGTTCATCTATCTCGTACACTAATGTTCCCTTGTTTTGATCTTCCGTTATCATTATTTCTGCTCGTTTAATCTCTTGAGTTTCTGGTTCAATCAGTTCTCCATTATCGGTTCTTTTAACTGTCGACGTCTTGTTTTTCCTCCTCTCAAATTCTTTGATGGCCATCTATTTCTCCATCGTATTAATCAACTGTTTTCTCCGTTATCAGTTATCATATTTCCTCCCACCTTCGTCTCAACACACTGCCTGGCTCCGCAGTTGAATTTCATCTGGAATTTCACTCTCATCATATTAATTCTCTTCGGGTTGTTTTCATTTCCATCTTTCTGGATTTCTGAAGCTCTTTCTGTTTGTAGTCTTTTGCCATTCAGCTTTTGTTGCTCTTTGATACTCTAAGTCTCAGCTCTTGAATCTCTTCATTTTTCTCATTACGTGATTCGTTTTGTTGTATATTGGTGGCAATCATGTTGCATCATCTCTTTTTAATTCCATGGGCATTCGTTTAGTTGGTTTTCTCGTAGCATGTCTATTTCTTGCATCACGTTAACTTGTGGATTTCTTATAGGATGATTATCTTGGTCTTGATTGATTTGACTCCCCCTCTCATGTTACATTGCCTTACGAGGTGTCCTTGTTTGACCAATTAACATGCTTTGCTATTGAAGTTCTACGATATTTTCTCGTATGCCCCTCGTTTTACCACATATCGGCAGTTTTTGTAATTTCGGAAACAATTCTCTGACCGATCCTATCTTTGACATGTGAGCATTTTTTCGTTGGCATTTGGGATTGTCCGAATTATTATTATACATTACTTGTATTACCTCTGTCTTCTGATCTTCGTTGCTGGTGTCTGAACATACTGCTGTGCTCTTGGATATAATTGATTCATACTGGATTGGTATTGTTGTTTTGATTGTTGGCATTGACTATTGATGTTGTTGGTTCTGTGGCCAAAAACTGCCAATGAATATCCCAGTCCCGATGAGCTCACATCTATTTGCGATTGCTACTGCTGGCTTATCTAATGTTCCCTGGTGCCAGCATCCAAGGTTGGCTCGTATGTCTTTCTCTTTTGATTCCTCTTATGAAGAACGTTCTACCATTTTATCTTCCGGCAAATCTGCTTCTCCGAAGGCTTCTTTACATAATTCCTTAATTCGCATGCGTAACTGCATTGATTTCCCGTCTTTGTTTTCGATGTAGGAAAGTCTAATATCTTCCTATTTCCCCTTTTCTCTATCCCGAATACTTTAATAAGAACTCTTAATATCCTGTCCTGTTGTCAATTTTGTTGCGTCTCTTGCTTCTACCACGATACATCTGTGCGCTCCCCTTTCAAAATACAAGGTAATCGCTTTTTAACTTTTTGATCTGTCCAGTGACAGATGTTTTTGAACACTTCAAATCCTTTATGATGTATCCAATTTGTTTGAGACTACCGTCGAACGGTTTCTCGCTCTAAATTTTCTCTGAATTTCCACTATCACGTTGTTGTTTATTTTGACAATGTAATTTTGCAATCTGGAATGAAAGTATGTTGGGAATTGGTGATTTGCCATGTTTGGGTTAAGTTTTAATCTTTACACATCTTTGTAATTTTCTGGCTACTCCCGGGATAATTTCTGGCGTTGCGATTATTACCCATTCCCAACTTGAATAAATTATGTTTCTGCGTAAGCCCTTTCCCCCGCCCTTTTTTGTCATAGGTTATTCCCCTATTTTTTATAACTTCTTGATTAAATCAATAATACCTGCTGTTTTCCAATCTCTTGCATTCCCCTTTGAATCCTGTTACATAACGTCAATTTCCATAACGGTGAATTGGCGGTTGATATCTAAGTCTATCGGCAATTGCATTCTCTGGCCGTACATTAAATTTAAAATGGACTCATTTTTGTGTGCTGAATGTAAGAGAGAGATATAAGCCATAAGGCATAGTTTATATATCATCATCTTTTGGGTCTGCTTTAGAGTTGACATCATTTCTATTAATTCATTGAACGTCGGTTGAACCATGTGTTGAGGATGGTAACGTGATTCTCAGCTTCGCATTCTTGAAGTAATTCGTGCTTCCTCTATTATTTGCTCATAAGTTGTTCTTGATCATTAGGATCTGTTTGGGTGTTCCTACTACGCATATTTCCTCTACTAGGAATTCTCGTCT
Source organism: Schmidtea mediterranea (assembly GCA_022537955.1). Classification (NCBI taxonomy): domain Eukaryota; kingdom Metazoa; phylum Platyhelminthes; order Tricladida; family Dugesiidae; genus Schmidtea; species Schmidtea mediterranea. The sequence goes on from CM039681.1 coordinate 40,022,566, forward strand.
ATTGTTAGCTTTTGATCTGGTATGACGCTGCTCCGGAATTTTGATAAATAATCTGTCACTACTAATATGTAGATATTTCCATCGTTGGTTTCTGGTAATGGTCCTACTACATCCATTGCAATCATTGTCATTGGTTCTGGTGAATTGGCATTGGCTTTAACGGTGCCTTCAATTTACTTCCTGTGCTTTTCCTCGTGCACATATAGCAATTCTACCACCTTTACGTCCTCTCCGATATTTGGCCAATAATATTTTGACGCAGTCTTGTCTTCGTTTTTTAGCTGCAGTGTGTCCCAAGTTCCATCGTGGTATGCATCAATACTATTTCGTCTACTTTCTGGATAAGCACATAAGTTTCTTGCCACCATAATAATAACATCCTCTCAGGTATATCGATGTTGTGTTTCTTCTCATATCTCTCTGAGTTTACTGTTGTTGTCGAAGATTTTCATATCGTTAGTTTCCATAAATTCGATTATTGTCTTTAATTCTTCGTCTTCCTTCTGCTCATTTTTCAGTTTTGTAAAATCTATATCTTCTGCGATGATCATGCATATTCGTCTTACATCATGATCCATTAGTTCTTCAAACACAATTTGACAACAATCTGCGTTAGCGTTGCTTTCCTGATTAATTGATATATGGTGAGTATTCTTGGTAGCTCATTGCCCATCATCAATTGACTCCGAGGCTTCTTTAGTTGTCCCAACCATACTAAGTTGAATCAGTCGTTGATATATATCCTCGTGACCCATAACATATTTGAATGTTAATAGCTTTAATTAATTGTTTTCTAATGCCTCTCTTTCATCACGAGTAATTCTTTCATGTTTCTTGAATGTTCGACTGTACTATCCAATACTTCGTTCTCTTTTCCTCGTCCATCCCTTGTCCCTAAGACTGCTCAAGAATCATATCCACTTGCCATCTGTTGCTAACAAACGGTTTCTTGAATCTGGGTGTACTAGCTAATTGGTGCTGTTATTAGTTTTCTCTCGAGTGTTCGAAGGCTTTTGTTGTTCCTTTTCCAATATAAAATGGGTATCCTTTTTGGTTAATTCTTGTATCGTTTCGCGATGGTTGCATAATTCTGTGATGAGACTTTCGGTATATCCACATAGGAAACTAGAGAATTCTTGCACTTGCGTGACGTCTTTGGTCTGGGCAATTCTTTATCTTTTCGATGTTTACTTGGATCTGGTTCTTATGCGCTCTTGCTGACACAATGATAATGTCCTAAAAGATAACTTTTTCTTGCCCAATCACATTCTGGAGGGTTTCAATTTTTAAACTTCATTGTCTCAGTCGAACGAATACATGTACGCGATATCTCTTTAAATGTTGCACTACGAAGTAACTAGATATAAATTAATAAGAGGCGTCAATATTATCCATAGATTGTTGTTGGATGCGGGTGCGTTACAGAGTTCGATAGCATCTCTGGAATGAAGCTGGTGGTTAGTGTAGTCCAAAAGGGCATTGTTCTTGTAAATGATATAGATCTGTTACCGGAATGATGTAGAAGGCAGTTTTCTCTTGTCCTCCGGTCTGTTGACTTTATGTTCCAATAACCAACTTTTAAAGTGCGTAATGAATTTGTAAAATAAGTCTTGCTCCGTGTAAGATTTGTACATCTCATTTATGTCGGTAACGATAGCTGCGCGCCGGCTTTTGTACCCGCGTTTGAGTCGTCGAGTAATCTATACAGGAACCGTTTTGTGTTTCGTCCTGTTTCTTACACATGACTAGCTGGGAATTGCGGATGGCGAGTCAACTGTGGTTCGATCACTCCTGCGTCTAACATGCTTTTGAACTTCTTGTTTCCTGGCTTCTGATGTCTCTGAGCTTTCGCATCGATGATGGCCGTAGTGTTATTGGGTAGTGATCTGTTAGTGAGGTATCGTGTGTTGCGTTCGTCGGCTTGTACGGAGATCTAAGTCAGATGGCAAATGTTATCCTTAATTCATTAGCATTTTTTGTAGTTTGTTCGGTTCTCGTTTTCGTGTTTAGGAAGGTGAGCTGACTGGGTGCGATTGTCCGGATGAAGTCTTCCGCATTTGCGCTTCAGTTTTTGTTGTTGGAAGTTCAATGTCCATCATCGGTGTTAATTTCCCAATCTTTCATTTTCGTAAATGACTTTATCTTCCTCGTCAAAATTTGTAATGTTGATCAGAATTTCACTGTTGTCGTTTACGTACACTATCTCTCTGGCCAATGGCAGTTCCTTCTTTTTCTCGAATTTTTGATTAGGTTCGAAAATCATTTCGCCTCTAGTTTCCTCATTTACTTTCACATAGCAAATCATTTGTGTGCGCCCTGGCACTACTATTTTCTCTGAGCATCTCACTTCTGATTTCAGCATACATATTCGTCCGGTTTTATCTCTCAGCTCCATCGATCCTAGATCTATTATTATCTCTTTTAATAATTCTGGCATGAGATCTGTTCCAATTATACAATCTGCGCTCAATCTCCTGATGACTGCCAAATACGTATTGATTTTTACATTTTTATATTCGATTATTGACCAGATTTTTCCAATGACTGCTACCGATTCTTTGCTACAAGTGATTTACATCCATGTTAGCTTCTTCTATACATGGCCATAGTCTTCCTGGTATTTTATCCATTTTTATTGCTGAGATGTTTGCTCCGGTATCAATCATTGCTTTTATTTCTACCCCATTTATTTCTATGGGTACCGTTATTGTTGGTCCAGCTAATGTTTGTAACATAGCTATAGTTCGAGTTTCTGGATCTTGATCCACACTTCTTGATCTTTGGCTGGTTCTTGGCACTAAGTCTGCCCAATTTGGTTCGTATGGTACCGGATAAATATTTCGTAATGTTGTTGATCTTGGTATTGGTACTTGTCGTTCTACCGGTGCGTTTCTCTCTACTGATATTGTTGCTTTCTTTAAACATTCATATACTGGTGGGTGGATGATTATAATGTCCACTATGTCTTGTCTTTCGATTTTCCCATTGTTTGAGTTGCTCTTGAGTTAGCATCTGCGTTCCTCCTTGATTTTCATCATTGTCGCTGTTATTACTGCTATCATCTCTGAAATTTATCCATCGTTTCCAGTTACTCGTTTTTTGTCGCTTCATTCTGGTTTTCTCGGCTTCTAATCTCATTATCGCTTTAAATTTTCGTCCGACTTCTTCATCAGTACCATTCATTTTAGTTAGAATTCCTACTAATTTTTTTATCTTGTGAATATCTTTTGAGTGTCCATGTAACACCATTGTCTTAGCTAAGAACGGTAAGAATCCAATTGCCATTTTCCAGTTGATTTTTCTTTCTCTTTTGTAGATATCGAAACATGCTAACATTTGTGTTATGATTACTCTTACAATTTGAATAATAAGAATTATTCCTAAGATTCCTGCTATCATTTGTCCGAAGATTAAGAATCTTCCCCACATGGCTTTCATCATATTTGCTGTTGCATGTTGGAAATGGTCTGGTGATAGTAATAATTCGTAGTTGGGTTTCTCCCCATAGTTATTACCTCCCGTTATCGTTACAATGTTGGATAGTATAGCTTGCCTTTGTGCTGGAAATAATAAATGTTCTCTGGCTCGTTCCAGATCTTTGGTTTGGTATATCCCACTCTGTGATATATCTACTGGTTTGAATTCTGCTTCGCTGGCCAATTCTGTTAATCCAAATATTTTTGGCGGTGCTACTATTACTCGAGTTGGGAATTGTAACCAACTTCCATCTCTTATTTCGAATAGTGGTCCATATACATTACTACAACTGAACATATTAGGTACGAATTTCTCAGGATTTATCATCCTTGTTACTGGTTGAGCGAATCTGATTTTTCCTTTATGCATTATTTCTAATTCATTTATGCATTTATCTCTTGGAATTGTTGAATTCTCTGGCAATTTTGCAATTGTCTTTTCGCATTTGTATGTGTACATAACTTCTCCAACAATTCTCCCAAAATATCCTTCTTGGAGTGGTAGTAATGGAATTGCGTTATCCGGATTTGTGATTGCCATTGCTAACTTTGTTTTTAATATTTCTCTGTTCAGGATACAATCATTTTTAACTAAATCGTAGTATATTTTCTCTGTTGATGCCAATCCTTTGTGATATAAGAAATCCATCTTGTTATTTATATAGAGATATAGTTTCACATCTTTGGGGTCTATTTGCGCTTTTGCGTTCGGTATTGCTGTTCGCGATAAGAATATTCCTTTATAGTTTGTGCTAGCTACCATTTCGTCGCATTTGCTCACCATTCGTCCTTTTATAAATCTCATTCCGATTGTAGTATCAGTTGATATTACTACTGTTGGCGTGACCTCTGATCCGATAGTTGTGGTGATCGTTGGTTTTCCGATTCTTCCGGTTCTCCGTAATTCATCCAGTGCGCTTTTTTGCGTGTTAGTTTCGGTTTCTCTGTGCACTTGTCCTTGCACTTCATCAAATATTGCGCTTTTCAATAAGGTGAGTCTGCAAGTTCTGGTATCGGCGTGATATACGATCGTTGACATTCCCGTATTACATGATCTATCTGTTGCTAGACATTGAGGGTACTTTTTCATTGCTTGTGTGTCTGGATCAAAATATCCTTGATATTTCTCTAATTTTACTTGATAGCTTTCAATCACTACTACTCCTTTGACTAGTTGATTCAATAGGGTGTACTCTCCTCCTTGACACGTTCCGTCTCCAGCCGTTATTCTTCCCGCAGCGTATACTCGGGTAGTTTTTATTTTTCCTTCCTCGGCTGCCACATTTACTCGTCCGGCTATTGAGATGCGTCCTGTCGTGAATCCTTCCTCACATTCGTTCCGCGTTACTGAAACTACTGTTGTTTCCGTTCCAGCTTCTATAATTGTTGAGTGTGAGTGATGTCCGCAATGAAATGCTACAATTTTCCTTGTTACTGAGCATTCTTTTATTTCCGTTTTAATGAAATCTACTTCTTGATATACGTTATAAGATACTGCGGTTGCTGTTGTCTGTAATCTACCAGGGTTTGCAGCTTTGCACTCTTCCGTTTCTTTTAATGAGTATTTGTCACCAATCTTTATATTATCACAATCATATACTACAAACGGTTCTACTCCTTTTACGCACATCATCCATATGAGTATTGTAGTGATTATCGTATTCATCCCTTTTCTAGCTGTTTTTGGATCGCTTGCATTAATCGTTGTTTCGAATTCTGTTAATAACTCTTTCAACTTCGCTTGCATCATCTCGGTTTGATCATCTTTACTTACCAAATTTATAAAGGCTTGCCATCCACCTTGAGTCAGTATGAATGGTTCAATTACTTTCCTGATAATGTCTGTTATTGCGAATTCATATCCGTTTGGATTGTATCTTGGAGTTCGCTTTCTGTATATCACTATCGTATTGTACATCAGATAGGCCATTCCTACCAAATATCTATTTGGGTCATCAGATCGTTTCGTTAAGTGATTTATTATCAACCGCAATTCCTCTGGATCTCTCGTTGTGGTTCGTACTTTATTATCCATTATTTTATTTATTATTGGTTTTATTGCTGCCCAAAGCTGTTTCGCTTCTGCTCCGATATTATTAAGTTTTAAATTTCTCTTTATTTCTGGATTTGCTAATCCCAGCATATCAGTTATTAGTCTGTTGATCCACTTTGCTCCTTGTTCTTGGCCTTTCAGTTTTTCCCTGTAACTGCTTCGTTACTTGGCTGAGCTTGTTCAATTTCGTTGTCAATTGGTCCATCTGCATCTGTTCTTTAGTTTTCCTTTCTGGAGCTGGTTTATCAATTTTTGGTCGTCCTCTGGATTTCTTTTCCATTGCCGTACCTGTTTCTTTTCGTTTGGGTTGTTCGTCTGCCGTTTCTTTGGATGTCGTAGCTCCTCGTTCATTTATCCAGTTATCCCATTCGTCTCCTGTCGAGCTTCGGCGTCTTTTTCCTTTCTTTTCTTCTTCGGTATCTGGCTCTATAATCTCGACTGGTTGTCTTTGACCACATACTAGCTCATCTGGTTCATCTGTTATCAGATCATCTTCGTTTTCTGTCATAAACAGGTCTCTTGATTCTGGTATTCTCCGGGTTATTTCCTCGTCCACAATGTTACTTAAATCATTCAGTATCTCTTCATCTCCTGTTGTGATGACGATTACTTCATCTGCTGCGGGTGGAACTTCTGGTGTATTTAAGCTTTCTTGTCGCCCTATTGGCGTTTTCGTTTTGATTTCTCTTTTGTTGAGTTCTCTACCTGCAATCTTTGCTACCGTTAATATATTTGTCAATCCCAATTGCATTTGCGTAACTCCAATTTCAAGATCGTCATCTAATGATCGTCCTTCGTATTGTAAATGAAATGGCGGTTCGTATGGTATTCTCTTTTTTACTTCACTTACTTTGGCAGTGATATAAAATTCTCTTTCGATTGGTTCGAAATCTGGTGTCATAATTTTTAAACTATACTTCTCTATCGTTTCGGCTGCCCATTCAGTATGTTTCCATTTTCGGATGATTTCTCGGAATTGTTCTGGGTACCACGCATACATTCTCCGATACTCCTCTATTTCCTTTACTATATTTCGCAGATTCTCTACTCTGTTACAAGAATCGATTATCCATTTTGCCAAATCTGTTACCGTTCGTCTTTGATTCTTTGCTCCAGTTCTCAATATTGCTGCTAACTCTCTACACTTTTGCGTTTCTGTTAATCTTGTTAATCCTTCTTCCACAGGATCATCTATATCTGTGGGCAAGTATTTTGTTCCTGGTATTCGTTTTTCGAGTACACTGATTCGTGGTCTCGCTTGTTCTTGTTGAATTCGTATTTTCATTTCTCGTTCTGTTTCTACTTCGATCGTGATGTATATCGTATCGTCTTTTACGAATTGAGGTGTTACGTATTTTTTCAATAGAAATTGTGGTACTCCTCCTGCAACATTTTCAGTGGATTTTGGCTTCTGGCTTATCATTGATCTTGGGTCTACTCCCAATTTTTCGCTGTGTCGCTCTTCCCATTTTCCGGGTTTAGCGATTGAAATTGTGACTTTTCGATTAAATGGCCATTCTAATTTTCCGTCATATCTGCCTCTTGCTAATAGAAAATACACTGATAGATATTTTCCTTTTCCTACCCCATCTCCGTTTGGGTATACTCTCAATTTCATCCGGTATCCTCCGATTTCTGTATAGAATTGATGACTTGTGATACCGATGATTTTCTCTTCTTCAGCCGATTTTACTTTTTCAGCCCATCCACCTATTTTCCATGTGTATGGGGCTAGTCGAGCTCTATCATTTATTTCCTCGTCTTCCTCTGGTTGCCATTCCATTTCGTTTAGCATTTCCTCTGGTAGATTTTCGTATGGCTCATCTTCATATAACTCTAAGGTTGTCTCGTTAACTGCATCTTCTGGCGCTTCTCCTGGTATGTATTTTCTCCATTTTGGTTCGGTTCTCTCCATTTTCCATTTCCACTCTTTTGTCTTTTCATCATACACCTTTTTCCATGGTGTTGATCGGCATCTCGAGTCGTCTATAGGTTGCAATTTTGTGCTTAATTTCGCATCTTGTCTCCATAACTGGTAGATGGTTAGTATTTGTTTCATCTTTCTTTTCATTTCCTCTTGAAATTCTTGGATCTGTTGTTCCTTTTTTGTTGTATTTTTTCTCTCTGGTTCATCCATGGCTATGATATTAATAATTTGTCCGTCTTCCCATATACCTAATTCGTATATCGGGGTTCGTTCTCGCGGACTTATTTGTCGTTTGTGATACATTATTGCTACATCTTCTACCATACCGTCGTCGCTACTTTCGATTATTGGCTGTATAATTTCTCGGTTTATCCGTCGGTATAATTCATGCATTTGACAATCGGGATCCACCGATATTTCTTTTATTTCATCATTCGGTAGTTTTATCTTTATCTTTATTGGTTCGTCTCCTCTCATATCTCTTTGATGTTCTCCGTATTTGGCTATCAACTCATCCGTTCTCTCGTTATCAAATCTCATAATGTCTGTATCCCGTACAGCCTCTACGAACATTTTCATTGAGATCGGTCTCGTTAATGATAATCGATTAATATATTTTCTAGCCTGGTCTATTACTTGTTCTGTCATTTTAATCTGGTTTTGCCTCATTATCTTTTGTCTCTCTTTTTCTAATCCAGGTTTTATTTCTTTGTTATACAATATTTGAATTTTCTGCCATATTTCTGCTGTCGTTTCTTCGCTTTCATTTTTGTTTAATGTTACTACATTTATTCCGTATGGCCATATTAGAGCATCCGCGAGGTGTATGTCTCGCTTTATTTTCCTTCCTTGATAATACAAGGGCTTATTTTTATAACTGGGTCCTAGTTTTTTCACTACCCAATCGTACAACTCGTTTGTGCTTTCGCCTCTTGTTGCTATTATCTGTCTCGGTATCTCTGGAAAATCAATAATTACCTGGTATTCTTCTCTTTCATATTCTTTCAGATTCTCTTGGTACTTTTTTATCATATCTTTCCATGATGCCGTAAATGTACCATTATCTTGTTGATATCCTTTCGCAATTAATTTCATTATTCTGCTGTATGCGGTTGTATCTCTGATGTTTAGGAACATTTGGTTTCGGTCTACTTCTTCTACAATCTCGTTGATTTCTTTTAATATCTCGATTTCATCTTCTCTTGGCACGTTCGTTTCCATTTCCTCTAATTCGGATTTTGATTCATCTTTGTATGGTTTATTTTCCTCGCATGACTGAAATATTTCTCCGCCCAGACTGCTTATTTCACTTTCATCTTCATCTGTTTGATCGTCTGGTATTTGTCTCAACATATTAATATGTGGTTGTTCCTCCTCTTTCATTATCTTTGTTGGTCCTTTTGTTTGGAACCATATCTCTTTTATTCTGTTCTCAATTTGAGCTTCGCTCCACGTGGGCTTTTCTTTCCTGATTCTTGTTTCTATTTTTTGTAGCAGTATCCTCTGGATTCGATTTTTTGTTATTATTGGTTCTGATATCCTTTCTTTTTCTCTTGACGTTGATGCTTCTTGCTCATCTTTTTGTAGTTCTAATTCTGGCTCTTTCATTTCTTGTGATAGCGCTTTCTTTGCCATCACTTCTATTTTTTGATCTAGTACTTGTTCTTGTTCTAAATGTTTCAGCGCTCCGTCTATTTTTAATATTAGTGCCTTCTTTCTTAGTTCCGCTTTCTCTTGTTTCAGGATTGCTTCTTTTTCTTTTAATTGATCCTCCTCTTGTTCTAAAGCTTCCTCTTGCTTTATTTTCTCAAGTGTACTCTCTATTGTTTGTGCCATAATTTCTTCTTCGAGTTCGTCTATCTCGTACATCAATGTTTCCTTGTTTTGATCCTCCATTATCATCATCTCTGCTTGTTTAATCTCTTGGGTTTCCGGTTTCTCCGGTTTCTCCGTTGTCGTCTCTTTTAATTGTCGCCGTCTTTGTTTTTCCTCCTCTGCAAATTCTTTGATGGCCTCTATTTTCTCCATCGTATTTAATTCAACTGTTTTCTCGTTATCAGTTATCATATTTCCTCCCCCTTCGTTCTCAACACACTGCTCCGCAGTGTGAATTTCATCTGGAATTTCCACTCTCATCATATTAATTCTTTTCGGGGTTTGTTTTCGATTTTCCCATCTTTGCTGGATTTCCTGAGCTTCTTCTGTTTGTAGTCTTTGCCATTCAGCTTGTTGTTGCTCTTGATATTCTCTGGTTCTCAGCTCTTGAATCTCCTCATTGCTTCTCATTACGTTGATTCGTTGTTGTTGTATATTGGTGGGCATTTGTTGCATCATCTCTTTTAATTCCATGGGCATTCGTTGTAGTGTTTCTCGTAGCATGTCTATTTCTTGCATCACATTAATTTGTGGATTTCTCATAAGATTATTATTTGGTCTTGGTTGGTTTGACTCTCCTCTTATGTTACATTGCCTTGCGAGGTGTCCTTGTTGACCACAATTGTAACATGCTTTGCTATTAAGTTGTCTACATATTTTCTCCGTATGCCCTCGTTTACCACATATCTGGCAGTTGTAATTTCGGAAACAATTCTCTGACCGATGTCCTATTCTTTGACATGTGGAGCATTTTTCATTTGCATTTGGATTGTTCCTGAAATTATTATTATAACTTACTTGGTTATTACCTTTATCTTCCGGATTTCTCGTTACTGGTGGCTTGAACATCTGCTGTGCTCTTGGAATGAATTGATTCATAGCTGGATTGGTATTGTTGTTTTGATTGTTGGCATTGATTGTTGATGTTGTTGGTTCTGTGGCCAAGACTGCCACTTGATATCCCAGTCCTAGATGGGCTTCACATCTATTTGCGATTGCTACTGCTTTATCTAACGTTTCTGGTGCCAATCATCCAAGGTTGGCTCGTATGTCTTCCCTCTTGATTCCTCTTATGAAGACGTCTACCATTTTATCTTCGGGCAAATCTGCTTCTCCGAAGGCTTCTTTACACAATTTCTTTAATTCGCATGCGTACACTGCATTTGATTCATCTCGTCTTTGTTTTCGATGTAGGAAGTCCAATATCTTCCTATTTCCCTTTTTCTCTATTCCGAATATCTTTATTAAGAACTCTTTAATCTCTGTCCACGTTGTCAATTTTGTAGCGTCTCTTGCTTCTTCCACGAATACATCTTGTGCGCTCCCTTTCAGATACAAGGGTAGTCGCTCTTTTACCTTTTGATCTGTCCAGTGACAGATATTTTTATACACTTCAAATTCCTTTATGAATGTATCCAATTTATTGAGACTACCGTCGAACGGTTCTCCTCTAAACTTTTCTCTGAATTCTCCTACTGTTGCATTATTGTTATTTATCATCAGGTTTGGATCCGGAGTCGAAGTCGTGTTGGGATTTATGGAATTCGCCATGTTTGAGTTAATGTTTAAGTTTTTTAATCTCTCTTCCTCGTTCTCTGATTCTATTATTGGCAACCGGTTTTCTATCTCGTTTATTTCGTTTTCTTCGCTACTGTTGAATTCAACGTCGGTTAATCCACTATCTGTGCCGGTTCCTGTCACTGCTGTAATTGATACTCCGGTTTTGACACTTCTACCGTTGCGAACTTTTTTCTTTTCTTCCGCTTTTAATAAACTTTTTTCTCTATTCTCTTGGCTTTTGCTTCTCGTGTGGTTGCTGATGCTATCAATGTTTACGGTTATTCGTTTGCTTGACTGATCTTGTCGTTTCTCTTTTCTTGCTTTGGTTGCTTTGAAACTTCTGGTTGCTTATTGCTCGTAACTACTTTGACGTTTATTCCAAATTCTTTTCTGCTCGTTTATTCAAGTTTCTTTGTTATCGCTTTGCTTTGTCGTTTGCTCTGAAATATTTTCTCCTTTGCTTTGCTTTGCACTTGACTTGGATTGCTTTGTTTGACTATTGACTCCTAAAAATAAATAACACTCCAATATTCTATACTCTATACTAATTTCTCCTTCGTTTACCATACTATATACGTTATCATCCCTTGTTCGCATTTATCGTGGTGGTCTTCTTTATCTGACTCACCCCCCTCATTTTAAGTCTATTTTTAATTATCTATTCCTCGTAATAATTATCTATTAATCTCGTATCAATTATCTATATAGTCTTATCAGTTATCTATATAGTCGTATCAATTATCTATACCATAATGTCAATAATATAAAATCATCATATTCATACTCTCATTCATTCCATTAATTATTTTTCCTATGTCTCCCAAAAAATTCGTTACTTAATCCTCAGTCGCTGGCGCTCTATGCCCTCTATAATTTCCGTTGGCTCTTCGGCCTTCGGCTTTAACTCTTTTACTGGTCATCTGTGACCTTAATATCTATCCATAATCATATTTCATCCTTACTCATATCATATCTTATCTGGCACTCTATGGCCTCTAATATCTAATCATAATCATATCTTATCCGGCACTCTATGGCCTCTAATATCATATCATAATCATCCGGCACTCTATGGCCTCTAATATCTAATCATAATCATCCGGCACTCTATGGCCTCTAGTATCTGATCATAATCATCCGGCACTCTATGGCCTCTAGTATCTGATCATAATCATCCGGCACTCTATGGCCTCTAGTATCTGATCATAATCATCCGGCACTCTATGGCCTCTAGTATCTGATCATAATCATATTCTGTCAATTTCATCTTTACTCATATTCGTATTCGTCTTATTCATATTATCTCTCATTGTTTCACCGGACTTGAGCTCATCAGTGACTTTTGGGTATGTTTGAGGCCTCACACTGACTCTCAAGCCATGGCGTCTTTTGGCCGCGCATTCTTCCGGTTACGCTTTACTCACCGCCATTCGGATATTTGGTACTCGGTGTGGGATCCGGGTTATTGTACCAAACTCCTCGCTGGGCAATAAAAAAACATTCCCTCGGTACTCGGTGTGGGATCCGGGTTGTGTACCTCGGAGAATATAAAAGTATGGAAATGCCTAGACGTTCAATCAAGTTCCAAAAGCGGTTTACTTGATTTCCCGAATAGTGAAAAGAAAAGGAAGCGATTAAAAGTGGGAGCGGAAAATAAACTATCAAATCTCTGCCCGCTCCTTCCATCAGATTTCTCGGCTCCATTCAGCCGCTCTCATCTGGCTTTAGTAGGACATTTTGAGTATGAACCATTTACCGGTTAGTTCACATCTCACCTACCGTTTGGCCCCGATACTCGGTGTGGGATCCGGGTTGTTGTATCGAGTTCCTCCCAGCGGAAAAAAGAATCGTTCGATACTCGGTGTGTGATCCGGGTTTTTGTATCAAACGGCTCAGCGCCATCAGTCCCTTGGCTGATAACAACCTGAACACGACAGTCCGTAGCTGTCCTCTGGTGCCTCACCACCAGCTAGGGAAAAAGGAAGTCATCTCTAGGTACCTTTAATCAAAACTATTAATTCTGTTCCGTGTACACTCTTTCTCTCACCTCTCGGTCTATCTCTTCACTCCCCCCTTCAAAATTTGTGGTAATCGCATCAGCAAGCTCCCCAAAAGAGGTGATCAATCTCTCGCCGGTTACTTGCTGACATTCGCGACTTGGCCTACCAGTTCCTTTCTCAGTAGGGTTGATCAGGGTTTCCCTTGGGTGAGCGTACTATCATTAGATAGCTCAGGTTAACCATTTTTCCTCGTCCTATCTCAATATAATATCAATAAAACAATAATATCAATAAAACAAAAAGAATTATACACTAGGAAAACTCGGTTGTCGAAATTTTTCCGTCCAATATTTTGTGTCTCTGTGCATGTGTTTTAATTATTTCCTTAATTCGGCTTTCATGTATTTGGTCTATTACCTTTATTTATCGTTGTCAGGTGGTTTTATTATTTACAAACATTGCATATTTCTTTTATATTCGTCTTATCATCTAATAATAATTCAAGTACTGCGTAATACACATTTATTTCATTTCATCATAATAATTCATGGGAAGTAAACCGTTAGTCTTTCCTTTATCTTTCGCTGGCATAACATACAGTGCGACTCTTGTGCGCATCCATGACAATAACTCAGGTGTCCGCAAGGTATCACCATTACTCGTGCTTCCTCTGATTTGCACGCATAACATTCCGAATAAGCTTTGGTTTGCTCTTTCATTGTTGTTGTAATCTCGTCTTCAATATTTTTGACTTTTTCCATTAACTTGTGCCAGCTTTTCCCAAATTCAGTTATTTCCAATCTCATGGAAAGGATTTCATATATCCTTTCGGTTGTTACATCTTCATCAATATCGATCAATTTTATTAAAATGCAATGTTCGTCGGAGTACAGGTTGGAAATCGTTGATATATCCTCTTTAGCTCGTTTAATTAACTTTTGTTTATTAATTAGTTCCTCAAGATTGTCATTTTTGATGTTTAGAATCCTCTTTAGTTTTTCTATAATTTTTGTTGGTTCCATCTAAAATTATTAAATTACCCTTTAAATTTATCTACATACTAATTAACTAAATTCATTCACTTCTTTAATATATTTTGATTCATTTTATCAACTGCTACTTTACTCATTACCTGTTGTGCTTTATTCCATTACCGTTGGCTTCCTCTATTTGGTTCCGTTGCTTTTTCTTGTTTATCGTTACTCCCCTTACTTACCCCATTTCATTTTATCCCGAATTTTGCCCTTTTAATTATATGTTGTTTGCTTATGCGTCTTGTTGTGTCGTTGATATCTTACAAGGGTGTTGTGTCGTCAAGTATTGATGGATGTTGAATGCTTTGGCGTTGCTGTCTATGTAACTTTAATGTCCGTTTGGTTCCTTGGGGTTTTGCAAAACAATCGTTGTATTAATGGGTTGGTTGTTTTTCATTGTTTATATCGTTATCTTGTAGTCGGGTTGTTCGTTTTTCATCAGTTGTTCTCTGGGTTTTTGTTTCATGACGTTCTCATCTCTCTGGGGTTTGCAACATATCGTCCCACCATCTCTGTTTAAACTTTAAACATTTGCTTCTATTTCCTTGTGTTCTTTGTGAAAACAGTCCTTTTATGAGCTCCCAAATTTGTACCTAGCAGTCAGGTTGATCGCTTTTTATTGATGTTTCAATTTTCTCCTCGATCTTTATAATTGATTTTGCAATCTTTAAACTCTATATTTCATCTCTCCGGGGTTCGATAGCATGTCGTCCCGACATTCTCCATTTATACCTTAAACATTTACTGATATTTTCTTTGGTTTTTCGCAAGAACAATCATTCAATCCCGGCTGAGGGTGTACTGACAGAATTCACTGTTGTTTCTTAACTTGATTGTTTTAGCCTTTCCAAATAACAAAGCTTCAATCCCGGCTGAGGGTGTACTGACAGAATTCACTGTTGTTTCTTAACTTGATTGTTTTAGTCTTTCCAAATAACAAAGCTTCAATCCCGGCTGAGCCCCCAAATTTGTACTTGGTGGGCTAGTCGTTTATTTCCTTGACATTTCCTCTTATCTTGTAGTAAGGTTGTTCGTTTTCCATTTATCGTTCTCTGGGTTTTTGTTTCATTGTTATTACATCTCTCCGCGGTTCCACAAAATGTCGTCCCGACATTTTCAATTTAACCTTAACCATATGTCTATATTTCCTTTGGTTTTTTCGCAAAAACAATCATTCCATCCCGGCTGAGCCCCCAAATTTGTATGGTGGGTTACAGGGTTTCAAATCTTGCTTGTCTTCCTGGCGACCCTAGTAACGCCATACAAAATGATACTGATCGCCACTTGGCACCCGTTGCTAGGCAACGTTGGTAATGTGTTCAAGTGGCTTCGTCGGAGAGCCTCCACTGTGTAGGGTCTTCGGGTATCCCGGACCGGGCGAGGTGGATAGGCGATGGCGATCCGCCCGGCGAGGATGTCTTCTACCACGTTTGCAAGGTACATCCTCGCCTTAACCACCTGCCGATCTACTTGCTCCTGCACCCTTTCCCACTGGGTGAGGAGGTTCTGTGCGTTTGTGTATGTTTCTGCTGCTGGGTATTGTCTTCCTGGGATATCGCAGGGTTCCTCTTCTACATCTAATACCCTCCAAGCAGTCGGATACTGCCATAATTGAGGTATCGGATCTACTGACATTGTGGTCGATTGAGTTGTTGACTGGCTCTGCTTTCCTATACTTCGTCTGCTGTTTTGTTCGTGTGGCATATCTAAAACACTCTATTATTATCTCTATTAACTTTATCATGTTAAATTATTAAGCAAATAGGGCTTATGTTGCTGTCGAGTGTGCCATCGGATTTAATCTTGCTGAGTTCTAGTGGCTTTCTCGTTTGTTGCATTTCTTTCGAAACGAGTGAACTAAGTTGGTGGAATTACGTTTACACAGGTGGCAAGCCTATTGATCAATTCATTTTATTTAGTTAAGCAAGATGATGTCAAGAAATTGTCGAGTTGATTTTCAGGATGGCAGCTATGGGGTAGCGTCGAATGTAAGTAGGGATTTTAAAGATTTCGTACCGGTATTCTATTTTATCCGTTTACTTAAGTTTTTATTTTAGATTTTCCAATATAACATCTAATTATTTAACCTAGTAACTGTTATCGTCACATCCTACGATATAAATTCATGGCTTTTCTAAATCCAATATCAACGTCAATTTTGTCTACCAAATGTTGTAACCAAATGATCGGCGGAAGGCGAGAGCGGATGTCGATTCACTGAAGCGTCGACGTATGTGTGGTGTAACTTCCTGCGGATATCGTGATTTGAACGGTGGAAAGGAAGTAAGATTATATAGTTACATCCGGTGATTTACAATATTTCATTTAGAATTATCGATTGGCGAATTCGTCGAAAATCTATTCGGGTAAGTTATTCTGCAAATTAATTTGAATATCTTAACGCTATTTTTTAAGGGAAACCATTACATTTCGTGCGAAGCCTTGATGGAATTTATGCTAGTGGAATATTTTCTCTTATGGATTTTTATGCATTCGACATTTTCGTGAGTTAACAATTTGTATGTTTTTTAAAATAAAAGTTTTTTCTCATTTTTAAAACGCTGATTTTTATAATGATGTTAATTTAATTTCAACGGTAATATGTTAATTTAATTTCAACGGTAATTCATGTATTCTGTTTTCTGTCTCTGAACTTGTTTCATTTTTAGAAAACCTTATCACAAACTTATAAATCATTTCAGTTAGGTTTAGGGATGATGGTAATAACTTAGTTCGGTTTCGCTACTCAGTTTTTCGCCTACCTTTTATTTCACTAATTGATTCAACCTTTACTTCAATTCTATAAAACTATATTAATATCATTGCTTTATTCAACCTTTATTTTAATTCCGTGAACCTACCTTACTATTAACATCATTGCTAACGTATTCTACCTTGATTTTAATTCTACGAAACTATTTTAACATTAACATCATACTAGTAACTTCATGAATCTAGTTTGATCTTTACTAAGGGAACTATTCTACTTTTATTCGAATCGTCTAACTTTAATTACTGAATGACTTGGTTGATCGGCATTGATTTTCGATTCAATTAATGTATTTTTATTAACCGGGGAACTATTTAACCAATAAACTAATATATGAAAATTTTGGTTCTAATCTATAACTACGTTAACTTTAATTGTTTCAATTATTTAACCATAAAGTGGGTATATTTACGCAAAATTCCTTTGAAATTTTCCAAAAGTGAAACAAATTCAGTTTAATTCAGAAGTTATTTGTCTTTAACTATTAATCATTTAATCTAATCTAGTTAATAAATCATTTATAGAATAATTTTTACAGTTAATTTAGTATATCAATGATTAGTTTATTACCCATTATAGGTTTCCATTAGCTATATCAACGATTTTAATTTATTTATCCCCGTACCCTTTCCCTTTAATAGACCTTAGGCGCATTTTGTGTTCATATTATATTTACTGAGTGCCCACTGGACTACTCGGTGTGGTGATTTTAAGCCGTATGTAATATAATTTTAGGTCGATTTTACAGAATTGAGAAACGAGGAAGCAGCCAGAGACTTCTTCCTTATTTCTCGCTTCGGCTATAGGGATAATATTGACGTTACGACCGCTGCGTTGCGCACGCTGAGTCTTCAATGGTGCATATCATTGGCGATTTTCCACGCTCTTACATGCATCTGCACTATGTTGATTTTACTATCTTGCGTGATGTGTCGGCTGTGGGCCGGAAAAATTTCGACATTTAAAATTTATAAAAACATATAAAACAAGTTATATATATTAATAATATTTATTAATTATAAAACAAACAAATTACCCATGTTTGACCATTCCATAATTCATAAAAATAATCATAAAATAACATAACATAAATGCCTCTCTCCCCACGTCGCCGCCAAGCAGAGCTCTATAGAGATGCTGTGGATGTGACGTGGAAAAGAGGGTTCCAACCAAAATATTTCTCACCTAGATAATAACTGTAAATTCGAAATAGCTTCAAACAATTAAGATTTTCAAAAATAGTTAAAACAATTCTCAAAGTGGTTTCCAAGATTTGAAAATATGGTTAAGTTTTCAAAATGATTTTAAACTGGTTTGAAAAATGGTTAAGTTAAATGTGAAAATGGATCAGTATATATACCTAATTTTATGGTGTGTGAAATTTGATGCAGTAAAACAAAATTCGACCTTGTTCTTTTCTAGCAAATTCTATTATTTATTTTTATTATTTTTCGATTTATTTTTATAATTTTTTATTTAGAATTTTTATTGAAGTATTGCTAATTCAATTTTTCGATTTAAATTTCACTTTAATGAACTTTAATTGATTTTTTCAATTTCGTCGAATTTGTTGTGTTTTCTTGTTGTATTTGTGTAGGTATCGTGCGGATCTTGGTGCATTTTGTTAATATTTTAATTTATTTTTATGTTTATTAATTTTATATTTAATTCTTTTATTTCTCAGATTTTATATGGTTTAATTGATGTTTCATTGGGTTTATTTAAATTGCGTGTTATTTTTGCGTGTGTATTTCTGATCCATTTAAACATTTTTCAAGGCCGTTTACGTTGTGGCCCAACAGTAGAAAGGAACGATCACAAAATTGTAATAATATTACATAAAAGGGAACGATCATGAAGCTACATTAACGTTACAAAAAGCTGAAAACTACAAGAAAGGCTTACCGCCGACATCGAATTTCAATAACCTTAATAGTATAGTTCAAACATCCCTGAGAAAAGCGATGCATAGATGTTCTTTAAAAAATCCAATAATATAGAAGCAATAAAATTCCAAAAGCATTCGATTGCATAAATTCTCCGAGAAAGATTCACTCCAAATCCGCAGTAAAGTCTCCAAGTATTTTCTGAAACATTGATCAAAGGTATTCCAAGTAGCTAAAATATTAACTTACCAAAACTAATCCGACATAATAGTGTAACCAAATTTCGGTGAATTTAACTACGACAAATCGCGAAATTCTATAAACAAACTATAAATAATGTAAACATAGAATATGAACCTAAACAAACTTAATTATCGCCGTTCAGCTCTAAATACTGATAATCTCATTGAATCGACAAATTAACTAACAACTATAATCAATAATCCGACCGGAAAATCGACAATCCAAAGTCGTTCCGAACATATCGACTTAATTTAAAATAAATAAATCTATGCGGAAATGCATGCATCAACCCCCAACCAAGTCAATAGCGATTATAAAATTGTTCTCCTAACATGGATTTTTCGGCCATAAGGGATTTATCCAAAGATCCGAACTCGCAAGATAACGTTTCATAACTTTTCTTGATTAATTTTCCTAACGTTAGAAACTTTTGATTAATGACCATTATAGTCGTCATCCTTAAAGAAATCCATCAATCAAAATTAGTTAATTAATAATTGTACCCCACCATACTAAACGTCGAGCCGTTTGATTGTGAATAAACTTCTGTTAAAACCTTAAATGTCCATAACCCAATTAGTTGTAGTAACGGAGTGTCGCTTTATTTAAAATTGTCGTAACCATTATAAAAAAAGGAGATATAGGAGAGTCATGAGCTAGGATAGCTAATTAAATATATTATATCATAAATTTATAGATAAATGGTCATATTTATTTCAATTGAAAATCGCATCACTAATTAAAGTTTTAACAGAATTTGATGAGGTCTGGAGTTTGATAATTCAAGTTGCAACATCACATTTATTATTATTTAATCGATTACTAAAATCAAGCGGACGATTTAAATAAATTAACTTTCACTCCCTTATACGCAACTATCTGACCATAATGATATTTCAGAAGAGAAAATGCCGCTCGGTTGGATCTCTACCCAGTTAGTCGACGAACAGTGTCAGAAGAGAGCACAACCAACAACAGAAATTATCAAGGAACTTCAACCAAGGTGGCCATATCCCACCACCTGGCGGTTATTGGGCCTCGAAAAGGACCCTTGTTGGCCCAACGGACAGCGATACTCTGCCGAAGAAACCCGCGAACACGCGCGTAACCTCCTCACTCAATGGGAAAGGGTGCAGGAGCAAGTGGACCTGAACGTGGTCAAGGTGAGGATGTATCTCGCAAACGTGGAAGAGGACATCCGCGTCGGGCGTATTGCCGAGGCTTATCCACCTCGACCGGCCCGCGATACCCGACGGCCATTCCCAGTTTCACCTCGGGGGAAGGGCCTGAAGAGACCATTTATCGAAGAACCCTGATTTCTCAAGGGCATGAACAATAAGTTGTGTATTAATGTGATTAAGTTTTAAAAGATATTTTCGCTAATTGTCGTTCGTCTTGAATCCTTTGCATGAATAGATTCATTTTGATAACCATGTTTGCAATAATCATAATTTCCAATTACGTAAATCCGTAGAGAAATTTAAAGATTTTTGTTTATTATAGCGATGGCAACTACCCAATTTCTACAAACTGAATTGGAGCTCGCAAGGAGCGCAAATGCAAATCTCTTTAACCAAATAATCCAGATGACGCGAGAAGTGCAACAAATCAAGGCAACCTGGTCAGACCCGAAGAAGATGAAAACTCTGTATCTCAGGCTAACAGCAGCTCAAAAAGGTTGGGCGGAGGAGCGACAGCTCAATCAGAGCTTGCGCACTCAGATCAGGGGATTGGAGGTCGCCCTAGCAATCTGTCGTGAAGGGGAAGCGGTAACGTACCCGCTCATCTTCGCCCCGTCACAGATACCACGTAGAGATTCCAACAGTATCATAACTCAACCTACGAACCAATCCGCCTCTCCATCAAGTACTCGTCGGCCAGGGCGCAAGGAGCGTGCCCGACGTCGAGCAGCACGACCACCAAGCTCATCACATTAAGTTCACAAACAGCACACGTTTTCCTTGTTGATTTGAAATAAATAAGTCGCGTTCATTGTTAATTTATCTCCAAGATACACGGTGCATCCAATCATCATCATGAATACTCATATCACGCTGTCAAACCATCGTTCCATCTCCAACAGTCAATGTAAATCTGATCTCGAATGTTTACCAGGGGACAGAGCAAAGCGAGCATAGGTCTTCTATCGACAGCTCGTGAACCCGAGGGTTGTCCGAGCAATTACAGTATTAGTAATGATGCTCACTTTTTGCGGACAATCCACCCACTCGAACACATTTCCAACGTTGCCTAGCAACGGGTGCCGAGTGGTAGCTAGAAATCATTTTGTATGGCGTTACTAGGACACCAAAGACAAGTTAAACAAATAGCGAAACCCTGGAACCCACCACTTTTCTGATTTTTTTTTAGGAAGTTACCGGTTTGCTATATTTTAGCTATAAATTTAATTTAATTCTTTCGGAAAGCGTGATTTTAGTTACAATAAATTTTTTAATATTCGATTTTGGTTATAAGAGAATTTTGCTGCAACAATTTTAAGTTATTCCCAACTTCCCGTACCTTTATTTGACTTTAGGGTATTGATTGTGTTCATATTATAGTTAAGAGTGCCCACTGGACTACTTGATGTTCAATATTTTAGCCGATTTCTGTGATTCAGTTTAGGTCGATTTTTCTGGCGTTGGTTGAAAGATGAGCAAGCCAAAAGACCTGTTCCTCGATCTCTCTCCATCCCTATAGAGCATCATTTTACGTTCAGATTCGCCGTTTACCACTGGCGAACCCTCACGATCACAGTCCCGTTGCAGATTGACTGGGCTTATACGGATCCGTTAATTACATATATTTGCTGTTTTGTATCGTGTATTGGCTGTGGGCCGGAAACATTTTCGATATAGTTTCAGTTATAATATACTAGAATAATATACCTGCTCGAATACATATATTTCATCATTGGTTATAATTACATTCATAAGCGTAATCATAATTCATCATCGACAATGGATACATTTATACTCATAATCATTCTGCAATAATTTCTCACTTCGTTTAATGCGAGTCCTTGTACAAAGTTGGTTCTGTAAAGAAAATTTCTCTCACAAAAGCTTCATGTATCACACAAAAGCGCTTCTGTTCAAGAATAATATTTTTGCTAGCAAAAAACGGTAAGAGCCTTTAACCAGGAATGAGTGATTAAATTATGTAAAAATGAATCGGTATATATACCTATTTTGTGACCCTAACCTAGCGTGTTATTTTTAGTGTGATAAAACAAAATTTGACCTTGAATTTATTTGTAATATCTACTTCTAATTTTATTGTTTTTCTTGGATTAAATAGATAATTTACTTTTATTATTTTTTAATTGAATATTTCCGATTAGAAATATTTTATTTTTAACCAGTTTTACTCGTTAAAAGGCTGGTTTTATAAATTAATTTATTTTCGGTCAAATTCTCATGTTCTCGTGTTGTTTATATGTTAATTTTGTGCGGTTCTTGTTGCATTTGTATATAATTTTATTTACTTTTCTGTTTTTTTGATTTTATATTTAATTATATTCTTCCTCGTATTTTAGGGTGTTTTACTTGGTGTTAATAGGTTTGATTTTAAATCTGCATTGTTGTGTTTGCAAGCTATTTCCAATGCATTTAAACAAATTCGATCTTCGCCCAACATAATTTAAATTACATGACTTTTGATGAATTTTAGAGCAGCTTCTTTTCGTTCGAAACCTTGATTCATAAACCTTAAAATACGGCATTCTATTCTTCCTCGCAGAACTATAATTTGCAATGTGGTCAATATTTGGTTTCCTATTTCATTGTGAACCAATTCTATCGTGCATTTTCTGTTGAACTTTCTCATATCTAGTTTTTGGAATCTTTTTCGTTTGACCTTCATATGTTTTTTTACAGGCATGGATGATCAATACATTCATAAGCATTTGGTTTATAATCTTATAAATGACGGTGGTACAATATTTTCAATACTGAAATGAAGGTATTCTGGTGGATTTTTCATTTCAAATTTACTAAAGTAAAGATAATTTTGCTCGGCATCACTGTCAACATATTGATGTGAAACTTCTTCACAAAACGAAACTTTTCTCTTTAATTGATTAGTAGTTTGATAGACAATTTTAACAAAAGATCCATCAACAGCCATAGCGAAATTAACAACTTAAAGATTTGCAAAGGTTTAAATCTATTTACATTTAAATCTATTTCATTATAGTTGGCATTCAAATTTCAAAAAATCTACCCTATTTTTAAACTTTTGTCATTTTGAACCTCATTTTTTGAAAACTAAATACAAAATCACAAGTCACAAAAGCACACTACATTTAATCAAGATTCAACATAATTATTTATATAAATGATTCCACTATCGACAAAGAATAGATTTTAAAGTTTATTTATAAATTATCGTTTTAATAATGGGTTTGCAGTCGTGACTTCATGGGAAATTCTTCTGGTTCAAGGACGGTCTGTAACTGCTTTGATTAAGTTTGCATTTTATTTTTAATAGTAGATTTAAATTATTCTTTGGATATTGTTGGATAAAGTTTCAACTACGAACGACTTATAGTATATCAAAGGCACCGATCTATATACCTTGGTATTGTGATAACATTTTTTATCTTTTTGCTTCAAACATAAATTGGTTTTTCTCTTGCGAAGTTACCGATTGTAGCAGTTTGTTAGCTCAAGTAAATAAGTTATTTTCTTTAAAACTCAAAAATCAACTTTCTGGGGAAGTTTCAATAGCATTTTTTGTATCAAACTCTGAGAAAGTAGTAATTAGAAAACTTTGTAACTGAATCTGGGGTACAGTCGATCACGCAAACTTCAGGAATCCATCAATCTTTTTTTTTCACTATTGAGAGAAGCTGTAGATATCTTAGCCAACTCTTGCCACTTAGAAATACCTGTGGCAGATATTTATTTTCATTAGATTGTATCACGATTCTCACGGCATATCACTGTTAGATTTTACTTATTAAAATTTTTAGTTTTTGTTATTCATAATCCATATTGTACATTTAGATAATTAATAAAACTTTATTATTGATAATTATTGTTGTGGTGTAAATTACTTGTAACACAAACATTGCGGACCTAAAACTATTTCTCCCGTAATGTTACGCGTGTAAAGTTTGTATATGAACTTCCATGTATGATGACCAGGGTTGCCATATTTCGAAAACATCATGCCGGGAGTAACGAAAAATTTTAAATTCAAAATGTTAAGTGATGCCAATTGCTGGGAAAACCTAATTTAGAAAACGGTAGCAGAAATCGAGGGCTTTTGCTATACATATCGGGAGTCTGGAAATATACCTTTTAACGAGACTCCCGACGAAATCGGGAGGTCTGGTAACCCTGATGATGACTAGGGTATCTTTTTATACATTACGTTGAATCAGGAATCTTCTCATAATTTTAGGTTTATTTTGATAAATAATGAAGTGAAAAGTACCTTTGATAAAAATATAAATCTAATTTCATAACGAAGAGACTGCCCATCATCTGTGCTTTCGAATTCTTTATTATTGTTGACTGAATAGATTGACCGACATTAGCAAGCATTTTAGGAAGTGTATGAATAAAGAATATATATTTCTAATTATAAAATAATTACAAATAATTCGAGTAACTACTGGGATCGTGTAACCTGTTAGACGTTGTTGATAAGATTTTTAAATACAATAATTAATGCTCGAATTGATTAGTCTACGTGTACATTGTGTTTGTGTTTTTTCATTCTAGATTTAGTTAAAAGGAAATCAATTAACAGTGCCAATGCTTTATTTTATTACAGATTATATATTTTATTACAGAAACTACAACAGCATATTATTTGTTTGACTGCGAAATATTGATTACATAACAATGTCACAGCCTGACACTGTTATGTAATAATGTCAAACTCATTATTACCCCAGTGATCATAGGATTAATTTCATAATCTTTCAAACCATTCTGGTGGTCTTCGCTCTCTTCTTGATCTTGAAGTCAACAAATCTTCTGCAACAGTATGTTCTGAATCTGCTCCGCATAAAACTTTTAGTAAGTCTGGACATTTGTTAACTATCCTTAAATGGCTTACATATCTGAGGGATCCATTAACTTCGACATAGGTCAGGGAATTAATATCAGTGACTTTATCAACAGTCCATTGAGAGTTGCACTTCGTGTTCGGTTGTTTATACCTGCCAGTAAAATAGTGATGATCATGGTAATCGCATTTTTTGGTGCAGCAGTTACAAAAGGAAATTTTGGGCATCTCTATGGGACGGTTTGATCGTTTATACCTCAATTGGGAGTAATATTATAGAAGAAAATAGCCTTTAAAAGGTCTCTGTTTGATCTCTAAATTATTTGCTTTATGGTTTTGTGGTTTCTTTCTGTATGTTATTCACTTCTGGTTTGTAGCACAATGATATTTGTCCTCAAGTTTCACATATTCGAATAGTTTTTGAATTCTTGAAGTTTTCGATCCTTTTAAACAAACAAGCAGAATCTGTAATAACTGCCAGTCTGTGGAGATTACGTCAGGCCGCAAGATTGATTCCTCGTAGAACTATTTTTAATTCTGCGACATTCATATCAGGTGATCATATTTCTTTATCACCCATGACGCATCTCCGATAACATTTCCGTTGATTTTAACGTAGATTCCAAGACCGAGATTACTAAAGTCTCACGAAATTTTGTCTTTATCGCACTTATATATCGGCCATATTCCTCCAAATGGGTCTTCGTTTCTAAAACAATGAATCATCACAATGAAACATTAGCAATTTACTCTTGTTGCAGATATCATCGTTCCGGGAATTTTCGTCGTTCAGGAGCTTAAGGAAGCTGCAGGACACTTGAAACCTTTTTGCCACTGGGTAATATCCGACTAAACGCTTACAAATAAAAACAACTTTCGACGTGAACAAGGAAAATAGGCATCAAATTCCTCAATTTTTTTTCTTCTTCTCCTCTCAACTCACTGTTTTCTGTTTGTGGGATTAATAGGTCAGTGCATTTGAATTCTCAATAAAAACTGGATCCACACGAATCGAGTAGCTTTATTACCGCTTCCGGGTCAACTTTAGAGGAAACTGCTGGCGCTAACAGCTTTCAGTTGAAGTTTTCCGTATACTGACAGTCCCTTTGCAAAGTGGCCTTCCATACCACATGAGAAGAATTTGAATTTTGTTCTGGTTTTTCGTTTGTCTGTAACAGCGCTCATGGCCTTTACTTTTCAATAATGATATTTCTTTGCCACTCTTCTTCAAATATCACTCGAGCTTTTTCGATTAGTAGCTCAAGATCTCTATTACTGATCATTTGTAAAGATTTTTATGTCACCTGGGAAGCCCACAACAAAAGCTACTATGATTCCGTCTTGTCCTATTCCTGACTGTTCTCCAAAACGTTTAGAAGAGTCAAAATATAAGTCAACAGATTCGATTGGTCGCCACTTTCTCAATCTGAAATGTTTGCAAGTCGCATATGAGTTCAAGCTGAAAACTTTCACCAAAGTATATTTGGATATTGAATAACTGTATATTACCGCTTCTGTTTGGTGTCTCCGTATATCCAAATCTGCTTTATGAAGTCGTAGGAGGAGTAAATAGTTCATTTTATATAAAGCTCCCAGTAATTTACATTTCAATTCGAATTCCTCAACCCACTGAGGACATCCCGATCTCCAGAATATTTTGGGAAGATATCCAAATTATTCATTAGTTAAAAGGAAATTAATTAGCATTGTCAATTCTTTATTTTATTACAGAATATAATAGTAGCCAAAACTACCACAGCGTTATGTGTTTGACTGCAAATGGTTGATCACATAATAATGTCTCAGTATGACACTATTATTTAATGGTAATGTGGGGTTCATGTTCTGGATAACCTTGACCCCAAATAGAATTATCCTCGCCATCAATGGTTACCCATTGTCAAGCAACGTTGGTGATGTAACCACTGTTCATTGGATCGCCAAAGGTGAGTGCCACAAAGGAACTGCTAAGGCCCGATCCCATAGTGGGTTCAACGCACTACCGATAGAAGGTATGTGTGCGATTTCTCATTCTGGTCCCTTTCAACGTTCATCACAATCAATCAGTTATCCTTCTTTCAATCCTCTATATAATCCTTACTACTTCTCATGATTTATCTTAGGTCACTATCGATTGAATGAACAATATGAAGACAATTAAATAAAATATTTATTAAGTACGACATCTAGGTTTGTACATGCCCCGAGAGTTTCATCGATCGTACCAACAACTGAACACCTAAGCCGAACGGTGAACGTGACCCTCAGAGTCGTTCTAAGGGCTGGAAATACTTTTTCCGCCTTAAAGTGTGAAAACATGAATAAGCTAAAAAAATTCTCTAAGGGCAGAGTAATCAAACTCGCCTTATGCCAAGAAGTGGCAACCGGATTTGTATTAATAAAAATTTTATTTTTTTTTACATAGTGTCAATTACTCAGCGTTAAAAGTTTTTTATTGATATACACATTAACCGTAGTCCATCTGTATTTTTCGGTTTTCGATAAAGTATTCGAAAATTTTAGCAGCGTTCCGCCCTTATTTTACGGTTCATTCCTATTCTACAGTTTTCGATAAAGTATTTTCATTGACTCGGAAAATTTGAGCAGCGTCCCGCCCATATTTTCCGCCTCAACTCAAATTAATTTATTTAATTCTTATTTAAAAACATTATTTTTCATGATTTTGGTCGTTCGGATTAATCTTTTTCCGATGGCTATTCATTTTTAACTGTTGCAACGATTTCGCAATTTTCCCCGCTACCCATTCCCTCTCTTTATCCTTACGATCTATATATGTTCATATTCTATTTAATGAGTGCCCACTGGACTACTCGGTGTTAGATATTTTGAGCCGATTGTTGTTAAAAATTTATGTCAATTTTACAGGAAACGGATGATGAAGGAGCAGCCAAAGGACTACTCACTTACCCTCCAATTTCCCCTATGTACGACAATTAGAAAAAAAAATTTAAGCATTATAATAATTTATTAAAACCAAAATTAAATTACCGGACACATCCATTAAAATTCATAAATACGTAATAAATAAAATTTTATATTGTTGAAGAATTTTTTAATTTCCATTTTACAATAAAAGATTTTGTAAATCCTCTTATAATAATTTAAATTAGAGATTTTTATTTTTGAATTTAATAAATTTAAATTTTGTAAATTGAATTACAGGTAGTCCCCGACTTACGTCCGCTCGACTTACGACCATCCGCACTTACGACCAATTTTTTTTCAATTTTTTCATAGAAAATGATTGAAATAGTTTCGTAGTCTTCCCCTATAATATGTATATGAGAAAAATTTGTTAAAAAAACACCCAATGTACAAGATTCGATTTATTTAAGCATAAATAATACGTTTGTTTTAGTGAATAATTTTAATCATCCCAAAAATGGCTGGAACTAGTAAAACTAATAAAAGCAAAAGAAGTGTTATAGACTTGGAAACTAAACATAAAATAATATTACAATTTGAAAGTAGTAAAAAAGTAAAAGATATAGCATATGATCTTAAACTGTCTCATTATAAATTTAGCAAGCGGATGGAAAGAAGTCAAGGCTTTTTGTATGAGCGGAATATGGAAAAAACTAACAAAAATATTTGAAGAATCTACAAGTTCGTCGATCGAAAAAGAAGTTGACATTGAGGAAATTACGGATCAGATTGTAGATCTTGGTCGGCAGCTCAATCTTGAAGTTGACAGTGAAGATATTAACCAACTTAATTCACACCAATTGAATGACCTAGCGAATGAAGATTTATTGGAATTTGAAGCACAATGTGTTGGAGAAAACGTTGATAAAGGCAAATCGGATGAAGAAGAAAGTCCACAAAAAAAATTTTTAGTAAAAGAAATGAGTGATGCTTTTCCCCAAATTAATAAGGGAATGCGTAAATTACAACAAATGGATGTAAATGAAGAATGATTCTCAGAAGTAAATAAGCTGATTCAGAAAAATTTGGCTTGTTATTATGAAATTTACCTGGAAATGAAACCTCAAACTGTTCAGACGACATTAGACAGATTTGTTAAGAAAACTAGGATTGGATATTCTGTTTCTGAAGACAACCCAATGGATTGCTCTCTAGTAATAAGTAAACATGATGACGACACGAAAATAACGCTAAGTTGAATAAAATGTTTTTGTTTAATTATATATATTTCTTATTATGTATTTTTGTTTTGTTACATATATAATATGTGTTATTAGTACACATTTAATATATATTTTTGGGTTATTATTTCATTTTATAAATTTTAATAAAGTTTTCATTATATGAATTTTCGGTAGTTTCATTTCTCCTGATCCTAAAAGTTAGTAGTACAGTATCTAATATTTTTCTTTAGTTATTCATGATGAAACTCGACTTACGACTTAATCGACTTACGACCGATGACTAGGAACCTATCTCGGTCGAAAGTCGGGGACTACCTGTAGTTTCTTAAATGGAAAATATAAGTTTCGTATTATTATTATAACGTTAATAATGATGATGCACCTACTCCTGGTTATCACAGGCATTGTCAATGTTATCGTTGTTGGTGCCTGTTATAATTAATTGGTTATGAGTACGATGATAGATACCTCTAGGACGTATAAGGAAATAAGGAGACATACCCATCCCTTCCCCATCTAGATGACATAATACTTGCCGTAAAGATATTGATTAAAATATATTATTACATTAATACTCGTTATGTGTAAATTAGAGTTAATAAAAACGAAATTAAAAAGAAATTTTGTTCAGCGGACCCTCACAGAAAGATGTTGGAGCAGTTCCGCAAAGATATAGCCGGATATCACCAAACCGCAATAGTTCAAACCCAGCGGACGGAGGCCATGGTGTGGAAGTGCCGCTACATGGAGCAAACGTGGCATCGCCCCGAGGCAGCAACCAGGTTAAAGGTAGAAATAGATACCTTGAAGACACAGTTAGATCAGAAAAATGAAGCCCTGCGGCTGGCCGAGCAGAAGGCTCAGGAGCTTGAGAAACAGGTAGCCGAGTGGAAGCTTAGGGACGACATCCGTACAGGCCTCATGCAGAGTGCTGTCCAGTTATCAGAAGAACAACAGGCCATAGTACTACGGAACATCACCGGGAAAAATGACAGCATAAGGACCAGGACACCAGGCCTCTCCCATACGTCAGAGGATTTACCTAAAAGAAACCGCAGAAAAAACCGTCCAAATAAAAAGGAGAGGGAGCGTCAGTTTAGGTTAAACCGAGCTCGCCTATTGGGTCATATTTTGGACGCCAATGGATTTTAATTCATTCATGTAGAAGTGTTGAGTATAACTCTGTGATCGCGTATTTAATTTGACTATGATTTATAAATGTTAATTGTTCATTAATCTTAAATTTATAAATGTTAATTGTTTGTTTATTTTAAATATAATCTATTAATGTTAACTTTAATATTGAAGTTGGTATGGATGTCTGAATGTGAGTTGAGGTTGTTGAATGTGGGGAAACTGAGTGATCAATTGATTAGGTAATTTATGAATTTATAGGTGAGAAAGGGACGATCAAGTAGAGCATGAAGTCTTCTATGACAGCTCATGGACCCGAGGGTGGTTAGGGCATTAGCAGTTCTTGAGAAGGAGCTCACCTTTTGCTAACCTTCCACCCACTAGTTCACAGTACCAACGTCAATTTTTGACGGGTGACTAGCGGTTCAAAATTTTTGTGCAGGCGCTGGTTGGGGATAGTTACCCTTAGGCAGTTAAAACTATTTTAAGGACCAATCAGTGCCCAGCACAAAACTAGAACGGATAAAAGAGATATACTATGCATTATAATTTAGAGGACTACTGGATCGATGCGTCCCGAGTCATCGCCAGATTCCCTGCACACTAAGCAGCTCGGTGCAGGCAGGCGATGTGGGACGCGGGATTTTCGATATCCCTCGTTCGAGAAACAAGATCCGGTAATCAAGGGAGTTTGGAAGACGTAGGACTCCCATATGTGACCATAAAGCACGAACCTGGCAGGAACCCGGCCCGGGAGATCAGGGGCCAGGCAGAATTCATATTAGCTCGACTAGAGGAGCACCAGAAAGAAACGAATCGACAAATTACCAAGGCTAGACGATACCTGGCACAAGTGAACGCTGACATTGCAGTGGGCAAAATACCCAGCACGGATGGGTATGCTCCCAACTACAATGTCTCGTTCGAGTTGGACGACCCAAGGCTCCGTGGCCAGACCGGGGCGATGAACGTGGTGGTCCCACGGAGAGTCCTCCCCCGTGAGCTAAGAAACGTAGAGGAAGAGCCGGACCTTCGCTACGACCAATCATATGCACGCAGTCGTCTAAGCCGAAGATGTGATGGTAGTGGAACTAGATTCAACCAACGCTGACTTTAATGACGCTGTGTTATCATCAATAAATGTTTAATAAACGTAACTAAATAATGTTTTAGACTTTTTGAGACAATATTTTCTTACAAACTTAAGATATCTTTAGCGAAACGAAGTAGTAAAATAGATGTTGACTAGGGTGCGGATGGTGTGCGACAATTTAAAAATTAGTTATGATAAATAATGGAAGCAAACAGCATAATTTACACTTAGACATGAACTCGATCCAGATTTTTCAACAAAAGCTGCCCAAAGTCCGCACGGCCAACAAAAATCTACGACATCAAATAACGCAACTCAATCAGGAAATTCAGCAACTCAAGGTCACCTGGATTGAGCCACGAAAGGCCAAGATGATCTATCAAAAAATGACAGCAGCACAGCGAGGGTGGGCTGAGGAGAAGCAGCTCACCCAGTCACAAAAGATACAAATACGCGGCCTTGAGGTAGCGTTATCGGCGTGCCAGGAGATCAACGCGGTAACCTACCCGCTGGTATTCGCTCCAGCACAATTGGCCTACCGCGAAGCGACATCCGCAACGATGCCTGCCACTAACACACCCAAGCATAGGCCGGGAAGGTCCGAGCGAGCCAAACGCCGTGCTATGAATACATCGAAATAATAAGTTGGAACTGTTTGTACCGGCTATCAATAAATGTTTGTTTGAATTAATTCCTTTAAATTATATATCAGTAGTAATAAGATAAAGCTACCAGAAGATCAGAATGAAAGAGTTACCATATAAGTGAGGGACCAGTAAAAATAAATCGCAAACGTACCTTCTAACGGTAGTGCGTTGAATCCAGTTTGAGGTCGGGCCAGAGTAGTTCCTACGTGGTGCTCACCTTTGGCGACCTCAAAAACCAATGGTTGCATTCCCAACGTTACTTAGTAACGGATAACCATTGGGGTAAGAAAAAATATTTTACATCTGGGGTCAAGGTTACCAATACCATAAACCCCACAGTAGTTTAGACATAGCAATTATTTCCGAATTCTTTCCCCACTCCCTTCCCTTTACTTGAACTTAAGATAGTTGTGTCAATATTATGATTGTAAGAGTGCCCACCGAGCTACTCAATGTTTTTGATTTTTAGCCGTTATGTGCGATGATTGTAATTTATTCGAGATTACAGGAAATGAGTGGTGGAGGAGCTGCCAAAAGACTACTTCCCCTCCTCCCAATTTCCCCTATAATGGATAGTATTGACGTTTAGGCCCTGCGTTATTCAAGCTGGAACCTTCACGGGCACAACCTATTGGCGGATAAACCGCACTTACACAGCCTGAATTGTTTTGTGGATGTTACATTCTTGTGGTGCGTGAGTGGCTGTGGGCCGGAAAACTTCGACAAAATTCGCTTTCATTAAGCTTTATTTCAAGATATAATTAGCATAACATAATTGACATATTTCATTTCAACTTTCTTACAAACCTTTCCCCACGCCGACACCCAAACAGAGCTCACACGAGATTGTTTGTGCATGACGTGGAGAAAGTATCGAACATTCTTTCACTTACATCAAATTATAGAATGAAAATTGCTGGAAAATTCGTACTGTTAGGCGAGAGTTCAAGTTTTATATTGCAAAACTGATTAAAATTCTGTGAAAATGAATCGGTATATATACCTATTGTATGACCCTAACCTTGCGTGTTAAATTTGATGTAGTAAAACAAAATTTGACCTTGTGATTTTCTGGTATATTCTAATCTTAATTTTATTATTTTTGTAATTTAATTTGACAATTTGATTTTTGATTTTTTAATTAAATTGTTTCCAATTCAAATTATTTAATTTTTGTTCCATTTTTTATGGACTTTCGCTTTTTTGGTAAATTGTCAAATTTCAGTCAAATTCTCATGTTCTCATGTTATTTTTATGTTTATTTCGTACGGTTCTTGTTGCACTTTGTTATTATTTTAATTTACTTTGTGTTTTCTCGATTTTTTATTTAATTGTTTTCTCTCTCATATTTTAGCATGGTTAATTGATGTTCTATGGGTCTGATTTTAAATCTGCATGTTGTATTTGCGTGCGTGTTACCGATTCATTTAAACAAAATCGTGTCTTGGCCTAACAGTAACAAACACATTACAGTTTAAAAGGGTGAAAAAGGTGGCGGTTTCTAGAAAATGGTGGCTTTTAGAGTAAAAAATAATAAAATTTATTAAAAAATTCAGTAAAAAATTTATTTTTATTATGGCGGTTATTGGAGTTTGGCGGATAAGTGAGTAGCTATTGTATAATGGTTTTTAAAAATAATTATGAAAAAATGTTTAATTTTAATTTTGATTTTACTATATTCTATGAGAATTTTTTTGAGAAAATGATTATGGTTTTTCTGTTTCTAAAAAAAGTCATTTTATATTATTTGAAAATGTTCGTGAAAATATTCTTTCAGTTAGTTGTCGTTAATGTGATTTCTAGCCCGTAAAGACTAATAAATGATCTGATGAATAAACTTCTTTAAATATTTGCAATTCATCGGTAAATCAACTTCTTCAGATATTTCTTGTTTTTTTAAAACTGTCAGAAAAAGATTTTACATTAATAATCAAAATATATTAACAATTAATTTCAGTTAAAAAATAAAAATTGAATGAAATCTAACCGAAATTTTATATAAATTGTTTTACTGAATAAGAAGGGGCATTTCAAATACATAACTGTCTATAGTATAAACTATAGAGAATTATTAAATGATTAAATTGGTAATTATTTCATATATATTAATAGGTTAATTTAATCGTTTTTAATTACGAAGTTAATTATTATTTTTAGGTTTTGTCAATTCTTTTTTTTTTTCATTTTTACCAAAATATAAAGGCGGCTTGTATGGGATTTAATAGGATGATATAATGTAATTTGATTGTTTTATTCTAGAAGTCCGATTGATGCAGACACGATTTGGCGGACCAAGTTCAATGAGGTCTGCATTTGGGGTATCAGTGATCCGGGATTAAGTTATTAATTTTTATTTTTCATTAATGATATCTAAAAATGGGCTCCCCTATCTTTTACCTTTATCCTTGTGTCACATATTTTATTAAATTTTTAAATCCCTTTTGCATTTCTATGTGGAATTAGAGATGAGGTTGGGGCATCTTGAGCTCTCCCTTCAATTACTACCATTTTATAACGTATTTTTTTGTGGCCAAAGAAATACGAAAACCACTGAAAAGGAAATGAAAAGAATAGAATATTTTTATTTTTTTACTATTATAATTTAACAAAGGTTTTGTGGTGCAAATTTTAATGAATCGATTTTATTCAATATTTGGATTTCCGTTTAAAAGAGCGTTTGAAGTAGACAAGAGGCACTTTTCAACCTTTTCAGACCATTTGAGCCCTTTCCTAATGCAACAAGTTTTAGACTTGTGTTTTCCACGGAAATTCACATAGATTTCACTTTTACTTATTAAGAATTAAAAAGAAATCTAATTTTATCAAATGTGCCAATTGGGTGCAGAATTAATAATTTTTAATTTTTCAATATAAATTGTAAATAAATTGACAGAAAATAAAATAAATTGTGATTTTATTGAAAGAAAAAAAGTTTCACTTTTTTATTTTTATTTGTTTATTTAAAACATTTTAATTATTTTAAATTTTATTTATTTATTCTTTTTCAAATGTGTCAAAAATTTCCCAAATTAGAAAATTATAATTTTTTTAGTGTAGCGCCGGGGCCTTAATTATGTTAATCTGCCCTTGGCTGTACTGACTTCATAATTAATAAACACAGTATCTGTAAAATTGTACTTTCTCACAAATTGCTAATAACAAAAATTTTGTTTGCCATCCACTGAAAAAAAATGACGGTGTTTTTATTTATATACGATATGTAGGAACATATGAGGAGTGAAAATCCATAACTAAAAATGTCAAACCCACAAACTTCTCACGCCTCAGTGCCCTTATTCAAATAAATAAATATTCAATAACTTTTATTTAAAATCGCCACAACCAGTGCTTTTTTCTGACGGAACAGCGTTCCGGCACCCTTTTTTTCGTTATGATTTAAAATATAATTTGCAAGAGTTACATTTTTTGTGTTTTTTGTCGTATTATAAAAGATATACAAATATATCAAATGGCGCCCAGTAAACTTCCGTTTGCCAAACTATCTAATGCAGTGGTTCCCAACCTTTTTAAGATGCTGTACGGGTATGTAGTAGACAATATAAAGCGGTGTAGTCCTAAAAGAAATGTGGTAAGGCATTTACGATAAACAAAAAACCTAATAAAGTTCAAAATCATGAAACATTTTATTGAGAGTATTTAAATATACTAGCATATTTAATTTACACTATTTTGGATATACACTATATTTGATGCGTACGAGTTGTACCATTACACCGTTGGTTATTATTAAAGTATTTCAGATTGAAAAAATACAGACAATACGCTTTGGTTTGAAAATTATTATTTAAACACACATTATTTTACGCAAAATATTTTTTTCCTTATTATTTATCGCGTACCGGTACCGGTACGTGTACCACAGGTTGGGAACCACTGATCTAATGTATGCCTATATAGACACTAATAGCAATGAAAGGAGTCTAGATGATATGTCTGACGAACATCAGAAAAAAACTCTGGGATTTGTTATAAAAGTGAGTTTATTGTTTTATAGTTTGTGTCCAATACAATTCTTGTTATAATTTAGTAGCTAATTTCTGTATCATTTTTTGACATATAAAGACAAATACAGATGAGTTCCCGCACGAACCACAACAATTGCAACTTTAAACACACAATTTCAATAACAACTTTCAAGATAAAACAATTTTAAATGTACTTTAATCTGTAGTTTTTTCTATAATAAATCTTTTCTCTTACGCTGTACTAGGTCTTCAAATGGGAGATCTTCCTTCTGATACACTAAGAACAGAGCCTAATTTTTACTGGAAGCCGTTCCGGTTTCTATTAAAAATAAAAGATTTAGTTAGTAATCACAAATTACCTTCTTTATTTTGGGTATTATTTAGTATTTTTTATATATTTTTTTATATAATAAAATATTCAAACTCAAATTAACTGTAAATATCGTCTTTAAAGTTGCTAATTTGTTTAAAAAATAATAAATTGAAACTATTTTTCCGTGCGTTCCGATTCTTTTTTTAAAAAAATTAAGTCTTGACCTAGAGTAATACAGTGTGTTCGCTCTGAGTATAATGTGTTCGTTCTTTTTCTAATTTTTAAAATTCATTTGCTTTGTCTACTATCGAAAATGCAATTTTACTGCCTTGCTCCTTTTTTTATATGCTATTTTCTTAATTTAATTGGTTTTCTCTCAAATTTATTTTTCTGACTTGGCATTATTAATTTTTGTTTACTTTCCCTGGTTTCTTTTGGTAAATAATTTGTTCCCGAATTGCACTCTAATTGCTTTCTTTTGATTTTTAATAAATTTTTGCACCTTGACCATTATTTTGAATTTGTTGCTTTATTGATTTACACCTGAGTTGTTGATTTTATTTTTATCTTGAACCTGTTTTATCAAACTAGTGAACTAAGCTTATCCATGACGGTCGGATAAGATTTTTTGTGTGATGTTTTACCGAAATTTTAAAATTGAATCATATTAAATAGCATTTCAGCTATACAAAATGTACTTGATAATTATATGAGACTCACAAAATAATACTTGTACATTTCCTACGGTGATTAATATGGTAAATAAAAATTTCATGTGTCTGTCTGTTTGTGTCACAGCACAAAACTAATTTTATGATTAAATACTACTCTATGTAACCAGTATTATTTAATTATAATAAAAGTATAATTCAAATTCATATTGAAAATGCTTAATTGGATAAAATTAATCTACTCTCTGTAGCCAGTAATATATAAGAGCAATACCATCCGACTGTTTGTCTACGTGTCACTTCTCATTATTACAATAGTGAATGATTTAGATAATTCGTAACTTGTTGAAGTTATTCCATGGTCTAATAACAAAACAATCTGAAATTGAAGAAGGGTAAAGAGACTCTTAAAAATTAAAGTTTGTCCATTATTCTTTCCACTAAATTATGTAACAGGTAACAACTTCTAACTCCTTGTCACTGTGTCTTGATTCCCCACTAGTAACACATTTTATTCCGTTTTCGCGTTACTAACCCGATTTATGTAGACTCTTGATATTATATTGCTTTAGTAACTGTTTGGCATTCATGTACACTCACCTTACCACTAATATATATACAAATTAGTCCATCTTGACACAATAGGTAAATTTCATGCTTGTATACCATGAACTGGTCCTATTTGTACAAGACTAATTACAATGATATTTTAATGGTGGTTTTGATAAGTTCTACCACCTTTATAGACCGCTTTTTCCTCCTAACCGTTTTTATATTAATTTAGAATATTACACTTTCTGCAAAGGACCAGTTCGAGAAAGAAATGTCACTTACAATTATTTTATATGTCCCAATACAATAAAAAGCATTTTTAACAGATTGAATCGTGATTACTGTTGCAAAGGTTCGCCTCCGTTTTGTTGTGACAAACGGACTTTTCGGTAAGCTTATAAAAAAAATTATACTGATAAATATAAATATTCTATAATTTCAATAGCCTTACTCAATGTAACTTTTATAAAATGGCTTTAGACAGTTAATTCTTGATGAAGGCAAAGCCGAAAATTTCTACTAAGTAGAATTAAATTGTTGATTTTTGTCAAAATGAAAATAAATGAAATTTTAACAATATTATGTATAGATCAATAAATTCTAATTTCTCACAAATTCATTAGTCAATAATATTGTAAAAACAAAGAAGCATACTGAGAATTGTCAATTTCGACCGTTCTCTACAAACTTATCTTTCAAAATTTTGAACTGATTTATTTTGGTCTTTAAAAATTTACTGGTGAGAAAACTTGAAATCTTTGGTGGATCCAATTATTCTTATTTTTATGTCATTTATTATTTCGTTTTTGTAATATTTAATAAAATTAAGTCAAAATGCTTCCGATAAGTTTTCTGAAAGGTTCTCAATCAAATGTTGAGTAGCAAGTATGAATGGGACTTAATTTACGTGAAATACTTCTATGGATTTTGATGTGTTGCTTTTTAACTGAATGAGAACCGCGCTTATGGCTCTTCAATTTTTTCTCAAATTCTCAAAATATTTTAGTTTTGTAATTTAATTCTCTTTAAAATCATTAAAATATTTTTAAAATAATCGATAATACTCTCTTTCAATATTTATTTTCAACTTTTGTTTATAAAAACATACACAATACAATAATTTTTAAAAAATGTATTTAATATAATAAAGAGCATTATCATTTATCTACATAACTAATTCCATTTTTCTTCCCATAATCTTCCAAACAGGCAAAATGATACTAGTTGGTGTTATTTTGTAATTGACTTAGGATAAAAAAAATCAGCTTGGAACATTAAACCGATGGAGAAAGATCTCATATTCAAAGATTGGTCACAGATTGTGTCTCCATCATTTGTAATATATGCTGATTTTGAATCTATTTTACCAAATGTTTAACAGTATCATCCAAAAACGTCGGAAGTTGAAGATATATTATTGATATACGATGTGCACACAGTACAATTTCATCAGTGCAAAACACGAGAATTGTATTTGAAGAATTTCCAATTAAAAGATGTTGGAAAGTATGTTTGCAGATCAAGAGAAAAAGTAGAATCACAATTTATTATGAAAAAAATCGTTATAACTAATCAAGATCAA
Organism: Schmidtea mediterranea; assembly: GCA_022537955.1. Classification (NCBI taxonomy): domain Eukaryota; kingdom Metazoa; phylum Platyhelminthes; order Tricladida; family Dugesiidae; genus Schmidtea; species Schmidtea mediterranea. Next base: position 40,061,519 of record CM039681.1, read on the forward strand.
TTAATAGCTGAACCACAAAACATTCCTTACATTGTCATTTCTCAATTCGATTGTACTCACAACACTATCATATTTGAAGAAACGCAAAATCTTAATATCGAATACTCCGTGACCCTCTGGTCAAGAAACGAATGCAATGTTTAATTGATTAAATCAACTCATTGAATTTATTACAAATATATTTTAAATATTATTGCTGTGTTCCTGCATCATAACAAACTGTAACAGTTTAACTTTTTTGGAATTCCAGGAATGTCATGGGCATCTGCACTTATGTTAGCGAATAGACCTATGGACTGATACAAGAAAACGAAATGTACAATTATTATGAATTCGAGGAGGAATGACATTCAGTAATAAACATCAAGTCAATTAATGAAAATACCGAGTTATTATTTATTTTATTCACTACTGTATTCAATTTTTAATTAATTATATAATAATTTTCAATAAAACTGATGTAAGGATTAAATTTTTAATGTTTGATGCCCTACATTCACAATTTTCAATCTCAAAATTATATTTTTATTTTAACATATTTCAGGGCAAATATGATCTTTTTTAGGAGAACTCACATTTACAAATGTTTCATTCAAACTAAAACTATTGTGATGAAATAAATCTGTCAGTAAAATCGTTTTTTAATTTTCACTTTTTTTATTTTCTTTATTTTTATTTTTTCGGAAAAAAATTAATCTTTTGTTGTTTAAAGCACTACAGTGCCAATCAAATGAAATATGTTTTAAGGAAATTATCCTCATCATCACACGATCTCCATAATGTGCCAAATGCTATAAATAAAAACAATGATGATGTGAATATTCTCAATAAATTCACTGCTGATTGAATGTTGATTATAGGGGAATATAATTTAATCAACAAAGCCTCATATAAAATTCTTTCTTTATATTATATACATTTTTATATCTTTTAATCCGTTGTTCCTTTGCACATTTTTCTACGCTCAATAATATTACTCATGACTTTCAATTGGTTATTGAAGTTTGTGATTCATTTCGAAATATATTTAATGATTTTAAAGATTTCAACACTATTTAAAATTTATTGGATTTGCGTTATGATTTCATGACAGAAAACTTTTTATTTTGAAAACCTTCTGAATATGGAATAACTAAATCATGAGATTTTATAGATTCAGGATCATTAAATGGACTATAATTTCCATTGTTTCTGTCACACGCAATCAAAAAGCTATCAACGGTTTCCTTTTGTTTTATGATTAACACTGCCATTTTTAAATCAAAAAAATTTATTATCTACAGTCTAAAAAGAAATTAACCTCGAAATATTTTAATAAAAGCTATTTTTAATTTCAGCGATCAAAATGACGACAAGTAAGAAATTTATTTATGTTATTTTTATAACGCTTTCGAAATTTAATGGCATGCCTTTCTGTAACTAGTAAAGGACTTCACCCCCCCCCCGTGTTTTAGATCACCTAATGAAATGAAACATCTTTTCATTTTTATAATAAAATAAGATTTTATCAAACATATTAGGATTTTCCTCCTAGTCTATGAAAGAATCTAATGAAATAAAACCAGTTTCCTCTCGTCATTAAGTTTAGTCCGTAGTTGAAGAGAACTTAATTCTTTCTGCTTAATTTCGTAGAGAATTAAATTCTGTCATGTATTTTGAGTTGAAAACTTGATCGGGTAAGTCTTTCTGAAAGAATATACAAAAATATAAACTATTTTTCATATATCTGGTACTTAGGTTTAAGGTTGATGTAACTCGAGGGGGGGTGTATTTATAAGAATAATGATTATAAACATAATGATTTATCCGTCATACTAAAGAAACAACTTCTGTCGTTTGAATACAGAACCTAAGCATGAAAAATAGGCCAGAAAATGATTTCATAAATAATAATAATATTACACAGAGGTTGTTTAACAATGTCGATATCAAAAGAGAAGTTTAGGAAAAGCTGATATTAAATATTCAAATCTTAAGAAGCATTAGACAGTTCCAGTTACCAACGTTTAAGATCTTAAGAGATAAATTTTGAGGGAGAATCATGTTGCACTTAAAAGCTGTTTTCCGCTACTTTATTGCAAACCTAATCCTTTACCTAATTTCTCTGTCCTACCCCTCTTTAGGAAGATTAAAAAAGATACCAGGTGTTATTTTCTTTTCCAAATTGTGTTTTACATACTAAATATACATCAATTTTAATGGTATTTAAGGTATAAGTCGTTGTCAGTAGTTTCAATAATATTCCTAGTATTGTTTCTTGTCGGGATCGTTGGCCTTATCGGTTTCGGAACTTATAAACTGTACAGGCACATGAAAGAAAGGGTTAACCTAATTTCTATTATGATATTAATGGATAAATTTAATAGAAAAACCAGCCAATATATCCTGAACAGCCACAGTTTTATCCTCCCCAGCCCCAGTATTCTTCCCAGCAACATTATCCTACCCAGCCTTACGCACAGCATCAACCTTATCCTCCTCAACAATATTATCCACCACATCAACAATATGGTCCATACTCTAATCCTCAATGGAATCCCAATGTACCCCCCGGGAACCCTGGCAGTAATAATCCATATAATCCCAATTCTCCAATTATACCGCAAAATCCAAAAATATGAAAATGTGTTTGAAATATTTATTTTGAAATTTTATTTATTGTCTTATCCATATTTAATAAACTCTATGTTTGCGTTTTTATTATTATTAATATTATTTTTGATGTTATAAATGCCTAGCCAACTAGATATATCTGGAAACGATTCAGCTAAGAATGGTACCTAAAAGTGATTCTCGGTATCTTTTGACAAAACAGTCATTTTTTAAAATTTTTTCAGCAATTTGATGTGCATTTTTATTTACCCTTTTACCTAAGCGGTGTCCAAAATTCATGTAATGATGTTGCACAATGAAGTTGATCATAGGAATATTCTAAGATGTATGCGGAGAGGGAAAATGTATTACATCACATGTGAGAAATCGTCGTAATTGTTCCCACATCTTACTTTGCGGTAATTTAGGCAATCATTTATGATTGGCATCAAATAAAGTTATTGCCTTCGTCAATTAATGGATTTACAAGCTATCGTGGCCTTATTAAAAAATATCGACAGTTTTCCGAAATATTCTGCAATAGAATTCATCAAATGAGCCGAAGAATTAGGCCGAACTCAAGACTCAGCTGTTGGGAGCCTCTAACTACCTGGATCAAATACTCCGCCACGTCTAGAAGGTCCTGCTTTAGACATTTGGAGATATCAAGCAGAAACGGCAAGAAGTAGCTATACCCTCTCAAAGTCGGCCTTGGCAAAAGCCTTTGGTTTAAGCCCCTACGCAGCATACGAAGGTTTCAGGTCGAGGAAATGGAATCCAGATGAAACCGTCGATTACTATCTAGGTTCTCTACAACGCTTGAGGGAGCTGTCTAGAATCGGAGAAGACGGAATTGTAATAGCTTTTGTTACTGGTGAAGTTTCAAAGGATTTTTAGATCTCCGAAATTATGGCTTAGAATCATCAATCGAGAAAACTCGAGTAGCACTGGAAAGTGAGATGCCACATGATGCTCAGATTTAGAAGCCATGAGTGCTATATGAGTAACGAGAAGAATTTAATGTTTCTAATGTTGGAAAAAGGGACATTTCTCAAGACACTGCAAGCTTCCTCGAAAACTACAAAAGGAAGCTGTAAGCGCCGGCAGCTTCCTCGAAAACAATTCGGTGCAAAGCGTAAAAATTATTTCAATAAAAATTCAGGGGAGCTAAGTCAATGCTTTGGTCGATTCGGGCAGCACAATCAATTCTTCATAAAAAACGGTATATTGGTAATTTAGTTTCGAGCAAGTGGATCGTCACAGTAGACGACCGAAAGTGCCGAGAGTCTTTTTTTCATTTTGATATTCATGGAACTCTAATTGCCCTATCATGGCTCGTGTTGGACGAACTTCCACTGGGCATAGACATGATAGAATAGTGAAAATGGGCGGAGTTCATATCAGCAAAACGGTGTGAGGCTCAATGTCGCTGGCAGAACTCGAGTTTCAAAATAACCACATTGATGACGATAATTTTGATGCCACATTTGGAGATAGGTTGAAAGCATATTATTCTGTGTCAAGAATTTGTTTTAGATGGCCGCTAACTATATTTTATACAGCTAAATAATATATAAATTGAACACCAACAAAAAAATTTAGCATCCAGTCTCCTAAAACAATATTTGAAGTATAAACTGACTGTTTAAAATTTATTCGATGCAATGTGATTGAAAATAGGAGTATTTGGGAGAGAAATCTGAAAATTCAAGAAGCAGAAACAAGTGGATCAAATCGTCAAAATTGTTATTTTAGCCCACAAAAAAAACCTGTAAAACAATCATCAAATGTCACAAAATGTTATTTTTGCCCACAAAAAAAACCTGTAAAACAATCATCAAATGTCACATATGTCGTAATCCAATATACAAATAGTATTCATTAGCATTATGCCCTAATTGTAAAATTAAGTGTAATGAATAAAATACATTATTTAAATTTTTTGTATTGTATATCTATTTTTCAATTTAGCTTTTAATATCTTTATCATTTTTTTTGATTGTTTTATGAATACATTTTCCAAAAAATATATTTAATTTATTTATAACATTACAATAGATAATACATAAATAAGTTAAAATTGTAAAAGGTGTGAGGCGACTATCCGCGATCAAAGACGTTAGCAACACTCGCGTGAAAAGAAAAATTAAATAATAGTAAACAAATCAATAAAAATTACTTTTCACTGCGAGTTGTTGTGCGAAAACAAGAAATTCCTTTCTAAAAATGAATTGGAATTTCTTGTCTTAATCATTAAAATCTAAACTTTGAATTTGGGATTTTTGAGGAGGAATGGTGGCGAATAACATAATTTTGGTAAACGTTTTGTTGAAAATGATATTACGAGGACCTCTTACATGTTATCAACCTATAAAATAAATGAAAATCCACTAAAATTGACGAAGATACAAAGTTAATATAATAATCTTACTGCTTTACTACTAATTTAATTCTTATAATAATTAGGGATCAACGAAATTTATAAGCAAAGAGTAGGAATCTATTTCTATCAATAATGGAATAAGAATATTATTACAAACTATTTATTTATCTTCATTGAAAGATACAAGAACAAATTAGTGTCCTTAGTACTTCTTTTCGATATATTCGAGAACTTTTGATTCTTTTTTATGAAAACTTCATTTTTTTCTTGTCATTAAACCAGGGTAGGAAAATATAAAATAAACATTTTTTTATTTAATAAACTTGATCGATAATCTAAAAATAAGACAATAAGTTAATTTAAATTTTTATTTTATGCATAAAACAAAAAAAATTAGAAACTTTCATCCTTGATGGTTAAAAATGATAAAAAAGATAAATTCCTACATTTTCATTGAGCCCTAATAATAATATATAGTGCTCACTCAAAAATCAAAGCCCAATAAAACTCTTCCCGGGAAAGGCGCAATGAAGCGAAGAATGAAGACGGCCTAATTCATGGGTCAGATGAAGAAATTCGTACGGAACATCTTCGAATAAAACTTAACATTGATCCTTTTTGATTGCAACTGTTAATTATAAGTTTAATTTTTCCTATATTATTAAAGATAAATTACTTTATTAATATTAACATTAAAATAACTAATATAGTTTAAATATCATAATTAAAATGTCAATATAGGAACTCTAAATTAAAATGAACTTGAATGCATTCTATGGTAGCTCGTGAACCCAAATGTTTACCATGGTATCAGTAGTCATGGTAATATGGCTCCCTTCCAATGACTGCCATTGTAATACTATTCCAACGGCATTTTCACGTATCCTTTTTATCCTCTTATGTTCGAATCTGATAGGAATCCCTTGGAAATGGTCTCGAAAATCTTATTTCTTTACCCACCAAGTTCTCAGCAAAATATCGAATTAATTTAAACTTGTAAATCCTTCGTACCAATAAAAATTATCCGGGTGGAGGGAATAGTTGCTGTCGAAACAATTAAGATAAAAATTTTGCGGATTTCCTATAAATCCATTAATTATATCTTAAAAATCCATTTCCACTGATTTTGTTTTCATATTTCGTTTTTAAACTATATTGATTATCAATTACATACCTTGATCTCAATCCTTCATATCAGATTCCGGAATGACATTATATACATATTTTTTAATTTATTTGGTTATTTATGTATCCTCAGTAAATATAATCAATAAGCTGTAAACTAATGAGCATGGAACGGCACGATTAACTGATCATTTACATTAGCAGCAAGGTCAAAGAACCGGCAAATTGTGATTTTTGTTTAATATTAAGTACTCAGCTGGTATATATAAGAAATTCGAGTTCCAATCTTAAAAAATTAAAATTACCTGTTTTGTAAAAGTTTTATTCACAACTGTAGTAACTATAGAATCGAGTTATACACCAAGCTTATTAAGCTGAAAGTTAATGATGCTCTACTAACTCTTGTGGTGATATGTCGGATACTTCATAAATGAATATTTAGTTCTGTCATGAAACAATAAAGGTTGATATTTTTCTTAAGCGACCGATATGAAAAAATATCAAACCAAATGTTAAATTTTAATTATAAATGTAATGTTTATACTTACAAGAACCTTATTTAAGGTAATGTAATGGGAAACATATTACTTTAGTCCATTTGCGAAGTCAACATTTAAAAATTAAAGTTGGTATTAGAATGGACAAATTAACTTTAGTTATAATGAAATTACAACAATATGTACTGTTCATACTTACTAAAAACTTAAAAAAGTTCTCGTAATGGGAAACAAATTATTTTAGTCAATTTGCGAAGCCAAACTTAAAAAATTAAGATTGGTATTAGAATAGACATAATTCAAAACGTAAATATTTTCGAATTTATAAAATATAGTACTTTATATGAATTTAAACAAATTGATTTAAAAATTAAAATGTCATAAAAATTAAAATGAAATTACTATTAATTGTAATTATTTATCAAAGATATTTTCAGAATTTAAAATTAGAAAGAGCAAATTAAGAATAATCCAAAAATTATGTGTATAAAGTAAATTCTAAAGAATTTTATTTTAACATCTAAAAAAATTTAGTTCAAACTATTTATTTTGTTGGGCCAGAACATAAACGGCCTTGAAGAATGTTTTAATGGATCAGTAACACACATGCAAACATAACAGGCAGATTTAAATAAACCTGGAAACACCAATTAAACCCTATAAAATATGAGAAAAAAGGGAATTAAATATAAAATAATAAACATAAAAATAACTTAAAATAATAACAAAACGCACCAAGATTCGCACGATACCTACACAAATATAACAAGAAAACACAACAAATTCGACGAAATTGAGAAAATTAATAAAAGTTCATTAAAATGAAAAATAAATCGGAAAATTTGAATTAGTAATAATTCAATAAAAATTATAAATAAAAAATTATAAAAATAAATCAAAAAATAATAAAAATAAATAATAGAATTTACTAGAAAATAACAAGGTCGAATTTTGTTTTACTGCATCAAATTTCACACGCGAGAAAATAGGTATGTATACTGATCCATTTTCACATTTAACTTAACCAATAAAACCATAAAAACCAAAAACCAATTTTTGAGAATTGTTTAAACCATTTTTTGAAATCGTTTAATTTTTGCTCAAGAATTTTACTTTCTGAATTTTTAGGTGAGATTTAGTTTTATGTGGGACCCTCTTTCCACGTCACATCCATTGCATCTAGGTAGAGCTCTGCTTGGTCGTCGGCGTGGGGAGAGAGGCATTTATGTTATTTTATGCTATTGTATGCAAATTTTTATGGAATGGTTATGAAGGGTAATTGTTTTTATAATTAATAAATATTATTGATATATATAAATTGTTTTTATATATATTTTTTTTCCATATATGTAAATTAAAATGTCGAAATTTTTCCGGCCCACAGCCAACACATATTACAAGATAGTAAAATCTACATAGTGCAGATTCATGTAAGTGCGTGGAAAATCGCCAATGATATGTACCCGTGAAGACCTAGCGTGCGGAACGCAGGGGTCGTAACGTCAACATCACCATATAGATGAAACGAGAAATAAGGAGGAAGTCTTTGAGCTGCCTCCTCGTTTCTCATTTCTGCAAAATCGACTTAATTTATATTACACACGGCTCAAAATCTTCACACCGAGTAGTCCAGTGGGCACTCATTAACTATAATATAAACATAATATGCGTCTAAGGTCAATTAAAGGAAGGTGACGGGAAGCTAAATAAAAATGAAATCGTTGTTATATGCTATAAACTCATGACATTAATCTACATTATCTATCCCAAAGTCAGATTAAAGGTTCATAATATTAATCATGATTTCAGATTGTCTGTAATAGATCTTTATTATTTAATTCATATTGATAACTCATACCGTTAACCGTACATCTTTTGTTAATGATAAACTCATATTATGAACTTTCTATTCACATAATTCATTACCAATCCTTTTAGTAATAGTAAATGGTAAAGTTTTATTAATAAATTCATATTATTAACTGTAAATTTATATCGTTGTAAATCCTTTCATTAATAAATACACTCATATTAATAATTGTAAATCCTTTAGTAATCATAAATTCATAGTATTAGTAGAAAAATTTTGTTAATAATTAATTGTAAATCTCTCATAACGATAACGTTGCATTCTTATTGTTAAGCATAAATATATTCTGTATTAGCAAATTGATATTATTATTGGTCGAATCGTATTGTTAACTACCAACCCTTTTTAAATAATTAATTGTACCAAATGGAAATTGCATTAGTTAAACTTATCTTTAAAAATCGTAAACTCCAAATTTATGTAATTAAGTATAAAACCTCGTTATCACTTTTACACATGTATTCACACGTTACTATCACTAATTCCAATTCATGTATTAACGTTGTTATTAACGCTTAATTATTAAAATGTAAATTCACTTTATATGATCTATAAATTAATCGCAAACCCGATTATTAGTAATGATGTTTCAATATTATTTGAGTGTTAATAACAACTACCCATTAATAGCGTTAGCGTGCAAAATATAAGTTATAATTCTCAATATCAATTAGGATTTTTCACATGAATAAAATTTAGGAGTTTAATACGTAAAAATCACCCATAAAAATTAAAACTTACAAACACCAAAAATCATGAAAAATGAGCGAATAATAGTCGAATTAATAATTCCAAAGGCAGAAAGTACATAAAAATCAAATTGGATGAGAATCAGATGTGCAAATCCATCGAAGTTAAAGCTAGTCACCACGAAAACGTGCAATTACATCATAGGTTAGTATGCTGGGAGAGCCTTCATCCGATCCAAAGAGAGTAACTTATTCCTTTTTCCCCGATATATCTGAGGTAAGACAGCAAGCAATCAACCTAGCGACCTTAAGAGTTCCATTTTTGTGTGTACTGAACAATAAATCTAACTTTACCTGAAAAGAAATATCAGTAACCCGATAAGGTAAAATCTCCAATAAAACTAACTCACTGGTTAATAGGAAACCGTACGGAAGGTCAACATCATCATCTTGAACCATAGTAATTTCTCCAAAAAATTTTCGGCATCAATTCCGTAAAATGAAATCTAGAAATAATAAACAAATTACAATGAAAATTTACGCTGACCGGAAACTTACGAATAAACAAATTCACCAACCGCAGAGACACGCGTCCAAAGTCGAGATATCTCGAACCGACGACTATTTTGCAATAATAGTTATGCAGATGTAAAGTTGAACCTGAACCTTGATACATCCGTTCAGTTCATAAGGTCGACGATCGACTAAATTATAAAAATTTTTGATTAAAATCGCTAAAATAAATTAAACAATGTTCACGTTTCCACTGAGTGGCGAATGATGCGCGATTAGCTAAATGATGTACTTATATTAAAGTAGTATAAACAGTATATAAACTTTCACCTAATTTCAGAAAAATCGATCTTACCGATGTATCGACAACGTAATCATAAGAAGAGAACCATTTCAAACAGCCCAACCGGCGGAAGACCCACAGCTGATCCTGAACACACAGGAAATGCAGACCCCGATCTCATCCCAATGCAACTCGCCGACCGATGGAGGGAAGCCTGGAAACTTTACTGGCACTCGAAATCCCCATGCAACTTCCAACGCATCAACAACAGATCAGAGTATCTCGACCGAACTCCCGAGATACCAGAACCGTTCTGGGAAAAGTGGCACCCCACGGCAGAGATCTACGCACATGCACGGAGTCTACTCGACGACCTTCTCGATCACCAACAACAAGTGGACCTACGAGTAGCTCGGGCCCGTCAATGTTTGGCAAACATTGAGGAGGACCTCGAAGCCGGCCGGATTGCCGCTACTTATTATCACCCACGGCCACGCGGATCCCTGTATGGAGACGCCGAGAAAGAAAAGGATGCGCAGATGACGGGAACTCACCGAGGTCGAAACACCAGGAGGCCGGTAATGATCATCCCAAACTGCTCCCCCGAGGAATGGGTAGCAAGAGGCTTCACGGACACATGAGTGTAACATTGTGATCTCCATTTAGTTGAAATTTGTTAGTAAAATAAAGATTTGGTTCGAGTAAACATCAATTTCGTTTATTTTTATTTTGCTGATGTCGTAATAATTCATTAAGAAAGTTTTGTTTAATTAGTTACTTCTGTGGTGATAACTATTAGTTTGATATTATCAATTCCAGACATGGAGTCCCCACAAACCCTGAGAATAGAACTAGCCATAGTCCGAAAAAATAACAAGAACCTATACAATCAGATAATTCAACTAACACGAGAGGTACATCAAATTCGAGCCACCTGGATAGATCCAGCAAAAATCAAACCCTTATACCAGAGGCTCACCGCTGCTCAGAAAGGATGGGCCGAAGAAAAACAACTCAATCAGAGTTTACGTACGCAAATACGAGGACTGGAGGTCGCCCTATCAGCCAGTCAGGAAGGAACGGCTGTTACCTATCCGCTCGTATTCGCACCGGCTCAGTTAACCTACCGGGAGTCGGCAGCTGCTTCAACTTCGGTCCCGAATCCTACAACAACAGTAAACACCTACTCCCGTCCCGGACGCAAAGAGAGAGCTAGGCGTCGTGCCGCCAAATTACTAACCTAATCCAAGTCAAAATTTACAAACAATTGTAACTCCTATATAAAATATATTTTGTAGTTTGATTTTATTAACTCATGTAAGAGGATCCAGAAAATCATGATAGAATTCCCGTAATTTACCAGACTCTAATAGATACATGACATAAGGGGGACCAATTACAAAAAATCGAGCACATGTCTTCTAACGACGGCTCGTTGGACCTGAGGGTTGTCCGAGCAATTACAGTATTAGCAATAGCACTCACTTTTTGCGGACAATCCACCCGCTCGAGCACATTTCCAACGTTGCCTAGCAACGGGTGTCGAGTGGTAGTCAGAGTAATATTTTGTATGGCGTTACTAGGGCAACAATGAAGATAAATAACTAGCACCCCCTGTAACCCACCAATTTCTTAAATTATTCGTTATTATATTTTCCACTATGAATTAACTAAAACGCCATGCTGTGTTCACACTGCACTACTTGTCACCGGTTATAGGCTTATCAGATTCTTTTTTTCTTACAGTAGCTTTTTTGCAATATAATTTGGTGTTAAAAAGCAGTAAAATAAAATAAATACAAAATGCATAAAGAACCGCACGATGGAACTCGTTCGATGTTTACGCTGAGATTCATTTCGTCCGAGGAATTTACGTGTATCTGGGATGGTTGTTAATCCATTGGTAATATTGCTGATTCTGTTTCACTTGTGAAGTGTGCCACTTGGGCCAAAAGTTTTAAGGCGTTTTCGAGGATTTTGGCACTTTCTGATTGGTGAAGTTCTCGGGGTCGCAGGTTTTTAATTTATAATTACCGGTGATTCGTTTTTGGGCACTGGTGCTCGGATGGTGAGCAACTTGACATAGCTTGTTTGAATCTTTACTATCAAGTAGTGATGGCGTTACTATAATGAGTTAAGATTGTCATGCTGGTATTTCTAAGAATGATTAGATCAATTACTGATGCCACGGTTAATTAATTCGAATTATTTAAAGAGGGTTCGTTTTGTGTCCATCATTTCACTGAGTTTCACTGGCATTTTATATTTGGTGGGTTACAGGGTTTCGTTATTTATTTAACTCGTCTTATTGTTGCCCCAGTAACGCCATACAAAAGGCAACGTTGGGAATGTGTTCGAGTGGGTGGATTGTCCGCAAAAAGTGAGCATTATTACTAATACTGTAATTGCTCGGACAATCCTCGGGTTCACGAGCTGTCGATGGAAGACCTGTGCTCGCTTTGCTCTGTCCCTTGTGTAAGAAAATTCAAACTCAGATTTTTTGACCGGTAGAAATAGAGCGATGGTTCGAGGATGCGGTGCTAGTACTCATGGTGATGATCTCATGCAAATCTTGACTTGTAGCAGAATTACTTGGAATTAAATTAACAATGAACCTAAATTTATTTATTCAAACCCGAAATGAAAATGTACGCAGCATTCATAAGTTAATGTGATTGACTTGGAGGTCGTGCGGCTCGGCGTCGGGCACGCTCCTTGCGTCCCGGTTGACGATTGCTTGATGGAACGGTGGACGGATTTGTAGGTTGTATGAAATTAGTGTGGGGATCTCGATACGGCAACTGTGACGGGGCGAAGACAAGCGGATACGTTACCGCTTCCCCCTCACGACAAACTGCCAAGGCGACCTCTAGTCCCCTGATTTGTGTGCGGAGACTCTGATTGAGTTGTCGCTCCTCCGCCCAACTTTTTTGAGCTGCCGTGAGCCTGAGGTACAGCGCTTTCGTCCTTTTCGGGTCTGACCAGGTTGCCTTGATTTGTTGCGCTTCCCGAGTTATTTGGACTATCTGGCTAAGTAGATTCGCGTTTGCACTTCTAGCGTGGTCTAGTTCGGCTTGTAATAATTGAATAGTTGCCATTGCTATAATATAAAGAATAAACCTTTAAATTTCTTTATGGACTTAAATACACAAAAAATCTGATTATTACAAACATAGTTATAAGAACGAATCTATTCACGGAGAGAATTAAAACGAACGACATTGAAATTTTTAAAGTTCAATAACATTACAACACAAATTATTGTCTAGGTCCTTTGCCCGAGGAATCAGGGTTCCTCGAAGAATTTTTTAACCCCTTCCTCCGGGGAGAAACCTGGAATGATGGCCACCGGTCGCCGGGTATTGTGGGATGGTCGAGGTGGATGGGTCTCCGCAATGCGCCCGACGAGGATGTCCTCTTCGACATTAGCGAGGTACATCCGGGCTTTGACCACGTTTAGGTCGACTTGTTCCTGCACCCTCTCCCACTGAGCGAGGAGGTTCCGCGCGTGGTCGCGGATTTCTTCGGCAGGATATTGCTGCTCCTTCGGCCTGCGAGGATCATTTTCCAGGCCCAATATTTGCCAAGTGGTTGGATGTGGCCTTTTGGGTTGAGGCCCCTCGAAGATTGTTGACGGTCGCGCTCTCTTCCAAGCCCGACGCCATTCGTCTGCCACATGGGCGGGTATCCCTTTGGGAGTCATTGGTTCTTCTGAAATATCATTACGGTTAGGTAGTTGGATAGAATGATATAAAAATTAGTCTATCTTAATTGTAACTCGGCGTTTTAAAGTCAACCAATATCTGCCGCCGGCTAATTATTGTGAACGATCAATTTAATCTACTCTTATAGAGTACTTAAAACGAATAGCGATTGATTTGCGTCTCACACGAACGTTCATAAAGCTATCTAAGTCGTCCGTGTGATTTAACAGCTGGTTACTTAGGGTTCAAAGGGGAAAATAAAAGTGTAATTATCGCTTTTTGATACGAGAGACATTGATTTGCTTTAAAAATTTTATACTAAAACCATTTTAGGTTTATGTAAGATAATTCTTACCGAAAAAGCTGATGTGGGAAAATACCTATCAAAATTCGTGAAAAAACTGAAATTAATTGTTACTGGTTATTCGGGAAATTATCGCGCTCGCGGATCAAAATCTTTATCAAACAACAATGAAAATTTTCCTATGACAATTAACGCCTAGAATTTACGCAGTATTTACACAATTTTTCTTATACGTTTCAACATGTATTCTATGTTAATATTTGGGCTAATAGATTAAACAATAAATATATTACTGCAATTAAAAATATCAAACTGATATTACAAATGATTAGTCTTTAATTATTAAAGTTTATTTCGGATGGCGAAATGCGACTGTTTATTGATAAAATATACAATGCAAATGCATTAATACAATTATCCTAACTCATAAAATAGAATCTAGAAGCGCGAAGGGGATGATGGCCATAACATAATCCTCGATTTTGCTATCCCTGTGTATTCCTGGTTAGCTATCTGGTAGATTTGTGGGGAGCAAAATTAATGAGTATCTTAGCGTTTTGAAGAATCTGGTACCTGAATTTGGTGTTATGATAATAGGGTAGATTACAGTTATTAAATAATTAACTTTAATTTGCGGATTAATTTATGAGAGACAACTATAATGGTTATTTATAACAAATTTATGACGTTAGGAGAATTAAATTATTTAATAGAAATTTTACAAAACTACCTTGAGTTGGCAAGTTTGATTCTTCTGGTAAATTCCCTCCTGCTGTATGCTCCATGTTTCGAGGTGATAATAATTTTCGAAAATCAATAATGGTCTAGATATAATTTCGGTATATAATATGGGTGCGTGTACTTCCGTTAGTGCATGGTGCAATCGCGGATGAATTTGTTTATTCCAAATCAATCTCGACGATCAGAATGATTTCCGGTTGGACGTAACTTTTGTCGATTTTCAGGTTGGAGTTTTTATTTCTTTTTATCGATAATTAATATTTCTAATTTTATTTTAGTATGTTACTCGATTTTACGGGATTCTCTACAGGTACGGAATGAGTGGGTGATGATGAATTCAGGTAGGTGCATTTCCTTTATTTGTATTATCTTCAGTTTATTTTAGCGAATTATGAGATTTGGTCGAATTTGGCTTATTATGGAGTTTTTTGGCGAAATTCAGAGGTTATTATTCAGAACACTATGCTAGGTCAATTTTAGTTTTTTGCAGGTTAATGTTTCAATCACTTCGTATAATTCTTATCGATATGTTAGGAATACTTGGAAACTCTACCGATGATTTTTTGTAATATAATCTTTCTCGAAGGGTTTTTGTGATTTAGAACATTGGATTTTCATTACGCTTATATTGCTGAGATTTCGGAATGGTTAATTATTAATCGGCCGTCGGCTGGAGCATGTGTTTGAAATGTACATACTATACTAAGCTGGAGTTGTTCAAATTTGACATCGGTAGTAAGCCTACTCTTGTATGTTTTAATTGATTTATGTAATTTTGATATAAATTTATGGTTGTTTCTTTTGATTTTTCGTCGATTTTATAGGCCAATAGTCGTGTTGAATCTTGGGTTTGGGATTATTTTTGGGATTTTATCAGTCGTTTACGCCATGGCGATCTTCAACTAAAGCATTATAGTCAAGTTAAATTCATTAAGTAAATTTATATCACAAATTTTTTTATTTATTTCATAATAATGAATTAATTTATCCATACCAACGATTTCATGTTAATTTAGTCCCCGTACCCTTTCCCTTTAATAAGCCTTAGAAGCATTTTTGTTTATGTTACAGTTAATGAGTGCCCACTGGAATACTCGGTGTGATGATTTTGAGCCGTGTGTAAAATAATTTAGGTCGATTTTATAGAAATGAGAAACGAGGAAGTAGCCAAAAGACTTCTTCCTGATTTCTCGTTTCTTCTATACGGGATAATATTGACGTTCCAACCCTGCGTTCCGCACGCCGGGTCTTCACGGGCACAGATCATTGGCGATTTTCCACGCGCTTACACGAGTCTGAGTTATATGTGGATTTTACTGACTTGCGATAGGTGTCGGCTGTGGGCCGGAAAAATTTCGACAGATTAATTTTATTAAATGTATAAAACAATTTATGAATGTTATAAATATTTATTAATATATATAACAAGTAAAACATAAAGTTACCATACAATCCATTCCATAAATAAAATTCATAAAAATGTATCTCCCCCACGCCGACATCCAAGCAGAGCTCTACCGAGGTTGCGAGGGTGTGACATGGAGAGAGTTCCAAATAAAACTACTTCTCACCTAAAATTAAATTGACGTAGATTTTTAAAATTCGCAAAATTTTTAGTTCAAAAAAATAGTTTTTGGTTAAATTTTATGTGAAAATGAATCGGTATTTATACCTATTTTCTGTCTCTAACCTCGCATGTTAATTTTGATGTAGTAAAACAAAATTCGACCTTGTTATTTTCTAGTATATTCTAATCTTTAATTTTATTATTTTTGAATTTATTTAAATTATTTTTTGTTTAGAATTTTTACTGAATTATTTCTAATTCAAATTTTTTGATTTAAGTTTCATTTTCATGAACTTTTATTGATTTATTAATTTTTGGTCGAATTTGTTGGGTTTTCATGTTATATTTGTGTCTGTATCGTGTGAATCTTGTTGCATTTTGTTATTATTTTAATTTATTTTTTATGTTTATTATTTTATATTTAATTATCTTTTTCTCATATTTTGTTAGGGTTTAATTGGTGTTTTAACAGGTTTATTTAAATTTGCATGTTATATTTGCATGTGTGCCACCGATTCATTTAAACATCTTCCAAGGCCGTTTTGTGTTCTGGCCCAACATATTGAGGCTTTACCTCGCTAATTCTTCTTAATAAAGTTGTATTATAAGATTGCACAATCTACGTCAATGTTGATAATATATCGATGAAACTTCAGATATAATTTTCAAGGTGTGATCTTTCTGACGACGATTTCGTCTATGTTTTCCTTCACTCACAACAATGAGAATATTCGAAAATTGTCTGTCGTAGATACCTATCACAAGTCGAACCCCTCTAAATAATAAATTTGACAGGTTTTAATGAAAAATTCCTATACCTACTTAAACATTTATCAAATATTATTCCCTATAGTCATTGCGATATTCCCGCTATCTTTCCCTCATACCGCTTCGGCCACTTTTCATGGGCGTTGCAGTGAAATACAACGAAGTCCTGCTTTCGCGATCAGTGCACGTTGACCTGACCGTTCCCAACAGACATCGAGGGGTGAGGACGATCAATCAACACATACGACATACCTCAAATTTAACTGAGAGAATCGAATATTGATTCACCATCCCAACGAACTATTGCACGATATAATATATAAAGAAGTTTAGGGGGACCTGTCATGAGCACTAAAAAGTGTCACGGCAATTCACAATAAAATTAAATTAATCAGATAAAACTTAATATGATAAAAATATATTAAGACAAAAAACAATAATACTTGCAAAGTTGTTAATAATTTGCATATAATTCAAGATTCAAAATTTGGTTAAGTTTTTGTAAAAGTTAAAAAGTTATGAAAATGGCTGCTGTAATTATTCTACTTTCTTGCTTGGGTGCGACCAATAGTAAAATTTTAAAATCTTTTTTTGGCCACTTTTCGGGGTCTTTTAATTCTTTTATTTAATTTAATATTTTTCACTGTTTCTCTTTATTTTTATCTTAATTTTAATATTATTTTCTTAATTTTTGTAATTTTTTATTTTTATTATTTTATTGTTTTCTTGACCATTTTTCTTTTTGACCTTTTGATATTTTATATTTTGGTCGCCGTTTTCTAAAAATGTGTTTTCTAAACGTTATTTTGAAAGGTTCTGGCGGTTTTATGTATTATATTATGTTTCCACCTGCAACTGTAGGGTTTTTGTAAATTTATTAATATTGGTTTTAATCACTTTTGTTATATTTTTATTTTATTTTAAAAATCTGCTTGCGGTACATGTGTATTTTCAGCAGCCAATTTTAACAACTTATTAATTCTTATTTTTTGTTTAAATGATGGCTTATAGCTCAACAATATGTTTGTAGGAATTTATATTTTAAAATTTTTAGTTTACCAATTTTTATATGGCTCCCAAAATTCTTTTATTATGTTGTGAATATCTAAAAAAATTTTCAAAAGATTTCTTTATGCTGAAACAAAATTGCATTTCCTGAGTTTCGGGAGTCCTTGTAACAGCAGACACTTATATTTTATGTTTTATAGTATATAAAAATATTCCAAAATTTATATGATGACAATCATGCAATAAATTTTCACTTTTATTTCTAATTTCCTTTTTCTGTGACATTTAAAAAAAATTAATTTTTCAAAGACATTCTTAACACGTGTTGCGTTTTTAAAATTATTTTTAGTGTTTAACATATATAAAAAAGGCTCAGAGCCTTTATATTGGAGTATTTATTATTTCGAATTTTAATTACTCAAAAGATTTTCTTTTCGATAATATTATTAAAATAATTCTACACGAGGAATTTCTTTCAATGTTGTAATAATCAAATTAGGAATTCAACAAATCGAATCTACCAACGACATAGAATAATATAGTTAATTAGTAAATTGCTAATAATTTAATTTAATTTAATTAATCAATTTAATTAATTATTTGTATGTATATAAAGGATACACTTTTAAAGTTATATAGATTATGTTGTAATCTGGTTAATGTTAGAGCAAATATATTCTCCAGTTTCAGATTTGTAGAGTTCACAATGGCACCCAGTTTTACCTATTTTTAATTTTAAATTTTTTGGTTAATTAAACTAGCCGCGGGCCATTGCATAAATTATTTCCAGACTGGGTTAGGCATTCAAATAAAAACTTAATTGTGTTGATTTTAGTAAATAAAAAAAGTAATAAAAACTGTCGAAAATCTCACATTACTTTACATAAAAAAACAATTATAATTTTTTGTTTATCTGACCTTATCGCAATAACTCACAAAAAACGTTCAATCCACAACTCAAAACAAAATATTTATTACAAAATTTCCCAACAATTAGAGAAATATTTCTCATATAAATTATTTTAATAATAATCAAAGGAAAAATATTTTCGAATTAGCATTTTCTTTTTTCCCGGGAGATGAAAAGAGGGAAAGCGATACATCCAGCGCTCTACTGTCAGCTCAGCTCGACTACGCAAATGATCATTTAGCGCACAAACGGATGGCTGCAATTCACATCAAACGGAGCCGCCGAACATCGTAATATTACGTTAAAAATCGAAATATTATTTTTTGATTGATAATTTAAACAAAAAATTCAAATAATTACGGTAAATAGACAATAAAATCTATTGACAATATGTTTGCTTTCCAAAGCACTGAAGAAATAATGCGGAGTAGATTTTATTTTATTAGAAGGTAATTCGAGATTTCTCTTTTTCTCAAAGGAGTTGAGGATTAGGAGAATATATTATTTAATATATAAATATATAATTATTAATCTCGGAGCAGGAAGGAATTATTTCGGATTTTAAGGAGTTTACCAAATAAGGGAAAATAAATTTTAAATTAAAATTTTTTTTAATTTGTTTTAATGAATAATAATAATTATAAGAATTTCGATTTTTAAACCTTTAAAAATTTATATTTAGTAATTTTTTTTTGAAATTTTAAAAATCAATAAAATTATTATTATTAATAATAATAATAATAATAATAATAATAATAATAATAATAATAATAATAAATTAAAAAAATTAAAAACTGCAATAAATATCTGAAAATTAATTGATTTTTTGAATTTTAAAAACGATAAGAAAATTATGTTCTTAATTAGAAAAGAGGAAAATAAAAGTCAAAACGGTAAGTTATTCTAATTAAAACAACAAAAACCGCAAAAGGCAAAGGAGAATGATGAAAATCAGAAAGTTATTCTGACTTGATATTTAGACAAATTGAAGAGAAAGAAGAGAAAGAAATAACTAACAGTTGCTAGATTTTCTCTTCTCAAACACGAAATTGTTTAAACATTAAAAGCTATTTTTAAAACAAGAATCTGAGAAGAATAATTGAGAAAATTGATCTACCGAAACTCCATTATCCTTTATCGAAGGAATTTTTAGAGTTATTATTTGAAATTGTTTTGACAAAAAATTGTTTCATATTTGTTTTAATTGAATCAATTTTTTAAAAAATATATTCTGCGTATAAGTTAAGTGCAACAGACGAGATTAAAATGTAATTAAATTTCCAAACTTTCAGAAATCCTACAATTTTGGATCGATCGGATTGCACGAAATTATTAATTATGTAAAAAATAAATTCATTAATCAATATTAATCAAATCTCTGTCGATAAATTTTCCATTAAAAATCTAATATTTATTTATCAAACATGAAAAAAATTTCGGGAAACAGGTCTGAAATTTTTTTAAAAAATTTTCTTATTTTTCTTTCTACGAGTTCCATCTGAGTCGAATCCTCTGTTGTCATTGGCTGCGCGTAATTCTATATTAGAATTTAATTCCTCCGTCAAAAACCCAGTTTCCAAACTCTGAGTTATAAAATGTAGAAAGTTATCATAAAAATAATATTTTATTTGGTTTGGAAATTTTTATTCTTCTGATAGTCAAAGTATTTTCATTATTTATATTATTTATCATTAGAACAGAGAAGAATTTCTAGATCTCTTGAAGAGATGTGCTAATAATTAGCACTGGAAAAATCATTAAGAAATATCGAGTGTAAGTATCTCCATATTTACTTGCGTATAGTGCACGATTTTACACTATTAATTCTTTACCTCCCCCTTCCCCTACCCCCCCAAAAAATTTGTGCGATAGTGAAATAAACTTAGTATATATACAATAATAAAAATATTAGATACTGCTGTTTACACAAAAATCTTCAATAATTATAAAAAAAAATAATAACAAAAATGACATTTAAATTACGAATTATAAAATTAAAATATATTATTTACCAAATCTGATTCACAATATAATTAATGAAAAATAAAACTTTTACCATCACTGCTATTTTTAATCGACAATGTGACAATATTATTTCAATGTAAATGTCGCAGTTATTTATTTTTGAAATATAATAATTAGGAGGCGGTGTAAAAAATTTGTGTTACATATGAAAGTAAATTTTTGATTTATAGTTGTAATGAATATAAATGAAATATTAAAAGAAAATAAATTAAATGTTACATTTTCATACTTTTCGAAAATTACTTAAAAATATTTTGAATGAAATTTATAATTTATTTTCGAAAAGTTCAAGTTTATTAAATTTTTATTTAAATACAAATTTTAAAAGCTCTTCTAATAATTTCGGGAATTTTTTTATGTGTTTATAGTAAATATCAAAAAATCTTTTCTTAGTTTTTTTCATCAAGATGGAATATGGGAAACTATGGAAATCCGAGTCCCTTTAATTCAATTCATAATAATTTACCAAATTCCTTTCCAGGAATCTATTCGAAAAAATCAAAAGAAAAAATTCAAATGTTAAATTTTTTTTTGAAAAATATTTCGAATTTCTCAACTCAAAATTTTATATTTTCCACAAGGAAAAACTCGTGGAGAAAATTCCAAGTGAACGGCAAAGTGAATATAATCTTGTCCAAATATTGAATTTCCCTAAGAAATTATTCTGGTCCCCATTAAAAATTTTATTGCATAACATTTGGAAGGAATTGCCGATTTTGGAAACGATTAATTAAAACAAATTATTTCTCATAATTGTTTTAGTTCATCATTAGCAAAGAAAAGAAATAAGAGAATCATTCTATTGTTGCTAGACACACTCACAAGTCACATATTTTGAAAGTAATTCTGAAGTGTTGGAAAAATTCAACTAATTGTTTATTATTGCTATTATTATTATTAATAAATAATTAAATAAGTTTGGCAATGATTTTATTAAAAAACCCGCCAATCAAACCCTTATTGTTCGATATATTTCAACACTTTAACTGTCATCTTCAGGCACGAAAAACCAATCAAAATATTATGTATATATATATATATATATAATTAAATGTTTTAATAAATAAATATTTCAATCAATATTTAAATATTTTTATAATTTTTATATTAATATTAAATATAAAATTATTTTATCATAGAAATAATATTAAAAGTTAATAATTTTTTAAAAACAAAAAAATATCAATTTAAAACAAATTTAAAAAATGAAACAATTTAAAAATATTCAAAACAATTGTAGTTATAGCACTTTGCAAAATAATCGTTGGATCCAATGAGCTTATCCGTAATTCCTCACATATCACACGTTCTCAATAATTATTAAAACTTTTCAATAAAACTTTAAAATCAGACTATTCCTATTTTACTATTGTGCTCATTAATATTGGTCTAACCTTTCAATCGACAATGCTCTAGAACTTGAGTACAGAGATGACGGTAAGTCTCTCCAATGTATGTGGCATTACACTCATTGCATGTAAATTGATAAACGATATCAGAACATAATACAACAGGAGTTTTTGATTTATTAATAAACATACTGCGTACCTTCCACGAATTAGAAACGATCTTATACTCTAAATTTCCCATCTACTTACTTAGCTTCCTCATATAATTTGTAAAACCTTCCGAGTACGGCAATACTAACACAAATGCTCATCATTCTTATATAAATTTTTACTATTATTTACATCAACACTCGATTCACATTCATTCGTCAAATTACACTCAGACTTTCTCAAACATGGATCCTTAGAATTTTTAATCAATTTGTCAACAGTCTCTTTTATCATCAACAATAAAAATGATTTGGAATACCGATTCTTTATCAACAACTCAACCAATTTATCAACACTTTTTCCCGAATTAAAAAGAGTAAAAGATAAAGACCATGAACGATAAATCAACCCATTCACCATATTTCTCTTATACTTAAATTCAGAAAAGTTTTCTGGAGAAGTATAAAGACCAGTATCGGTTGGTTTTGTATAAATCTCTGTCTCATAGTTTTTATCTTTGAGTTGAATTAATAAATCCAAGAACGCAATCGATGACTTTCTGTCCGTTTCACATATGAATACAATGTTCTTATGTTAACTGTTCATAAAATGCAAAAACGGCTCTACATGTTTCTGATTTTTAAATACAAGAAAAATATCATCTACATAACTTTTATAAACAAAGGTTTTCTCAAATTGGAAGAAAGCAATTTTCCTTTCTAAACTAGATAAAAATATTGATGCCATCGTTTGTACAAAAGGGGAACACATAGTGACTCCATTTATTTGTTGATACCATTGATTATTGAAAAGAAAATTGACATTTAGGTACCAAATTCATGAAGTTATTATTATTATTAATGTAATAGTTATTATTATTATTAATTTTTATTAAACGAATCAAAATAAAAAAATACACCAATCCAACATATGTATTCTACTACAATATATTTCGACAGATTCACTGTCATCGTTTGGTAGATTTGAACTTGAAACTATATTGATTTAAAATACTTTATTCAAACTAATTTCTTCATATAAATTTTAAAAACTTACTGTTATTAAAATTATCAAATTCTATTTTTAAACGTTCCAACTATTTTAAAGATTTAATTTAATAAATTTTATAAAATTGAAATTTAACAAAATTTTAATAAACTTCTAATAACATATTTTAAAACTTTTAAACAACATTTACATTTATTTTCACCCTACAGCACAAGTTTTCGTTTACTAATATCAATCAATTCCATGAGTCAACTGTGAACATGAACTTGAAAGCGAAACTAACGGGTAGTCATTCCAATGTAGATAGAATTGCACCCATGACATAAAATTCATATCCAGGATTCGAATACCGTCTAAAAAAGACTTGAAGTCTACGAATAAACACGATGATGATCCTATAATGTAAAATCTAAATCCAAAAAAAACTTCACTATCTAAAATTTAGATAGTGAGAAAGTTAGATCTTTTAAAAAAAATTGGTTCTATGGAATTTACAATTGCAAAAGAATGAGTTCGCATTTTTCCAAAGTTAGGCAAAACTGCACTTAATTCATTGTTTCACCAACCATTTGTCAAGTCTGAGAGAAGACATGACAAGACGTTTTACTGATTTAATTGAACTAACACCACCCAAATGGATTATGAATTAAAATGATTTTGATATATTCGTTGAGACAGATACTGATTTGAAGGACAATCATATGCAAATGGAAAAGAATAAATAAAGAAGGTTTACTTTATAAAGAAGTGTTGCTTTTCTTGCTTGCATTCCAACTGCATGGTTGGTTGAAGCCGGATTTTCTGCCGTTTCTGACGTACTATCAAAACGAACAAATTTTTTAAACATTGAGCTTCGAGGATATCTACACCTTAGACTAAAGTAATCACTTAAGATTGAATTGGACACTTTGGTTGGGCGCCATCAAGATCAAACGAGTTATTGAACGTTAAATAAAGAGACGTTTCTTCAAAATCGTGTATTTTAATGTGAAAGTGGGTCTGGGATTTTGGAAGTCAAAAAAGTTGAGAAACACTGATTTATATTGTACATGATTGAATTTTAACATTATGTTTAAAACCACCATCTCATTATTATCCAAGCGTAAGCATTGTTTGAAATGAGTCATTCAAATTTGCGTTTAATTATATAATATATTATGGTGATATAACACTCGAAAGACTATAAAAATACATTGTTTTGTGAATAAATGTTTTATTTCATTTTTGTTTTACTTTTCGTTTTTTAGTGTTACAAAACATTGCGGAAAATGGGACTGATAAAGCTATAAAAGGATCTAGCGAAAAAATGTTGGGGGTCAAAAATCAGAAAAATTGAGAAATTGACTGATGCGCTGTCGTTACTGTTTGATTGGTTTACGATCATTTGAATGTTGCGATCCAATTGAAAAAAGCTTTACGGCCTCCAAACTCAATCAGAGAATAGTGATACGGTGAATGATTTTCTGCAAACTTACAGTTATTTGCCACATTAGCAGTTATTATAAGGTGTTGGTAAAGTGAATTGAGAACTTTAAATACCCCAAAGTCACTCGAAAATTGATGAAGAATAATTATTTTCAGAAAATAATTTGTTTTATTTTCCTGAAAAATATTTCATATATATAAATTGGAAAACGTCAACATTTATAAATATTTGAAAATTTTAATTAAACCCGATTATAGCCGTCAAATTATTCAGCTTTCCCCGCGTGGTTTTAATCAAACTTGTCAAACGTGACTCCCGGTCACACGTATCACGCATCGCCGTAATTGAGTACATCAGAATTATCCATTGCACTTCTCTCACCGGAGGAGCAATATCGATTAGGAAAGAGAATTCACTGTATTTTCGGCTCAAGGCAAAAAAATATAATTGCAAATAAAATTTTTTGAAAATTATATTTCTTTAATTAAAATTAAATTAAATAAATAATGATGACAATAATAATAATAATAATAATAATAATAATAATAATAATAATAATAATAATAATAATAAAATAAGCATGGTAATGATAGTATCATTCAAACACTCGTTTTACGACATATTTCGACAGATCAACTATTTAAACCAACCAAAAATAGTATGGATTAATTTATATATTTTAAACAAATTAATATTTTTTAATTAAATATTTTAATCAATATTTCAAATACTTTTACACTAATTTTAAAATTTTATATAAATATAAAAAACATCTATCATATAAATTTTAAATTAATATTAAAAATAAAAAATATCGAGAGCATTGTCAATCGAAGGGATTGACAAATATTAGTGAGCACAATAGAGGCTTTAAAAGTAAATTAGGAGTGTCTGATTTTAAAACATGAAACATTTTTAATAATTATTGGGTACAACGTGTTATATGTTAAGCGTTGTTGATAATGTCATTGGATCCATAGATAATGAATGTTTTGAATATTATTAAATAGTTTGATTATGTTGCATGTGATAAATTGATGTTTTATGTGTTTCAAATATTCTTGTTATTATTTTAAATAAAATGATTCAATATTTTGATTTTTAATATTAATATAAAATTTTTATTATAGTAGTAAATTTTTTACATTTAGATAGAATTTTAAAATTAATGTAAAAGTATTTAAAATATTTATTAAAATATTTAATTATAAAATAATAATTTGTTTAAAATATATAAATTAGTCCATTCTATTTTTAGTAGGGTTTTTGTACCTGATTAAGACAGTTAATCTGTCCAATTATATCGTAAAAAAGTGTTTGAATGACGCTTTCTTTTAATAATAATAATAATAAAAATAATAATAATAATAATAATAATAATAATAATAATAATAATAATAATAATAATATAAGAATAAAACGATGATTCCTTGGTAGCAGCATAAATTAATATATCAGATAAGTGAATAACAAAATAAACCCTTGCTGCAAAGTAATAATTATATTTTTGAAAAAAGTTTAATAATTTAATTATCGAAACTTTTTTCAAAAATATAATTATTTTTTCGCAGCAAGGGCTTATTTTGTTATTCACTTATCTGATATCTTAATTTATGCTACTACCAAGGAATCATCATATTATACTAATACTTTCAAAAGGTCTGAGCCAGACTAAAACCTTGGAATTGCGGAACTTAGTTACAGTCAATGAGAGAATTGCCAAACTTCATTGCAAAATTAACTTCCTCCGTCATTGTAAGGAAGTAAATATCTATCCAGTAATTCCAAAAGAAACTGAAGAGAATTATTTAATAATCGAAACTTTTTTCAAAAATATAATTATTACTTTGCAGCAATGTCTTATATTGTCACTTAAATAATAATAATATTAATAATAATAATAATAATAATAATAATAATAATAATAATAATAATAATAATAATAATAATAATAATAATAATAATAATAATAATAATAATAATAATAATAATAATAATAATAATAATAAAATCAATAACATTAAAAATTTGCCAAAATAAAACAAAGAAATGCAAGCTTTACGCAGTGAGTCGTATCTAGATTGAATCCGATAGCTCTACATTGTATATTTAATTACACATCAATTTATGCGACAGTGATAAATAGCAAGGTTTGTTGAAAATTAACTCGTGAAGGAAAAAAATCCCATCTGCTAACTTGTCATTAGATTCGCTGTTTGTCTTTTCATAGATATTTCTCGTCAACTGGCTTTCGAACAAGCATGCAACTTTTGTCGTGGAAACTGGATCTGTTCTCGCTCGATTTGAGTGAGACTGAATTTGAGTGAGCACGAATTCCCATTGTCCAATCGAGGTCCCACAGTCAAGTGAAGGAAGCTCATTCAACAGATTATAATATCATCTGTCATATTTTGTTAATGCAATTTTATACAGTTTATATTCTACGGTTAACTCTTAATTAGCTGAGCTGTAAATTATGATTTTCTCGGTATTTTTGTTTAAATAGATGAAATCAAGTCTCAAAAGTTTATTTATTAAGTGAAATTTTGATAAATATTGGCTGTATTTTAAAATATTTATAAATAAAATATATATTGAATAAAAATTTGTTTTAATAAGCAAAACTATTATAATGATTATTGTATTATTATTATTATTATTATTATTATTATTATTATTATTATTATTATTATTATTATTATTATTATTATTATTATTATTATTATTATTATTATTATTATTATTATTATTATTATTATTATTATTATTATTATTATTATTTTCTACAAAATTTGACTATGAATCAGATTTTGTAGAAAATATTGTCACTTATAAAGAAATCAGAGGTGAAATATATATTGAATATATATTGAATAAAACATTGTTTTAATAAGTAAAACTATTATAATGATTATTGTATTTTATTATTATTATTATTATTATTATTATTATTATTATTATTATTATTATTATTATTATTATTATTATTATTATTATTATTATTATTATTATTATTATTATTATTATTATTATTATTATTGATGTTGTAAAGTAAATACAAATCTATTTAGAGATTTTATACAAAAAATGAAATATTTATTGTACAAGATATTATTATGATAATATTATCCACTACTTTGCCATAATGGCTTGAGTAGGTCACAAGTTTGTACGTTGCTATTCATGTTGCTTGTCTTTGGCTCGACTGGTCTCATTTGATGGTTGGAGTTGACAAAATTTATAGCATTATTCTCCACGATGTTCACCTGGGAGATAAGTTTCTGTCTCGAATTTGAATTCATCGGTAGAGTTGGACTCGATTCTATATTGGAGTATTGCATGCAATTGTGCAGTAAAGGTGTGCGGAGTTGTGAAAACTGATACGTATAATTTAACTCGTGTTGAGGTTGATTCGGTTCTTCGTTTACTCGAGTCGTTATCAAAAGATCATCCTTTAATAAACAACAAATCAAAACGGTTAACGGAGCCGCAAATACTAGGTTGAATACTGATGTCACCAATACTAAGGTATGTTTCGTTAACAGCATGAGTTTGAGATTTATACTTTTATAAAAAAGAATAGAATTTTTCTCTATATATTTCAACGATTGCGTGTATTCCATCTCTTCGGTGTAATAGGAAACTGATGACGCTACTAGAGCTAGGATGCCGAGTCCTAGGGAAATGCTAAGGAAAATTAATTTCAGTTTCTTATTTATACAAATTGCAAGAATAAAGAGAGTGGTTGATAACAATCCAAATATCCCAGAATGAGAGCCCCCTCCAAGAATTCTGACCCCGACCAATTGTTGACTAACTGTATAACCCATAGTAAACCCAATAATAGACGTGAATGCCGAAATGATAAACAACGCAGCAAGGATGCAGCTGGCGTGTTCAACGCATTCTGTCGGATCATCGTATCTGAAATCGGATTTTTTGAATCGGTTCAACAGACAAATACAAATCGTCACTGCGGAAACAAACGCAAGAATTGATGTTAAAATGAAAATTGTTTTCGTCAACGACTGTCGCTGATCCGCCCAATCTGTACTGAAGATCGTCGTTGCGATCGTGATCAGAGCACCGAATGTCGACAAAATACTAATCAAAAGCGTGATCAATGAGAGATTGCGTTTCGGGCAAGCAACGACAACAAATGTACACAGCAGTCCAGCAATGGTTCCGGTTATTGAGAACGCACATCGAACGATCAAAATGTAGATCTCGAGAATTTGATTGTTTTGATCGAGATTTTGAAAGGTCGTCACTCCAATGAAAATGCTCATAGGTAAAAGAATCGAAGAACTTGTCAGACAATAAATTCTGTCTTTTATCGTCATGAAAAAGATGTGATTGTTCATTATCATGGTTAACTTTTTGTCTCTCGCTCACTCTCTTTCTATCTCTTTGTCTCTCTTTCTCTCTGTTGCCAATGGAAACGGTTATCGTTTTCGGAATTTCTGATTCATAGACGAAGCTCCTCAACACTGAAATAATAAATCTCAATTCTTGTCGTATCGTAGTGGAAAACGATTCTATTTCCACAAAAAAAAATAATAATAATAAAACGAAGCCACCCGTTAGTTTTGTTATCAAATGATTTCCTAGTGCTGCTGGAATCGTAGTCATGTCAACAAGCTAGGAAAATTTCCTAACCGTAACTCAAATGCGATGTCGATGCAGATAGGTGAAATGATTGGCTGTATGCGTGGCATAATGAGCATTTCGTTATTTGTTTTAACGTACTGTATATATCATCAGTACATGACTGTTTCGTCAACACGAATGCTTCATCCTAGCACATCACTCCCTTTCCCCCTTTACTGCTCGATATGGGCATCAATCTTTCTGTTTTAGGATTATTTTGGCCAACGGGTTTATTTTATTTTTAGTACGGATTTTACTTTAAATCAATAACAATGCTAATAACTTGCGACGAATAATATTTGTAGAAATATGTCTGGTAAAAAAAGTTGTCCTATTTAAACAAAAGTAGTTTATATTTTATTTTTTGTTTTTCTATTCTAAAAGTTTTTTGAGTGAAATGTTATCAAATCTGAATTAATTTTTGTTTTTTTTATTAAAGTCGACATTAATTTGGACTTTAATAAAATGATTCTTAATGATTAAAATTAAATATATATTTATTATTTTTATTATTATTATTATTATTATTATTATTATTATTATTATTATTATCATCATATTTATAGTTATTATTATTAATTGTTATTGTTGAAATAATTTCGGTAAAATTCTAAATCAAAAAAATCAAATTCCTTCGCGCAAGTTTCGGTTTTTGTCGGGGGGGGATCCCATTTAATATTGATTTCCATCTTCTGAAAATAATAAGTCTAGGATTATATATCGCTCGGTTAGTGAAAATATGATCAAATACATTGAAATTAAATTCGCTTATCAATTTTGACATTATCATTGTTTAATATGTTTGAAATTTATCAGTATTATTATTATTATTATTATTATTATTATTATTATTATTATTATTATTATTATTATTATTATTATTATTATTATTATTATTATTATTATTATTATTATTATTATTATTATTATTATTATTATTATTATTATTATTATTATTATTATTATTATTATTATTATTATTATTATTATTATTATTATTATTATTATTATTATTATTATTATTATTATTATTATTATTATTTTATTATTATTATTATTATTATATTATTATTATTATTATTATTATTATTATTATTATTATTATTATTATTATTATTATTATTATTATTATTATTATTATTATTATTATTATTATTATTATTATTATTATTATTATTATTATTATTATTATTATTATTATTATTATTATTATTATTATTATTATTATTATTATTATTATTATTATTATTATTATTATTATTATTATTATTATTATTATTATTATATTATTATTATTATTATTATTATTATTATTATTATTATTATTATTAAAATCTTTAAGACCTTATGAAAACATAACTCAAGTCTTAAAGATCACTTTAGAACAGTGGTTCTCAACCGGAGGTCCGCGAAAAAAAATACACGATCTTGATATTGTTAATTTTTTAAACTGTATCTAAATAAAGAACAACATGATGATTTGAATAAAATTTGGAATAAAAGAAGTATCAATTATATTTCGTTGGGAACATACAGCAGGCAGATAAAAATTGGTTTGACTTTTAATTTTTAAACTGGGATACAACACGTTTTCCTTTCCCAGTTTTTCCCAAAAATCACAATAAATAACGAAAACTTATTTAGTATTTATTAATTACTTTTATTACTTTTTTAATGTTTTTTATTTTATTTTCATGTGTCTAAAATAAAGAAAATAACCATATCATGAATTTAATCAGGAAGGTACTACTCATAAAAATGTGTAATCGAGAATTTAAAAATAATATTAATAAAATAGTATTTTCCTTTATTTTTGTTTATTTAATATATATAAAATGGTCGCGTATTGTGACGAAAAAGGTTAAGAACTCCTGCTTTAGAACATAATTTAACTAAAACATACTTAAAAATACCATATTATATAGGATATTGTTTTTAATAATTTAAAATGTTTTTATAAAAGCCAGCTGCCCCTAATTTTGAAAATCACCACACGAAAACCAAATATAAACCAACCAATCCCTCCCAGTAAAAGGGCAATATTGCATAGGCTGGGAACCACCGGTGTAGATTATAAATAGGAGGTTTATGATTGGCTCGTTGAACTACAGCCGTTACATTTGTGAGTTTGTAACGCTCATGCCAATTTAAACACAGCCGATGCCCAAATATTTTTCATATAATCTATAAAACATTTTCACTTTAAGAAATTCCATTTTAAATATTTTGTTTTAATCAACTCAACACAAAAAACAAAATCTCTTCTAATCAACAGAAAAAAATTCATCTAAAATCCATCATTTCCATTTGATTTCGTTTCCTTGAATAATTCCGATTTGGGATAAATCTGCCCGGCCGACATGAAAAATTCTGCGCCCCGGATTCAATCTAATATGGAAATTTGCATTGCAGCGTATAGAAGAGCTTGATAAATATTGAATGAACCGTGACAGCAATTAATGATAAATTATAACAAAATTATAATGCTTTTTCTAGGGAATTATTTTTTGTTTTTGTTTTAATAAATTATTAAACGAGTCCATATCTGTCGTTTGATCTGGATTTGATGATAAATAAATCATCACAGTTTGAATTTGTTTTACTTTTGATAATTGTTTGTTGAATTTTTATACGACTTTATTTATGGGTTTGATCCCGAATTTGGAGAAATATTAATCATTTTCTGGAGGAGAAATTACTTCGCTGGGAGAGATCTTTATTTGTGTTCTTATCACATGGGACAATTGAAAATAGATCTCAATAGGGCATAATTACCAGTTTATGTATTTTTAGAATTTGTTGTAATAAAATAATAATAATACAAGAAAACATCAATCCGAAATATATATTCTACTACAATATATTTCGACAGACTTACTAACATCGTCAGGTAGATTTGAACTTGAAACTATATTGATTTAAAATACTTTATTCAAACAAATTTCTTCATATAAATTTTAAAAACTTACTGTTATTAAAATTATCAAATTCGTTTTAAACCTTCCAATTAATTTAAAGATTTAATTTAATAAATTTTTTAAAATTGAAATTTAACAAAATTTTAATAAACTTTTAATAATCAATTTGAAAGTTTTATTTCGTTTTTTCCAGTATTCAAGAGAATGATTTTGGAATTGAGGAAGATATGTGGAAATTCAATGAATGAAAAACTATCAATGATTGAATTAGCTTTGTGTGATTTAGATCAGTGTTTCTCAACCTTTTTGACTTTCAGTCCCACATTTTTTGTTCGCAAAAATCCCAGAACCACTTTCACATTAAAGTACACGATTTTGAAGAAATGTCTCCTTATTTAACGTTCAATAACTCCCTTGATCTTGATGGCGCCCAACCAAAGTGTCCAATTCAATCTTAAGTGATTGGTTTAGTCTAAGGCGTATATATCCTCGAAGCTCAATGTTTAAAAAATTAGGTCATTCAAATTCATAATTCATTTGGGTGGTGTTAGTTCAATTAAATCAGTAAAACGTCTTGTCATGTCTTCTCTCAGACTTGACAAATGGTTGGTGAAACAATGAATTAAGTGCAGTTTTGCCTAACTTTGGAAAAAATGCGAACTCATTTTTTTTCAATTGTAAATTCCATAGAACCATTTTTTTATAAAAGATCTAACTATCTAAGAAATTTCAATTAAGTTTATTTTGTTTCCTTCAAGTGACTTGTTCATTTGATTTATATGGAAAACAAATCAGCAAGGTAAAAAATTTTAATCTTTGTTTCATTGACAGAAAGTTCTGAATGAATTGATGCTGCTTTATCTCTTTGCTTATTGCTACAGCCTTTTGATTTCATTTCACAAAGAAAATTCAAAACCATGTCCCACAGTTTAATCAGACAAAGAAGACAGCTTCCCTTTGATAACCATTGCACTTTTGTATGCAAAATAAGCGTTTGATGATCTTCATTTTCACATAGTTGCTGAAATAATCGGTCAATCAAAGCATTTCTTTTGACAAAATTAATAGCCATGTTCAATGCATCTTTCAACTCATAGTTCAAAGATTTTGCAGCGAGATATTCCCGATGTACGATACAATGTATAGTTAAAACATGTGGCACTTCTTCTTTAAATTTCGAGATGACTCCATTGTGGTTACCATTCAGGGCGCTAGCTCCATCTGTAGCAATTTGAACTAAATTACACAATGGGATATTTTTTTCATTAAAGTAAGAGTGGACCAATCCAATCATAGTTTTACTACGCGTGTTTATAAGTTTCTTTAAAAATAGCATTTCTTTATTAATTGTAGCGTCATCAGCATAACTAACATAAGCCAGAATAAGAGACAAATTATTTATCGTAGTCATCGATTTGCAATGAGAACTTTGTTACTTTTAATTTTTCTATCAATTGATCTTGCAGGTTTTTTGCTATTTCCTCCTGTCTTCTTTGAATTGTATCATCAGAAAGTGGAATCTTGTTGAAAATATTTGCCGCATCTTCCCCTTACATCTCTTTGGCGCAAGTTATTAAGGCTGGGTTTACAAGTCGTTCACTAATAATGTGAGGTTTCCCCTCTTTGGTAATCAATTCACTCACAACATGACTTGCTCTGATGGCTTTGTAGTGCTATTCATTTGCTTTTTCATAAAAGAAGTTTAGGTCAGTGTCGTGTTTTTCTTTATTCGTTCTTGTGCTTTATTGACAAAATAAGTACCTTCTCTTCCAACTCACCCAGGATGTTTTAATTTCTGATGTGACAATAGTTTAGATTTTTTCATTGAATCTTTTGTCATAATTAGACTACATTCGACACATTCTGGTTTATCAGAACTGGTGCTTGAAGGTTGGAAACCAAAAATCAAAAAATCATTTTACATAACTTCTCTTTACCTTCTTCTTCTTTTCTTTTACAAGTGACATTACTGAAATGTTAGAAAGAAATTAAATATAATATAAAATAAAAAAAAGACAGCAAATGATAAAAGAAATAAATTTTTAATTTAAACGTCAAGTTTGACAAAATAAAATGATTTTTTTTAAAAAACAATTACAGTTTACAAAAATATTTAATATATTTCAAAAATAATAGTAATTGTAATATATTTAAATATTTAATAATATTTAACAAAATTTAGGTTAAACGATAGAAGAGCTGTCGTAAATTTCAGTGGGAATTTACGACACTTCTTCTTTCCATACTCCAAAATTTAATAATAGTTCAAAAATTAAATTTTTCGGGCCCACAACGGAATCAATTCATTTTCTCCAGGCCCACAAAATTTTTACTCAAGCCCACATGTGGAC
The DNA here is from genome assembly GCA_022537955.1 of Schmidtea mediterranea. NCBI lineage: Eukaryota > Metazoa > Platyhelminthes > Tricladida > Dugesiidae > Schmidtea > Schmidtea mediterranea. Next base: position 40,096,350 of record CM039681.1, read on the forward strand.
CCTGGGGCCCGCGTTGAGAAACACTGATATACAAATCACTGCTGTTAAAATTATTAATTATATTATTATTTCTCTTACTAATTATTATTAATATTGATAATTTTATCAAAAGGTAAACAAAAAATTTGACAGAAAAATCGTAGAAAATCTCAGTGATAACAGAGAGTAAATATAATTCCAAAATCAAATCAGTTTTTGATTGGATTCAATTCAAACAAAAATGCATTTTAAAATTAATTGATTAAAACAAAAATTTGTCTAAAAAGAAATGAAATGATTTCGACAAATTATTTAAATATTTATTTAACTAAATTAAATAATTAATCACTAATCAATCACAAAAATTAAGATCGATGTTTTTCTTTTAAAATTTGATTTGACATTGCTGAGATTCGAATCAATTGTTCACAGTTGTGAGGGGGGAGTAGGGAATAACCATGGGGTACTTGTGTCGGACCTCAATTATTCTTCCTTTCATTCATAACCAAATCTAGTTTGATAAATTCTTACAAACTCATCATTCGCATCGGTTAGCACTCGTTAATTAATTTATAATTAATTGGGATTTATTAGTGGAATTCATTTCACTAATGGAACTACTGCCACTCTTGTTCGTGGTATCCAGACGAGATTATTGCGATTATTTGATTGAGTTACAAGCATCTCTTTGAGCCTCTTTGGGATTTCATTTTTTGATGGTTGAGTTAGTCTTATTTTTAAGATTCTAACATTATAGAAACATTTCACAGGAAAATTCAACAAAACTGTTTTACTTTCTTATTTCATGTAACTTTTTACCATATTTTCAACTTTAAATTTTTTTATTGGATTAATTTTGACCCGCCGATTTAAAAATATGTAAGGTGTAGCTTTACACATTTTATAATAATTTAATTACTTAAAACAAGAATGATAAAGTAATCTTAATAATATAAGACTTACCGATAAAATATCATCAGTAGAAACTGAAGCTTTCGTTTGCAAAGTATACGCTCTTTCCATATTGAAACTGCAATAAGCAAGTTATTTGTAAGTCTCACTCACGTGACATTTTTGTGGTTATATAGAAAGTACTGCAACTCACAATTAACACAAAACTGTATGTGAATTAAATCTGATGTAATTATTTCTTGTTCTTTAGTTTTGTATGCATGCTCCTTATATGTATGTGTACACTCATCGGATATTGTGCATAGTTAAGAATTGCAAGAGCGATTATTTCGTACGTTGATTTTGCTTGTTGCAGTGCTGTGTATTCTATACACATGCAAAAATAAGTGATTTATAATCCGAAAATAAAAATATTATATTATTTGTAAAAGTATAAATAATATTATTCAATCCTTATTCATAAAATTGAAGCTAAAAAGTAAAATTAAAAGAACGTTTTTTGGTTTTCACCTCTGATTGCTTTTTATTTTGCAATGACATTAAGAATTCTTTATTGTTTAACTATGAATCAATAACGATATCGATGTTATATTGATATCATTACTGATTCAAATAAAAAAAAATCCTTAATGCATCATAAAGTAATAAGTGAACAAACATGAAAAATGTCGTTAAGTTGTTACAAATAATTTATTGAACAACATATTAAAATAATCATTTTAAAAATTCTATAAATAAATACACAACTATAAGACATAAAAATAAAATACATAAACTATTTTTTAAACACATAAATGCACTTGTTTTAATTAGAATTAAAATACCTTTGATGACTGCCTAATATTTATACTATTATTATTTTATTCGATTCGACAATGTAATAGTGAGGAATATAAATATATTAAAATGATTATAAGCAATTTATACTAATTATAAGTGATATATAAAAAAAGATTAATAGAAAATCTTCATACATATCTTTGTTTTAATTCAGAGTCCAAATATAATTGAAAACCACTTGTTAATCATCATTTCTTTCTTTGAAGTAACTGATTGAATTCTTTTGTTTCGAATTGATGATATATGACTGGGGGAACCCAAATATTCAGGTAGAAGATATAATTGGGCAATTTAAGTTTCTCTTTGAGCATATTTTTGCATGACACACAAAGATTATTGACGCAAGTCAAAGCTTGATTAGCTTACGCAAAAGGGAATTTATGCACAAAAAAATCAATAAAACATAAATCAATTTTCATTTTTCCTAGATGAGACTCGGAGAAGAATTGGATGAAAATTGACAGATAAGACTCTTGATATTCATTACCTTCACTCCCGTGCCACTGATTGATGCATTAGTACGAAGAGTCATTTTGTCTCGTTATCAAATTTATTTGATAATTTTGTTTTACTAGAATAGACAATTAGAACACCGACAGAAAGGAGGAATTTTTAAAGTTTCGTCAAATGTAGATGAATAAATTTATTTACATGAAAACACAAATGTTTTAATGCGGTTGTTCTCAACATTTCTTTCGAGGAACATCTAAATAATTAAAATTTTGAATGTAAACAACGACAATTCGTTCAAGCTCACATTTTAAAATATTTCGACAGTTTTTATGTCATCGTCAAATTATAAAAACTATAAATATTAAAGATTTATTCAACAAATTATACAAACTTCATTAATTTTGAATGTTTTTTAAAATTTAATTTAAACATTCAATCATTTATCAATTTAGGTGATTTTCAATAAATATACTAAAAATTTGCAAAATATTTTATAATAATTTCATATTTTTAATTTTAACAAACAATCTAAAAATTAAAAATTTATAACTATAATAAAATATTTTATAAATTTTTCAATATATTTATTGAAAATTAACTGAATTAAAAAATAATTGATTATTTAAATTAAGCTAATAAATATTTAAATTTTTTATATCTATGGATTTTTCTATTTAACCTGACAATGATAGAAAAATTATTGGTGATGACAAAAAAAATAATTGAGATTTATCGTAAAACCTAACTGGAATATATAACAACATAAAAAATTAATTCAATTAGTTTTAACTTTTAATATAAATAGATTTTTTCTCAAAATTTCCATTCAATTACACCAACAAATAACAATATTTAATTAATTACAATATACTATTTACAATATTAAGTAATGAATAAAGATGATGCATAAGTCATGTAACGGAAATCAGAATACTAGTTGTTACAAATAATACGAATATATCAAGACAAATAATTTCAGATATTATTAATTAACACAACAAATAAACAGTAGTATAAATATTGAATATAATAATAAATCTAGAGAGTATTTTTATGAAATAAAAAAATATTAATTAATTATTATATAATATTAACTATATACTTTAGACAAGGGGATCTCATAAGTTCAACTACCAGGACCTACTTTTAAAAGTAAACTTTTCATGACCTATCGACTAATATAAACGGCACAAATGAGCAAATAAAGTTATTGACACTTCTTTTTGTGTTTTATATTAATTATATAAATTAGAATTACAAAACTATCAGAACAAACTCAAAGTATCTGAGTATAAACCGTTGTTGATATGCAAATATCTAAAATCCTCATTGCTCATCCTTTGGCTTATATATGTTTATCAGAACCCCCGCTATAGACAGAAAGTATTTATAAAATCCAGCGGTTTAAAGGTTGAGAAGGATTTCTCTAATAAATATTAATTAGTAATGAAAAAAATAATATTTAATATATATGTAGAAGTTTTTATTATTATTAAATCAATTAAATTTAATAATTAAAACACTTTTCTAACAAGTTTTTGTCATTAGAGGCACGCCAACAACAAACGTTTTTACTTGGTTGCACAAAAAAAGAAAGATTGAGAACCGCTGCAATAAAGGACTGCGTAAGTGATAAAAATAAAAAGTTGAGTGCAGTCCGAATAAAGGATTTTTATTTTAAAATTTAATAAGTATGAAAGTGTATTGAAATTATGTAAGTTATAAAGAACCCATAGATGAGTATTACATCATTAAATTCCTTTATTCTATTTCGATCATTGGCATTATGCTTACCAAAACATTTTAGTTTCCTAATTAACATTAGAAGAAGGTTAGAAATCAAGAATCGAAGTAAGGAATAACCAGTTGAACGGTGGGTTACAGTTAAAGGATGATACCCAAAGCAAGCGTCACATGTCTAATTTAGTTGATTTAGGATACACAATGGTAATCATAAGAGACTTCATGAGGTTTCATTTTTGATTCCATGATACCAGTGAAGGTTAGAAATAACCTTTCCCTTAAATCTAAGAGAACACACCAATAGACAGCGTAGCGATTTATCAGTAAGATTGTCAGTAATTTATTAAAATATTTTCAATTACCTCGCATCTCCGTAGAATGACTCCAGGAGGTCGCGTGAAACAAATAAACAGTCGCCATCGGTTGAATCCTTTTAATTGAAAGAATCCCATTCGTAGTTTCGTGGTCTAGTTTGAATCAATTTCATTCACAGAAATTGTAGACAAAACCTGCAAAAGGGAATTCTGTCCGGATAATTGCTTTTGCTGTCGTTTCTCTTTCAATGGAAAATTCTTTAATTGTCACGACATTTTTCATTGATGCTAGAAAATTTGTTAAGTTAAATATTTGTTTATAAATTAAAATATTATGATTGATTTAGGAAAATTGACGTGAAAGGCACTGGAAAAGTCAATGGACAATTTGTTTATTCAGGAGGACTTTTTGAAGCTTAATACCCATCAGAAAAGAGAAATAATTGAGAACTTATCCCTAATCTTTATCCGTGAGGTAAGTGAGTAAATAAGACAGATTTAGGAAGATGATAACCGCCCCCAATGGGGAGTCCTCATTGGTATTAAAGACATTCAAATGCTAAAGTGACCAAGATGGGATAATTTATAAAACTTTATTTATAATAACATATCTACATATCTTGTGTAACACCACCTTTTTCTATAAACATTCAGATCGACAATCCTTCAAACTTCACTTAATATTGTCTTTTGTTAAATTTTTTGGTCATCTTTAATCTGTTTTCTTTTCTTAAATGAAAAAGAATTAAATATCATTAATTATAAATGAAATAACAAACTCAATAAATTTTGGCGAAAACAACAGAAACGAGCGACATATTTTTATGTAATGGGGTCTTTATAGTGTTAAAAAACAAAATTTAAATTAATAAATAAAATAATCTAAATATTATTACATTCATAAACTATTTAAATTGAGTAAACGAAAGTTGTTTTAAGCCTTTAAGTGTGGAATTAAATTTCATAAAAAGTCAGGAAATGTGTCAATTATCCGTCAAAATAAAAAGTTAAAGATATTTTTTAATGTTTATAATTATTTTCTCGGAAATATTTTGTTTTGTAGATATTTTAATGTTTTTTGAACTTTACCATTTTCTATGTTTATAAATTATATATAGCTAATCTGACCTTTATACTTTGTAAAAGTCACACTTATAATCTAGAAAAGAATCAAATACAGAATAGATTATATTCAAATTAGTTAACGGTACTACATTTGCAAGTCACAGATGCTGAATACTATAAGAAGATTGCAAAGCCGGAGAAAAATTCCGATGAATTTTTACCACATCACAAGCGTAAGAAAAATTCAGAAATCTCAAATAGCAATGAGGACTGATTGAGAAAATTCATTCATTATAACATTTGATTTCGTCTATCTTTATTGTGATTGCAGTATGAATTGTATGCTTCATGTAAAGCATTTTCTTATCAATGTAAAAGACTAGTTATATTTAATAAAATTTTAAATATTATTACATTCATAAACTATTTAAATTGAGTAAACGAAAGTTGTTTTAAGCCTTTAAGTGTGGAATTAAATTTCATAAAAAATCAGGAAATGTGTCAATTATCCGTCAAAATAAAAAGTTAAAGATATTTTTTAGTGTTTATAATTATTTTCTCCATCATCTTTATTTTTTTTAATTTAAAAAAGTAAAAAGAGATAAAACAAGGGAAAAAGGAAAAAAAATATTAAAAAATATAAATGATTCGAATTTATTTCCATCTCGCATCTAAAGGGTTAAACAGCCGCAATAAATCATTTGGACAGATTTCTACAAAAAAATTTTGTTGGGATATGTCGCTTTGAATATTGAAGTTTAGGAAATCAAAATTTTCTAAAGGAAATATTTCAGTTTAGACAATGTAATAAAGTCTTTCCAAAACCCGGGTGGCGAATCGACTAAATGTGGGTTGCCAAAAATAGAAAGCAGGCTCTTTTATTTTATGCATCCTCTTATTAATACTCAAATATGAGCTTTTAATAAATATATAAAGTAAAGTTTTTACATTTTTCCTTGCTTTTTATAGGTGGGTCACGAAAACTTTACGGTTTATATAGTGGGTCTTGACTGGTTAAAGCTTGGGAACTGCTGATGTAATATATCAATCTTTCCTACAAAATAATTATAATAAACCCAATCTGAAGTCAAGCTCTCTTAATACAATTAGGTAGCGCTTTTTCACAAAAATATAAGAAATCAGTAGCATTCACAGCGAAAATACCCGAAATACAATAATAACAATAATTGACATAATATTTTCTATAAAATTTGACTATTAATATAAAACACAAATCTGATTCAAAATCAAATTTTGTAGAAAATATTATGTCACTTGTAAAAACATCATATTTAAAAAACAAAAAAAAGTCCTTATAATAATAATAATAATAATAATAATAATAATAATAATAATAATAATAATAATAATAATAATAATAATAATAATAATAATAAAATAATAAAAATAATAATAATAATAATAATAAAATAATAAAAATATTAATAACAATAACAATAATAATAATAATAATAATAATAATAATAATAATAATAATAATAATAATAATAATAATAATATAATAATAATAATAATAATAATAATAATATAATAATAATAATAATAATAATAATAATAATAATAATAATAATAATAATAATAATAATAATAATAATAATAATAATAATAATAATAATAATAATAATAATAATAATAATAATAATAATAATAATAATAATAATAATAATAATAATAATAATAATAATAATAATAATAATAATAATAATAATAATAATAATAATAATAATAATAATAATAATAATAATAATAATAATAATAATAATAATAATAATAATAATAATAATAATAATAATAATAATAAGAAGAAGAAGAAGAAGAAGAAGAAGAAGAAGAAGAAGAAGAAGAAGAATTTTATATTTCGTAATAATATTATGTCTTCTTCTGCAGGGGAAATTCATTGATATTGAATGCAGTAATTAAGAATGGTTGTTTGTTATCTGAAAGTCAGGTTACAATTTAAAGGGGGTGGATTGAATTACAACAAAAGTTACTAAAAATAATATCCAAACATTTTTGATTCATATAAATTTCATGGTTACTATAAAAATATGTTTTAAAAATTCCTTTTGACACTTTCAAATGCTCTGCGATTGATTTGATTTGCCCTAGAAAAAGTGTTTCTTCTCTAAATTTAGTCTTGAAATGTCTACTGAACTCGCCTTTCAGATCTTCTCTAAGACTTCTAAGTGACAGTTCTTAATGAACTTTAGAGTCCTCTTCTCCTTTCCAGGAACTGAAATTATGGTAAATTCGTTCGGTCACATAAAAGCCTTAAGAAAAATCACTAAATCAAAGAATATATTAACTGATAAATTGTTGTAATATATTTTCTTTGTCTTCTTTTCTTTCTTTTCTTACCTTGTCTACCTGTATCCGGTTTATTTGAATGAAATTAAATTGGTTATAGAAATGAAATCCATAAAGGAAGACGACTCAGAAAGTCCATGATGCTTGAAAACTTTGGAGATTAATTAAGCAAACACTCAAACACAACCTAGGACCTACCAGAACTCATTATTATCTTTAGTAACAGATTTTCCCATTATACGTTTGAAGTTTGCACTAGATTTTCTCACCCTGTCAATTTGTTTGCATAAAATCAACGCAAAAATTTCACAGAATGAAAACAGATCTGCTATAAACAATGATAAATATATAAATCAAGTTCATTGACAGATGAAACCATTTTATTCGAACAAATGCTGAGAATACTGGCGAAGATATTTACCTTGGGTCTAATACTGGCCACGTGCGGTGCGGTCTCCAAACTGAATAGACTGAACCTCGTCCAAGTGAACATTTCAAACATCATTTACAAGCAACTGATGACAACAAAGGACAACGTGTTAGCTGCGAGTCCTTTGGCGATTCTTGACGTCAATTTATTGAAGAAGCATAAATGCTACAAAAACATCAGAACCAATTCTTGGTCATTTATGATGCCAATTATATTTTGGGACGATTCATACATGACCAATGTTGCAAATAGTATTCAAAAGATGAGTAAACTTAAGAATTTTGTCAGTGAAAAGCCATTCATACTGCCTCCGTCAGGATTCAGATCTTATCGGTTGAATTGGAGAAGGGACCTAAATGATGTCTTTAACAATCCGATTAGAATCGATTCTTCATGGTACCCTGCCAACATAGATTACGTGTTACCAAAGTGGCAGAACTTTCTCATAGAATTAGTGAGCGACCAGAATTATACAGGTTTATGTGTTGAAACGAAAAACCGTTTGCTGAATGAATCGTTTCAAAGCTTTGAATTCGTCATCGAATTTGCGAGAAACGTCAGAAAAACGAATAACATTCAAGAGGTTGTAATAAAAATTAAGGATATTCAAACGGTAAAGATGTTTAATGAATCTGGTTGTGATATGGGCCAAAGCAGCAGATGTACCGTGTCAAGTGATTATGCGGAAAAGTGGGCATATGACGTGAGCGTTGAAATAATGAAAAACTTTAGTTCGAATAGTTTGAGTCTACAATCTGACATCTACGAGAAAGTGTTACAATACTTGTGTAAGGATAAGGTGCCTATCGAATCTGTAGGTGTAAAACGGCTTAAAAAGATTGATAAAGATGAACTCGCTTGTCAAATACCTCAAAACATGACACAAACCAACCGCTGCGAAAATCGATATTATTACGGTTCGTACCGATACGAATGTTTAAATTACGGTGAAAATGTCGTTACAAAACTATTGCTAAACGATGCTTACTCCGAAGTTTCTCAATTCTCTATTCCTATTACTAAATTGTAGAGAAAACATTCAGCTAGAATTCTCGTCTGTTCCATTGACTTCAATCTTCTTTCATCCTCTTCATTCTAGTTAAACATTTTATTAATGATTTTATGTGATTTGTTTTTAATTTGTCTGGAATTTGAATTAAATTTCAGTTAAAATTTGAGAATCTTTTAAATTTTAATAAAACATTATGAAAGTAATAATAATTATAATAACAATTATAATTACAAAACGCAAACTTATATTCTATAAAATAACATTTCCCTATATATTTCGATCGTTTATCAGTCTTCTTCAGGCTAGAAATAACATTAACAAAATCTAAATGAAAATAAGAATATCTAAACAAATTAATTAATAATACAATCGTATGTAATTAAATGTATGTAAGTAAATGTAATCGTATTCAACTCAAATTACAAAGTTTAATTTTAATTTTAAAAAAATATATAAAAATTGAACTTTTATTAAATTAAGTTTAAATTTAAAAATTATTTTATACAAAATATCAAAACCATATACACACAATTCACATTCAATTACTTAAATACATTCAAAATACATGTAGACTGAACAATTTGAAAATTACTTATAGGATTTAAAGATTTTATCAACAACTCCTCGCAAGTTATTCTTTCCAATAATTACTCAGACTTTTTGTAATTATCTTGAAGTCAGATATACCTATCTTTTTTCCAGTACATTTTCTAAAATGATCAGTAATGTGAGTCAATCCATTCGGTTGACAGTGCTCAAGAACTCGAACACAGAGATGACGGGCAGTCTCTCCAATGTATGTGGCATTATATCCATTACATAAAAATTGATAAACGAGCTCAGAACAAAGACCAACTGGGGTTGGAGACTTATCAGTGAACATACTACTTTATTTGCAAGCTGTCGAAACAATCCTAAGTTTAGTTTTATCTACATGTTTGAAGATCTTATTCTTAAATTCCGTGAAACCCTCGGAATAAGGCAATACCAACAAAAATTTTGGTTCAATGTATTTTGATCGATTTTTTTCACCTTTCAAACTTGACAACTTACCAAGTTTAGAATCAATAAGAACATTATCTCCAGAAAAATCAGTACCACAATCATGAAAATTCAACACACACTTATCAACAGTCTCTTTTGTCATACGCTCAAATAAAAAAGATTTATAATAACCATTTTTAAGTAGCAATGGAAGCAACGAATCCACGCCTTTTACTGAATTAGCAAACGTGGAAGATAGAGATCATGCACGAAATACTAATCTTCTCACCATATTCCGCTTATACTTAAATTCACATAAAGGCATAGTATACAAACCAGTCGCTTTTCTGTAAATGCCACATACATTGGAGAGACTTCCCGTCATTTCTGTACTCGAGTTCTAGAGCATTGACGATTGAAGGGTTTGACCAATATTAGTGAGCACAACAGATGCTGTAAAACTAAAATCGGCATGTCAAATTTTAAATTTTTATGGTCACTAGATCCAAAGATCAATGTGAAAAGTGCTAGAACTAAGAAGGTTTTGAAATTTTTAAAGAGTTTTATTATCACTATATATATTTACGCTCATCACTGACTGACTGACTGACTGACTCTGGAATGCAGTAAAATTTTTGGGTTTATCTTCCAGACCGTTTGAGATAGCTCTTTGAAATTTTGCATAGGTGTTTAATATAAAAAATACGAAGCCTGTAGGTATATTTTGATTTATTATCCCCCATTTTTGACGAAGGTGGGCTTTTTATGAAAATTTTGTGCTTTAGGTAAGGTGTAGGCTTTTTGTTGACTTCAACGACTAATTTAATTTAGCCAATTCATCAATATAACTGATATAAAGCATCATCATTATTGTTATGTTCAGGTATATATACTCTTGCCATATATATACTCAAAAAATGCTAGTATTAAAAGGTTTTAAAAAATCGAATTGTTTCTATGCCAGCAAATCCATACAAATCGCAAAGAAAAGTTTCGATAATAGAATAATATATTTCTCTTTTGATCTTTTTCAATAAAATAACAAAAAGGTCTGCAAAACTAATTCCTTCGAGGGTTATAAATTGTCGGGTTGTTTCAACCTACATTGTCGGCTGATAATCAGCTGAGATAAAAATATTAAAAGAGAAAATTCCAAACTATTATATCAAAACTTCAAACCAAAAAAATTGGAAAGTTTGGAGACAGTTCTATTTTAAACCTCAAGCGAGTTACAAGGTCTTGCAAACAATAATAAAAATTCTTAAATTCATTGTTTATTATAAAGTGTAATCGCACGTATTTAAATTGTATCTTCGCACGGGATTAACATTATCATTTGAGGTAAATTCATAAATTTGAATGTCTATGAATGTGAAGTTAACAGTTACGTAGCCAGGATTTCAGCTTCGGGGCAATTCTCATACAATTCTCATAACAAAACTAATATAAAGGTTTTATTAAAATATTTCATCCCTTATTTATATTTGATAATCTATAATTTAATGCCCCTTTACTCGCTACGTCCCTGTAAGTTAATAATTATTTTATTTAAAATTATACTGAATCAAATGTGTATATCAACCAGACGTTTTCCCATTCCTAATTCAGTCCATCCTAGGACGGAAAATTCCCTAGTGTAAAATTGTGATAAATTGATGCTTTTTTGTTTAAATATTTTTAACTTTTAAAATAATTTTTTTTATTATGTTTAATAAAATGATTTAAATTTATAAAATATTTTATTATTATTTTAAAATTATTATTAAAGTAGAGATAATTTTTTTTATCTATGGATAAAAAATACAATATTTGTTTGTTTGTTTGTTTGTCCTGCATGTATTACTTCAATGTTCATTTAATCTCCAAGAAACTTTAAGACATTGAGTAAACTATTGCGAAGGTTTACTGAATAAATATTTTTTAAATATTGCCCCTCTAGAGTTACTACAGATAAAAATTATAAATAATTATTATGTTACATACTAATGACAAGTGGTGGGTTACTGGGTTTTGACGTTTGTTTTTATCTTCCTATAGTTACCCTGGTAACGCCATATAAATATTTTCTAGCTACCACTGGCACCCGTTGCTAGGCAACGTTGGAAATGTGTTCGAGTGGGTGGATTGTCCGCAAAAAGTGAGCGCTATTACTAATGCTGTAATTGCTCGGACAACCCTCGGGTTCAACAAGCTGTCGATGGAAGACCTATGCTCGCTTTGTAATGTCCCCTGTGTGTGAAGGTTCAAGATCAGACTCATGTTGATAGATAGCAATGGAACGACATTCATATGACGAAGTGTGAATACTCATGACTTTTCTGCAGCAATTTAATATTATTCATATTTTTAACATATCCCTTCTAAACGATTAAACAATATTCATAATTATATTCAATTCATAAAACAAAACCGGGTGAATTAGACACTATTTATAGTTTAATTTAATTCATAAGCAATATAGGACACATTAAATGAGTTTGTTTGCCAGGCGTGCGGCTCTGCGTCGGGCGCGTTCTTTACGCCCGGCCTGTAACTGTTCAAAGGTATTGCTGATGGAGTCCCCACGGGTTGTTGACTGAATCCCGGTACGCCAATTGGGATGGGGCGAAGATAAGAGGGTAAGTCACTGCTTCTCCTTCGCGACTGGCGGCCAGAGCAACTTCCAACCCCCTTATCTGCGTCCGGAGGTTCTGATTCAATTGCCGCTCCTCTGCCCAACCTTTTTGAGCAGTTGTGAGACGTTGATGGAAAGATTTGAGTTTCGCTGGGTCCACATAGGTGGATTTCACTTGTTGGACTTCCTTTGTAAGTTGAATTATCTGCTCATATAGAGCTTTGTTTGATTGCTGGGCACGGGATAATTCCTTCTGTAGTACTTGAACAGGTTCCATGGCTAATAAAGAGAATGATTAAGGGTGTGAGGTTACTAACAGAGCATATTTATATGAATTACGTTTAAGCCAAACAAATAAATGGAAAATCATTTACACAAAAAAAATTAAAAATTAAAAATTCCAGACTAATCATCAAAAGATACAATTAATTTTATTTATTGTCAATCCAAAGATTTATCAAATTTGAGTTCTCAACTGTTTTCCCGTGGATCAGGGGAAACCCTTCGCTACCCATTCTTCGGGCGTATAGCCAGAAATGGACATTGTTGGCCTTCTTGTGTTACGGGCTCGGACCGTGGTTGATTGAGGGGCACGTGTCGTGGTGACCTGTCGGGGGTGCCAATAATTGTCGGCGATCCGACCCGCCAGCAGGTCCTCTTCGACGTTCACCAGATACTGGCGAGCTCGGACCACCTGTAGATCCACTTGTCTTTGATGGGCTTCCAGGCTCTCAAGCAGATGCCGAGCCTGCCGGTGGATTTCTTCGGCTGGGCTCCATTCTTCGGCCAGCTCTTGACCCAATTCGTCTTTGATGGAAAATCTCGACGGGGGAAATTCTGGGCATCTCTCTTGTCTGTAACGTATCCAGGCCCATCTCCACCAGTCTGCGAGATAAGTCGGCATGTAATTCTTCGAACTAGTTGCTAAAATGAAAATCGTTAACTATATGTACCAAAACCAAAGTAGATGAGTATAATGATCCTGATTTATTCCTCCGTGAAACTTTATTAGAAGTTTAAATCTGTCTCAGCCCGTTATGGAAATCAAGAACAAGTCTTACGGGTTCGCGGTTATTCTACTTTAGCCGTTAAATTATTCCCATTTTCTTGCTGGAGTGTTTTTCACAATATGAAATTTTAATTGATTTTTCAAATGTTTATCTCTATGTTGACTATTAAAACGACTTGTCTTTATTTAATACCTAAAACAGATAACTGTCAACCACTGTTGAGAAATGCTAATAAGATTTGCCCACAAAAATCTCCTAATTCTCAATTAACATTTTTAAAGAATACGATTATATTTCCTTATAGCTAATCAAATAAATTTCCAGCAAAACAGATGGTAATAATTTTAACAAATTATCCATTTCATGAAAGGTTATCTTGAAATATAATTGATCATTTTACGAGAAGGACTTCTGGTTATTTAAGAAGTTCTAAACATGCGGCGAATTTGCGAGTGACTTGTGAACGGATTCAAAATGAAAATCAAGCGGTGACAAAAATAATGATGATATGGTGTGATGAATGAATTCTATAGGGGGTCGTGGCATTGAGAAATCCAATGGCTAGACCTAATAGGTCGAGGATAATCATGAATTGTCAATAAGGTGACTGATTTTATAATCGATAGAGACTTTAGGTTAGCACTAATATGAGGAGATTGTATCAGGGTCATTTGAATATTATAAAAATTACATACGTATTAGTATAAATGGACGATTATGAATATTAACATAATTATTTATACTTATTACCATTTATTACGGATAAATATTATGAAAAGGAAATCGATTATAATTTTTGCAAAATTATCTAAGATTATTTATTAAATATAAATTACAAGTTCTCACCCTCTGTGGTTATTTCCAATGCTGCGACCGCCTCCTCGTTGGGCATGTTTGGTGTTACTTCCACGCTGTCTGACATTGTTGGAGGAAAAATATCCAAATGGTTCAGGTGATCAGTATTTAATATTTACTGATTTGTGTGGGTGGCGGTATCCGATTTGGAACGATTCTGCACGTCACTGAATGTTGATTGATTGGATGGAATTTGGTTAGCCGGACGCTAGTCGCCGTTCAAATGAATAAACAATTTCGATATCCGTTCGAATTATTGAATTTGTCAATTGTTAAATTTTCGAAATGGATATCGAAATTCGACGTTGGAGATTTCGTAAGTTTTTGTTTCTTTGGATGATAACGGCGGAAAACTCGCTCGTGTCATCGCCAAATTCACGATGTCACGGCGGGTGTTCCCACATTAATTCCAATTCACTTCTAATCTATTTGATTCTTAATTTATTATTTTTATTAATATTTAATGCCTTTACTTAACATTTTAAGAGTCCGCCGCGTCGGAAAAATCATGAATATCTCTTCGTTCATCAATATTGGAATTTTATTAATTACAGGATTGTATTCCTATCCACTGGGTTTTTACAATATTGGGTTGTCATTTTCCATTTTTCAGTCGATTTCTCGGAAACCGTCTAGTTGTTATGCTTTATACCATTTAATATTTAATGCTGGAGTAATGGGTAATTTAGATGGTTGGCTATCGTGGTCGGGTTTGCGTTGGTGATAGGCAATCGTTTATGAATCAAGAACTTGTTGGACATTTGAATCAAAATTAATTGTCATATTTTTAGGAAAATGAATGTCAATGGTGGATGAACCTATTTCGTGAATTTATCTTATTGATACTACGGCAATTAGCTGCTCAAGTGGGTCGTGAAATCATTATAATAAAAGTTTTCCTATTCTATCGATGCTTATTCCTTGATTCAATTCTTAGTTTAAGCTGCTTCGTTTTTAGATAGGTCAAATTCAATTTATGGTTGACTTTTATAAAATAAAAGAAGGTGTCTCTGGCAGTTGTACTGATGAATTTGGGTCTGAGTAACTCTCGGTTTTACTAGAAAGTTGGGTAGTTGATTTTATAATAATTGAGAAGTTTTTTATTTAAAATTTCATTTAAATTAAATTCATTAATTCATTTTATAGCAGTGATTTCGTATTAATTTCATTCCCCGTAGCCTTTCCCCTTTAATAAGCCTTAAGAGCATTTTATGTTTATATTATAGTTAATGAGTGCCCACTGGACTACTCGGTGTGGTGATTTTGAGCCGTGTGTAGAATAATTTAGGTCGAATTTAAAGAAAACGAGAAACGAGGAAGTAGCCAAAAGACCCCTTCCTTATTTCTCCTTTCTTCTATACGGAGTAATATTGACGTTCCAATCCCTGCGTTCCGCACGCCGGGTCTTCACGGGCACAGATCATCGGCGATATTCCATACACTTACACGAATCTGAATAGTATGTTGATTTTGATATCTTGCGGTGTGTCTTTGGCTGTGGGCCGGAAAAATTTCGACAAATAAAACAATTAATTTTATGAAAAACAAGTTAATTTTATGCATTATAAATATTTATTAATATATTAAACAATGTAACAAATTACTTGCCAAAAATCATTCATACCAAAAATTACAAATACATCCCTCCCCACGCCGGCATCCAAGCAGAGCTCTACCGAGGTTGCGAGGATGGGACGTGGAGAGAGAGTTTCCAAATAAAACTTCTGCTCACCTAAAAATAGTCTTGAAATAGATTTTTAAAATGAGTTCAAAAATTGGTTTTGAAAAATGGTTTCAAAATTGGTTAAACTTTATGTGAAAATGCATCGGTATTTATACCTATTTTCTGTCCCTAACCTCGCGTGTTATTTTTGATTTGGTAAAACAAAATTCGACCTTGATATTTTCTAGTGTATTCTAATCTTTATTTTTATTATTTTCTAATTCATTTTGATAATTTTTTATTTAAAATTTTTATTGAATTATTTCTGATTCAAATTCTTTGATTTAAATTTCATTTTCATGAAATTTTCATTTTTATCAAATTTCGGTCGAATTTGTTGGGTTTTCGTGTTATGTTTGTATTTGTATCGTGCGGATCTTGTTGCATTTTGTTATTATTTTAATTTATTTTTATGTTTATTATTTTATATGTAATTGTCTTTTTCTCATATTTGATAGGGTTTAGTTGATGTTTTAATAGGTTTGAGTTTAAATTTGCATGTTATATTTGCATGTGTGTTACCGATTCATTTAAACATTTTTCAAGGCCGTTTGTGTTCTGGCCCAACACAAGAGACGAAGTAATCTTATTTATTTAAATTTGAATATTTATTTTAATTTTTACTGAATTAAAATTTTTTTAAATTATGTAGAGGTACAAGGAAAACTTTTCTTAATTCAATCCTTTTGGCAACCATACGATCACAGAATAATATTGCATTGACAATTGCATCATCTGGAATTGTGGTAACACTTTTGGATGGTGGTCGAACAGAAAATTCAGCACTTAAATTACCATTGAATTTGCAAACCAGTGAGACGCCAACATGCCATATCACCAAAAACTCAGGAATGGGCAAAGTTCTCCAAACAGTAAACTTATCATATGTAACGATTGCACAATGGCACCCAAAAAGGCATTGGAAGCGCTTGATCGAACACTGCAAGACTTTATGGGAAATGAACAGCCCTTCGGTCGAGCACTTATTTTATTGTCTGGTGATTTTCGTCAAACCCTACCAGTTATTCCACTTTTAACACCGGCTGATGAACTTAATGGGTGTCTCAAATCATCAGTTTTATGGCGAAATGTTGAGAAATTGCTGGATATTGGGAATTGGAAGATGGCAATAGACAGATCTACACAATGTGTCACACTGCCAGCAAACTTTTGTGAGAGGACATCAACTAAAGACGAATTGATTCAGCGGGTTTTCCGAAATATCATGTAAAATAACAAAAATCATCAGTTCATGAGCTATATTAACATCTACCAACAATGACGTGAATGCAATCAATTTCAAAATTCAAAATGGAATACCAGGCTAAGCAACAACGTATAAGTCCATCGACACCGTGATGAATCAAGACAAAGTTGTGTTGGGCCAAAACACAAACGGCCTTGAAAATTGTTTAATGCATCAGTAATGCAGCACGAAAACACAGCACCAAGATAAATTAAAATACAACATGCAACATCAACTAAACACTTTAAAATCTGAGAGAATATAAATAAATATAAAATCAAAAAACATAAAAGTAAAATAAAATAAATACAAAATGCATCAAGAACCGCACGAAATTTACATCAAAAATAACATAATAACAAGAAAATTTGACCGAAAAACAACAAGTTATCTAAAAGTAAAAAATTAATGAATTAAATGAGTAAAAATAAATTATTTTTTGGTTGAATAAATTTAATTAAAAATGTTAAAAATAAATTACCAATTTAAATTAAGAAAATAATAAAAAATTTAATTTAGATAGCACAAATAATTTCAAAGTCAAGTTTTGTTTTATCGCAATAAAAATAACAAGCAAGGTTAAGGTAAAATTATAGGTATATATACTGATGTGTTTTGACAAATTATCAACTTAAATTTGTTGCAAACTTAACTTATTTTTCAGTCTTAATTTGAAACTTATTTCAGTAGATCGGTGTGTTATAGCTGTGAGCCGTGCATTTAGACAATCAACACTGGTAAGTGTTTTGCCTGAACACGACAACTCACAGCTAGCGTATGATTATCGATTTTGAACTAATGTCAGATGAGTTGATGAAATGCTATTATGAATTAATGCCGGATGAACTAATGAATAGATCACGGTGATTTTTATGAATTTCCAATTTCCGTATGTGACCGAATGAATTTATGGACGATGTAGTATGCCAAATAAATATTTAAAGCCAACCATTTTGTGCATCGAAGCTTTTACTCAACTGATATGGTAAAATCTCTTTATTCAATTTTTCCGGCCCACAGCCTATACAACACCACAAGCAAGCAAAATATATTTATAAATTCAAGCTGTGTAAGTGCGGTTCATCCGCCAATAGCTTGTGCCCGTGAAGGTTCCGGCGTGAGCAACGCAGGAACCTGAACGTCAATATTATCCGCTTATAGGGGAAATTAAAAGGTAGGGTCTAGTCTTTTGGCTGCTCTTTCATCTTCCAGTTCCTGAAAAATCGAAACAACATTTTTAAAAACAATCGGGTCAAAATCACTAACACCGAGTAGTCTAGTGGGCACTCATTAAACATAATATAAACATAAATAGATCAGAAGGACAAAGAGAGGGAATGTGTAACGAGGAAAATTGCAGTGAGATTGTTGCAGCAGTTAAAATGAATAGCCATCGGAAAAAGATTAATCCAAACGACTAAAATCATGAAAAATAATGTTTTAAATAATATATAAGAATTAAATATATTTTTGTTGAATTGAGACGGAAAATATGAGCAGAACGCTGCGCACATTTTCGCAAATAATTAAAACATTTATCATAAAACTGTAAAATAAGGGCGGATCGCTGCTCAAATTTTCCGAATTAATTAAAATACTTATCAAAAATAGCAAAGTATAAGTAGAATACGGCTCAATAATTGATAGGATATCCGGATAAGACCGTAAAATAAGGGCGGAACGCTGCTCAAATTTTCCGAATCAATGAAAATACTTTGTCGAAAACTGTAAAATAAGGGTGGATTACGGCTAAAATTTCATATAAGTAAAACATATTTTTTATAAAGCTGAAGAATAAGGACGAATCCCTACAAAAATTTGATAATAATAATGATAATAGTAAGGATAATGATAATTATAAAAATAACAATAATTATAATAATAACAGTAATAATAATAATAATAATATTAGTAAATATAAATATAATAAGAATAATAATAAATTTAATAGCGGTAACAATTAATAAAAATAACACATATAATGGTAACGATGATAATACTAGTAACAAATAGGGAACATAGTAGTTATAATAGGGATAAGGGTAAGAGAGAAACTGTGTGGATATTTAGTATAACAAAGGGTTTACAGGCCATAGAAAAATCATCAATACGGACGACGATAAGAAGGACTAAGCGAATGGACATAAAGATAAATGATATGAGAGTATAGGTTAACATTTGAAGGAGATAGGAGAATAATGGGACCTAAGAATCGAAATCGAGCACAGGCCTTCTATCGGCAGCTCGTTGGACACATGGATCGTTCGGTCAATTACAGCATTAGCAATAGCGCTCACATTTTGCGGACGATCTACTCACTCGAACACAGTTCCAACGTTGCATAGCAACGGGTGCCGAGTGGTAAGCGAAAAATATTTATATGGGGTTGTCTGGGTAACAACCATATAGTCTCAAAATATCAACACCCAGAAACCTCAAGTTGTCAATTACCCAATGGAATTCTTGAATTCGACCCACATTTTTATATTGAAAATTGGAGTGCCTATCATTTTTCTCCAAAACATTAATCCACCACATGGAGAAAATGTATTGTTAACACGAATTCCAATGATCCCAACAGATATGCCATTTGAATTTAAACGTTTATATTTCATTTATATTTATATAAATGATTCCGCTATCGACAAAAAAAACTTTAAAGTTTATCTAATCAACCCTCAGCCAGGTAAAAATGTCAAAAAGTCAAACTTTAGTAAAAGAATATTAAAGCTTTTATATATTTATGTGAATTTTTTTCTAGACTGCAATTCGATTTTAAAATATTTGAATCAATAATTTGTAATTTTTATAAATTTTATTCGAACAAATTTATAAAATAGATAAACCGAATTAAAAAATTTGTTGAAGTAAAAATACTTTTAGAATACAGTTGATGAAAAGATAATATGAATCAGAGATGGAGAGAAGAAAACGAAATTTTGAACCATCTGAAAACCAGATCGCCAAGTGACTGACGAACAAGTGGTGTGGTTAAATGTGCTCGTATTTTATTTGCAGCTAATATAATTATGTTGGGCCAGTACAATGTTGTGTTTAAATGGATTGGAAATAGCACGCAAACAAAACATGCAAAATTTAAATCGGACCCATAAACATCAAATAACCACCTCAAAATGCGAGAAAACACATAATTAAAAATATAAAATGGAAAAACATAAAAGTAAATTAAAATATTAACAAATGAACCAAGATCTACACGAACTGACATAAAAATAGCATAATAACAAAAGATTTGACCGAAAATTGACAATTTACGGAAAAAGAAAAGAGTTCATGAATAAATTGAATGAAAATAAAATAGTTTTAGTCAGAAATGATTAAAATTAAAAGTTAATGAATAAATTGTCAAATAAATCAAGAAAATAATAAAAATTAGAAATAAATTAGAAAAGTAATATCAAGGTCAAATTTTGTTTTATCGCATGAAAATTAACACGCAAGGTTAGGGTCGCAGAACAGGTATATATACCAATCCATTTTAACAGAATTTTAACCATATTGTGGGGTTATGGTCTTGGACAACCTTGACCCCAGATGAAAATTACTTTCCTATCCCCAATGATTACCCGTCGCTAGGCAACATTGGAAATGTAACCATGAGTTTTGAGGTCGCCAAAGGTGAGCACCTTATAGGGACTGCTCTGGCCCGACCTCAAACTGGGTCCAACGCACTACCGTTAGAAGGTCTTCGTGCGATTTGTCATTTTCGTCCCCTGTTAATGATAAACGGCTTTATTCCGCGTCCTTGGCTGGATTAACGTTATTCGCGTCAGTTAAATGCAATTAAATTTTTCAAAACTGAATTCAAATCGTTGTTCAAAAATAACATTCAACAAATTTTTATTCAAAGCTAAAACATTTCAGACTAATTTCTCATTTTGGGTCCTTTGATTTTACGACGCGTTGTCTGGCCCGTTCAGCTCGACCAGGGCGGTGTTTGACTGGTTTGACGGCTGGTTTCGACATCGATGCGGCTTCTCGATAGGCTAGTTGAGCCGGAGTGAAGACCAGGAGGTAGGTCACTGCTGCTCCTTCCTGGCACGCAGACAGCGCCACCTCCAAGCCTCTCAGTTGCGTCTTCAAGCTTTGGTTGAGCTACTTCTCCTCAGCCCAACCCTTCTGCAGCACGGTCAATTTTTGGTACAGGCGTTTGGCTTTACTCGGTTCTACCCACGTGCTTTTGGTCAGCTGTACCTCGTTCGTCAATTGTACGATTTGCTGATGGAAATCTTTAATTACTAATTGTGCCTTGGCTAGTTCCTGTTGTAGAATCTTGGGCGAGTTCATCTCTATAACAAAAAGTAAATCAATTCATCGTTAATAGAGATTGGATAGGTTTACAATGGGCCTTATTTTTTACGGCGTCCGATTGTGGCGGATATTTACTCGAAATTTAATTAGAGTCTAAATTAGTATTAAACGAACAACCAAACTAAACATTTTATTTGATACACGAGAGAACAAAAAAAATTCATTCCATTGAGTCTGATCTTCAGTAGTATCGGTCGGAACTCGGTCTTGGTGGCCCTCGAGCGTACGGATGCTCGCGATGGACATTTGTCACTTCGTTTGTTCGTTTTCCCTCTCTGGTCCATAATTGGCGTGGAACTACCACGTTGATGGCCTCCATTGACTGGTTCAATCTGGGGTCGTCCAGATTGAACGAAGTATTGTACGGCGGGCATACCCGTCCGTACTTGGGATCAATCCGGCCGCGATGTCCCAGTTGATCTCATCCAGGTGTCGTTGCGCTCTTTGTATCTGTTGGGCCGTTTGCCGTTGGTGTTCTTCCAGGCGTGCGAGAAGGTGCTCCGTCTGGCCTCTTATTTCCCGTGCCGGATTCCGGCCCGGTTCTCACTTGATTGCGACAAAGGGAAGATCTATGTCGTCACTGGTACTTTGATTTCCTCGGGATTCTCTGACCGGCGAGATTGAGAATCCCGCGTCCCACATCGCTTGCCGGCACCGCTCAGCGGAATGTGCCGGGAAGCGGAGCGTGACCCGGGACGCGTCAATCCACGAGTCCTCTAGAAGAACAATAAGACATTAACGGATATGATTCTATGTTATTGGTTTGGCGGTCTAGGTTACTTTGGCCTTAAGTCGCATAATGGACAGTTTAGAGTTTGATTCAATTTGGGCTGGGTTCCGTCGATCCTCACTGCTGGCTCTATCCACTCAGGTTTTTCCCGCTTTGAAATGCGTTAATTTTTAATATTTTATTAATACAAGCTTTTAATACGAAAACGGCGTGACGTGAGTCGCTTATAAATTAGACCAGGTCGACTCTACTGGATAGTTTGGCTAAGGAGCACTTAGGATCGGTAAAAATGAGGTGGATCGTTAAAAAAAATATCTCTAAGTATCCCAAGGGAAGGCTAACGTGAAAATGAAGTTGGGGTACACTGTTGGCACTAGCGGGCAACACGGGTGGGTGGACTGATACTTGAGAATGATAACAAAATAATAAATAAAAATAAATAGATTACAGCTGAATTTAATCAAGGGAGATTTTTTTTAATGTATCTAGCAGAGTAATAGCGTTTCGAGATGGGGACCTATAGACCAGCTTATCGGGGACTTTCTAAATCATATAATGGCATCATGAATCAATTACCGAAATTTTACATTTTGTCCTGAATTGCATATGTTGAAGAAAAAAACATTTTAAATCATCAGAGTAGTCTCAGAGGGGGTGGCCCTATTTTTACGATAAATTGCTTCATCTACACATGAACCATATGGCATAAAGGAAGCATACATTCTCTGCTCTTAGTCTAGTGAGCAATATCTGGGAATGTTGGAAGTAAGGGTTTTACCGAGAGGTTACACTAACGAAACAATTGATAAAACTACTTGTAAATTGTAGAAATCTTAAATTAGGTTCGTGATTATAATCCTTTATCACCAATGCCCGGGAACGGCAGGTAGCGATGTAATAAATAAATCCTGCTAGGTAAATTTTATAAACAAAAAATTCAACAAATGTTATCCAAAGATATATTTAAATTATTTACCCATTAGCGTATCGACAACTCACAATCAACGATAAGGTCAAATTAACAATCGTCCACGAAGATAGCGATAATATTTCCATTTCCCGGGATTATTAACATGTTGGGATTTCATTCAAATTGTTATAGCGTATTCTCTTGTAAGGTAAATTGTCAACCCATGTTATGATGTCGTTTCGTTTCCTGAATGAATTATAACTCGAAATTTTTATAACCCTATATTTCATAACACGTCAGAAATATAGGGTCTTTAAAATAGATCTACAATTTATTCGAATTAATTTACTGTAGATCACTATATCAGTTGTCCCAATTCATCCGTTTGATTTTTAATTTAATTTTTTGTTTATTTTATTTTGTGTCTAATTGATATGTTGTTATCGTTATTTATTTTATTTAGTTTTAATTCAACTGGCCTATTCCTAATTTATTCCTTTTATTTTATCTTTAGCTCATATGTTCATTGCTATTATTTGTTCTGCTTATATTTAATCAGCTGGTTTATGCTTTATTCTGTTTATGTTTGTCCTTAATCAGTATGTTATTATTCATTCTATTTATTTTCAGTTAATTCATCCGTCTGAGATTTGTGCAAACTGTTCCTATGGCGATTTCCTGATTCAACTACCCAAGGCTAATCTCTCAAGTTATTTGAGCTGGCTACATCTATTCGTTATCAGTCCCCCTGTCGACTCAGGGCCGGCATCCCATGAGGAACTTTCTGTGTAGGCTACACTTCTCAGTTATCACCAATTCAATTACAGCTCCTATAAATATTTTCATGAATAAATGATTTTTCGTGTTCCGGTAGTATGATTTCTTATGTTGTTTGTTAACGTTCCCAGATTTGGATACATCCTAGCGATTGTGTTTCTGGATAGATGATTAAATCATGGATGGTTTACCTATGCGTCGATACTCAAGTTGATTTTAAACGTCGATAGTGGGTTCTAATCGTCGTGGGCCAATTATTTTATCTCCTGTGGGCTATGATGTCAAAGGTCATTTTTCGGCAGATTTTATTTATTTTCGTGGTTAATGATGATCGCTCTCTGTTATCTAGTAATTGTACTGGGGTTCAAATTAGTTATATTTCAGAAGGCTGTAATTTGGATTAATCCGTATTAGGGTGTAATATTAGGGTTTTCTCTATACTACCATGATTTAATATAGGTTTGATTTCATCATATTAGGGTGGGTTCTTATTTCGAACTTTGCAATTTGAATGGTTTATGTGACAAATTCGAACACCGTTTTCCTAGTTAGTAGTTCTCACCCCGATATTAAGTAATCGACTATTTAGGAATAAAACTTTTGTTCTATTTGATTTTCCTCTATGTCTCGAGAGTCTGGAGCCTCCTTGTTAAAGTTAGTACGTATTTTCGAGAGGGTAGTCATGATAAATTTAAATATTAACTTAGATTGTGAATAATTCTCTAATTATTATCTAGAGCTTGAATATTTTATTAATCGATATATTTTTACTTTCAACGTTTCTTTAAGATCATAGCAACCATTTAATGTCATCGCTTTTCCCGTACTCTTCCCCGAATTGATCCTAAGATAAGTTTGTGTCGATATTAATAGTTTAAGAGTGCCCACTGGACTACTCAGTGTGGTGATTTTAAGCCGTGAGTTGTAAATAATATTTAGGTCGAGTTTATGGGACACGAGTGACGACGAAACAGCCAAAAGACTATTTCCCCTTCACCCGTTTCCCCTATACGGAATATATTGACGTTTCAGCTCCTGCGTTCATCACGCCGGAGCCTGCACGGGCACGAAATCATTGGCTATAATACACGCACTAACACAATTTACGATAGCATATTTGATTTTAATAGCTTGCGATATGTGTCGGCTGTGGGCAGCAAAAAATTCGACTAAGAAAAGAAAATATCTATTTCGTTTTAATATATATATTTCCTCATATCGTTTTGCCACACGGTTATCCGTAATTTTCATACATCGCATATCA
Source organism: Schmidtea mediterranea (assembly GCA_022537955.1). Taxonomy (NCBI): domain Eukaryota; kingdom Metazoa; phylum Platyhelminthes; order Tricladida; family Dugesiidae; genus Schmidtea; species Schmidtea mediterranea. The sequence goes on from CM039681.1 coordinate 40,121,871, forward strand.
TAAATCCCTCTCCCCACGCCGAAATCCAAGCAGAGCTCATTCGAGGTTGCGAGGATACGACGTGGAGAGAGTATCGAACAATCTCTCACTCACATCAAATGTTGATTCTACTGAATTACACTGGTTTCAGATTTGAAAACTGATTCTGGTTAAAAAACCGATTAACTGGTTAAAAACTGGTTTCAAGTTTTTATAAAAACTGATTAAAATTATGTGAAAATGAATCGGTATATATACCTATTGTACGACCCTAACCTTGCGTGTTCTTTTTGATTTAGTAAAACAAAATTTGACCTTGTGATTTTCTATTATATTCTATTCTTAATTTTTATTATTTTGAAATTTTATTTGACAATTTTTCTTTTGATTTTTTAATTGAATTATTTCTAATTCAAATTATTTGATTCTTATTTAATTTTCATGAAATTTCGCATTTTTTATTAAATTGTCACATTTCGGTAAAATTGCTACGTTTTCATGTTATGTTTATGTTTATTTCGTGCGGATCTTGTTGCTTTTTTGTTACTATTTTAATTTATTTTTATGTTTATTATTTTATATGTCATTATCTTTTATCTCATATTTTGATAGGGTTAATTGGTGTTTTCATAGGTTCTGAATTTAAAGCTGCATGTTATATTTGCATGTGTGTTACCGATTCATTTAAACATTTTCAAGGCCGTTTGTGTTCTGGCCCAACAATATTTTTCACTCACTGAACAAATTTCTCTTAGTTAAAAGTTTATAATTGAAAGACGCAACTCTCGACAATTGTTTCCACATCGCGAAGCCAAGTAACTTAAAGTAAGCTCTACTTGCTCGTATGTGTGGGAATCTCTGTCGTATCTTTGAATGCATGAACCGAACGAATGAATAATTATGTAGTTTTTTTTGGAAAATATACGTATTCAGAAAGAGAATTTTATTAACATGTCGAAATTTTTCTGGCCCACAGCCACACAATATGCAAGTCATTGAACTGAAATATAACTAGTCACACTGTGTAAGTGCGGTCTCTCCGCCTATAGTATGTGCCCGTGAGAGTTCCGTCGTACGTAACGACGGCCTCGAACGTAAATATTACACTCGTTATAGGGGCGGTGGGAAGATCGAGAACTAGTCTTTTGACTGGCTCTCTTTCACCCATCTCCCGAAAATTCGACCAAAACTCAATTCTATACATCGGCTAAAATGATCACACCGAGTAGTCCAGTGGGCACTCGTAAAATCTAATATAAACACAATTACCTTAAGATCAAATTGAGAGGTATGGGAGGTGGAACTTCGAAATCGACGTGACGAAAATACTTAAACTTAATGAAATTAATTAAATGAATTAAAGTTGATGAAGATAATTAAATGTGTTAAAAGTAATGAAAATGATTAAATGATTTAAAGTTGATGAAGATGATCAAATATGTGTTAAAAGCAATGAAAATAATTAAATGAATTCGAGTTGATGAAGATAATTAAACGCGTTAAAATTTAATTGAAGATAATTAAATACGTTAAAATTAATAAAGATCATTAAATGAGTTAAAGTTGATGAAGTTAACTAAATGCATTAAAATCAATGAAAATAATTTAATGAATTAAAATTGAGGAAAATAACTAAATGTGTAAAAATGGACGAGAATAATTAAATATGTTAAAATCGATGCCAATTTAAAAGTGTCTCAAAATTGAGGAAAATAACTAACTAAGTTAAACCCGTTGAGAATAATCAAAGATATCGAAACCTGAAGAAGAGAAATTTTACTTGACCAAAGTTAACACAGTAATTCTAAGTGAGCAGGAACACAATGATAGTAGTCGAAAGAGTAAAATCATCATACATTGCTAGGAATGACGAAAATAGTCATAATTCATTAGAAAAGACACAACTATCACTGTAGGAGTAATATAATTGACGAGTGTTACCTATAATTGACGAAAATAACTAAAATTGATTAGCAGTAATTAAATAATGCGTAGTAGACTCTGGTTTACCGAGCGTAACAATAAAATGGCAGTACAAAATAGATACTAAAGTTAATGATAGAGATTTAACAGGTAAAACTCCCGCAGTTATATAAAAATACTTAAGTAAATGAACGTCACCAAATGTAACCTATCATAATCAACGATGAATTAAGCTATTTAGAGAACCCTAAACGGAATTACCAGTGATCTTTCGCCCTGAATTTTGATTACCTATGATTAAACATAAGAGAATTTCCCAAACCCAACACGGCTAAATATAATTAAACGTAGTCAAAGGTTAAATAGACATAACGGAAAATAGCTAGTATTAATACAAACTTCGCAACATAATAAATCGTATTATAGAAAACTGGACAAAGCCACTGAAATAAATAAAAATAAACCAACTAGTCCACGGCGAAGCGTAATCAACACCCAGCGGTGAAAGCAATCATGTAATAATATAAAAGACGATACAAATCAAATCTAAGAATTCAATTAAATCGAATATATAAAAACAATCAATAGCTAATGAACCGATCTCTCTAGTATCGATTATACAGGAAATTGCTTACTGAAGATCTGCAGTGGGAGGAAATATATAGTTGAACACCCACGACTGAAGGACTTGTCAAATACTGAGAAAGGCCGGTTGGGCATTCACGTAGGTATACGAGAACTATTGAGCACAAATTAACACCAGGATAGCTGGATCCACGTAGGCAAAAATAGATAAGAATCCGACACTGATTGATAATCGAAGAGGGGACCATCGAGATGAATTATTGAGTCGGTCATAGAAAGCCTAGTGAGAATTAAATCACCAGTAGCGATTGCAAAGTTCTCTGCACTTTAGTTGATTAGTGAGAAATTGAAGTTACAGATTTGGAGTAATATATTCCTAAACGCCGTTCAACTGAATTAACGATATTAAATAAGGAAATATAATTCGATTAACTCACTCATTCGGATTGTTGATTTTTCAAGGTAATGCCAACCAGCTGTTGACTTTCTTCAGTCAAGCGAGAAACATGGAATAACTAAATAAATATTATTTGTGAATAAATGTTATGATTTTCTCTTGACGCAATTAATTAGAAATATTATGCACTAATTGGAATTTGAATTACGATAATAAGAATGACTTCACTAACCAAGCGACATACCAATTGACGATTCTAATATAAATAACAAACGAGAATTAGTAAACCACATCTTAAATCATGTCCATTCAACGACAGACACCTTTCGCCAATAAACAAAAAATGCAGGAACGAACGGGCAACAAGCAACAAGACCGGTTACCGATACGGGATACAGACAAGCGAGATGAGTCTCGACCAGGTACTACTTCGTTTAAAAAGCTCAAGTCTTCCACTTAATAACTAACCGCAAATTAAACTCCAACCCAACCGACACTGACCCATAAGTTTATCTTACGTTATCCATCTTTACCACATAAACGCAACGATCTAATATTACATTTGAAATATGATTATAATACCTATTTTAGACTATACAAACTCGCATGGAGGATGGAGTGACGACTCCCGATTGACCCTGCAAGTCCCTAGTAGCTCTGCCGCTCGATATAGACAGGCGCTATGGGACAAGGGGTATGAACTGGCCACTTATGGAGGACCCAATTGGCCTCGTCGACAGGATGACCGTGGAGACGAAATTGAACTGCCAAGTATTGCTATCAAACGCGAACCGGGCAGGAACCCGGCACGAGAAGCGCGCCAACGAGCCGAATACAGTGCTATGAACATGGAGATGGAGAAAAAATACCATCGGAAGGCAGTGATGGCCAAACAGAGATTGGCACAGATAAATCGAGATATCGCCAATGGAAGCATTCCTAGCACCGATGGATCTCCACCTGACTATGGGGTCTCGTTTGAGCTCGATGACCCAAGACTTTTACAAATGGCCGCTCCGACAACTCTGATCTTGCCTGAAAGATTGATTCACTCAACACTTCGCCACAGACTCGGACCAAGGCAACGAGACGAACATGCCTATGCCCGCCGACATCCACAATGGGCATTCTCAAGCCGAAATCGTCGAAACGCGAATTTCACAGACTGAACAAAATCCTAAGTTTGATTACGCTGTTGTAATGGAAATAAATATTTTTAAAACAATTTAACTGTTTGTCTCATATCATTATGTTGTAAATAAATTCTGAAAGATCTTAGTTGTCACGAGGAAGAGCGTCCTCACAACTCAAACAGTACTTAAAGTAAATAAATAATTTGTAAGCGAGACTCACTGGGAATTAATTCAATGAAACCAATGAGGTTCACTAAAATAGGTTGGGCGCGGACAAAAGAAATTAATAAATGTGTCGAGAACAACCATGCTAATAATTATTTATCAAATGATTTTAATTTAGAAATGAAAGCGACGAGAATTCTCAGCCAAGAACTGAAGGAGCTCCGGCGCGAGAACACGCATCTCCATCAACAACTCCAAAGGGTAAAAGCCACCTGGGCGGAACCGGAAAAAATGAAAAGTGTATACCAACGCCTTACCGCGGCCCAGCAAGGCTGAAAAGACGAAAAATTGTTGAATCAAGCCCAACGAACTCAGATAAAAGGGTTAGAGGTTGCCCTGTCAGCTTGTCAGGAGGATAGTGCGGTGACGTACCCCCTAGTCTTTGCACCGGCACAGCTGTCCTATCGCGACCAAGATAAGCCAAAATCCCCCAACAAGCGATCCCATCCGCATGCCAGGCCAGGCCGAACTGAACGCTTACGCCAACGTGCCCAAGGTGAAAGTAAAGGAGTGACAAACTAAAATTCAAAAATGAAATGATTAACCAACTGAAATTCAAGTAAAAATAAAAATTGTGTTTTTATTAAATTGTTCCTTCATAACGAGTAACGTGTACGAATAAACTAAGAAAGAGATATTTATGGGACCTGAAAGACAAGACGGACATAGGCCTTCTAACGGCAGTCCGCTTAACCCGACATAGGACTAAACCTTAGCAGTTCTGACATCGGAACTCACCTTTGGAGGTCCTGTGACCAATGGATTACAGTTCCAACGTTGCTTAGCAACGGGTAATCATTGGCGGGCATGACAATATTTTTGTATGTAATGGGGTTAAGGTCATCAACACTATTAACCCCACAATTATATTAATTTTAAGTTTATGACTAGTTCCACTTATTTGAACCAAATGACTCGGTAATCCCTTCATTTTGGTTTAGTCGTTAAATAGAGGGTAGCGCAAGTAATAGCAAATAAAACTGGACACAGGTCTTTTATCGACAGCTCGTGAACCAATATCTGTGCCAGGACTGTAGCAGTATAGACAATTGTACTTATCTTTTTTTTAATTTCATTTTTTAAAATTGTTTTCAATTTTTATAAAATTTTAATACATTTCCCAAATTTTAGATCAAATTCTCTGTTTTCGTGTTGTGTTCATGAATTCTGCTCTAACCTTTGTGCACCTTGTAATCAATTATGTTATGTTATGTTTTTTTTAATATTTTCTTCTGGTTTACCTCAAATTTTTTGTAGTTTATTCGATGTTATATATTTGAATCAGGTCATCATGGTTCTGGGTTTTATTGTTGCGTACTTGATGCGTTTAAACGAGCTTTCAAGGCCCTTTGTTTTGGCCTAACACGTAATCAACATTATATTATTTGAGTGTTTTCGGAAAATTCACATTTAACTATATTTGAGAAATATAAAATTCTTATTAAATAATAAGTTTTTATAAATATTTTTATTAATGAGTTTTTATATTTCATGACATGAGAAAATATTGATATTTGTTTGTTTAGTCTGCTTTAAGCAATACTTTTAAAAAGTTCACTTTTATATTAATATTCAAAATAACTTTAAATCCTATCAATTTCTTACTAATAATTTTTAGCATTTAAATTTATTTTCTGTTCATTTAAACTAATAAGTTGAGCTACAATTGTTTGCTTCAAACATGATATTGTCAAAAAATTTCTACAAATTTCGAAACATAAATTTGAGATTATTGTCCTACATTCAAGGTCAACGCTCTGAATTAAATATTCGTGAATATTTTTATTATATCGATCATCAAGGAATGGTAAACTTGAATATGTTCTGTTTTGTGATTAATGAAGACATTCTTCAGTTGTTTCTTGATGATACTAAAATCAAAAATTTTACTTCATGCTTTAAAGGTTATTGATATATTTTAAACAATTTATGTAATCTTTAACGGATTTAAAGATAAAGTATTCCTTGAATTCTTTTTTAATCGAATTAAAATTAATTCAACTGGAAATTATCAAGAACAATTTCCCTATATTTCCTTCTGTGGCAAAGAAAGGAATTACATTCGATGTGATGACAGACCAATCGTTTTCCTTCAACTCAAAGATATTAATGGCAAATTCTTTTTGACATATGCATTTCCAGATAGCAAATTATCTGTTGAATTTCGTCCCGAAGATTTATTTATGTATCCCATTTCGATGCGTGTTTATCATCCGTGTTCAACTTCAACCAGCGGAATCGGACTGATTAAATCGTCATTGGCCATGGATATATCGAACAATTTTCGATGGGACCAAGGAAAATCCGAAAATGATTTGCCATCCACTTTCATTTGGAAGGGTCAGCCTTTCACTCTCAATCATTCTTTGTTAAAAACATTTACTCAAGAACCTGAATCTTTGAAAGGAACGCACTTTAAAGAAATTAAACAGTAGATTTTCGAGCTTCTTTTTTATTGTCATTGGTCAGTTTGTGAATTTTTTAATTGGTTGATTTCATGATACAATTTGTTTGCCTTGTCTTTTTATTTTTATTATATCCATGACGATGCAATTCAGATTTTTAATATAATTGGATTTACAGATGATATTAGTTATTACGACAACCGCGACAGTAATTAATGCCTGTCCACTGAAGTGTTTGCTTTACTTGTTTCCGGCCCGATTTATCGCCAAAAATAGTTGTATCGAATTTGGTTACACTATCCAGAGGTTTCCGCCAGAATAGGACTCTTGCGGGCCTGGAAATGTACAGTTGAGGTTCTTAGGATGATATTGGATTTCGACAGCTTTTTTTATCTATTGACCTAAAAACGCAATCTGTCCTAGCATAGTTTTGAGTGATAAATACATCGCACATTTAATAGGATGTGTTTATACTGAAAGTTCCGAACCAATTTCAATGATTACTGTAAAACCTCTAAAATATGGATCAGTGGATATCTGACATGGAAGAATAATATTAACGCGACTACTTTCCAACGGATTTCCATCAGATAGGCGAATAAGAAAATGTCACTATTGTACACTCGTTACAAATGATGTTGGAAATGTGTTCTAATGGGCGGTTACCAGTAAAAAGAGAATCGTATCGCCATGACATCTTATATCTTGGTATACACCTGGGTTAAAGAGTTACGATAGAGTTTTTGTGGTTGTTTCACATTAGGGTCCATTATTAATTATTAGTTAAGACAATATTGAAAATTTGAAATTAATAGTGGTAGGTTGTGGGCACACAACCTTAGCTCCTTTAGCCCACACACGGGACGCATACAATGCCACCCAGGCTGAAAGGATTTTTGACACTGCATGCACTACCTGGAGCGTCATAGTACTAAATGACGTAATTTCGTAGGAAAACGTAATAGTGTAGGAACGTAAAGTCAAAAAATTTTTCAAATAGCCGAAAGATGTAATGTGCCAGATGAGAGTAGTGTTTATTAAAGTGACCGCATAGGATTGTAACCACTTAAAATCATGGGAAGTGTACCAGGAGCTAAGGAACGGTGAATCAAATTTGAAATATAAGAAATATATATATATATATATATATATATATATATATATATAGTGATTAAATAAATGAAGTAGGAAATTTACCAAAAAATAAGGGCAGAATGCTGCTCAAATTTTTGAAAGATACTCTAAAAAATAATGGGTAAACATGACAAATAGATATAGGAATTGTAGAATTAGACGATCAAGGACCAAGATATAGAAAGATAAAGACGTAAGACCTTCCATCGGCAGTCAAGAACCCGAAAGTGAAAATATCATGAGGAGTAGTTCTAGAATTGGAGCTCACCTGTTCATGAATTTCCAACCCTTATGTACAATAACAGCATGGCAATCACCATGGGTACATAGGAGGGACAGAATGGTAATCTTGATGGCGTTTAGGTGGGAGTCACACAGAAACCCTTGAAAAATAAATTAAAATAAACCCTATTTACCAACATCAGTCAAAAGCCACAGGTCCCCTCTCGATCTTAAGTAATGAAATTTTTTTCTTGTAGTGTCACAAAATCATCAGATTCTAGTTTATCAAAAGAAAATCAATACTTGGAAGAATAGAAGATTCAAGAAATTTGTGCTGCCGTGGAACAAGGTTATAGCTAATAACACTTTGATGTGGAGTTGTATAGGACTAATCCATTGACGCTACTCATAGTTCTCAAATGATATCCACTGAATATAGACAGAATAAACGATTACGAAATAGCCATGGCAAAAAACTTCCAACAAGAAATACAATACAATACAAGGAGGAATGCTCAATCACATTGGTGACCATAACAGATTGCACGGCCGAAGGCCCTGAGACTTGGGAGAAATTGCTGTACAAAGCCTTAACGATTACTTAAATTTTTACAATGAAAGTATTTCAAAATGAGGACTCGAAAACGAGGTATCTGTCGGATCTGATGCTTTTATGTTCAGTAACTAATTATATCTTCTTCACTTATTTGTGTAATGTTTGTTATTTTGTATGAGTGATTATGGTGCAAGAGTCTATTTGGACAGAGAGCAGGACGTGGTGGTTACTTGTGCGATGGACTGAGGACAGTTATGGTTTGAGGGACACTGGAGTGCAGGAATAAATTTATGATATAAATCATATTTATGTATTCGTATCATTCATGTATGTATTATATCAACAATTTAACATATACAGCTAGAAGCTCATATTGATTAAATAATATCAGTGGATAAGATAATATCAGGATTCCCCGAAGATGTCAATCGCCTTTTGAAGGAGGAAGGATGTAAGGCGATGGAAGCTACAAGATTCAAGTCGGATCAAGCAAAGAAATTTCACTAGACCGATTTCCTAATGAAGGACCAAGTCTCATGGAATCAACTACAGTTAATGTACCACGGCAACACAAACTAGTCAAACCAGGAAAAAAGGAGCGTATTCGATAAAGAAATAAAAAAAAATGTGAATCTTTGAATACACTTGCAATCAAGCAGAAAATGAAAGCTCAGTTCAGTAGTTCCCAAAGTGGGCGATACTACCCACATGTGGGTGCTGAATCCTTCTATGGGCCGGTCACTGATTTATTGGTGATTGTGTGATTTTAAACGGTCTTGGGTAGGTTGTCACTCATAGAACAAATTAATAACAAATACTTTAAAATTAATAATTTTTGTGATTTTGTAATCAAAATCATTAGAAATTTAAATTTTGAATTATAATTTATCTTATTACATTTGCACAGCAGGTGAGTCTCAACAAGTAAGTATTGTTGGGCCAAGACAAGATTTTGTTTAAATGAATCGGTAACACGCACGCAAACACAACACGCAGATTTAAAATCAGACCAATAGAACATCAATTAACCATGCTAAAATACGATAGAAAATAATTAAATTGAAAATTGAAAAAACATAAAAGTAAATTAAAATAATAACAAAGTGCAACAAGATCCGCACGAAATAAACATAGAAATAACATGGGAACATGAAAATTTGACCAAAATTTGACAATTTACCAAAAAAAGCGAAATTTCATGAAAATGAAACAAAAATTAAATAATTTGAATTGGAAACAATTCAATTAAAAGTTAAAAAATAAAATTGTCAAATTAAATCACGAAAATAATAAAATTAAGATAAGAATATACCAGAAAATCACAAGGTCAAATTTTGTTTTACTACATCAAATTTAACACGCAAGGTTAGGGTCGTACAATAGGTATATATACCGATTCATTTTCACTGAATTTTAATCAGTTTTTGTAACTAAAAACTCAGCCAGTCTTAACCAGTTGGAACGGAACAAATTTTCAATTTGAGTGGAGGAATGTTCGAAAACTTTCTCCACGTCGCGTCCATTCAACCTCATATGAGCTCTGTTTGGGCGTCGGCGTAGGTTAAGAATTGTAATGACGTTTATTGAATGTTGAAGGCCAATCATGATTATATGATGTCAATTATATTCAAAATAAAAAACTTTAACTGAATTATCTATGTTGGACCAGAACACAAACGGCCTTGTAAATGTTTAAAAGAATCGGTAACATACATGCAAAAATAACATGCAGATTCAAATTCAAACCTATTAAAACACCAATTAACCCTATCAAAATATGAGAGAGAAAACAATAAAATATAAAATCATAAACACAAAAATAAATTAAAATAATAACAAAATGCAACAAGATCCGCACGAATTAAATATAAACATAACACGAAAACCCAACGATTTTGACCGAAATTTGACAATTTATTAAAAAATACAAAATTTCATGAAAATGAAATAAAAATCAAATAATTTGAATTAGAAATAATTCAATTAAAAATCTAAAGAAAAAACTGTCAAATAAAATCTCAAAATAATAAAATTAAAGATTAGAATATACCAGAAAATTCCAAGGTCAAAATTTGTTTTACTAAATCAAAAAGAACACGCAAGGTTAGGGTCGTACAATAGGTATATATACCGATTCATTTTTACACAATTTTAATCGGTTTTTAATCAGAATCAGTTTTCAGAAACTTTAAATTACGATGTAAGTGAGAGTTTTATTTGGAACTCTCTCCACGTCGCATCCTCGCAACCTCAATGGAGCTCTGCTTGGGTGTCGGCGTGGGGAGAGCGGTGTATTTATGCTATTTTGTTGAATGTATCGGGTATATTATGTTTTTATTTTTAAATAAATTATTATAATGCATAAATTTATTTTTCATTGTCGAAATTTTTCCGGCCCACAGCCAAAGACACATCGCAAGTTAATAAAATCAGACATATTATTCGAATTCGTGTAAGTGCGTGGAATATCGCCAATGATTACGTTAATATTAATTCCGTATAGGGGAAGAGAGGGTTAAGGAAGTGGTCTTTTGGCTATTTCCTCGTCTCTCAATTCCCATAAACTCGACCTAAATTATATTTACGCACGGCTCAAAATCACCACACGAGTAGTCCAGTGGGCACTCATTAACTATAACATGAACACAATGCGCCTAAGGTCAACCAAGGGAAAGGTAACGGGGAAATATAAAATGAAATCGTTGTTATGATTTAAAAAATCCAAACCATTACTATGAATTTAATATAATCATAAATTTCAAGCTATTGATATGAGATTAGAGTAATCATAAATATTGAGCGGTTGCCATAAACTCTTAATAATTGATAAATTTAAGTTAGGGTCACGAATCTAAATAAAACTATAGATTCAAGTAGGCGTTATCACCTCAACAGGATATTCTTAAGTAAAATGAAACAAAAAATTTTGAGTTGTTGCTTCGTACAAACCTCAATAAAATAATCGTTAGGAACTTTTGACATTGTAAGATTTTAATTCAATATAGATAGTTCAAATTGCTCAAATTAATTCCGCAACAGTTATAAATTGCTAATGTCATATCGAGAGTCAATAAAAGTTCTTTGAGTAAACATAAATTTCAGGCGAAATGATGAACACTCATTGAGGGAAAATTTCCAAGTTAAGGTCGGAAGTGGGAGGATGCAATAATATAGTTGTTATAAATCCAAAATTCCTATATGAAAGACCATGAAAGCCTCTTAAATATGAGAGTCATTACAATTCCCGATACTGATTAAAATAGAGTCAAGAGAGGAGCTATAAAATAATATGTAGTAGCAAAAACTCTCGATGTGATGTTTGGAACTAAACTGATTTAATAATTTAAAATTTACCAAACCTTTAATATGAAAGCAGTCAATTTAAATATCATAGCCACTTAAACCCTACGAGATTCCGCAAATGGTAATAAATAGGTAATGCGAATAGTATATGACGTCGAAGCAGTACAAAAATCAATAAAACCAAAGGAAAGTTAAACGAGTGTTCGCGCTAACCATTCATTAATGTCTAAAATCAATAACCAACGATAACCCTGCTTCACCATTTGACCCGAACACAAATGACAAATTGAAAATACTTACTGATATGACAAGTTCCCCGAGAATTTAATTCAAAGAATAATTTCTTTCACTGACATTTGTCCTAGAGTTGAATTTCTGAAAGGATAAAAAATGAAAAGTTGTAGAATACAATTCTAAGATGACATTTGCGGCGGTAACAATCCAGTTAAATTGAATTACATACGAACCTGCAATTTTAGTAAAATTAATGGAATAGAATCAAGAAGGACAAACCCGATGACTTGCTAAATACATCTGTCTGCACGGATCGATAATCTCGCATACTTGATATTTCTATGAGGATTAATCGATAGTGATATTTATTCTTCGTGCACCAACCACAGTACAGGACACGATATGCACACATCATTCATTGGATACGCACACACACTGTGCAGAAAATTCCTTTGGTAACGTCAGACGGAGTGACCTTTCCAACACACACTGCTAGTAGGTATGCATATTCTCTCCTCGGGTCTGTACATGGCACCCGAACTATATATTATATAGGGATAGTTTGATTCGACAGTTGGAGGCTTAAATAGAAAAGTAAATTGGAAATGCACCGACAAGAAAACTCAATGAATAAGAACACAGCGGCCAGGAGCGCAGACGAAAGTATCATGTTAAATTTCGAAAGGCAGACATTAAGTAAAATATATTTTTATTTATTTTCATAACTTTACTGTTAATCCGGTGCAAGCCGTAAGTAAAAAACCTTGCAAACTCAACCCAATCATGCCAAACTGACTAAGTCCAATACCCAGGATAGGATGATGTAGCCAAGCTTAGTGACTATAATTTTTTTCCCAGCAAATAAACCGTAATTTTAATTTGAAATTATTCGACTCCCGATATGATAGCCCTTACTACAAATATTCTCCTATACTTGTAACAGGTGTATATAAAATATTAAGTTTGATATTGTCTTATTCAATTATTTATGTTACAATTTTTTGGTTAACTTACGATTAGGATGTCACCAATTTAATTTCGAAATAGACCAACGTTTTAGACTTGTAATCAATAATTGACCATTTTTCACCTGGGTCTTATAAATTTTATGATTCCTAATTTTAACTATTTTGAATTATTTTTATGAAATCTTTAGGTATTTTAATTATTTTGAATTATATTTACGAATTTTTAGGTGTTTTAATTAGTTTGAATTATTTTTATGAAATCTTTAGGTATTCTAATTATTTTGAATTATGTTTATGAATTTTTAGGTACTTTAATTATTTTGAATTATTTTTATGGATCCTTAGGTATTTTAATTACTTGTAATTATTTTTCAGTGGTATGATTATAAAAATTTCAATCTTAATATGTTTAATTTTCCTCCAAATACTGTCGACATCATTGAAGCATTACACTAACTTGGATATTTATTATTAGGATTCATTAAATTATGATGTTCGCTCACTTGACCAAAACCAGGTGTGGAATTTTCAAATATATTCAATTAACTAGATAATTTTAACTACAAAAATTTAAAATATACAAAAAATCAAACCTGATGAGAGAATAACTAAAAAGGAGGATCTTGTATGGAAAACATTTTCGGTGAATTACGTCACCTAAGATATAACCTGTTCTAAGTAATTAGAGAATTTAAACAAAAACCGCAAGCTTCATTTAATATCAATAGCACATTAGGTTTATTAACTCTAATAAGAGAACTTCCAGACTCTTACACACGAGTAATTTTTATTTTAACTTCAACATAGCTTAAACCAGATAGATTTTAACAAATTTCGGTATCATTTTATATTATCAATTGGATCGTAAATAAGAGTGCCCGACAGATGAATTACAAGTTTATAATGTTAAGTCCATGCCTTGGAATACTCCTAAATACAGTAACCCCATGTGAAGTTTTCTTGACCTTTGAATACCGTCTTCATTATCTTTACAAATCTACGAGAATATATTTAAATAACCTATTTTAGACGAATCAAGCGCCCTCGTTATGGTCCCCACGCATGTTGCCGATCAGTGGCGACAAGCTTGGAGACGCATCTGGCGGGAAAAATACCCCGATGTGCCCCAACCAAGAGAAACCCAAGGAAACGTCTTACCCTCGGAAGAGAATAATCGGAGACCGTTTATGCAGAACGGACGAATAGGCGGTCAGAATCCAGCCCAAAAGATTCATGATCGGGCCCGATCTCTTCTGGCACGCCTCCAAGACCACCAACGCCGGGTCGACTCCCACGTAATCTGGGCCAGACAATACTTGGCAAACGTGGAAGAGGACATAGCGGCTGGAAGAATCGCCAACGCCGATGGTTATTTGCTGCTGCACAGCCCCACACTTGGTCATGCTGGCGGAAGAATGAATAATCGCAGTAATGATCATCTGATGCCCCGAGAGAGTCGCATCCGAAACACGAAACGACCCGTCTTCGTGTACTCGGGCTACTCTGCTAACGAAGGGGTGGAGAGATATTTCAAAGATCTCTGATCCCATTGCTCTGTGGACTGTGGATTTCCTAATCCTGCCCGTCACATTGATAAACTTGAAATTCATCTTAATAAATAACTTGTTATTTAAGATTTCAAATTTTTTTTCTCTTCTTAGTGTAACGTTTGCAAATTTATGTTTAATCAAGTTTATGTTTAATAATTCTGGATTAGTAACAAAAAATTTAATTTTCATTATTACAGAAATGGAACCCCTGCAAATATTACAGACGGAACTAACGCACGCACCGAAAACTAATAAAAACTTTTACGATCAGATTGTCCAGCTGTCCCGTGAGATTCAGCAGACAAAAGCCACATGGGTGGACCCAAAGAGGGCCAAGGTAATGTATCAAAGGCTTACAGCAGCCCAAAAGGGATGGGCAGACGAAAAGCAATTAAATCAGAGCCTCAGAACGCAAATAAGGGGGCTGGAGGTTGCACTATCTGCCTGTCAAGAGGGGACAGCTGTAACTTACCCCCTTATCTTTGCTCCTGCCCAATTAGCCTATCGAGAGACGGTAGCAACTCCAAAAACGACACCAACAACGAACAGTTATCGTCCTGGACGAAAGGAGCGGGCAAAACGCCGAGCCGCTCGAATATTGAAAAACCCGCAACCAACACACTAAAATGCATCATTACGATATGTAGCCACTTGTTTTAATTTTAATATATAATTGTCGAATTTTTTTTGTTTTATGATGAACTCAAACGATAAAATCTACGACAAGGGGACTTAATAATCTAAAGCGAGCACAAGTCTTCTAACGACAGCTCGTTGAACCCAGAGATCGTTCGGGCAATTACAGCATTAGTAATAACGCTCACTTTTTTCGGACGATCTACCCACTCGAACACAGTTCCAACGTTGCTTAGCAACAGGTGCCGAGTGGCAGCAAAGAAATATTTATATGACGTTACCTGGGTAACCACAGTAAGATTAAAACAAACAATAGTACCCAGTAACCCACCATCTATGTCGAAATTTTTCCGGCCCACAGCCGACACATCACCGTAAGACAATAAACTATACATACCTCAACCGAATTGTGTAAGTGCGGTGTAAGTCCACCAATAATTCGTGCCCGTGAAGGCTACGGCGTGAGAACGCAGTAGCTGAAACGTAAATTTTCGTTCCGTATAGGGGAAGTTGGGTTGAAGAGGGAATAGTCTTTTGGCTATTCCATCATCACTCAATTCCTAAAAATTCGACATAAATTATAACAACAAAATCGGCTCAAAATCAAAACACTGAGTAATTCAGTGGGCACTCATAAATTCGTAACATCAACATAAATTCGCCTAGGATCAATTAACGGAAGGTGATGGGGAATTTAATGAATAAAATCGTTGCTATGCTTTCTAAATTAGCCAATTTATTATGATATCTAGTTTAAATTATTGGATATGACTTTAAATTTGATAGGATATCTAAATTATTTAAATTCGACATGACCGCCAAATCAAAGTGTTGTTTATGACTCTAAATTAATATGACTTCTAAATCATCATGACGTTTAATGTAAATTGTGGGCTAGAATTCTAAATTCGTTAATATTCTTTAAATTATTTCAGTTATCACGTCTACGAAAGACTAACAATATAAAATTTTGAGTAAAACTTGAACGAAACCCGGATCCCAACACCTGAATAAATTCCCTAGTAAAATAATTTGACTCCATAATTGATAATTACAGGAAAAAAATGAATTGATTGTAAAAAAATAAACTCAGCTCCGTACTATAACTCCGTTATTTAGATCCACAAAATCATAGTGTATAATGCCCACAGTATAGTACTACCCTAAAGAAGAGTTCATACTTTTAGTAATTTCCATTATTCCGTAATCATCAAATAATGAAATGAACCACAGAATCCGATATTTAGATTCCCGTATAAAATCCATCTGAAGTCGAAGTGTCCCTTTACCCATACAGTTGTGACCAGAATAGGATAAAGGAACGACTCGACATCTGCAGTCATTCTGTTTCATTAGACTATTCCGAATACTAACGCCAAGATATTCAAGTCCAAATACTTTCTCTAGACTTAAAGTATATTGAGGATTTGAACCAGCATTAGGCTGATCGTGCCAGATAATATATGATACCGAAATATGGACTCGTAGGTATCAATTTACATTCACTAACGCATAACACAGAGAAAAAACTCCCGTCAATAGGTTGATAAATAGATATACGATAATAAAAGACAAAAACCTAACGATAAAAATAAATTTTCTTCGTAAATAATTCCCCAACATCATATTACACAAAATTCCAATATAACGAAATCATCCTGCTGGTCGACTGAATTTGCTCCAAGAGGAGTCAACGGGGAACACATAGTGTGAGCTATCCATAAAGGGACCCAACCACGGACACGAGTAGAGTACGCCAACCTGAAAAACGTAAAACCTAAAAGTCAATAATAGTAACCACAGTACGAAATTGATACTCACCAAATCCGAAAATGGACGACTCGATTTAGATCGATACCGAGAATCCCCCGAGGAAATGCTAATAATAATGATCCGCGAGGTATCCGACGAGTCAATAGTAGATGGCGATATTGCTGGCAAACCACCGAACGACAAAATCCGGAATGATGAAATTCGAAAAATGATCGATCCTAGAAGTAATTGACCCGAAATCTATCAGATGTTAAGTAATAATAATGCTTGACCATCTAAAATCAGTTGCCCTATTATCACCTACACATTCCTGAGGCAGAGAATTTGCATACCACTCTCGACATGACATTCATCGATAGAAAATCCACGAACTGACATTTCCAACCAACAATCGATAGAAGGCCTGCCGACCAACATAACTGGATAGAATTTCGCCTACGCAATTCTCGCGAGGGCGACACCACAGCCTAACTGCAACAGAGATAGCCCGCGACATCAAGTTGATGCACACACCTTACCCAGACCGACGCAGAGAAACACCCATGCAAGTATAAATGCCACCGATCGTCTGATTACCGTCAATTTTCGTGACAACTTCTACCGACAAAATGCAATCCAATTATGAACATCCGACACGTAGAGATTCAACCCGAGCACGAGGAACCATAGATGATGAAGATACAATGGGACGAAGGATCCCTGATCGAGATGGTAATTTTCCAAACTATTAATTAAACATTAATTATTCTTATGAGACTTAGCTATGTGAATGCCACCCAAAAGAATGCACCCGAACCCCGAAGGCAAAGTTGACCTAGAACCTGATGAAACTTATGTGTTGTTAAATACAAATTATACTTTCCCATGTGTTCAAGTAAACTGTCTCCCAATTAAATTTGAATGTTGATTCCAAACCAAACAGCGTAGCTAGTAAATCACTTAAGGATTTTTCTCATGCAGCCTATGATCCAATTCCAGTTAGACCCATTCGTAGGAAGAAGACGTAAATCCCAGCTCTCACAGATCTTCAGCATCCGCGATACCGACTAAATTAGAAAATAAGTTAAATTATTTGCATAATTTCTTAGTACTAGTTATTCATATCATACAGTAATGCCATAATTATCATAATCCAATTTTTTTTCCTAAATTATAAATGTTACTTATCATAATGTAGAATTGAAGTAATTTAAAGTTATTGTATAGTTGGACAGTAATCCAAAAAAGATTGGGAATTTATGGTTTAATCGAACAAACCACAATTGATTGAAGTTATTAATGTGATATGCTGATTGTGGAGATTAATTCAATATTTAACTTGTATTATAAATTAATTTTTACGTTTTTTCTGTAATTTACTTTCTGTTAAAAGTCAGATAAGCACTACTCATGAAAATAGCGACTTTCAAACTCATGATCTTTCCAAATTATTTTGACGATGATTCGATAGGATTAGTTAGTTAGAAATCGGACATAGGGCTTCTATGGGCAATTTGTGAACACAAAGATAATCTAGAGCCTTAGCAGTACATACCAGTTGTACTCGATTTTGGCTGGCATCCATCCATTTGGTACATTACCAATGCCACTTAGTGACGGCTATCAAGGATGTTTTTTATTATGTGGTTTACGTTTATAATAGCAAATAGCAGGTATGAGTAAGGATACACTGTAAACAACCAGTCACATAAATAATAAGTTCTGTAGACGTTAAAAATATAATGACCTTTCATAAGACAAAACTAATTTTTAAAAATCAAATTCATTTTTTAATTCCAAAAATTTTAGTGGATTAAATTTATATCTAAAAAGTATCTAATAAATTTTTATTATTTTAAATCTTATTTATAAAATTAATTAATTAATTACTGAAAATTTTTCAAACTTTTCAATTTAAACTTTTATTTATTTATTATAAAAATAACTTTTAATAAATGAGCAAATCTTTTTATAAAGAATTTGTTTAAAATATCTAAAATTATCAAATTTGACCATGAAATAATACAAATCTTTTCAAAAATGCCATTTAGTACTAATTCAGCTAATTCCACAGCAAAGCGGCCGGTAGGGAAGCGGCCTGAAAAGCCTGTCATAACTGTCACGACAAAACCCACCTCAAATGTAAATTAATTGTATATTTTGCCTTTACAATTTAAATCATTGATGAGTTAGGAAATCAAACCGAAACCCGTTGAAAAACTCGACCTGAATGTAAACAGTAAAAAGGCCTCGGCTCCAACTACCAAGAAACCGAACATCGACATATTGAATATTTCCAAAGTCAAAGACAATCGTCAATTTTCCTCTAGGTTCAAAATAAGTTCATTCCGAGAGATCCAGGAACTACCATCGTTTAAAGGCAAGCAAACTTGGAAAACTTTTACTTAGATTTATTTTGCGATTCATATAGAAGTTTCGTCGAATGAGCGAGAATCTCTTTTGATAGAAAAACTTAGACAATGCAGCGTTGTTTTTGACTTTTCCGACCTAATGAGCGACATCAAATATAAGGATATCAAGAAAAGAGCACTCATAGAAATCAGTGAATATTTCTCATCGAATACGGGAGTTTTAAGTGATGCCGTTTACAAAGAGGTCGTCTGTATGGTAGGGACAAATGTGTTTCGGACATTGCCTCCCTCTTGCACCGTCACTGGACCAGACCCGGATGGTGATGACGAGGATCCGTTTTTGGAAGCTTCATGGCCTCATTTGCAGGTGAGATCATCCTTAAATTTGATTAATTGAAATGATTTTAAAAATAACTATATTTTAAATATTAAAAAAATTCAAATAACAATAATAATGATAATAAATAATAATAATAATAATAATAATAATAATAATAATAATAATAATAATAATAATAATAATAATAATAATAATAATAATAATAATAATAATAATAATAATAATAATAATAATAATAATAATAATAATAATAATAATAATAATAATAATAAAACAATAATATTTATAATATTTAAAAAAAAAGTATTAATAAAAATATTGATTAATAATTTCATTTATTTCTACTAGTTAATTAATAAATGAATGAATATTTGTTTACAAAGGCGGACTGCAAATGTTTCCTGCTATTTTTACGCTGTTTGTTATTGGTAGAAATATTTTTTTTATCAAAAATTATTGATTAAAATTCCAATTAAAAAAATTACAATAAAATTACCAGACCGAAAATTATTTACACAATTTATTTAATCGATTTTATTATTTAATTTTCTACTCACTTGATCCAGAAGAAATTGATTTTGTATTCACGTTCACTTGACCACCGATTAAAACAAATCCATCAATCAAAATCAATGAAACAATTATTAATCAATAAATTGTATGCCAGTTAGAAGAGAAATTGAGGAGAGATGGGGGGGGGCTGGTCGGAGTCTTGACATCAGACAGAATGAGGGAATTATTTTATTCATTTCAATGCAAGGAAAGGCTGTCAGATAAATTCATCTTTGAAAAGTTTTAATAAAAAAGAGACTAGAGAAGGTCCTGGAAGAAAATCTGTAAAATCTAATAAAAAACAAATGAATCAATATGATAGAAGAAAAGGAGAAAATTTTGAAACTGAAAATCTCATTCAAATTTAGTTGGATGACGCCTAGACTCTCTCCATGGGTAATTTCTCTTAAACAATTAACTGCTATTTTGTTTCCTTAACCACAATTTTTTCATCCTCTTATGACATTGGTCCATATTAACTTTGCAGTATCATTTTCAATTTGATTCTTTGGGTTCATTACAAATTGAGGTCGTCCAATTAATAACTTATAACAATAATTCCTTATTACCTAGATATATCAAAGATATTTTCAAACTGATTCATCGCGAAAATTTAGTAATTTCCTTTCTGAGTGCCCTCCAATCGGACTAATTGCGTAAATCGAGTTATTTTAATTGGATATCGTAGTAACCATTACATTAACCAATCATATGCCAGGTTTCCAAACTTCAACTGTGACAGTGGCTATTCGATTGTGACCTTTGTTAAAATAAAACTGGAAAATTTGGAATTTGTTTAAATATGTCGAAAAAATATGCATCTGCATTCGCATCAGTATGAAATATAATGTAAATAACTCATTGAGGAAAATTAAATACGCGTAATTAAAATTATGATAAGCAAGATTCAAACACTGATATAGTTAAGAGAGAAACAACGCATTCAAAAAGTCTGCTTTCTTGAAAGGAAAAGAATTATAAATAAAAAAATGAATTAGTAAAATATGTTGAGGATACCTAAATAATAGAGTAAAATAATTAATAAACATGTAAAATGATTGGAGGAAACAAGGATAAGTGATTAAGATGTGGTTCTGCAGCTTAATAAAAAGGGAATGAAAAAGAAATGTCGAATAACGAGAAGGGAATAAAAGAAAATCAATAAAAACAGACAATTAAATAAAAGAAGGTCATTTATAATTAACAAGTGCAAATTTAGGAAAACCAAAACTAAAGGAAAATTTGCACGTTATTTCGAAAGCTCTTTCAAGATAAGGGAAGAAATGTTATATGGGAATCCGGGAAAAGGCACCTCTAAAAAATGATTTACCTGGACAGCTGTCAGTGATTATGGAGGCCCAAAAGGAATTAGCGTTAAAAGATATCAGAAATTCTATTTAACATCAGTAAGTATTATTGGATGATGGAGTATAAAAATGAAGCTCAATTGGAATCAAAAAAACAAAATTGCAAAAAGACAAAGAAAGACAAAAAGAAATTAAACAGAAATTTGAAACAGAAATTAAGCAAAGTCAAAGCAAAGCAAAGCAACTAAATCAGAGTTACCGATCTCAGAAACCCACCACAGTAGTGAAGTGATTGTGAAATCCAATTGATCCGAAAAGTGCTATTCTTCTCGAAGGGTCGTAATAAGCACCAAATTGTGATTGATAGATAACTCGTTGTGTCATTTTAAAGTGGAGATAAAGTGTATTAATCAATAAAGTTTATATCGTTTGGAGTTCATTACTGTTGTTGACAATAATTCCTATTCAAATTCACCGACAACCCCAACAAATAGAAAATTAGGAATGATGTATGACAATGAATGGTCAGTCAATGGTAATAAATTCGATTTCTATGACAAATTTTGACAAATCTACGATTCGATCTTAAAGGAAGCAGATCAAGAACAGACAAACTAGCCCCTTTAAGAATAGTTTTTGTCTCATTCATCGATAAATGATGGGAAAATTACTTTTGAAGTGAGCAGGTGTCCATTGATGAACAATTAGTAACTTTTAAAGGGGGTGTAATTTCAAAATGTATACCCAAAGTAAACATGAACAATAAGACCTTAAACTTTATTAAGGAAAGAATCAAAAGGCTGAATCGAACTAAATCAGTGCAAAAATGTAATAAAAAATCGTGTGAATCTTTCTATAAAACTGGACTAAATGTAACAAAGGACAATTTTTTACTACTCTTTCTCTCATTGGAATTCTTTTTGAACTATTCGTAAAAAAATATATATTAGAATTTTTACCCTAAAAGAACAAATTACTGATCCTCCTTTCAACTCTTCATAGAGACGGATCGATTGATGTATATAAGAGAAAGCCAGAAATATTTACCTATTAAAATACTACAAAGATTTTTCTTCAAAAAAAGAAGAAAAATAAGTTATTGGCCAATAATGCCGTTCTGAACAATGCCTTTTTGTTATATTGCAAGGTACCCATAATTTGTGAATAAGCAAGCAAGACTTGAATTTTTAAAATTACTAACTGATGATGTTAAGCCACCAAAAAATTAAATAAGAAACCCAAGCCGCAAAAAGACAAAAAGCTTTGAAGGAAAACACTAGGAAATGGTGCAAAATATGCTGCCGATCTGAACGTAAAAATAACCTCTTCAAAAAGTGTGGAAAATGGCATATTACTACTATAAAGCAGAGAAAATAGTTTGCTTGAAATGTTTAGATTAAATTAATGACTTTAAGCATTTTTGTTTACAAATAAATTATAGTAAAATATGAATTTTAGACAGAAGGGGTAAAAAATGAGCCAAACTTCTCAATAACGTTAGTTTATCTTATGAGTGTATGGGCGTTAAAGTGATTCGTCTTCGCACACGGGTTCAGAAACATTTCAAATTGAGAGGCGTTAAAAATAATATTATTGAACATCGAAAAATGTGCAAAGGAACAACTGATTTAAAAGATTTTAAAATTTTATATAAAAACTTCAGTAATAAGTGGGAATAAAATCACAATCTCCTAAAATAAACGTTCAATCAGCAACAAATTTATTGAGATTTTTTAATTAAATAACTATCATAATAACAATCATAACTATTGCATCATTACTATTTCCGTGTATAACATTGAACAAAGATTATGATGGCAGACTGGTGATTAGGATAATTTCCTCGAAATTTATTTCTTTGATTTTGCTTTCTCGTGTTTTTATAAAAATTTATTTTCGGAGCTAATTTTAAAATTAATCAATTAAATGTTTCGTGTTTGTATACTGTAGAGGTCCATTCAAGGTTACATGACAATTTTTTTTGAGAATTAACTGATCCCTTAAATAAATCATTTTTCTACCAAATTAATTAATTTTCCTATCTTTAATTAAATTAGAAATTTTTTAATTAAGTATTAGACTTCAGTAGGTTATTTTTTCTCTCTCAATCTATATTTATTTGAATTGGAATTGTCCAACTGACAACGGGAATTTTCTAAAGCAGAAAATTTATTTAACGCCTTTGTTTTAATATTTCAATATTTTTTATATTTGAATTAGTAAATAAAACGACATTTCTTAACTGAATCTGCTATAAGTAAGCAATTTGTACATCGTACGAACGTAACATTTTTATGTTTTTATATTGCTTACCAACGTTCAAATAACTTAATATTGTTTGTAATTTTGATGGATGTGAATAAATCTGGATGCAATAATCGCGTGAATCTGACCGTACGACACTAATAAGCATTTATTCGTGCATCGGGTACTATACATATTTTTCTGCTTCTAGTAGATAGAAATTGAAATTTATATAATAATTCAATTAATCTCTGATACAAATGAATAAAAATTGATTTTTTAAAAAAAATTTTAAAAATCGATTGTAGTTTTGGATGTTATATATGAGGCTTGGATTATGTTTATTTTTTTAATAACATTATTATTATTATATAATATTATTATTATTATAAAAATTTCAAACAAAACATAATCGATTCTCCATAGTAAATTATTTACTATAAATAATTGCCAAGAAATTAAAAATTAAAAATAAAAAAAATTAAAATATCAACAGAGCATATGATCGAAATTATCCAGTAAAATGAAATTCAAGACAAAAAGAAGGTAATAAAAATTCATTATTATTTTTTTTTAATTGCTAAGTTCTAACAAGTTGCGCATAACAAACACTCCAGCTGTCCCGACACAGATTTTTATCGGAAACTCTACTGAGCTCAACAATTGCTACTTTTAATATTGAGAATTAAATATACAATATATATATATATATATATATATATATAATAGACGATAATGTAATATTAATAATAATATTTATAGCAATTAATAATAGTAAAAACAAAATAAATGTATTCAGACCCGATCACATGTGAGGGATATGGACCGATTTCCGGGTCCCGGTTCCATCCTCCTTATTTCTAAGTTTTTTTTAAATGCTGTTTTGTTCCTAAATTTCGTATCAAAATAGCAGCGGTGACTCAAGCAGAACGCTTAACTAGTTGTTTAGCTCGTATCAAAACGTGATCTGATCAACAAAGGTGCAAACACGTTTATTTGATTTATAATTACTAGAAATCGCACCAGAATTGACTTTTCTGGAGTTATTTATATTTTGGCAAAGAGTAAAAATCGCAGAGCCCTCTCAATATTTGATGATTTTTGTTTATATTTTACTTTTTATAGAACTTATGACAAAGTATTGTGATAAGGTTTAAATAGTTAATAAGTAACTAATTTTTAATTTTATATTTTGTTGTTTATTAATAATAATAAATATATTGGTTTTATGTACAATTTTGAATTTAATGTTCTTTTCAATATTGATGAGGGCCCGTCATAATTTTTTCCCGGGCCCGAAAAGGTCATTGGATCCAAAGACTAATGTACAAAGTACTATGACTACGAATGTTTTGAATGTTTTTAAATAGTTGGAGTATGTTAAATCATGTTTGTGCATTGTTTTTAAAAAATAATAAATTTTTTAATTATTTAACTAATTTAATTTAATTCATAAAATATAATATTTATATAAAAAATTTTAAAAAAAATTAGTTAAAAATATTTAAATATTTTTTGAGTGTTTATTTATTTGAAAATTAAATTAATATAAAAAATAATTTGTTTAAATTATAAGTTAATTCAATATATTTTTAGTTTGTTTTTTGTGCCTGAAGATGACAGTTAAACTGTCGAAATATATGGTACGAAGTGTTTTTTATTGGCATTTTCTTTTGATTAAATCGTTGCCAAATTTATTTAATTATTTATATATATATATATATATATGGTAGAATTTTAGAGAAAAATTATTGCAGCCTTCAAATAAAGGGGGAGACAAATTAAATAGAATGCTTTCAAACAAAACTACTAGAAAACATTAAAAATGACATGATCAAATATGTTGAAAGCCAAAATAATTGCCATTGTTATAATTGCATTGAAGAATATTTAATGCATTAAAACAATTTGATTTATTATCTGCGCTGAAAAACTCAATAAATAAATATTCACCAGATCATCACTAGTTACAGTCTCTAGAAGCAACTAAAATTTATAATTCATTGTTAAGATTATATCACAACAATGCAGCAGCACAGCTCTGTTGGCACGTCAGTCTTCGGCCACAAGCATTCTACAGTTTATTTATTTATTATTATTATTATTATTATTTATTATTATTATTTATTATTATCATTATTATTATTATTTTTTTTATTATTATTTTTATTATTATTATTATTATTTATTATTATTATTATTATTATTATTATTATTATTATTATTATTATTATTATTATTATTATAAGAGAGCAGTATTTCGCCGAAATATTTTTAGGATTTCATAGATCTAAAAATTAAGTTACATAGATTTTCACACTTTTATTATTGAATTGCTTATTAGATTTTTTAAGAGAATATAGATAGTAAATTGAGATTTCAAAGATAAAAAAAATTCATAGATAATTCTTAAAATATCAATAAAAAGACACAATAAACATAATTTTATAAAAAATATAGAATATAAATCTATTTTGTGCTCAATGGATTTCTCGAGGCGTTTCT
The DNA here is from genome assembly GCA_022537955.1 of Schmidtea mediterranea. Taxonomy (NCBI): domain Eukaryota; kingdom Metazoa; phylum Platyhelminthes; order Tricladida; family Dugesiidae; genus Schmidtea; species Schmidtea mediterranea. The sequence continues at coordinate 40,148,193 of CM039681.1, forward strand.
TGGACGACCAACGGGTCTTTTAACAGCTTGAATTGATGATGATGATGTTTTTTTAGTCGTTGACAGTACAATAGCCTTCTTTTTTTCTATTAGGATAAACTGTTTTGTACTTGTGGTTGTGTTGAAAAAAGTCGTCCAGGTTTTTATCTCTGTAAACTTTTTGAAGGACTTTCATCCGTCCCTATCTTCATTATCATCCTTATCTTCTTTATCTTCTTCTCTTACTGGGCTCAGTAATCATAACAACTTCTTCATCTAGACTTTCGTAGTTAGAGGCCATGTTGTCTCGAAGAAATTTGTCAATGTCCATTTTCAGTTTTTAATAGGGAATAGGGGAAAGTTCATAATTCGAATTAAAACTTAATCTATGAGTTATTGTTTTTTAATTAATTATAGATATAAATTTAATCGAAAATAGATAATTATTTGGTATTTCATAGAT